>BSBM01001719.1:3905000-4532500 GCA_027924585.1 Larix kaempferi
AATTCTATGGTCAAGAAATTATTGGCTTTCCAAAACAACCACTCAGCCTGTTTTGCACCTAAAACTGGCCTAAATGGCCTTAGCCTAATGCCTTCTATTTCTCATATTTGAGGGGTACAAAATTTATGAGAGCATAAGTTTGTAAGTGGATGATTTATTCGCTTGACCATTGATTCATTTTTGAAAAAACGTATTTTTTCAAGGAGATATTTTCCTTCCAAGATAGCAATTCAGCCTATTTTCCACCCTCCTAGAAAAATGCTCGCCATTGGAAAAATTGGTTAAGTATTGAAAAACGGGCTTAAGTATCCTTGGGATTAAAAAATTCTTACCTGTGAGGGATAAAGAATTTCTGAAAGCATCAGCTTGCAGGTGGATGATTTATGCACTTGACCATTGGCATTACATTTCATAAAAACATCATTTCCATAAATTAAAACATCATTTCCAGATATTTAGAGACTCAACCAATCATTTTATATAATCACTGCTAAATTCAGAATTTGGATATAAAATAAATTTTCATGAAAATTATTTATCATTCCTCAAATTTTTATTGCAAGGAAATAAAAACAATGAACAAAGTTTTCAACTGTAGATTCAACCAAGCAAATTAATAGGTTCAGGGAATCAGGTTTATGGTTCTACATCTACTTGTACTCACTTCTGTAAAATGTTTCATCTACAATGAAATCCAAGACTTCCATATTAACAGTTGATATGATTTCCCAATTTTTCATGTCCAACACAAAAATGCACACTGGGGCAATTCAGGTACACCCCATGTATGAAATCTGGTCGAAGGCATAATTACACATATATGAGCATACTTATCCATGAATCACCTCTTCCAAATTGTCTACATACACATATATGAGCCTACTTATCCATCATTTGGAAGGAAATCCAATTTTTATGATTAGCACAAAAATGCAGACTTTCTCAACCAATCGACCAATGATTTTTCTTACTATCATCACTATCATCTCAGAATATCCCGTGAATGGGATACACATAGAAGCAACAATTTAAATTTTTCTATAAACATCAGTAAGTACATGCTCTTATTGATCATATTTCTTGTTTTTTATTGATCAATAGTAACATGCAAGTGCATTTTTATTTCCTATTGAGATTACAAAGGCTTGATAGAATGGTTTATTGCTATCCTGCATGACATACCTTCAACAAAATGAAATTATCAAATGAAATTTTTGCTTGGATGAATTTTCAAGAATTGTCTTTGGTGTGAGTCATCTTGATGGCCAAAGGTAAGGATGAATACACTCACATGTTTTCATTCTTTCATCACCATGCCAAATATCACAGCAAAAAAAAAGGATTTTCGAAAAAAAAATTCAGTTTTATTTCTTCCATGACCTTTTTTAAGTTTCCCACCAGATCGGTGAATCCACCACTTTCATTTTGGAAAAACATTATCAGTTTAATTTCTTCCCTAAAATTTTTTTACGTTGCCTGCCAAATGGGTGATCAGGTTTGGATGCTCAACTAATTTCAATTTAGGAAACAATTATCAGTTTATAACCTGTCAGATCATGATTAGGAATGGATGCTCCACCACTCCTATCACATAATTCCATTACCCTTTTCTTAAATAAGTATAAATTAGAAACTAATTTACTTGCAGGTTTTACTCCGCGAGTACACTAGATATTGAATGTGATTTAGAATTTCAAGACTCTTCAACCCACCTTCATCACTTCCTAATTCATGTTGAACCTGTGCTAAGTCAGTTTTTGCCAGAAATTTTCCCGATTTCCCAGGAAATTGTCCCCATTCAATTATTTTGGCCACATACTTTGGGATTAGTTGACTCACTCACAGTGTTCCCAATAAAAAATATTATTTCCTCAACCATGTGGAGAATTTTAACCAATCAAAAAAATAATCTTTTGACAAAGAAAGCATCTTAAAATCATATTTTGGAATTATTCCTAATGAAATAGGATACATGCTAGAATTGGATAGAATTTTATGTTGGTGGAGTACTGTTGTTAACACCCAAAAAGTGCTCACTAGCTCATTCCCTTATTCACATGACCCATTTGTCCACTTTTTCCACCATTTGAGACTCTAAAACCTTCAAAAGGTCACCAAAAAGACCATAATACATCTTTTCCCCCTCAAAATATGTATTTTTCCTCAAAAAACCCTCGAAAAGGGTCCAAAATTCCCAAAAAACAATTAAAAGGGAATAATATTCAAAAAAATATTCAAAAAAGGAAAAAGAGGGAAAAAGAGACCTAAACCATTTCGATCAATACCATTGGTTTCCTTAAACCATAATGGTATTCCCCATCACCAAAAAACTATAAAAAGGTGATAGTGGCTCCTCACTATTCATCCACATTCATCCTACCCTTATGCTACCAAATTCACTCTTGAGAGCCCTAACCTCACTTTTGAGTTTGAAGATCCTCATTAGAGCAATGGAGAAGAAGAGACCATTGGACCATTGGAGCATCTCATCCTTGGAGCTGCTCAAACTCACCATACTCACCATTAGAGGTAATACAAAAGATCAAATTTTTTATTTCTTGTTTATTTCATAGATCTCATTGTTTATTGTTCTTAAATCTTGTTTTTATTTCTTTGCACATGTTAGATCAGATTTACTATTATTTACATTTGTTTTACTTTTACATTGAGATTGCTGCTATAAGTTAGCAGGTTCCCTTTAGCACATGCTTGGTTGCAAAGCCAAACAACATTTTTTGGCGACTCCGTTGGTTTTCGAACTTTGAATCTTTGATTTAGATCTATATTTTAGCTGTATTTTCCCTTTAAAGTTGTAGATCTGCCATACTAGTTAGCCTCTTCATTGCTGCCCTAGCCATTGGCCCTTTATGTAGCCCAAACAACTCAAAATTTCAATTTTTGGGTTCATTTTTCGGCGACTATTTTCCATCCGCACATCGCAATTTTCAGCACCCACAGTCGCGCTGCACATCGCGGCTTTTCACTTGTTTTCTGTGCTGCACATCACGGCTTTTCACCTATTTTTCGTGATCCACATCGCAAATTTCAGCCAGAAATCTGTGATTCACGTCGCGGCTTTTAGCCCGAGAGCCACGATATCATGACTTTTAGCCCAAAACCCATGATGTAATATTTTGACAGCGTGACTCAACTTTCAAATGGCCATATCTCCCTCTCCTGAACTCCATTTGAGATGATTTGTTTTTTCAATTTGTTGTGTTTTCGAACAAGGAATCCAAATATTCTATCATATTTAAGAATTTTTTCATATAAGTTTATCTAATTTTTTTATTTTAGTGTTATTTATCATTTCAGTTCATCCTCTACCCATTGTAGTCAGCCCTCTCATACTATATTTTATGCTCATAGCACTTTTGCTTACTTTTGGCTTGTTGTAGCACTTGATAGACTCCTGTCTACATGCATTGCTATCTCTTTCATCATATTTTTAGTAGCCTTATTTACTTGCACCCATTTTTCTAGCTGCACTTTTTTGATACTTGCTTTACTACACCATTTAAAAAAATTTCAGTTTAGTGAAAGAAAAGTTGTGAAGCATTTTTTCAGTTAAAAATCTCATGTTTGGCAAGTTAAATCAGAATTTTAAGTTGTTTTCATATTTCACCCAAGTGGGACATTAGAAATTTACTCATTTTTATGATATTTTCTTTACCTCAAACATTTTGAAAAATCCATATTTTTTGAAAAGGTTATCAAAAGCATTTACATTTAAATCGTTTTCCATGTTTACATTGTTGTCTACTTTACAAGTTGAAATCCTTATTTCCATTTGTAAATTTTTCACCCAAGCGAGACATCTTTGTTTAAATACATAACCACACCATCACACAATCTGTCACAATAAATCAAAGTGAGTCTTAAAGATTCTCTTAACTCAACCAACATTCTAACCCCGTTTGAAGAACACCAAAAGAATATTGTAGTTAGGTAGGACTGAGGGGATAAGTATCCACATAACACCCCTCACTCACTTACATGTTGAGACATAGTGGTTGAGTTTTAGGGTACTAAAATCCCTTATTATTTGTTGGCATGGTTTAAAACCAATTCGTCGGAAAGGCCTCTCCCTTAGGAGGGTTGAAGTATCCAGACTGGTTCCGGAGGCTTGAGTGGAATACCGCAATCCATTCAGTCACCGAATGATACCTACTCATTGTTCTCGTTGTACCACCATTGTGGGAGTACAACGGTGATAGAACAAGAGCTACAGATTCACCTAGCCAGACGTGTCATGAATGGGGTATCTTAGTGACCTGTCTTCTAGGATTGTCTACCTGGTGTCCCTCCTGGTAGGAGGATATCTAACCTTTGGTTCTACAATTCATATTGTCTGACTTGGATTTCATCACCTTGAAGATGATATGTCTTGTTGAGCCATAATACTTTTTAGTTAGGTGTTTGCATGCTCTATTACCTCCCTTTGGTCAGTGAGTACACCTTTTTCTATTTTTAGGAGTTGTTTTCATGTTGGTTTTCTGACCACATTTTTTTATTACTCCACTTACTATAGCGCAGCTGTTATAGTAAGTGTTTTGAGTTTGGTTGTTGGCTCGAGTGCCATTATTTTTTACGTTCCCCTCTTGCACACATGGTTGCATTAGGGCTTTCGAGCTTTTCACTCACCACCACCCAATAGTTTTTATCGACAACTGTCACCATTGAGTCCCCAAGACGTTCTCGACATTTCCCAGGTGAACCCCCAAAATTTGGTTCACTTGACACCACTCGTCATAGATGAAGAGCATTGTCACTAGACTCTACACATCATCGATGTAGAGCCCCTTCATCCGATTCTGATGCACCTCATTTCACATCTGACTCCGAGGAAGAATCCGAACATCCTACATACTCAACACCCACTAGCCCCAGGGCTGGTTCGCATTTTGACTCTTTCTTCATAGGGACTTTTGGTGCAACATCAACCACCCCTGCCACCACAATGGCCACCACCGTAGCCACTACTACAAGAACTCCCTTAGGTATTCCTAACATGGGACCCCTTCCCAATACAGGACCCACACCTAACCTAGGCATGCCCACCATGGGAACTATACCTACTATCCCTGCTACCACTCAGATCCCAACACCTACTGGACATCTTCCCAGCCCATCTATAACTCAAGTTGCACTTGGTGGCATGGGCCCCTCCCACCCACCTTTGGTTGGAGGGAACATACCTCCCATAACTAATATCCCCCTAGGGGGCAGTGGCCTAGTACATAACACTACCACTAGCACTTATGCCCCCATGACAACGTCATACCCCTCTGCTAGTTTGCCATTTATGGCTAGGCTTAACCTACCAGACTTGGCAAGGCTAACAAATGATCCCATTAGACTGTTGATGTATATGTAACTTCAGAATGTATTGCATCTGTATATTTTATATATATTTATTGTACCCTTATAAGAGATGTGTTATTCCTCTATAAGGAAGTGTCGTCATGTGGATTGACAAGTGTTGCAAGTGTGTGTACTTGCCGATGGGTTATTAGACCACCATGTGGGGTCAGCCCTAATTTATATATATTATAATGTGGATGTATCTAAGTAGACAAGTCGGCCCCATTAAGTCACTGGGCAAAAAGGTGAGTATAAATAGAGATAGGAGATCTCTATTTTACTCACTCGGAAAAAGTAACTCACTCTCACTCTCAAAAGTGGTGCACTAGTGAGGAGGAGGAGGATCATCTGCTAGGAGATTAGCTCAGTGTTATTTAGTTGTATTTTGGTTGAGCCATTGCTCTCTCTATCTCTGAGGAAGTTGTGGGGTTTTTCACCTTAGGGTTTTCCCCACGGAAACTCTGTGTCTCTTGTCTCCATGCTTTTGATTCTTGTGATGCTTGTGATGCTTGTCATATTATGATTGTCATGCATTGATATACTATAGATGTTATTCTCTCAGCAAAGATCCTATAGTATTGTGAATTAATACTCAAAATTTAACTTGGTATCAGAGCTAACCTGAGAAGAAGACATTTTGCAGTGACGGAAGCTTGTGTTCCTTGTTTATTGGGTTTCTCTCCACAGATTTTTGAAAATCAGTATAGTAGATTGACTCTACTCATCAAGGCGCATCTATTTGTCCAATCAGAATTCAGTTCCAAGCATTTTTAGATTTGGCCCTAAAAATTAGGGTTTCCACAAAAATAGGAATTTCTGGAGTCTGAATACATAGCTGGAAGCTCCTTGCAAAAATCAAAGTTTAGAGCTTTGGATCGAGATTTTTGGCTGGGTAGATCTCCGGGAAACTCAAACCCTAATTCAGGGCTCTCCCTAGTGAACCTGGGAGGACAAAAAGCCAATTTTGAAGGGCAAGACTTTGCTGATCTCAAATTCTGAATGTACCAGGTTGATCAGCTCTCCAAGGCGCATCTTTCTATCCTTTAGGAATTTTGAAATTCACATTTTGAATTTTTAGGGTTTCTCTGACAAACCCTAATCCGGGACCAAATCCAGTTTTCAGCACTTCAAGTGGTAAGTCCTAATCTTTTCTATTTCCATTTGAAGTACTCTTAAAGATGTCTCTCCACACCAAGCTTGAGGATAAGCTTGAAGGAGCTGATAACTTCTGAGCCTGGAAGTATAGGATTGGGTTAATCCTGGAAGAGAATGAGTTGGACTCATATGTGAAAGAAGACATCCCTATCCCAGAGAATGAAGAGGCCAAGGCATTGCACAAGAAGAACTTGGTCAAGGCAAAGAGAATCATTGCTGATTCTATCAAAGACCATCTCATACCCCATGTGTCTTCTCTTAAGACACCCAAGGAGATGTTTGATTCTTTGACCAAGCTGTTTGAAGGAAAGAACATAAATTGGAAGATGACCCTGCGGAACCAATTGAAAGGAGTAAAGTTTCAGAATGGAGAAACCATTCAATCCTATTTTTCAAGGGTCTCCCAGATCAAGGAACAACTAGAAGCAGTGGATGAAATGGTAGAGAATGGTGAAGTGGTGATGACCACTCTAAATGGCCTACCCAGGTCATGGGATTCCTTTATCCAAGGAATTTGTGCAAGGAAGAAGTTGATCTCCTTCAGTAGACTTCGGGAAGAATGCTCACAAGAAGAAGCAAGGCTTGTGGCACGAGAAGAAAAGATGGGTAATGAAGATCAAGCTCTCATAGCTCACACCAGGAAAGGAAATTCCAAGAGAGAGCCATCTCACTCCAAGAGATCTTCACATCACTTCAAAGAAAGAAGAATATGCTTCACCTGTAATGAGAAAGGACATATTGCTATAAATTGTCCCAAGAACAAGAAGGACAATAACATCCCCAACAAGAAGAAGAAGGGTAGCAAAAGAAGGTTTCATGCTCATTCTGCCGAAGATGATGAACCCCCAAAGAAGAAGGCTAAGGCAGAAAGTGATAGCAATGATGACTCATCAAGTGAAGAAGAGTATGTTCTGATCTCTGCTCTCATAGGTACCATCTCCCATGGCTGTAATGATTGGTTGGTTGATAGTGGGGCTTCCAAACACATGACTAGGTTTAAGGAATCTTTTGTGAATCTATCTGAACATGAATCACCCCATAAGGTGAAACTTGGGGATGATTATCAATACCCAATCAAAGGAAGTGGTGAAGCCTCCTACAACCTAGATTCTGGAAAATCTCTGAAGATGAAGGAAGTCCTCTATATACCTGGGATCAAGAAGAACTTACTCTCCATCTCTGCATTGGATGCAAAAGGTATGAGGGTTGCATTTGTGGATGGCCAAGTCCTAATGTGGCCAAAGGGAAAGAACATAGATGATGCAGTACTGATTGGAGAGCAAGAGGGAGGCTTGTATAAATTGAAGGGACAACCTGAACATGCCATGGTGCATGAATCCATGGAGCCAAGTGAACTTTGGCATAGAAGACTTGCTCACATGCACTACAGAGCACTTCCAATTGCAAGCAAGGCAGTAGAGGGTCTTCCTGAAATCAAGACCAAAAATGAAGGTGTTTGCAAAGGATGTGCAAAAGGTAAGAACATTAAGAAGGCTTTCCCAAGCAGTGAAAGCAAGGCAAAAGACATCCTCGAAATCATCCACTCAGATGTATGTGGCCCTATGTCATCCAGTTCCCTAAGTGGGTATGTTTACTATGTCTCATTTATTGATGACTTCTCTAGGAAGACTTGGGTATACTTCTTGAAGGGCAAAGATGAGGTGCTTGATAAATTCAAGGAATTCAAAACCTTGATGGAGAATCAAACTGACAAGAAGATCAAAACATTCAAATCCGACAATGGTGGAGAATTCACCTCAAGTGACTTCAAGAAGCTTTGCAGTGATTCAGGGATTTAGAGGGAGTTGACTACTCCTTATAATCCTCAACAGAATGGTGTTGCAGAAGGGACGAACAGAACTATCATGGAAGCAGCAAGGGCAATGTTGCATGACCAGGATCTTCCTATGCATCTATGGGCAGAAGCAGCTAGAACAGCTGTATATGTGCAGAACAGAACACCCCACAAGATATTGGACAACAAGACACCAGAAGAGGTCCTTTCTAGTAAGAAACCTGAAGTCAGTCATCTCAAAATATTTGGTTGTCCAGTATACACTCATGTCCCAAAGGAAAAGAGGACTAAACTAGATCCTTCAGGAAAGAAGGGTATCTTTGTGTGTTACAGTGAAAGCTCGAAGGCTTACAGAATATACTTTCTAGGGTTCAAGAAGATTGATGTCAGCAGGGATGTAACATTTGATGAAAACTCAGCATTCATCAAATCAAGGAAGGCACCTACTGAAGTTTATGAAGAACCTAAGGAAACAAGATTTCAGGACACTACCATGACTGAAGCAGTTCTAGAAGCTGTTCGTGAGTTTGAAGATCCACAAGAACCTGTAGATCCACCCCGTGAGGATAACTCTCACAAGAGGAAACCTGCATGGGCTAGAGAGATCATTGAAGATGCAGAAAGATTTGGTATTCCAGAAGAAGAACTCAGAGCAAAGAAGAGAACCAGATCTCAGACCAGCTATGTTGCTTTACTCTGTGACATTATGAACAAAGAGCCTTCCAGTTATGAAGAGGCAGCGGAAAAGAAAGAATGGAAGGATGCCATGGTTGAGGAATACCAATCAATAATGAAGAATGATGTTTGGGATGTTGTCCCAAGACCTAAAGAGAAGTCTGTTGTGACTTCTAAATGGATCTTCAAAATCAAGCATGCTGCAGATGGCAGTGTGGAGAAATACAAAGCAAGATTCATAGCTTGTGGATTCTCTCAGAAAGAGGGAATAGATTATGAAGAAAATTTTGCACCTGTAGCCAGGTATACTTCCATCAGCACAGTACTTGCCCTGGCTGCAATGAAATGGAAAATACACCAGATGGATGTCAAGACTGCTTTCTTGAATGGTGTAGTTGAAGAGGAAGTATATGTGGAACAGCCACTTGGTTTTGAAATACATGACAGGGAGTCATATGTGTGCAGATTGAGGAAAGCCTTGTATGGCTTGAAGCAAGCTCCCAGAACTTGGTATGGTAGGATGGACAGTTTCCTATCTAGCTTGGGCTTTACCAAGAGTAAAGCGGATTCCAACCTTTACTACAAGGTTGTGGAAGGGAATCCTGTGATTCTACTCCTGTATGTGGATGACTTATTTGTAACAGGAGATGACAGACTGATTGCAGATACTAAGAGGAAGCTTGCTGCTGAATTTGATATGAAGGATTTGGGAATGATGCACTATTTCCTAGGCATGGAGGTGTGGCAGAGTGTAGGTGGGATCTTCCTTGGTCAAGGGAAGTACACAGTAGATATCCTGAAGAGATTTGGGATGATGGACTGCAAGGCCATGGCCACACCTATGGCATCGAATCTGAAGCTTCTATGTGATGCTTCATTTGAGCCAGTTGATGTCTCCATGTACCGTCAGATGATTGGATCCTTGATGTACCTGATGAACACAAGACTAGACATTTGCTTTGCTGTGAACACATTGAGCTAGTTCCTGACGGATCCAAGGAGTGTTCACCTGGTTGCTGTAAAGCATGTTCTGAGGTACGTGAAGGGTACAGTGGATTATGGGCTCAAGTATGAAGCGAATCAAAAGTTTAACCTGCAGGGTTATGTTGATTCAGATTGGGCTGGCAGTGCTGTAGATAGGAAGAGAACATCTGGGTGTTGCTTCAGTATGGGATCAGGTGTGATCTCTTGGTTTAGCAGGAAGCAGTCCTGTGTAGCACTGAGTACAGCTGAGGCAGAGTATGTTGCAGCCTATTCAGCTAGTTGTGAGGCAGTATGGCTATGGAAGCTATTGTCTGAGTTATTTGATCTCCCGTTGGATGCTACTGGTATCTTATGTGATAACCAGAGTTGTGTGAAGCTGTTCGAGAACCTAGTGTTTCATGACAGGTTGAAACACAGAGATCAAATATCACTATATCATGGATATGGTGCAGAGAGGAGCTGTGAAGCTCCTGTATGTTGCGACGGACGAGCAGATTGCAGATGTGCTGACGAAGCCACTAGCCAGGGTGAAGATTGAGTACTTCAGAGAGAGGCTTGGCATGCTTCAGATCGAGGACACTTCAAGGAAGAAGTGATGGACACATTTGCTGAAGCCATTCCAAGCATGTTGGAAGGGGGATCCTTCACATGGCTGTGGATGTAAGCGCTGGATGATGAGCATTAGGATGATGTTCTGGTTTCTGCTTGGATATGATCAGTTGGATCATTATATGTATGTATGTATGCATCATGTTGGATGCAGGATATGATCAGTTGGATCATTATATGTATGTATGGATGCATCATGTTGGATGCTGGATATGATCGGTTGGATCATGTGTATGTATTTTGTATGTACGCATCATGTCGGATGTTTATGGATACATTGTGTGGATCATGTATCTTTGTATGATCAGGCAGATCATGTATGTTGATGGATACATTGTGTGGATCATGTATCTTTGTATGATCAGGCAGATCATGTATGTTGATGGATACATTGTGTGGATCATGTATCTTTGTATGATCAAGTAGATCATGTATGATGATGGATACATTGTGTGGATCATGTATCTATGTATGTATCAGGTGGATACTTGGATGATCGTGGATGACGAGCTTCTCCAGATGACATGCAGCAGGATGTTGCAGTGATGATGATCAGGATGATCATGTGTACATCAGGATGATGTGTGATGAGTATCAGATGATACTTTGCGGCAGTGGATCAGGTTGTGCAGGAAAGCATGTAATTTGTGCCCTGGGAGATTTGCAGATGGTCTTTCGAGGTTTTGCCTATGGCATGTCATTCGGTGCCCTGGGACATCTGGAAAATGATCTTGCGAGGTTTTGCTTGGGAGGACATGTAATTTGTGGCCTGGGAGATCTGTAGATAGTCTTTCAAGGTTTTGCCTATGGCATGTAATTCGGTGCCCTGGGATATCTGGCAGATGCTCTTGCGAGGTTTTGTCCTATGGCATGTAATTTGCTCCTGGGAGATCTAGATAGGATGAAAAAGTCCTCAGATGCTTCAGCCAGGTTTTGCCATGACCACATGTAATTTGCTCCTGGGAGATCTGGATAGGATGAAAAAGGCCTCAAATGCTTCAGCCAGGTTTTATGGGGAGATCACATGTAATGTGCTCCTGGGAGATCCGACAGGTAGAGCTGAGTGCTCGTAACAGCCTGGGATGCTTCAGCCAGGTTTTGTGATGGGTCACATGTAATGTGCTCCTGGGAGATCCTACAAGTAGAGCTGTGTGCTCGTAATAGCCTGGGATGCTGCAGCCAGGTTTTGTGATGCATGTAATAAGTCCTGAGGATTCCACAGTATGGCCAGTGATGATGAAGACCTGCAGATGGCGGGCCTACATCCAGTATGAAAAAGGACTGGCTCTATAGAACTTCCTATGATGAGTAGAGTCAGAGATTGGTTGAGATAGCAGCAGCAGTGGCGATGATGATGACGATGCATCGATGACGATGATCCAGAGAAGAAGACTTGTCTAGCAGATCTGTGTCGAGAAATACCTTCCTAGTTAAGAGGGAGTGTTGATGTATATGTAACTTCGGAATGTATTTCATCTGTATATTTTATATATATTTATTGTACCCTTATAATAGATGTGTTATTCCTCTATAAGGAAGTGTCGTCATGTGGATTGACAAGTGTCGCAAGTGTGTGTACTTGCCGATGGGTTATTAGACCACCATGTGGGGTCGGCCCTGATTTATATATATTATAATGTGGATGTATCTAAGTAGATAAGTCGGCCCCATTAAGTCACTGGGAAAAAAGGTGAGTATAAATAGAGATAGGAGATCTCTATTTTACTCACTCGGAAAAAGTAACTCACTCTCACTCTCAAAAGTGGCGCACTAGTGAGGAGGAGGAGGATCATCTGCTAGGAGACTATCTAAGTGTTATTTGGTTGTATTTTGGTTGAGCCATTGCTCTCTCTATCTCTGAGGAAGTTATGGGGTTTTTCACCTTAGGGTTTTCCCCACAGAAACTCTGTCTCTTGTCTCTATGATTTTGATTCTTGTGATGCTTGTGATGCTTGTCATATTATGATTGTCATGCATTGATATACTGTAGATGTTATTCTCTCAGCAAAGATCCTATAGTATTGTGAATTAATACTCAAAATTTAACATAGACATGACCCTACTTGGCCCCCCATGCCCACAAATCTCCTGTCAGACATCCCAAAGTTTGAAGGGAAGGTCGGGGAAGACCCTCAAAACCATATCATGTCATTTCATTTATGGTGTTCCTCAAACTCCATAGTCGATGATTCTATTCGACTCTGAATTTTACAAAGAAATTTCACTGGCTCGGCAGCCAAATGGTATATTGAGCAGCCACATGGGACACACCCCACGTTTACATCCCTTGCCTCAACTTTCCTATAGTTCTTTCAACTACCCATACGCTATGATGCAGGAGTAGAAATCCTACTGTCTTGTAGACAGAATACGGCCACCCATTTCACAGATCATATCCATGAGTGGCGTAAACGCCATAGTCTCTGCAAGATCAAGCTAGATGACTGTATCTTCCTGGATTGGTTCCTGAAATCACTCCTTCCTCTCATAACCAAGGATGTAGCTTTTGAATGACCCTAGTCGGAAGAAGAAGCCATTTTAAAAGCCCAACAATTTGATCTGATCTACACCCAATGTGGCTACTTGTATACCATTTTACCTGATGCTCCCCGTGGCGATTCCTCCCAGACTGACATGCCAGGGGCATCCCACGCTGCCGACGGCATCATTGGAAAAGTTGCATCCCACAACCAACCCTTTTCCATTATGCGCAATAATACCAGCCTCAATCTTTTGCGGGCCACATCTCACTACGGAGCTACAACTTCGTATGCTCCCATGGCCCACCCCACCACACTCATGGACCCTCATGTCCACCACAGTGTTATGGTCACGCAACTTCAGCCTATCCACCTCTAGTTGCACCCCCTATGTATTATAATCAGCAGGCCACACATGCTCTTGTTCACTCACAAGCCCCAGTGGTTTATTACCCACCACAGGCAGCGCTTGTTGCACCACAACCTCTAGTCGCTTAGACTTATTGTAATGTCCCCAGCTTGACCCTATTGCGTTAATATTGTAAATGATGTAAATATTGTTATTTAGTCATGGTGAGGAGCTCAAGGCCAAGGCCCCGCCATTGATTTATCATTCTATGTATCGGCAATTAGAATAGAGGCATAGTATTCTTGTGCTAGCGATGCACAATGTAAAATCGGACATCATGTAAATATGCAATTTTAATGAAAAACCCACAACCAGCTACGCAATGCAACAAAGAGATGGGGGCATGATCTTTACAAGGAATAGGGAGGGAAAATAAATGAACCCTTGAACCAATGGTTTTAATCCATGTGTCAATGAGAAAGCCCATGAACTCTCAACTACCCATTTTGGGTTATGGACCAATCATTTAATTCTCCCAAGAAATTGGTTAAGGCAGTTAATGCCTTGGAAATAAAGAAGTATGGCAGCCAATTTCGTGCATGGGCAAGCCATCAACTTGGAAATTCGTGTTTTTGCTTGTTGGGCAAGAAAACACCCACGAAATGGTGCCCAAAGCCATTCTGAACAATCAGTCTTCTCTCACTCACGCAGTTGGAGTTAGCTGGGCCTTTCCCTGCATGTTTTTCATCCAAATCCTGCATTTTTCCATGCCTGGGAGTTAGTTTTTGCATATACAGTAGCTTGGGAGAGAAGGGCCACGATTTGGGGACTGTATGGAGGTCGTTTTTTCCCCCAAATGTCCAAGGACGTTTTTCTAAAAATGGATTGGCTTCCCAGGGTTGTTCCCCATCTTCCCACTTCATTTTTGTGTGTTCCCACGTTTTTCTGAGTGAGTTGAAACCCCATCTCATGCATCCCACTGTGGAAAACGTTTTCCTCATGCCCAGTAATTGTGGTTTGTTTGTTCAGTGCATTCCGTTTTGGATTTGAACCTGTGAGCAGGAGCTTCAAGAGTGGAAGAGGACAGATTTGGCTTGATGAGCCCAATGAAGTATCCATAGCTCCATGGTTGAGCCACTAGCCTAGTAATTCACCTCTGCCCATCTCTTAGCAGCCCGAGAAACCCAACTGCTAGTTGGCTTGGCTGATTCTGGCATATCTTTGGCTATGTGAGAGCCTGTTTCCCTTTTCCCTTGTGGAGATCATGCCCAGCTCGGGGGTGGCAGTGGTGCTGAGAGATCTAGGAGCACACTGGCCTATGGTTGGGTGGAACGTTGCAGAAGCGTAGCTGGTTGTTTGGGACTACTTCATTAAGATAAGTATTCTCTTGTGTTTGTAACTTTGCAATTGTTCCTTTGATGAATAGCTGGAATGGATTATGGATGTGCTAATGAATTTACTTCCACTGTGTATTCAAATGATTATGCATTTCCATATGCCCCTTTATAATTCTGCAAAGGTCTTTATTTAATGACTGTCACGGAATTTTGAATGTATGTTAGATATCAGCATGATTTATTTAATCTCTGTTGTGTTCTATAGCATGCACATATACATGTCTTTGTATCAATCAGTTTAATTTAATGGATATGGGGCTAATTGCCCGGATTGAGCACAATGATCCTCTCTATCATGCTGGTATGATAGGAGGGGACATTACATTTGGTATCAGAGCTGCGTTGCAGCATTGGACCTCTATGGGCCAACTCCAATCATCACTGAAAGAAGGGAAGATTTTGAATTTTCCTTAGAGTTCTGGAAATTTTTGTTTTAAGTCTATTTCGGGAAGTCATCCTGAAACTGCGGAAAGGTTCCGCGAAGCTTCCCACAATTGCAGAAGAGTTCCGCGAACCTTCCCGCAATTGCGGAAGAGTTCGGCGAACCTTCCCGAAATTGCGGAAGAATTCAGCCAATTGCTCCGAACCAGCGGAGAAAAAAAATTTAAGTGAAAATTTTTCTAAGTGTCGGTGTGAAAAAGGAAATTTGCGGAAGGAATTCTCTTCCGAAATTTCTGAAGGATTCCACGAATCGTTCCGCAGAGGGGAAGAGTTCGGCGAGTCGTTCCTAAATTGCGGAAGACTTCGGCGAATCGTTCTGCAACTGCGGAAGACTTTGGCGAATCGTTCCGCAACTGCGAAAGACTTCGCCGAATCGTTCCGAAAAAAGGCCTTCCGAAAAATCGCCCGAAACCGGGGAAGCGTTCCGCACAACGGCAGAAGCCTTCACCGAATGGCTCCGCAATTGCGGGAGCCGTCGCCGAACCGCGTCGCACGGAAGCCATCGCCGAAGCGCCCCTCAATTGTGGCAACCTTCAGCCAAGCGCCCCGCAACTGCGGAAGGCTACAGCCAACTGCCCCGCAATTGCGGGAACATTAAGTGAACTGCCCATTGCGGAAACACCTTTGCGAACCGCCATTGCAGCAAGGTTCAGGGAATCGCCCATTGCGGCATGATTCGTAAAAAAAAAAAAAAAAAAAAAAAAAGACAAGGGTGCTGCCCTCGACCCGCCCTGATTTGACGGGCAAGCCCCCTTGACCCCCTTTCTTTTTCCCCCTCATGTGTCTTTGTTTGTGATTTGACGAATTGTCAGTATGGCATTCTTCCCACGTGCATGAAGTAATTTGTGAATTTCTGAGAATATAATGCAACTGTGTAAAATGTGCAGAATGGGAGTGAAAGTTGTCATTTTTGAAAGGATGCAGTTCCCGCACCTGATGTCAGAATGGAGCATGAAGACAGGCATTGTAAAGCTTGTCTAGTAGGGAACAATGATGCATGACCAGAGTTTGAAGGAGGTCTACGTATATCATAGATATTTAGTGCAGAAGGGTGCCAGCGGCTGTTTTGACAAACAAATTTTGTTGTTAATATGGGCAATTTCTACAATTATAGGATATGGAAGAGGAATTCCATGTCACGATGAGGGATCGAAAAGGGAAGAATTTTTTAAACCTCTGTTTGTTATCATACTTATAATTATGAAATTGTCATATGGCATAAAAATGTTAAAAAAGTAAAGGATTACATAGATGTATATGCACTAGATGGCATCTTAACAAATTGCATAGTGCATATAGAAACGCATGTGCATAAATGGGATATTGCACATTGGTAGAATAATGAAGTCGGCATATGCAATAAACCACTAATGTAGAATATTGTGGTTGATAATCACTATTGATGTTGGTATTGGTTGTAGGACCAAAGATAACAAAGAGCATGGCTAAATGTTCTGAGGATGTTGTTGTATGAAGCCAACAACCTTATGCAGAAAGGATGGCGGAACAAATCTGTGATCATAAAGTTGGAAAAAGGACTGAGCAACCTTGGTAAGAGGCCAACTGATCAGGTGACATCAGACGATGTTAATGGTACCCATGCAGGTAATGATTATTGGTGCCAAATTGCATGAATGTTGAAAGGGGATTTGGTAAGATCTCTTCAACTATGTTTGAGCTATGTTGAGCTAATTTGCATGTAATATTGAATATCGACTGGGGTTGTTAACCTACCAAGCTTGGTGAGGTGTGGGTAAGTGAAGGGGATGACCCTTACACCCTATGACTATTTAGAAATCTCAATGCATTCATGTGAATTTATATCATGCCATGCGTATGATTGGTTATGTGCTTAATAACCCAAGCAAGTGAGGACTGGTGGTCCTAATTATGGTAATGCAGGTTATATGAGATAGTCATGTTTCGATCATAATATGCTTGAATGCATAGTACTCATGAAACAATGCAAGGTAGCATTAAGTAGATGTGCATTAAGAGATTTTATAAATCTTGCGATGCATTGTATGAATGCATAGGGATGATACATATGTCATTGCAAAATAAATAATGAATGAAATGATGAATTGATGATAATTCTAGGACCATTTCATGGGCTGTTATGAACGCAGAATAGTAAGTGCATGAAGATCCCAATCATGATCGATGGGCTGCTAGAATGCTCTATGGAAGGACAGAGTTGTATGAATGATATGAATATGAAAGTTGATCTAGAGAAGGAATCTCATGGTTGAGAGCTCTAAGTTCTGTTAGTAAGAATAGTTGTAAATCTCAGATTGGTAAATATTTCGGATTTTAAATTTTGCTAATAATTGCTAATGACTGTTTGGCTTATATGAAAATGTGTCAGGAGGACATGCTGTAAGTGGATGCTCATGCATGGCAGCAGGCATAAGACCATAACGAGCAGAGTGGTGTCCCTTACAGGAGCCAAACAATATGAGGATAGCCTCATGGATAAGAAAACTAATTTCTATAGGAGACGGAATTGTAAATTCATATTGAATTATTTATGAATGCTATTGATTGGTTATGGAACAATCGTAATTGAAGCTTATTGCTAAATGTTGCTGACGGTTTGGCTATTTGATAAAGTGTGCTAGGATGACACATTGCAGGAGGATCATGTGTGATGGCCTGCAGAAGCCAAACCAGATGGGAAAGACCCCATGCTTTGGAAATGGGTTTCGGGTGAAACGCCATTGATAATATCTCAGCCAAACCGTATGACGATAAACCATGAAAGTGAGATGGTAAAGCTATGCCCAGAAGGCATGTGACACAAATCTGCAAACTGAATGAGTATTCCGTGACCCTAGACAAGAACATGCATGTCTAAATTATTAGGGTTAATACGCAGAGCATGTTCTATCTTATTTATATCATTGCAGATTGCTTGAGTATGATTAGGACCTACATGGCGCACATTGGAAAGGGGGTGCACACCTTTTCTGGTGCTGGGTCATGATAGGGTTTTCAATATTGACTACACCCTAAGGGAATGGACACATTCCTGGTGTTTCAATACTTGGTAGTGAATGATATGGAATGTGGTTAAGAATTGAATAGCAATACTGATGAGCTTGCTTATCCTTCTTGTGTTGTCAGCCTACACAGATGCAGATTGATACTGCACATTAAAGGGCAAAGTGAAGAAGGGTACACAAAGAGACTGTATGGGAATTGGCAACCTTTCTATGCTCACGTGAAATATTACCAGAAGGGATGGACAGTCCCGAAGAGCTGTGTAATAAGAGAAGGTATCATCCTTGCGTGAGTAGGGGTCATGTCAACCTACAGTCAAGAAAGTCACCTATAAAGTTCCTAAAAGGAACCACCGATTTGCACAAAAGAAGGAGTGGCGTCCTTGTATAAATGAAGAGCTGATGTGTGTGAAGGGTTATGGTGCAAGAAGGTGTGGTGGCATTGGTAAAGGCATGAAATATCTATTGGGTCAGCAGTGGGAGGGCGGGCACCGATGACTGACTGAAAACCCTGAGATGCCTATTGGGACAGCAGTGGGAGGGCGGGTGTCGATGACTGACTGAAAACCCTGAGATGCCTATTGGGACAGCAGTGGGAGGGCGGGCACCGATGACTGACTGGAAACCCTGAGATACCTATGGCTCCTTAGTAGAGCCTTGACCTATGATGGTCAGTGGCGCAGTTTCCTTCCATTGGTCGATGACCCAGACGAATGTGCTGGATCGGCACTGGAGAGGGCCAACCAGGTATGGGACTGGTTGGGCACCACCAAATGCTTGGTAAATCCAGCCGATGGGGAGGCGTACTGGTTAAGAATTAACTATATCCAAGTCCATAGGCGATCCCAAGGCTTGCAGAAGCAAAGCAGGATCCTATGGACCAGAGGGGAAACGCACAATACAGATAAGTATTCGTTTTCATTTATGTCTTGTTTAAAATAATGAAGATTACAGGTATAAGTCTTCTAACAGCTAAGCTGATACACTATTGTTTCTTTGTTGGAAACCCTGGTCATTACAGGAAGGCAAGACCCTAAAAGATTATGAACTGCTGGTAAACCCAGAAAGTAAATGAGTGGGCGATATGAATTGCTGGTAAATCCAGAGAGTAAATGAGTGGGCGATATAAATAATTAAGAATCCAGGGAGTAGCTGGTTGAATGCTATAAAGTTCTTGATAAGTCCAGAGAGTGACTAGTTGGGCATTAACCACTTGATATGGTAAAGCAGCGTGTACGATGGCCCAACACCCCTTAAAACAATTGATAAAACCAGTCAGCGTACTGGCATGGCATTGCCTATTCGAATGGTTGTGGAGTAGCCTGCGTGCTGGCCCAACATTCGTTGTTGTATCCACGGGAAATCCAATGCTTGGAAAGCGAAGAAGGATCCTGTGGAGTAAAGTGCCGACATCCAATACAGATAAGTATTCAGTTACCTTGCAGCTTCTTGCTCATGAATATACGTGTGTATATAATTTGGTTATGATTTCCTAAAATTCTTGTTTAGAGAAAAACCCTATGAAAATGAACTAAACATGTGAATTAATTCAATGTTTGAGTGTAGGTATTGCTAGAAGCCAGGATTATGAAGGCATCCTAGAGATGCATGTGGACATGTGACCGTCCTAAGGAGCTCCGTATGAGCAGTAATGAAAAATGGTGCTAGTGGATACAAGTGGATCCTAGCAACCCAGGGTTCCATAGGCAATAATGGGAAGGGTTCCCTAGCCGAAAATCCATATGCAGACCTTAGACACTAAGTGTCATAGCCAAGAAAGGAAAGTCAAAGCATTCACATTGAAGTGAAAGAGACTAAGGAGCATGAAACCACAGCGGTGGTGTAGCTCCATTATAGAACAGGACTAAGAGGGAGAAACCCCTACTCTTCTCTTTCCTTTTGATTGATGCATTTATAAAACAAAAGATTGTTGAGTGCATATCATGGCTGAAAATAGATTGTGTTTAATTGCTTGAGATGAATTGTGAATGCTGAAATAGTAAATTTCCTGTGAAAGGATGAACATGAATGAGTTCATGTGTATGTTGGGAAAGCATGAAAAGTTTGGAAGTCCCATGAAGAAAGCATGGACATTCCGTGTCAATTAGGAAAATAATTGACTAATCTTAATGTTTATGTTATGCTTGTCCTAACAAAGAATTCCCATGATGAATTTCACAGGTAAGAAAGTGAAACAATTGGTTGCAGCCGGCACAGAAAGGTGTTGCTAGTAAGCAAAGTGTGTTCAGTTGTGCCCACTGACCATGGCAGCAGACCGAGGGCTATTAGAGTTGGCTGAAAGTCTTCTTCAAACAATTGCCAGGACCCAAGAAAATATTGGGGAGATGCTCAAGCTACAGAGGCAACAGAATGAGATAAACCATGAGGCTTTGCGGGACTCTATTCGTCTGCAAAAAGAGGTAAAAAGCATTCTGGGAGCAATCAGCAAGGGAAAGGAAAGTGGATCAATGGAGAAGCATTCATCCAACTATCCGAGTAAGAAACGTTCCAGGTGGGAAGACTCAAAGGAAATGGATCGGGAAAAGGTAAAGCCGCCAATGAAATGTTGGGGATGTGGAGGAAATCATTGCCTCCGTCACTGCCCAACAAGAGAATACCAAGAGGGTAGCAACTGTAAATTCTCCAAGTTCGTGGACCAATTGGAAGGAAAAGAAAAAGAAGGAATTGTTTTGGAACGATGTCCTCATGCAGAGCTAGAAGGTCCTAGCCAGCAAGAGCAGTTTGTAAAGACCAAAGGACTTAGTCCTGAAAGACCCAAGTAAAGGGTGAATTGCAGGACAAACCTACCACATTTTGTGAATTTTGGACATATGTAAAGAGGGTATTTTTTTTCCGAAGTATTGGAACACCGAGGACGGTGTTATTCCAAGGGGAGGGGAATGTAATGTCCCCAGCTTGACCCTATTGCGCTAATATTGTAAATGATGTAAATATTGTTATTTAGTCATGGTGAGGAGCTCAAGGCCAAGGCCCCGCCATTGATTTATCGTTCTATGTATCGGCAATTAGAATAGAGGCATAGTATTCTTGTGCTAGCGGTGCACAACGTAAAATCGGACATCATGTAAATATGCAATTTTAATGAAAAACCCACAACCAGCTACGCAATGCAACAAAGAGATGGGGGCATGATCTTTACAAGGAATAGGGAGGGAAAATAACTGAACCCTTGAACCAATGGTTTTAATCCATGTGTCAATGAGAAAGCCCATGAACTCTCAACTACCCATTTTGGGTTATGGACCAATCATTTAATTCTCCCAAGAAATTGGTTAAGGCAGTTAATGCCTTGGAAATAAAGAAGTATGGCAGCCAATTTCGTGCATGGGCAAGCCATCAACTTGGAAATTCGTGTTTTTGCTTGTTGGGCAAGAAAACACCCACGAAATGGTGCCCAAAGCCATTCTGAACAATCAGTCTTCTCTCACTCACGCAGTTGGAGTTAGCTGGGCCTTTCCCTGCATGTTTTTCATCCAAATCCTGCATTTTTCCATGCCTGGGAGTTAGTTTTTGCATATACAGTAGCTTGGGAGAGAAGGGCCACGATTTGGGGACTGTATGGAGGTCGTTTTTTCCCCCAAATGTCCAAGGACGTTTTTCTAAAAATGGATTGGCTTCCCAGGGTTGTTCCCCATCTTCCCACTTCATTTTTGTGTGTTCCCACGTTTTTCTGAGTGAGTTGAAACCCCATCTCATGCATCCCACTGTGGAAAACGTTTTCCTCATGCCCAGTAATTGTGGTTTGTTTGTTCAGTGCATTCCGTTTTGGATTTGAACCTGTGAGCAGGAGCTTCAAGAGTGGAAGAGGACAGATTTGGCTTGATGAGCCCAATGAAGTATCCATAGCTCCATGGTTGAGCCACTAGCCTAGTAATTCACCTCTGCCCATCTCTTAGCAGCCCGAGAAACCCAACTGCTAGTTGGCTTGGCTGATTCTGGCATATCTTTGGCTATGTGAGAGCCTGTTTCCCTTTTCCCTTGTGGAGATCATGCCCAGCTCGGGGGTGGCAGTGGTGCTGAGAGATCTAGGAGCACACTGGCCTATGGTTGGGTGGAACGTTGCAGAAGCGTAGCTGGTTGTTTGGGACTACTTCATTAAGATAAGTATTCTCTTGTGTTTGTAACTTTGCAATTGTTCCTTTGATGAATAGCTGGAATGGATTATGGATGTGCTAATGAATTTACTTCCACTGTGTATTCAAATGATTATGCATTTCCATATGCCCCTTTATAATTCTGCAAAGGTCTTTATTTAATGACTGTCACGGAATTTTGAATGTATGTTAGATATCAGCATGATTTATTTAATCTATGTTGTGTTCTATAGCATGCACATATACATGTCTTTGTATCAATCAGTTTAATTTAATGGATATGGGGCTAATTGCTCAGATTGAGCACAATGATCTTCTCTATCATGCTGGTATGATAGAAAGGGACATTACACTTATCCTCCAAACAACAATGCTACCCCCGCCAACCAAAACCTTGATCGACCATCGAAACAGGATAAGAACCCCAATTTACGAACAAACCACCCGTGTTCCACATGCGGAGTATACGACCATTACACACACACTTGCACCCATTTGGAGAGAGCACGCCAATTATGGACTGATGACGCCCAACGCCAAAGGCACACGGCACAACTAGTGCCACCTCCTCAACCACAACCCATGGTGCCGCATAATCCTTTTCCCACACAAGGAGTGGTGAACACTCGTCCGTTGGATCCTCCTCAAGGAACCACAGCACCACAATAGCAAATCACATATGCTACACACACAAACCAACCGATGGATTTTGGTACTCATCATCTCCTTATGATGTCACCGACTGACATGAATCTCCAAATGCGTCGAAACCAATATGCCCCCACTTCACCTGAAAATGTTCTCCCTATGATTAAACAACTAGTTCAGAACACACCTACATCGTTCGTCTCCACAGTCAGATCCGGATTATACTCGAAATCACATATGACTTCCTACTTCCAATCCATCCCACCCCCTTTGAAGATAACCAAGATATATGATTTGTGCACTCTCTCGCATAACACACAGGTACCAAACCAACAACCCCCTTTACTCCCGCAACCGCCCTCACTACCAACTCATGTAGGAGCCACACCAATTCATACTATTCCATTTTTATTCTCTCCTGCAGGCTCCATCATCACACCAGTCATGGCTACACTTAATCTCCTAGGATTAACATTAGGACTACCTGTGTGGTACCTACGTGCCCCAACCCCTCCCCAGACACCGAATGTCATTTTACAACCGATGCAACCCATCAATACTTCTAACCGTCCACCCCCTGGTGTAGCAAACATCCAGAACCGGCCACCTCCAACAAGGGCCACTGCATCAACATCTAGTAATGCTCCCCCTCAACTCCACTACAATGGGGGCAGAGGAACGCAAAACTACACCACTGGAACCACCACCCGCACCCCACCAACAACTCCCAAGTTGGCGAAGAATCCCCCAACAATCCGTGCTCCCCCCAAGTGCTCTTTGTGCGACGATATAGGCCATGCTACCCATCAATGTCCACAATTACTGGCACTTCAAGAATACATGCAAATGTTGGATGATGACACTAACATACCAGTTGTCAAACTTGAACTGCCCCCTCAACCTCACGATAAATTGTTGTGTACCAATCATCCTTGTGCAATATGTGGCATCTTCTTCCATTACTCACATCACTACCCTGATCTCCCAAATTATAGAGCAGCTCTATACGAATTGAATAATGTCGACCTAGAGATATCCCCTCCTCTCATTGAGGAAATTCATCCCCCAGCATCTTCCTCCTCAGAAGATATCAACACAATTTACATGGTTTCCAATGGAGACTCCTTTGTCCGGTCGACCCCTTCCATTGATACCTCCGTCCCACATATTCAACCTTTTCAAATCAAAGAGGAAACCACATGTCCACAACATGGGCCAGGCCTGAAACCTTTCCTGCTCATCATCATCGTCATTCTCATCAGTGATACTGGGGGCATCCACCCCGTAAGGGGAATCCCCCATCATCGTATCATCACTTCAGTATGCCACCACGGCCCACAGCCTCATGGTACACCCCCCTCTAGTAGTTGGTCAATGCCCTGTTGATCCCTCTCTAAGATAGCATCTGCACTGCATTGACACCTCTGAGTTCGGGGGCATAATAGATTACCTCGAACCTGGGATAGGGGGAGTGATAAATCACTTTGACCCTACCCCATCACCTCTATCTCAACACCTCAATGAGCCCATCGTTCAAACCAATACATATTTGATCCACAATCACAAACCCCATGCACATTGCATGGGGGCAGGTCATTAACCCTGCTCACTTTTTCACATTCGTGATCTCAACCATTTTTGAGGTCACGTGTCATTTGTATATTTGAGTTGATTTGATACACATGGTATTTCTCCCCCGCGGGTCATCATTTCTCCCCACCACTGCATCCTTGGCTTGGTGGGCTCACCTTTATTTATAGCCATTTTTTAACCTCGTTTTTTCTTTTGACCATTTTAGAGTCATTTGACCTTCATTTTTCGCACCCTTTGCACCATTGGATTTAGATTTCCACGCTCGTGATGATGCTTGAGATCATTTCTCACTCTCGCCACTAGATTTTTTTGGACATTTTTCACACACACGCGTCGCCTTGGTTTGCATGCCAGATCGGCCGTTGTCCATTGTTGATGAGTTTTATATCCCCTGATTCAGTTTTCTGCGCTCGTGATGATGTTTGAGATCATTTCTCGCTCTCACCACCATATTGTGAAGGCATTTTTTCCATGCCCCTCATTTCCTCGGTCTGTGCACCACATCAACCATTACCAGTTTTAAAACATTTTTCATATCACTGGATTCAGTTTTCTGCACTCATGATGATGCTTAAGATCACTTCTCGCTCTCACCAATATCTTCTTGTTCGGTATAATTTTATCCATTTTTGGGGCCAAACAACTCTTTTACGAAAAAGGCACTTAGGGAGTTTCTATTAAGCTATTTTCTGACTCCTAAAACAATGAAAAGATTGACGAGAAATCTTGCTTCTTTTCATGATCGCTAAAAGTATCTGAAAGGGTGTCTACCTAGTATAATTTTACCCGTTTTCTGAACCTTGTAGATTAATTACGAAAAATGAATACTCTAGTCACATCGGCTAGAAGAGTTCTCTATTTGCATCATTTTATGCTTTTTCGGGCCTTGGAGACTAACATACGAAAAAGAACACCAATAGATTCTACTTACCGCTTTTAGACTCTCCAAAATTGAAAGCAACCATGAGCAATCACTATCTCGGGATCGTACAAATCTAGAGGACGGTACTCCTCCACTAATTCAGAGTCTTCTTATGGTTTTCAGACTCCTTAAAAATGAAAGCACTCACGAGCATGAACAGTCCTGGGCTCACATAAATCCACAGGACAGTACCATTTCAGAGCACACTTTTATCCCTTCTTGGAGCTCATTAAAACCACGAAGAAGGACCCAATGGTGCTTTTTGGCGCCACAACAGATCATGTCTACTCATATGGTAGCTTCCCCATTATGGTTGCCTTTGTTCAGAGTATTATGCAGTATGTCACCCTGAGAGTCTCCCAATAGCATCCATCAGCTTGTCCCCCAGAGTCACTCCAATCTGTAATACATACCCCTGATCCCTTAAGCTATGATCTCCACACCTAAAAGTCAGTTTCCTACGCTGCCAGGTCAACCAAGTCATCATGCTTTGAACAAAGTAAGTTTGAGTCCACCCACTATGACCCCAGTTATTCCCCATCCCCACAATGTGTCAATCCTACCATCAGTACTATCACACTTCAGTTGTACACCTCGCGCTCCTATCAAGGAAACATCATTGCCTTGGTAGTTGTCGGTCTCCCTCTATTGACGCCAGCCAAATCTATTCCAGAGGATAGACCTAGAGGTCCCTGTGCCTTGGACTCATCACCATTAGTGATGAGTGCCTATGAATATTTTTGAAAGGAATCCTCAGTGCCTCTCCAAATGATTGTTTCTCACATGCTCGACGTCAACACCTTGATAGTATCATTGAGACTCGTACAGGGTATCAGTCCTTGCATTTATGTGTTGAAGACCTCAAATATCACCTAACTCTACCACATTACCAGTTACATATTCCTATAGATATCTGGGCTGCGCATGGCGACAATATTCGGAAGTACCACAGTTTTAAACTCCCTCGAGTATACAGTTACATATACTCCTCAGAAGTTGACTCACAGTCATTGAGTCCCTATAGATGTTGGACACCTCCAGATTCAGAAGGTCATCAACCCTTCTGACATCTTATTCAGAATGGTTGTTGCTCTTTTCCAGTGTATCAGTCCTTCAGATCAGTCATGGTATGACCATGAGTATGTCCCAGCATTGTGTCCCCTCTGGACCATCATGATGTACAAGTAGATGTTTATGTATTATTCAGGTCCCCATTCTTGGGCCTAATTGTTATGTATATGTCTTGATATGAGCATGGGTATGCCTGCGTCGTCCATTATCAGAGATTATTCCTCATTCATATTGAGGCCATGTATTTTTTTAGTTTTTGCAGCTTCCAAGGGACCGTTGTTCCAATCTCCAATCGGTCTCTTCTCTTCTCCAAGCCCCAGGGAAAAGATAAAAGAACTATGATGTCTATCGACCATACGAAGAGCTCCTGCCCTCACACATCAGGGGGCAATCTGTTAACACCCAAAAAGTGCACACTATCTCATTCCCTTATTCACACGACCCATTTGTCCACTTTCTCCACCATTTGAGCCTCTAAAACCTTCAAAAGGTCACCAAAAAGACCATAATACACCTTTTTTCCCTCAAAATATGTATTTTTCCTCAAAAAACCCTCAAAAAAGGTCCAAAATTCCCAAAAAACAAAGAAAAGTGAATAATATTCAAAAAAGGAAAAGAGGGAAAAAGATACCTAAACCATTTTGGTCAATACCATTGGTTTCTTTAAACCATAATGGTATTCCCCATCACCACAAAACTATAAAAAGGTGATAGGGGCTCCTCACTATTCATCCATATTCATCCTATCCTTATGCTTCCAAATTCACTCTTGAGAGCCCTAGCCTCACTTTTGAATTTTAAGATCCTCATTAGAGAATTGGAGAAGAAGAGACCATTAGACCATTGGAGCATCTCAACCTTGGAGCTGTTCAAACTCACCATCCTCGCCATTTGAGGTAATACAAAAGATCAAATTTTTTTTTCTTGTTTATTTCATAGATCTCATTGTTTATTGTTCTTAAATCTAGTTTTTATTTCTTTGCACATGTTAGATCAGATTTACTATTATTTACATTTGTTTTTACTTTTACATTGAGACTGCTGCTACAAGTTAGCAAGTGCCCTTTAACACATGCTTAGTTGCAAAACCAAGCAACAACTGTAGAGAATACCAAACTCTGATAAGATTCCTTGCAACCAGATGCACTGTGTGGCTATATTCACTGCACCTCTGTACTTGGATTCATTTGATGAAAGAAAAAGAGATTATTGTTTTTTGCTCGACCAACAGATATGACAAGATCCAAACATGAAAAGATAACCTGATGTAGATTTCCGATCTGAGCTATCTCCATCCCAATCTGAATCTGTGTACCCAACAAGGTTCAATGGATACCCAACTGCATTGTGAATACCATAGGTCTTTGTCCCTTGCACATAGTGCAATATCCTTTTAGCTCCCTTCCAGTGAAGCTCATGAGGCTCTTTCATGTATCTAGAGACAACACTCACTACATAGGATAGATCAAGGAGAGTATGTGTAAGAAAAAAAAATCCCAATCAGTTGCATTTACAAGGTACTATCGACCAATGGTGAAGAAGACCCATATTAAAGACTAACACCTGAAAGAAAAGGAAATGTTGTTGGTTTGCATCTATCATGTGAAATATGTCAAGTAGATCTGTTGCATACTTGGAATGTGCAATATTGATTCCTGAATCACTTTGAGAGACTTCAAGACCAAGAAACTACTTTAGCAGTCCCAAATCTGACATTGAGAAGGCATTGTGTAAGGCTAATTTGATAGATATAATGCATGAAGATAAACTCCCTGTAATCAGTCAATCATCAACATATAGAGCAATAATAAGAAGAGAGTTACCATCATTCTTCATGTATAAATTCGAATTTTACTTGCTTCTCTAAAAATCTTATGATAGTAGAAAGGACTCCATCTTTGCATACCATGCTTGGGGAGCCTGCTTGAGCCCACATAAAGAATTCTATAATCTACACAATAATGAAGGATCCCCAATGTATCCTTTAGTTTGCTTCATGTAGATATCCTCCTCTATATATACATGAATAAATTTTCTCTTCACATCCATCTGATGCACCTCCCATTGCTTGGATGCAGCTAGAGCCAAAACAAGACGGATGGAATCCATCTTTGCCACTGGAGCAAAGGTCTTTGTATAGTCAAACCCTTGAACCTAAGAGAATCCTTTATCAACTAAGCGAACCTTATACTTGCATGTTGCTCCATATGATTCCATATTTGTTCTATATACCCACTTGCATTATATAAGCTTCCTTCCAGGAGGGAGAGAAACAAGCTCCCAAGTCTCATTTTTCTGAAGAGATTAGTACTCTTCATCCATAGTTGTTATCCATATTGGATCTTGGGAGGCCTCATAGAAAGTTTTTGGATATGATCTAACCATCATAAATCATCTATCAGGAAGAAAGGGATCTATATGAGAGAGTGCAAAACTTGCACTTTGATACTGAGATCTGGTTCTTCTTGGATCTTGTGGATTCCCAGCAAGCTCACTAGTAGCTTCTTTGGTATTTTCGTCCCATTTCAGAAGTCATGCTGGATCATGTAGTGCTGGATATATAGGATCTATTGAATCTTGTGGATATGGATCTAGCATGTACTCATCTTCACTTTCTGAAGCAAATTCTGAAATTTCATGGGAAGATGATTTTCTATCATGTTCAACATATTGTGGTGGAGTAGTTGGTGATATTTCTTCTTCAACATGGTGGGAATCATGCAATCGCCATTCTTCAAACTGGACACTTATTTCAAGGAATGTATTCATGGTGGACAGATCCAGTGTTTTATAGGATTTTTCATTATGTGCATAAGCAACCAATATGCACTATTTACTTTGAGGCTCTAAGGCTCTCCTCTTCTCTGAAGGAATACTAGCCCAAGGCTCTGAACCAAAGACTCTAAGATGAGACACATCTGGCTTGTATCCCATCCAAGCTTCAAATGGAGTTTTTCCTTTTAGGCCTTTGTGTGGAACTATGTTATGGAGATATGCAGCATAGTTGACAACTTCTTCCCAAAGTCTAGGAGACAATGCCTTAGACTCAAGCATGCATGTAGCCATCTCTTTTAGGGTTTTTCTCTTTCTTTCAGCCACACCATTATGTTGTGGTGTGTATGGAATAGTGTGATGCATTTCAATACCTTCATCTACACTAAATAGTTGAAACTAATTCTTCACATATTATCCTCCATTGTCAGTACGAAGGACCTTTATCTTTCTGTCAGTAAAATTTTCTACAACAACTTTAAAAAATTTGAGATATCCAAAGACTTCTTATTTCAACTTTAGGAAATAGACCTAACTAAATCTCGAATATTCATCTATGAATGTTAATATTTATCTATAATTATTCAAATATAGGTGAGGAAGAGGTCCTAATATGTCACTGTGAATCAATTTGAGAGGATATGAGGCTCTCTTTGCATTTCCTTTTTCAAACTTGTGCTCCGGTTGCTTTCCAATCAAGCAACCTTGACAATTTCCTTTAGAAAATCTGATGTTTGGGAGGCCTTCAACCATGTTCTGATTGTGCAGTTATTGAAAACATTTGTAGTTGAGGTTCCCAAACCTCTCATGCTAAAGCCTATTAAATTTATTAGCATGGGCAAGAAGTGCACTTTGAGTTGAATAAGGCATGAATTGAGAGAACTCATAAATATTGGAATGATGATATGCAATTCCTTGTGCAATGATTTTTCCAGAAGAGATATCTGCTATCTCAACAATATCAGGAGTAAAAATGAATTTATTTGGAAATATTATATGGGTCATCTGGCATACTGAAAGGAGATTAGTTGCTAAGGTAGGGACATACATCACATCATTGAAGTATCCATGATCAAGATTGATTCTTCCAATCCTTTTGAAGGAACTTCTGAATCATCTCCCATTAGGATGGAAGGTCCAATAGTAGGTTCGAATTCTAAGAAGAGATCTCTAGATGTGGACATGTTTCTAGAGGCTCTAGAATCTTTGATGAAGGAATATGAATTCAAATTTCTAGCCATGAGTGCATGACATTTCTTCTTATCTTCTGATTTAGAATTAGCTTATTTCCTCCTGGCACGTGTAGGTATTGGAAGGATGTTCTTCTCTAAAATTTGAGCCATAAGATCAATTGTCTTCTTCATGCAAGCACTTTCAGGAAGAAAACCTTTATTGCAGTATGGAAATTTGTTCTTCTCCTTTTGATTTTGCTTTCTTTTCTTAGAATTTGAAGTTCCCTATGACTCTTTGGGAGACTACTTTTGCTTCTACTCATACTGTTTCTTCCCATTTCCTTTCTTCTTTCCTTTACCATTCACATTCTTGTATTGTCCAGCAGCAAGATCTTGATCCCTAGATGGTTTTATGACTCCCATTTGCACCAATTTTTTGTGCTCCTTTGTAAGAGACAGGATGAAGGAATCTAGAGTGGGCATCTTCCAATTTGGGATGGATAATTTAGTTGTTTGGAAGGTGGATACAAATGCAGAATAGTCAGGTCCCAATTTTGATAGAATATAGAGAATTAGATTCTCAACCTTCTTCTCAATACCACACAGTTTTATCTACACAACTAAATTCTTGAATTTTTTGAAGAATTTTATGATGGATTCGAAGCTGCTGGGGATTAGGGAGATCATATCATTCTCAAATTGATGCCCTCTCAAATAATCTTGATTCCCAAATAAATATTCATTCTTTTTCCAAACCTCCTTGGGATTTTTCAGACTGGATATATGGAAGAGAATATCCATAGAGATGCTGAGACACAACAATCCATATGCTTCTTCAAGCTTATTCAGGTATTTGGATTTATCTAATGCACCATTTGGTTCGACTTCAATGCATTTGATAACTCTATAGAGATCTCTGTTGTGCATGAATATCTTCATATGGTCTTTCCATTCGAAGAAATTGAAAGGAGAGAGTTTTGGTATTGAAGATAGATCCATTTTAGTTGCTTGAATGTGTTATTGTTGATGGAATAACCTACAAAAACACTACAAAAACATTGCAATTTACTTTGTAAATGTATCTTGGAGGATTTATACTCAATATACTAAGATCTCACAAGCTCTGATACCATATGAAATTCCATAGGTAGGATTCACAAAGTTGAACAAACCTCACTAAGTTCACAAAGCTTTTATATAAAGAATTAAGAAGAAAAGTTGTTAAATTCACTCATGAAATTGAAACACAGATGAAATTTTGTTTTCAATCTATCATACAACAAATAGATGTTAAAAAAACGATGTTACAACAAATATAATTCGAAATCCTTAGAGTTCATTAGAAATCATCTCAAGTGGTAGGCTTAGATTGCATTGGAATCATCACCTGACAAGGTCTAGTGGCCACTAATGATGAATGGCTAGTCAACTAAGGTATACTATTGCATGAATGAGTCATTGGGGCTAGAAATTAGGGGAGGAGACTCCAAGGAGGTGCATAACTAACTTGTAGTGGTTAAAATAGGTGGTCCAACACTCAGTTGCAGTGACTCTGGGTGTAATAATCAGTTAACAAAGGAAATCACGAAGATAAGGCGCCTTAATTCATGGAATTGACTATACTAACTTCTAAAATCATGCATGAGGGTGCATTTACATTTCAGTGATGTGGATAAGGTGCTCTAAGTGGATAAGGAAGATTATGATGACCAAAATGAAGAACTAGGGGGGGAAACCAAGGACTAGGTGCTAGGAGACTCAATTACCAATGCATGGAATACATGCATGCATGAAAAACCAAGGTTGAGATGGTTAGAATGTTCAAACTATCCTGTCAGCTCGATAAGTTAGCATATAATTGCATTCATTTCATCTTATAAAATATATGCAATACTTCCATCTTTTTATATGGATAATTTAAAATAAAAAGTTGAATACCCTTGTATTCCTTGTCATAGTACATAAAACGTCATTTAAAGCAATATGCAAACACATACCTCTTGTATGACAATGATGTTCTAAAGTATTTATTGGCTATCATTTTTAACTTTTTTCAAAACTTCTGGCACATATACATGAGGTTCATCTCCTGATAGAACCACTAATTGGCGTGCAGGCCTTCTCAACCTATATATATTTAATTCTTCTGACACAAGTACAATACCCTTCATTGGATTTGTATAGATCTTAGGTCTATCTCCTATCTTTCATATCCATGTATCTCCTATATTTCCTATTCATGATGTTAATACAACCAAGGAATCCCCACAATTGTTCAACATAGCATTTATTGTTCAATCATTATCATTATTATATCAATTTGTTTGTTCTTAAATTTAAGTCTCAGTTTGAAATATTATTACATATTGTGATAATTCTACATATACCAACAATCAATCATCCTCCTTCAAGTATACTTGCAGTTCTCCTGATTTTCCCTAATTAAATTTACATTGAATTAAACAATCAATCATTGGTTGAGTTCTAGGAAGATATTCTAGCTGCACACCTCATATAGTTAGTCAGTACTTCAAGTACCTCTCAGCACCCAAAGGGCTAGAATAAATACGATATTTATAGTTACCTCTTAGTATCAAATATTGGACATACATAAATCCTCATTGCTGAACATTCAAACCCTACTCAATAAAACATAACATATTTCTCTTCTCTTCCCTCGAACTTGACTGGGATTTTATAATTCCTTATCTTCTTTTATAATTTACTTTTTGAATTCATTCAGTTAAAATTAATTTATTACTTTAGTTTTACAATTTTCCTCATTAAGTCTTTGATCTTTAGCCAACTTGGTCCTTCATTACCTACAATTTCTTTGAACATAGTCAGTCATGTAATCAATACTTTTTCAAAAGAAGTGAATTTATCTAACATAAATCTTAACCAACCATCATCTCAACTATCTCTCTACTACCAGCAATCATGGGCCAACCTGCCCAGTTACATCACTATTATGTGCATCTTTTCTTGAACTACTTGCCCTCAATCTTTAAACATAATTATATCATTCTATGCATTACACTTCATATGCATGTCAACACTAGTCTGTATATATTAATTGTTTCAATAAATTTTCAAATTTACAAACTCAGTCTTCTCATTCCCTTCTAGGACATATGTTTAATATCAAAACATCATATATCCAATACTTGTGTAATAGTCATTGATTTCATGCTTTAGCGTCTTGCAAAATGTATGTAAAACATTTTAGTGAAATTTTCAATTTACCAATTTATCCCTACTATTGTGTAGGATTTATACCTTATAGTGAAGAGAAGACACTACCAACTTGGGTAGGGTGATAGGTAAATACATTCATTGCATTGCATTTGGTTCCTACAAATGAAAGAGATCAAGATATCGAAATATGTTCGTTTTATCGACTGCTGGTCCTAGCTTTCGCTTGGTCTTCCACTTGATCCTCCGCTATGATGAACCTGCAACACAAAGGAAACCTTCCTCAGCGTATCTTGACTGCAATAAATATGATGAAATTGAAAGCAATTAAACATCAACTACAATCAGATATTAAACCAAATGAACATACAATCCAATAGACATTCGATTTGGGACAGGAAGGGTATTTCCACCTTTTTATTGTCAAAGAAACATGAATTAGTACAAATATACCTGATCTGTCAAGATGCTTCTGCAACCGAGTCCTGGGATCCTGCTCTTCACAATGACTTGGGAATTCCTCCAGCGTAACAGCACTTAAAGCATTCCTTCTAGGTCCCTCTCTCATGGATCCTTGAATTTATGGGACAAGGTAGGCAGTTCAATTCGAGAGGTGGTTGAATTGGGAGGTTGGGGAAGTTGCAGATCCAACTTCAACTAATCCCGATTCGTAATCTTAATATATTTTTTGATTTCATCTTAATATGTGCGCGGGTTTCATACGACAAGAGTAGTGCACAGAGAGAAACTTTTGTGCTTTGCAACAAGCATTTGAAACTTTTTTGAAGATGTGCACTTCTTGTCCTTGAGAAAAACAGTGCATCTTTTGAGGTGTACGCTAGTTTACTATAGCAAGACTAGCGCACGTGTGGTGAAATCGGGAGAAACATTAATATTTTCAGCTGTAAAGAGTAGTTCCAACCATAACTCATCTAGGTCAATGTAGCTCTTCAATCCATGGTGTCTGTTTGTGTGATCGACAGAGAAAGGTGATCACGGACAGAGAAGTGCAGATTTGACCTATAACAAATGCCCCCTAATGTGTGAGGTCAAAGGGAAATGACGGTCGAAATACATTATAATTCCAAGTCAGAGGAGGAGCAAGAAACCACAGAACCAAGTCACAAAAGTACCTAAAACAACGATCAAAGGTCAGTGAGTAATTACAATCTTGACATCATATAGATGTGTAGCATGATACAACATGATCCCCGATACATAACTAGGAGATGTATACATGGCATGGCCACTGAAATATAAGCATGGATCCATGTCAAAATGAGAGATCATAGCCATAACAACAAACTGGATCTATGTCTCATGAAGAGCCAAAAGATAAGTGAATATCAGTCTTGCACAACTTGGGTGATAACATAAATATAGTGATGCTATCAGAGTCCCAAGGTCTTCATCCAAACAACCCAATGTACAAACCCTAACGATGTGAATAAATGAGTTGGAGTCAAACATGGGGGGTATTGTTTGATTAATGGTCATTGATGTATATCGTTAACAAATGCGAGGACTTCTATTGATAATGATAATGGGCTCCAAGGTACCTAGTACTTTCCAACAAGTGTGAATAAGTGGACTTGAAGTCGAACACTTGAGGAACCTATTGAATAAGAGACATTGATGTATTCCCCTTATTCAACAGCGAGGGAAACTACCACTGATGACTGCAATCCCCAAGGGACTAACTGAAACTCTAAACTTCATTCCCAGAGCATAATGAGATGAAGTCAATGGAAAGAAGTCTACTGGAAGGGAGGCCTTAATGCATCCTCCATCATCCAACACAAGGAACACTCAAAAGGTATGAGCTGATGTGGAGTAGGACAAGTAACAAGATGAAACAAAATGACACCAGGATGGCCGACACATGAAGTCAAGGTAAAGTACAGAATGGCTGACACAGGTTGTATCCTTGAACAGTGAGCATGACACAAAGTGACTTAGGCAGTTTTCAACATGAAGGGGAAAAGATGTAAGTCTACAATATAGGAGACATTAACAGACCCTCCATATGGTTGGAAGAATAACCAATGGGGGGAGTAAAAACTCAGAGATTAGGTTCACCTTAAGGTCAAAACTAAAACCCAACTAACATGAAAGACTCAAGTAGGTGTTATGTTCAAGGACATGACTGACTTAACTTCCTTTGAAACTAAAAAGGTGTGATATACCCTTCTCATCTCTTATTCTTTTTGGTAAAAGAATGTCCTTCTTGTTGTTTTAATGATTCCAAGAAAGAAAACTCAATAAGCCCAACCATGTAAAATTTTAACAAGCCCATGGGAGGAAGACTCAGGACCTTCTTCATTGTTTACAGAGTTCGAAGAAGAGATAGAAGAATACTCTATAATACTGATCTCTGGATTTTAATATCGAGCCGAGATCTGTTCTTGCTCGTCAGTGTTTTCAATTTTAAGGAGTCTGAAAAAATTAAACAATAACTCCATACATCTACCCGTGGATTTTATTATTAAGCCCGAGTTGGTATATGCTTGCGATGTTTTCTTGTTTATAGAGTCTGAAAAACTTAAACAATCCTCTATATACCCTCTCATGGATTTCACATCGAGCCCGAGTAGGTGAATGCTCGCTTGGTGTTTTCATGTTTCAAGAGCCTGAAAACCCTAAAGAAGGCTCCAAAAGTCCTTTTTCATATAGTTAGTCTCCTCCCCCGAAAATTTCTAAAACGATGAGGGAAGTACTCTTCTAGCCACGTATGACTAGAGTATTCCTTTTTCGTAAGTAATCCACAAAAGTACGGAAAAGGGTTAAACTTATACCTAAGTAGATGTACCTTCAATTCCTTTAACGAGCTTGAAGAGAACAAGTCTGCTTGGCAATCTTGTTAAATTTTTCAAATAGTCAAAACAAGAGCTTAAAACGACTTAAAAGATAGCTTCTAGGATCGTGGGTTCATGACCCGCCAAAGAATAGGATCTCAACAATTGCATTAGTAACTATCAACAAATTTTCTTAATATAATAATGACAATATGGTTTATCAATAAAGAAAACAAGTCATTTACGGTTTAATACTTTGAAACTCTAGTGAAAATTTGAAATAACTAGGTTAGAATTAACTCACCAAAACTTGTAGGTATTAGTGATTAAATAGAACCTTTTAGGGACAATTTGAAACTATACACTTTTGCAAAAAGTGGGTAAAAATCAAAGTTCATTTTATATAAATAATTTCAAATTGAAAAATCAAATATCACAATTGAAGTTTTTAGGGAAAAAGTGGAGCAAAACCTTGATCTTCCTCTATTCACTGCGATCAAACCGGGCTACCGATCAACCTTCTACTTCCACCAAGTAAGTTTATTCCTCCCATACTTGCTATTTGATTCATTTTTTGTCAATTTTCATGGTCAAAAACACTTTCTAGCAATGTTCATCATGTGTTTCTACGTGTGCAGTACTGTATCTGAGAAAAAGCAGCGCATACTAACCAAGTGCATTGGTTTTGTTGAGGAAGAGCAGCGCTCAAACGTGATTGTCTAGTGCAAACAGTAGCGCACACTTGTGAAAGTAAGGTAAAAAATGAAAAAGACTAAAAATTTGACTGTTGCTTGGCAGGATGGTTCTTGTCTGGCATGAAAGGGAACATGGGGACATGGATCAGATAGCATTACAAGATTCGGTGACCCTCCATGCGCTCTGAAGATGTGGACTATTGAAATTTTATAGAACGGTCAATATGCAGGCACGAAACCACTTGCTTGAGAGACTTGTCCTATACTTGGATGTCGAGGCATTGGTGTTTGATATCCAAGGAGAAATACTAGAAATCACCATAGACGAAATCTACTTTATCACATGTCTCTCTCGGAGGGGAGACTTTGTGAACTTGAAATGGTCCTCATGAAATGTGGGCGCCTTATCCATGCAAGAGTATGTGAATGCTTACTGCCTACCGGTAACTGAGAAATCCGGTAGTCAAATTCTAATCTCAACTATTGCAAGCTTCCCCCTCAAAGTCATCATGAGTATTCTTAAGTGGATGGGAGGGAGTGCTACACAACATCTTGCTTCTAGGCATTATATGCACATAGGTACTGAATGTTTGCACGGCAGAGTATATGACTGGTGTTCAAGTCTTTTGGAAAACATGAAGCTTCAACTCTCGGGTTGTAAGACCGGGAGGATGAAGAAATTTGGGTATAGAAGCATACTTTGCACCTTCTTCTTTGAAAGGGTTCCTGCTATGAGTCTGGGCATGCCCTTGCCCCCAGTGAACCCTCATGAGCTAATGTTGTCTCATTGGGGTGAGATCTTCCTCCGCCAGGGTGGTGGCGAGAGCAACTTCTGTTACCATGAGGATGATTTCTGGGGTTGGTGGGAAAGAAAAGTGCCAGCTCTTGAGCAGTTTCCTTATGCGGGTATAAACTTCTGCAATGATCCTGAGCTGATCCTTCCTCCAGGAGCAACCTGGGGAGAGATAGGTATGTTTATGCTTTTGAAAAGTTATTAAATTTTTATATTTTATATCTATATGATTTTTATGATGAGTTTGAAGTACTGAAACAAAGTGTCATATGCAGATGTTGGACTAGTACGTCCCGAGGGACACCCTCGTACTTTCGTGATACTAGTGGAAGTGGGTGCAGCTGATGCTATGCTAGGAAACATAGAGAGGAAGATGAGTCGGTTGACTCATGACATTCTGACTTACAGGATCTAGCGGATGCCGCTCGACATGCAGGAGGATGTGGTTGGTGTGCCCCTAGCCTAGATTAGACTACTGCAGAAAGTAGCTAGGCTGGTCATATGCTATCGAGAGGTAGTAGAGGCAGATGAGGCCCCACTTTCTCCATAGGAGAAGGATATTCTATGTATATTTTTGAGGCCATCAAGCCCAATTTTGTATCTTATGACATGACTCTGTGATAGACTTATGATCCAAACTCATACTATTTTTTGATATGGATATATATATATATATATATATATATATATATATATATATACAGTATCGGTTATTTACATGTGTGTTATTGTGTTTTATGCATGACTTATTATGTGTGTGAGTGATGCAAATGCCAATCTAAAACATAGTTTTCAAATGAATCAGCTAATGCATTCAAGTTCCTTGGAATATGTTGATATGTGATATAATCAAACTGTCTCTCAAGCAACTCAACACATAGAAACTGACGTAGCAAAGTAGGATTTCTTACCTGATAAACACCCATTAACTAAAAAACAACTAACTGTGAGTCTAGCCATACCTCCAAATGTGAAATGCCATGTAACAGAGCATCTCAGAGTAGCTCTATGACTGCACTGTATTCATCTACATTGTTCATTGTGGGACCTAAACAAGCCCCTCCTGAAGACACCAATTGGCCAGTTGGTGAGTAAATAACCCAAGCAGCTGTGGCCAACTGATGGGTGTGGTGGCTAGCACCATCAGCAAACCCTATAAAGTGTTCAGTCGACATCTGAAACACAAAACAATGGATGCATAAGACGTAACTACAATTGTAAAAAAAACTAACTATACAAAAATGTACAACTATAATACATGAAAAAGTACAAATTCCTAAGCGTAGTACTTCTTCAGGTAGGATCGGTGCCTAAAACCTACTTGTGAGACTAAGCAAAGACATGGAGGAAATCGTTAAAAAGATTGGTATACAGAATGATCTCGTCAAGAAAACAATATACTCCAATAAAAATATTTTCCACGACCCCAGGTTCAGTGGAAATGTTGATCGGGATGGTTATAGATATATTCGCCATATTCCCTTCGGCATAAACAACTTGTGAAGTAGAGGGGATAGAGGATAAATCAAAATTCTCACTAGGTCTCGGAGAAACTCACCTCTCTCTATCAAGTTTAGAATGGGAAGTAAATAGGACTTGGGGTGCATATGTTCCCGAGGGAGGTCTTGGCCTATCATAGCTTCCAAAAACACCTCGTCGAAAGGCAAAATCGTGTCTAAACAATCAGGAGAGTGGGTAGAGTCCACTAACCATGCAGGAGCATAGTCGATATTTGAATCAGTAGAGACCAATGGAGTCACGATATGTTCTATTGCAGCAAGATGTGAATCCAAGTGAGCCACCTCTACAATAGGTAAAGGCACAACTGGTTCTGATTCAGTTGGGAGAATCCAAGGATCAGTTGTTGAACTGACCATGGAAATCTTAGACGAAGAACATTCTTCAGAACCAATAAAATGAATGGGAGAAGGTAGGTCAAAAGTGCCTATTAATGAGCCATAGATACCTACTCCCAAACTCTCAGTAACTGGGTAGGACTGATCAACCAACGGGATAGTTGAATCCGATGAAGTCTGGTTGGTCTTCCGGGAAAACAAAAGTTGATCGACTGTGACGATCTTGCCTTCGTGAGGGAACATTATGACCTAGAAAATAGTCGATGGTACTTCCTGCATGGCATATGTCCATCTCCTACCCAACAACAAGTTATAATCAAGTGGAGCATCCAGAACTTCAACCTCTACCAATACTAGTTTTCTTGCAAGTTCAACATCAAATGATGGTAAGAATCTGTGTGGATGGAAAGATCTTCCATCAAAGGAAGTCAGTACCATATTAGAGGGGGCTAACTCAGGTTCACCTAAAGCCTTCCAATAGGAAATAGACATTACGCATGTGGACGCGCCCTCATCTACAATAGCTCGTCAAATGGTCATGGGACCATGGATGACCTCTATTTGGAGAGTGACATGGTACGACAACTGGAACTTGATATCTTTCAAATCAAAATGAGCAAGCATGTTGGATGAATCTACACTTCCAATCGTTGCTAGGAGTGCATTGCGTTGTAATGGAAAACTTTGCAGTACCTCCAAGGTGGACATGGCATAGGGGGTTTGGGCTAAATCCTCCACTACTTTGTAGTTGGAGGAAACCCGCGCATTGGGGTTGTGCACAGCCCGTTTGAAGACACCTTTCAGAATATTTGGTAGTGGGTCCACCGGTCTCTTGATGTGGAGATGGGTAGATGACTCAGGAACATTCTTCTGCTACGGGTCTGGGTTATAATTCCTTGCTTGATTTTGCAAAAGATCATTTGAATTAACCATATTAATGAATGACTGATTAGCTGAGTTGGCACGAGTAGTGCCCCCAGCACCAGAGCTGCTAGAAGCTGAACTCTATCTATGAGGGAAAGGGTCTTTTAAGACAACAGGTTTCTTTTAACGAATCAACTTACGGTCTTCTTCCATTAGAGGGCATTGATGGGTAAGGTGGTTGTCTTGACATAGCTTACAAGGGAACTTGACTTTCCTTTTTTCCTTTTTACCCTCCTTAAGAATTTTTGTGTTCTTGGGATTTTGTTGGTTTACGTCCCCTTTCTTTCCCTTTCTTTTGTTGTTGGGCTTCCGAGAGCCCTTTTAGTTTTTCTATACCTGTTGTATAGATTCAGTTTTGGAAGGGGAGGATGCAACAGAAGTTGCTTCTGCAGTACACTATTTGACTGACAAGGCGTGAACCTGCTTTGTTAAGGCATCAAATGTTGCGAAGTCGACTGAACCCACAATGCCATCAGCATGTGGTCTAGTTTTAGGTTTACCTAAGTCAATGTTAGACCTCGGCGCATCAGGAATAATATTGTATAAGAGCCCAAACTGAGCACAAACCAAGTCAATCTGTTGGGTTCTCAAAATGGCTTCCTCTTCGGAGGACATCCCTGAAGTTGCAACTTCCTTAGAAATATAAGGAAGGAGTGATTTAAGGTACCACTCTAGTAAGAATGCAGGAGGGATGTCAGCTTTAATGAGCCTCTTTCTCCTTCTCCACTCCTGAATGTGATCAGATAGATGAGTGGCCTTGTTCTATCGAAAAGTGGACAGAAGGTCTGTGTCAACATCATACTGGACAAAAAGTTGAAAGTGGTTCAAGAAAATAGTGGCTAGATCACAAAAGGTGCCATAAGCAGTTGTTGGTAGTTCAATATACCATTTGGCTACGACACTTGTCAAGGTTTTTTGAAAAAGGCTCAACCTGATGGAGTCATCATTCAACGAATTCGAGGAGCACCAGAGATGAAAAGTTGTGACATGGTCATCGGGGTCCTCACCAGTCTTCCTTCAAACTTTGGGATGTCTGAGGGAAACTTAGTGGGAACAGGTGGCCATGTAGGATCATGGTTCATGGGGTCATTTGTGAGTTTCAAAAGATCTAGCAGGTTCAAAGTTGCTAGAAATGGTAAACGCGGTCGTTCCAATGGCATTTGATAGACCAAAAACTGGTATTGGGTATTTCCCACTACCTTATCCGTGTACTGTTGGTTGGGGTTTCCTTGAGCCATCGGTTGTGAAATCAATGGATTAAAATTGCTCCACCCAAAAGAAAGCGGATTACTTCCTAGGGAAGTGGTCCATTGCAACTTGGTATTAACCCCACCGTATTGTGGATTAATAAATTACCCCCTCCTCTAGCAAACAAAGAGAAAGGGATACTCCCTGCAGGTATATTTGATGGATTAACATTGTAACCTGCATAGGGGTTAAAGCCAGGCATAGTAGTAACAGACCGTGCCGTCATCATACCCATAACAGGCATAGATGAAGAAGGGATTGATCCTACCACATAAGTGGAATCAATAGCTTGAGTTACACCCTGGAACTGTTGTGTAGCAGAAGACTGAGTGAAATTCACTGTGGGTATCCCTAACAAAGGGACATTATTCGGTCCAAAAGTAGGGGTAGAAACTGAGGCAGATGTCGAAGCTAATGAGCTTGGCATGCTTAGAGTACCAACAATAAAACTAAAGGACGGATTCGAAGCAAAAGTAGCCTGCAACGAAATCGGTGTGGCAGTGTTTATGAAAGAAGGATTAACAATCCTTGTAGCCATAGAAGTTGTGGCAGTTTGAGGAACTCCCTGCTCATCTCCTGGGTTAGTCATAGTGTAACCAGGTGTAAACAAGTAAGAACTGTACTCAAGTTGTTGAAAACCTATAGGTACCAGAAGTGGATCATTATGTCCAGTAAGAGGAGGGTTGAAAGGAGTACCGAACTCTCTAGAAGTTAGGTCCTCAACCTCGACAGTATTAAAGACTTGTCGATCCAGGGTTCTGGGTTGTGGTTCTCCAAGAACCTCTATTTCGCCCGTAAGTTCAAAAGAACCATGGGAATCTGTCCTTTGGCATCGTGGTGGTAGTGGAGGCTCCATAATGAGTGGGGGAAGGTTTTGCAACCTCTGAGGTCGATGAAGATGTTGGTCCTCCACAACTATAAAAATTAACTAAGTAAAAAATCCTAGTGGCCACTACAACTAAGGGGCAAACAGCATACCACTACAAAATTTCCTAAGTGATCAAACCAAGCAATACAAGGAAAATACTCTCAGAAGTAAGTCTGGGATGATTAGGGCCCAGAACATACTAATAGAGTACTGATGGTTAGTTATGTGGTGTCCAATGGGGGTCCTCTGGGTGCAACCTTTTGAATCACCAAACTGCCCTCCCGGGATTACTGCCAAAGGGTTACCTTCCATGTCTGTTCGAGGTGGAGTGGGAATATCCTTCCACTCTACCTAGTTAGATCCCTACAAGGTTATGATACTAAGGCTACCACCAATACGAAATAACCTGGGGGGACAGTCGTCATCCTAGTTGAAATGCATGGGCAGGGTAGTAAATCCCAAAGTCCGAAAGGACTCCCGTACACGAATCAACTCTGGTTTATGGTTGAGAGGAAAGTGAGGGGGTATCTTCAACAATTCCAATTGCCCACGGCCTCGTGCTTAACTCTGGTTTGATTAGAGCATCCTGGGACTATTTGATAGAGATGGATTTACCTAATAGATAGTCGTACTATGATTATTGAGTAATGAAGCTGATTTTGGGTTGTTTAAGGTGATTTAAACCCGAAATCCTATCCTAAGCTAGTTGATGATGTGTATACCTAAAAAGAAAAATGTTGCTAGTTAATTTTATTAAGATTTCTTTTTAAGGGATACTTTTTACTCAAGGGTTGTAGTGCGGTGTGTGGAATGGTTTCAACAGGAAAGTAAAGTGCATGTAAAGTAATGCTTTCAAATTCACAAAAGACTCTTTTCTTTTCGTTTATATTCTTTCAAAAACTAAAACTAGACAATCCTAAATCAAATTTCTTTTTGTATTTTTCTTTTAAATTTCAAAGCAAAGAAAATTATGCTACTTCAAAACAATAATAAATACTACTACTAAGCTACCGAATCCTCTTTTTATCTTTTCTAATAATTGCACAAAAGAAAAAAGAACTTGGAAAGGAGAAAGTAAGACCTAAAGTAAAGTGTGAGTAAGACAAACAACCTAAATGGCTCAAACAAACAAATCAAAGACTTGAGAAAGACTCAACCTACCAAGTTTTTTCAAAAAAAAACTTGAGGCTTGGAAATGAAGTGTAAAAGAAGCAAGGAAAGGAGATGCTCATGACGGAAAGGTAGACCTAAAAGGCTTCTCCTAAGCACCAAAACCCTAAGAAAAAACTAAGCCAAGGAAAAGAGTAGGTAAGTGAACCAAAAGTGACCCTACCAACACATGGACTCAAAAGAAAAGCTAAACTGGAAAGCTTTAACTCGCTTGGACTAAACTGAAAAGACAATCAGAAAGTATCTAAACCAAGCAACCTTTCAAAAGCACCTTAAGGACTGAAACTTGGGGTCAAACCCTAATGGAAAGGATAAGACATACTGAAAGTGTGCTATTGTTGCCACAAACAACAAACGTTAAGAATGCAGGTCTGTATGACTACAACAAGCAACTGGGGAAAAAGTGTGCAGCTATGTCTAAAAGGGAGTAGTGCACAAACTTCAAAAAGCGCTAGAAAGTTGTGAAGACACTATGAACAAGTTTCAAGCAAGCAAAGACAAACTAAAGGACTTCAGAGAGGCAAACAAGACTCAAAAGAGACATAACAGTATCAGGGGTCAATCAGGGAATCAAAGGAAAAGGATGGAAGTAAAACCAAACCACTGGAAATCAAACTCTAACAGAAAACTGGAAGCTACAAGAAAATGCACTACTGTGCAGTGCAGAAACCAGCGCACACTAGGAAAGATGCCCTTCTGTTCAGTGTACAAACCAACACTCATCAGGAAAAATGCGCTACTGTAAGTAGGGTAAACCAGGGCACATGTCTTAGAAGGATACAAACAGGATTTGCAACAGTAAACTGAGATGAATCAAGCAAGAAAGAACAGGTAACAATGACCTATAAGATCTCTCAAAGAACAAATAGACTAAAATAGACTGGAAGAAAAACCTAACTAGGTCTCCTAAATCATAAAAACACACGGTTACTCCCCAGTGGAGTCTCCAGTCTGTTGTGCAGGATTTATACCTTATAGTGAGGTGAATACACTACCAACTTGGGCGGGGTGGTAGGTAAATACATTCATTGCATTGCATTTGGTTCCTACAGATGAAAGAGATCAAGATATCGAAAGATGTACCTTTTATCGACGGCTGGTCCTAGCTTTCGCTTGGTCTTCCGCTTGATCCTACACTATGATGAACCTGCAACACAAAGGAAACCTTCCTCATCATATCTTGACTGCAATAAATATGATGAAATTGAAAGCAATTAAACATCAACTACAATAAGATATTAAACTAAATGTACAATTCAATAGACATTCGATTTGGGACAGGAAGGGTATATCCACCTTTTTATTGTCAATGAAACATGAGTCGGTACAAATATACCTGATCTATCAAGATGCTTCTGCAACCAAGTCCTAGGCTCCTGCTCTTCACAATGACTTGGGAATTCCTCCAGCGTAACAACACTTAAAGCATTCCTTCTAGGTCCCTCTCTCATGGATCCTCCTTGTATTTATGGGACAAGGTAGGCAGTTGGATTTGAGAGGTGGTTAAATTGGGAGGTTGTGGAAGCTGTAGAACCAACTTCAACTAATCCCAATTCATAATATTAATATATTTTTTTATTTCATCTTAAGATGTGCATGGGTTTCGTACGACAAGAGTAGTGCACAGAGAGCAACTTTTGTGCTTTACAACAAGCGTTTGCAACTTTTTTGAAGATGTGCGCTCGTTGTCCTTGAGCAAAGCAGCGCATCTTTTGAGGTGTGCGCTGGTTTACTATAACAAGAATAGCTCACATGTGGTGAAATCAGGAGAAACATTAATATTTTCAGCTGTAAAGAGTAGTTCCAACTATAACTCATCTAGGTCAACCTAGCTCTTCAATCCATGGTGACCTTTTGTGTGATCGACAAAGCAATGTGATCAGGGATGGAGAAGTGCAGATTTGACCTATAACACCTACTATTTGTTTTCAAAATTATACTTATCACTGACATACATCTATAAAATGTATCATCTATGCAATATATCCACACATAAAAAAAATTCAATAATGTTGTAATCACTTCTGAAAATCACAATTTCTAAACTTAGAACCTCTTACAAGCATACTAGTAGAAATTTAAAATCTACTAGTTTATCCTCCATTGTTTTCTATTGCAACATATGCATAACATATAAAAGTCTTCCATGTTATAGATGCAATGTATTACTAATCATTATAACATGATCAAAACCTTTCTGTAACATTTAGTTACGTACTTCAAAGTTAATAGTAGCATACTTGAGTTATCCAAGGCATCTTACCATTGATTTTATTAACTTTATCATCTAATAGGTATGTTATTTCTTCGTCCTTAGGCATAAGGTCATGTGTTTTTCATTTCCTCTTGTACTCACAGGAAATCAAGTATATCAGTTATTATCTTAAATTCACATTTAACTTTACATTATGCATCTACCATAACACATTATAGGATTCTACTTGCATAATCACATAGAAGTGGGTTACTTTACAATAATCAACATTCTATGATTAATAAAATCATCTTACTAATGTCATAAATGTATTCATTAATATTGCAAGAATTAATGCTTTAAGAATTCTATGATCATGTTCATACAGTATGAATCTAATAGCAACAAAAAAAAGAAACGTAGTGTTAGTTACAATAGAGTAAGTTAGATAGAACATTACTCCACTAGTTATGTTCACTTCAACTAGATAACATTAGTGTATAAGTTCATAACGTTTTCTTTATTTCCTATGGCTAAGCTATGGCTAAGCCCATAAGGCCGCAAATTATTGAAACCTTTCTCTAATACCATTTATAACATACCCACTACCCTCAATACTGCATTTGGGGTATGGGGTATAAAGTTTTCATTCAAGCTAAACAAGCTCAATATTTATTGTATTACATTTATTTAACAAAGTATTATGATCAGCAAAAATCACTTAGTAACATTAAAGAGTTATTTTAATAATTTAACATGCTTAATAAGCATAGAGAACATATCATTATAGTTTAACACTCTCTAAGGCACTCATTATACATCTAAACACATTTATGCTTCATAAAATACTATTCAAATGATAATAAATCTTTAAACATAACATTTATGAAATTAAAGTCACATAGGAAACTTTACCAAATCTTCATTACTTACTTGTAGGTAAATAGTCTTACTCTCTTAGTCAACAACTCAATATAACCATTAGATTTCTAAGGTTATATACATGCATTCCATTATTTTTCATATTCAACACAATCGCTTTTATTCACCAATGATAGGGTTGAGCCAATTTCCTAACCAACCATTCTAGGTTAGAGGTTATACTCATAACACATATATAACAATAGTAATGCACAATCTCATCCATAATTATATGCATGGTGTATATAATCCTCAATATTTCAACTTATTACATATTCATCCTCTACACAAAGAACATAAAGGTCGACTAACCAACCAACTATTAGATAAGAACATAAATTCTTCTATATGTGTAATTTCAATCTCTTAATTTAATTATTCACATAAGAGTAAGAAAAATAAAAGGATTCTATACACATAATCTCAATATCTTCATTTAATTATTCACATAATATTCCTTTAAGAATGCAATCTCCTCACATATACTTTATTCATAATAGCGTGCCTTAAAAATATAATACTTTGGAAATGCCTAATGAACTAGAACATTCATCATATGTAAAGTATAAATAATGTTAACATAAGCATTCTCAAATAAGTTAACATGACTAACTTAGCATCATCATCAAATAAATTTTAATCAATTCATTTAATTATCATCACATGTCAATGAACATACATATGAACAAATGATAAAACAATAATAAACACTTAAATCTTCCTTACAAAGTCTTGGATGCTTGAATGTGTGGCTGCAACTTCCACCCAACCATAGGCCAAGAGTATTCATAAATGTTTCGACACTACTGCCACCCGCTAGCTAGGAAAAGTATCCACTAGGATGTAGGCATAAGAGAATTCCTTGCAAGAATTATGCTTGTAAACACTCTTTACCAAACAAGGTAAAGGGTTCAATTATTAATCATTAAGGACTGATTCTTAAACCGGAAACTCTGGTTTTACATAATGGATTTGGATTTCATATAATAAGTTTATTTCTCAATTAGGATTCTGGTATCGATAAACAATGCACAAAGTCCAATTCTCAGCTAACTGAACTTAAATCTTGGTACTTCAATAATAAATTCACTCTTGAATAAACAACTAAATATCTCAGTGTTCTATACCCTTAAACAATTAGGGAAAAAGGGGAAATCTGCACTCTTTACCCTATATATAGAGGATAACAGAATTTCAATACATTATAGAAACTGATAGACATATGGGCTTGGTGATTTAAGTTCAGATACCATCCATTAATTTATAATTGATGATATTAGGAGATTGTCCCTTCCTCTATAAACTATAAACTATATTTAACATACCAAAAAAAGGTGATTCATTCTCATGAAATGAATTTAAGGATATATATATATATATATATATATATATATATATATATATAGCGAGAGAGAGAGAGAGAGAGAGAGAGAGAGAGAAAGAGAGAGAGAGAGAGAGAGATCATTGTCGCTAAAAAAAGAATCTAGAAGTGTATTCTTTAGGGAGAACTGATTTTATGTCGATCGGACTTGTACTGTACTATCTTTAGATAGAGTCGTTTCTCTTGAGAGAGAAACCGCTCTCTTTCTTCCTCATAAAATTTAGTTAATAAAAGAATATAAATAAGTAGAAGATAGAATTGCGCCTCTTTGTTAAGTTTTCTTCTCTTTGTTCACACAAGATACTAAGAAAACATTATAACTAAAAGTCAAGGGGTTCGGCTTAATCATCTATCTCTCCCTAAGTGTATAGATATCAAAATATCTAATCAAAACAAATGTCGAGGGCTTGGATCTCTTGAGAGAGAGATCGTGCCTCATTTTCTTGGTGTAGATAGAATACATACATATATATCGTTTATATATCAAACAAGAGATGGTTTGGTGGGCACTCAGTGAAGACGTCGTCCTTATTTATGTAATGTATCCGACCCAAAACAACGGTCATGGGAACATGTAAACCCAAGGGAAGTCTATAAAGGTATAGCACAGTGGAATAAGGTCAACCAAAGGCTAGGATAACACACCATCAAGCCAATTAACACAAACATACATACTTTAAAATAATTGCGATACTTTAAAAACAATTATAAAATGAGCCCCAAAAGCTCATGCAGATGCAACATCGTGCAAGCATGATAATGCAACTAGATTTACAAACTTTAATAAACTTGTACCTTAGAATTATTAAAACTTTTAAGGTGACCATAATCAATCGAGTAATTCTAACTAATCATATTTACGGAATTCTTTGCAAGCAATTACAAACTAGTTCTTTCCACCATAAAACTATGCAATTTATGGCACTCCTGTCAATCCAATTTATGACACTTTTATTAACAGTTTTTCATTTCTCATCAGGCCAAATATGAAACTAACACCTACATCTATTTAATAATGTAAAATGGAAAATACATATCTATCATATACATCCATTAATTCATACGAATATCAGATCTACTATTGCTATAAAAATCACTACCGAATCATCCCATAAGCATCCAAATCCCTACAAAACCAACCGTGAGTCCCAAATAAAAAGCATACCAGATTTATGGGGCACTCTATAGCCACCAAGAGTGCACTAGAGAGTTCACATACAGCCACACAACATCAAATATTCAATTCTCCAAAGAAACTATCAATTCAATCTAGTTTTCTAGTAGAAACACCCACTTTCTAGCAATCAAAACTCAGTATTTTCATCTGTGGATCATATAAAAGATATGATCAGCCATGTGTTACACCAAAATGTCGTCACCCTTGTGCAAGTGTCGCAAGTGTTGCAATTGTCGTCATCATGACCTAGTTTCATCACCATGACCGTTGCAAGTATCGTCATTATGACCAAGTGTCGTCATCATGACCGTTGTGATAATGTTGTCATCTTGACCATTGTGTAAACTCTTTGCTCTCACCCCTAACCTCATTCTGGGCTAAAACACATCCAACTGAGAGATTTCCATGCCTAGTTGACCTCTTTGAGTAGGCTGTCGCACTTCTCCTTCATCTAGGGTGTGACATCACAGTTCTTGGTCAGATAGGGTGAGACACTGTCGTAGGTTGTCCTCGGACAAAGTGCGACGACCCCCTCTGTCGCTCTGTGTCCTCTACCAGGCTGCGACAAGGTTTGTTAAAGGATATTTTGGGGAGTCTCGAGGTCTCTCTATATGTTTGTTGAGGTGGAGGCCTATCCCTAGGCTCTAGTTGAGGTGGCATTTCAGTTCCTAACCTTATGGGAAGATCCCTTAACCATCTCCCCCTAATCCTCAACCTACCCTATCTATTTAGCCCTATATAAACACCCACTCTCTCCATGGGAGGGAGGGAAGGTCTATGGTATCCTTATGCTGATAGAATCCATATTGGTGATTAGGAAGCTTATACCATCCTGGAGGCTTGGCTTGGACATGTTGGATGGAGGATGTGACGTTGAGGCTTTGGTTGTAGCTTTATCCTTTCTATGTATTCTCACCTTTTAATACAGTTAATACAATCTCTTTCCATGAATGTTGTCTCGTTGATGATGTTTAGAACTTTCTTCCTCAACTGTTAGTTTAGATCAGTTATTGTTTAGATATCTTGTACTACTTGTATCAATTCCATATTGTCTTGACAGGTCCTGCAGCTGGAGATCTGACGACCGTGAGACTTGGAGCAACAACAAGGAGAAGGATCTGCGATCTAAAAGGTATGATATCTAAGTACTCAATCTGTAATTAGATCTAGGAAATGAGTTTTGTATTCTGTTCTATTTGTTCTAGATTCACTTGAACTAGGGAGATCCGGCTCGCGTCCACTCGAGTGGATTGTCTGTTAACAAATCTGGAGACCATACTGGGGATGGACATTGCTTTTTAGTTGTCAATTTGAATGTCATTTTTAGTTGATGTCTTGCCAAGCCTTTTTCATTTGTCATTGTCCTCCTAAGTTAGTTTCACCATCAGATCTTCACTTTGAAGAGTCTGATTACCTTCCTCTGAGTTTGTACTTCTTATTTCAAACCAGTTCATTTCTCATTACTTGGAGATTTGGCTCATTTTTGAACTTGGATCTTGCCTGTTGCACCTGGTCAGTATACACAGAGCAACACTGTGCCCTTTTTGATCTCTGTTCTTTGTCTGTTGGCTTCCTGTCGCAACCCTTCCATTGGTATACTGCGACATCGTCGCACTCCTCGCATTGGTAAACTGGGACATCGCACTGTGTACAAGCAAAGATTGCGCCGATTTGGCAAAATTGCCATATAGGCACCCCTTATCCATTTATGATATGAGTTTTGGTTTGTGTGCAGACTCCTCTGCATTGTACCTTCCAGGTAGAGACCCTTTTGTCTAGTAGTGTTTTGTTTGGCTTGTTTGTATTGGTTTTTGGTTCTTTTGAGATTTGGATTCATGCTTGGCCCCTTGAGTCAAAACTAGTGTTTTGCTTACATTTTTAAGCAAAATAGGTTCTATTTTTGGCCCCATGAATCGTGCATCCTTTAGTCATTTTGACCCATCTCAAGGTTTTGAGATCATTTTTGGTTTGGTGTGATTGGCTTGTTTTAAAGACTTAAAGAGTGTGGGATATCCATGTATTTTTTAGCCTCTTTTCTTGGGTTATGCATCTTGTTTCCTTTGCATGCTTATCTATCTAATGGTTGTTGGAAAAGATTGATTCTTTGTCTCTACTTTAGTTCAAAGAGAAGCTTGATTTTGTCACTCTTTTGCTATATTCATGAAATTGGAAAACATAGGTATTCTTCTTGCTTTAATTTCGATCATTTGAAATTCTTGGTCTCACATTCATAAGAAGAAGAATGGCTTGGTTCAGATTCGTGTGCATTTGAGTTACATAAGACTGTTATATGCTTTGCTTTGTCTTGCATTTTACTAGAAACATTTTTGGAATTTTTCTTTCTGTGGATCAGATGTGTCTTTTTCAAGTGTAAAAAGATAGGAAATGAGTTATAATTATTGCATTTGGTCGATTTTGAGCCTTTCTTGAGTGCCTTTGTGTTGTTTGGGGTGCTTGTCATTTTTCTTTGGGAATTTCTGAATGATTAGAAGTGTTGTAGATATTCTCTCACTTTCTGTATATAGATATGAAAAGCATTTAGTTATCAAATTCCATTTTTGGTACATGCATTTGAAAATTGAAAGTGCTTCATTAGTTTGTCTTATACATTGTTAAGATTAGTTGCATCTTTCATTTTCTTTGTGCTTTTTAGCTGATTTTTGCAGAAAGTTAGAGTTATTGCACTCTAGGAAGGAATTCTTCTTTTTGCTACTACTTAAGTATTTTTGGTTTGAAAGAAAGAAAAATATCTCCTTACCTTAAGTAGTTTTCATTGAAAAGGAAAGGAAAATGTGCATTATCATGTAGTCAAGGATTGCATTATGTTTACATTTGTGTACTCACCTCATGCATCCACCTAACTTTGCAAGATAAAATTAACGCTAGCTTAGGTTAAAATAATTTAGTAACTGTGTGTAAGTTAGAGACGTGTTCCGGCTTCGTTAAGCATGGAAGCTGTCGTTATTTGCCAACACTATATTCCGGGGGTATTGTAGTCTTCCACGTACTTATCGGTATATCGAGCTCTTTCACGTACCCACCAAGTACCACACGTACTTGGCATATATCGAAAGGTGTTTCACATACTCGGTAGTATATCAGAAGGTCTCTTGCCGAATGGTTATGCATTAGACAACACCACTACGTATTTGAGCTCCCATGTACCTTGCGTATATCAAGATACACCCTTAGGATTCCTAAAACCAACTGAGTTAACCATTTGTCCATCTTGGCAGAGCAATACACTGAGACCAGCACTCAGGGAGATTACTACACACGTACTGTCCAGGTAGTCAAGTATTCAGGAAAGGGTACGGTCACAATCCTCCTTGTCGCATTTTACTATTGGACCTTGTAGTATATAACGATTTGCGAAGCCTTGACAATCCTATGAGGTTCCAAACTTTGAATCCACTCCTATTCACACAGTTTGCTTGTTTCTTTTAGACTTGAGTAGTGTTTGATTTGTGTGGTACTTTAGAGACTCTTAGGAAGTGTAGATATGGGAGACTCTTCCGGGACTACCAACCATGACACCCCTTTCCAAGGTGTTCCATTTGTTATTCCCCCTTGTGGAACTGTTGGTCCTCCCTTTATGGCTACGTTGAGTCTTCCTGGATCGATGATAGGATTACCAGTATCGTTATTCTCCAATCTGGTTACACCAAATGCACCAATTGTGTCAAACCTAGGTCCTTCATCACATGAGCATCAATCTCATGGTGACCATTCTCCTTCTTCGTCGAAAGTTGAATCGGCTTCTGTCTTTTCTTCTTTTCCTACTGAAAACTATGATGTTAGTAAGAAGGCGGGTGAGAAGAAGAAGGATAAGAAATAGACCAAGCATCAACCATCTACCTTTGATGACACTCATTCTATGAGAACACCTCGTAAGCCCAAGTTCCCTTGCAAACTTTGCAACGGTGATCACCTTCTCAAGGATTGTCCCGGTCTTTCCCGTGTGTCAGAAGTTTGGTCTAAAAACCCCAAATCGCTTGTATCGTCAAGCTCTGACCATCATGTTGATGATACTCCCTCAACCAGTGACCCATTGGTGAAGGGTTGAAAGGGTAGAGCTATAGACCCTTGCTGGCTATGCAAGGGAATGCATCATACTTACCTTTGTCCAAGCATGGATGAAGCTTCGCGGTGGTTGGAAGATAATACTAGTTCTCAACAGGTGCTTCCAACAAGCGATAGTAAGTTGTCCCTCGACCCCCCACTGGTTGACCAAGTGATCGATTCAGTTTCATCTGTAATCAATCCCACTCTTCCTTCCGAGAGTGTAGTGATCGAGTCGATGTCATCTCCACTCATTCCCGCTCTTTCATTGGATAAATTCTAGACTAAAGCAGTCCCCATGACAAAATCTTTGTCTCATTCTTATATTCCAAGTGAGAGTGAATTGGAAACTGCTGACATTTTCCTAGTCAGTTCAAAATATCCTAGGCAAGGGGAGACCCTATCCATTCCTACAGGACCCCCCCAAGTACTGAGGTCATTTTCTTTGATTGGAATGGTCTAACAGAATCTCGTCTTCCTTCAAGTATTCATTTTCAAATATATGTAGGAGTTTTTGATAAAGAAACATTTCATACGATAGTTGATGAATGAGCTTCTGTTAATATTTTATCCTCAACTGCTTGGCAAGCTATAGGTTCCCCTCAGCTTGTGCCAGTAACTGACCTGATTTTGGTCGTTAATCGAAGGCCTACCAGACATTTAGGGATTCTCCCGCAATTACCTATCATGTTGAGAGGTAAAACTGTTTATGTTGATGTCATGGTTGTCCAAGGTCCTTTAGATTTCAATCTACTCCTTGTACGTGATTACGTCTATGCTATGAAAGCCATCGTGTCCACACTCTTTCGAGTGATGTATTTTCCCTACGATGGGAGGATTGTGACCGTCGATCAACTTTCCTTCGTGACACTGAGTCATCGCATGAATGCTAGTCATCAAACTTCCCTAAATGTTCTGCATGTTTTAGTGGTTTCTTCCCCCCGAGAATGGGGGGTACGAGCACGGTTTATGTTATGTTTCAAGCTCGTTAAAAAATGAAGCCGAACACTCTAGCATAGTTTCCCTTTTGGTTTCAAGCTTGCGTAAAAATGAAACCATCCTTTGGAGCATAGTTTTATTCTATTTCAAGCTCGTTAAAAAATGAGATAAACCCCTCTAATCATAGTTTACCTTTGATTTCAAGCTTGCATAAAAATGAAACCATCTAGTCGAGCATAGTTTTATTCCATTTCAAGCTCGTTAAAAAATAAGATGGCCCCCCTCAAGCATAGTTATTGTCTATTTCAAGCTTGTGTAAAAATGAAATAGATCTCCCTCCCATCAGTTCGAGTCTCTCGCTAGAGTTAGAACTTAAACCTTCTTTTCATCTAATTCTCATTTTCCCCCCCTTGGTGAACATTTTCAAATTAGTAGCCAGGTTGGTAGTTGGGTTAGCAAGCATCATTTTCAGACAAAGTGAAGCTTGGGGGCATGCCACATGTCGTACCATCAGCAATCATCTTGAGGGAACACTACCATGTTAAGCCGCTAGCAATCATGCTGGGGGAATTTACCAACCTCTAGGAATCATGTTTGGAAGGAACCCATCAATGGGCCTTAACCTTAAGCAGAGTTCACCTTTGGATTCAAGATCATTAAAAAATGAAAGTAGTATGAGCATAGATTAGTCTTTGATTCCAAGCTCGTTAAAAAATGGAATAGATCCCCTAAGCATAGTTTACCTTTGGCTTCAATCTCATTAAAAAATGAAACCAGTAGTTTGAGCAGAGTTTACCTTTGGCTTTAAGCTTGTTAAAAACTGAAACTAGTAGTTTGAGCACATATTAGTCTTTGATTCCAAGCTCATTAAAAAATGGAATAGACCCCCCATGCATAGTTCACCTTTGGTTTCAAGCTTGCATACAAATGAGACAAGCTTCACTAAGCAGAGTTCTGTTCCTGTGTCAAGCTCATTAAAAAATGAAACATATCCTTTCCCTTTGAGTCAAGTCTCCTCATAGACTTAGTACCTGAACCTTTTTTTCACCCGCCTATGCCTCAGGCGAATGAAATGAAGCTTGGGGACATGTCTTCAACCTCTGGAAGTTACGTTGAAGTCAACTCGATTGCCTCTCCACGTCACGTTGGAGTTAAACCTTACTTCTAGCAATCATGCTGGGGGCATGGACTAACCTCTGGATACCATGATGAGGAAGATTCCACCATTGGGAACATTTTCGAGCATACTTCCCTTTTTGGTTTTTGAGCTAGTTAAAAAATGAAACAGTACCTCTAGAAATCATACTAGAAGTAAGCCGTTAGTTTCTTATGTTGGGGGAAAACTTTCCAACCTCTAGCCACCATGTTGGGAAGAAACCTGCCAATGGGAATAATCCTGAGCATAGTTCATTTCCTGTTACAAGCTTGTTAAAAAATGAAGCAGACACCATGAGCATTCTTCCAACCTATCTTCGAGCTCGTTAAAAACAGTAAGATAGTATTTGAGCTTACTTTTCACTTTTTTCGTGCTCTGGTTAAAGCATGAAAAGTGGTTTGAGCTTAGTTTTTACTTTTTCGTGCTCTGGTTCAAATATGAAAAGTATTCCAAGTGCTTTTGATACCATCGTCATGCTCGCTAAAAAATTGAGTAAAAAGGTGTGTATAATGAGTATAGGTTTATCACTTTATCCGGCATCACTAGACTATTTACAGAAAAGGAATTGTGCCAAGTTTACTTTTTCCTTTGTCGTACTCAGTCATCAACCATGACAAAGTTGTATATGGAGTCCTTTTTAACTCTTTTCATACTCCCCAAATAGGAAAAGATTTCCAAGTGAACTTGATGCTTTCACACTTGTAAAAGCTTTTGAATGATCATCTTTCTGGTGATAGTTTAACCCTTTTTCGGAACAGGAAGCACTATTTATGAAAAAGGAATACTCCAACCAGCCATGGCTGGAAGAGTTCTCTCTCGCATTGTTTTACCCTTTTCCGAGTGAAGAGACTAACTTTACGAAAAAGGACCTTTAGGAGTCTCCTTTAGCTCTTTTCAGACTCTCTAAACATGAAATTATGCCGAGTTTTCCTTCTTTGGACTCATTAAAATTCAAACATCGAAGGGCCCATCCATGGGATGAACCCCTCCTTTCCTAGGTTCGTAAAACATTTGGGATCGGACTCATCTATGAGATGAGATATACCAAGCATCTGGTTACCCTCATCAAGCTCGTAAAAAACACATGAGGCACTCATCAATCATGATGGGGAAAAAGGGAAGATTTTGTGTTACATCTTAATTACGGCAGTACATAGTCACTATTGAACATGGCACTCGTTTGCATTTGTATTCAGTACTTGGGTGATCCATTTGTCTTTGAGTCCTATCAATTCTGTGAGTCTTGTCACTCCTTTGGGTTGTCCAAAAAATGCTTCCACCACCAGTTGCATTGGGGGTTGGTTTTGTTCTCATCATGTCAATACTGCCAAGTCATTCCATGCCCATGTTCAAGAGACATTTGTTACTCATCATCTGCAGTTAGTATACCTTCGATCACATTGGTCTACCTTGAGTCAGTCTTGCACATTACTCTATCATTCGATCTACACCAAACATCTGTTATCGAGTTTGATGTCGATGATGGGGGATTCATCATGGCCCTCCTTCAATGGGTTCATCATCGTCGACTTCAAATCATCATCTGAGGATAGAAATTAAAAACCAACCAAGTACCTTGGGCCTGCATGCCTCAATGGTAGGTTACCTCGCTTTCAACATAAGTTTACCTCATTGACTCTTGATTGAAAGATTCCATTAGGCATTTGACTTCAGCTCATTGATTCACTCTTGATGGTATGTACTGTGATACCTTTGGGATCATTGACATTAATGGTGATTCCTCTCGCACTTGTTAACAGTATACATTAATGATCGGTAATCAAGTGGTTTCTACCATGTTCGACTCCAAAACATTGTAATCACATGGATAGATTCATATCATTGTGGGTTCAGCTTGAACACCCTGGGGAAGTTATTTGCTACCCGGGTTGAGATGGAGATTGGTTGAGATGCACAGATCCACTTTGTATTGGTCATGGCTGTGTTGTCAGTTCAGATTTACATGGATCCACTTTTGTATTGGTTGTGGTTGTGTTATCATCTCATCATGGATCTACGATTGTATCTAGTAGCCATGATTGTATTCAGTCGGTCTTTAATATCATGGATCTGCAGTGTATTGGTTGGCATCCATGTTTTGTGTTGTATGAGACGTGTAGATCTCAGGTCATTTCTACAACAACTCCTTCCAACTGGCAAGTCCTTTCCATTTTTCTTGCTATAAAGAATTTCACATGTCTCATTCTGTCAGCTTCATGCTTTGGGGGGCATTCTGTTACACCAAAATGTCGTCACCCTTATGCAAGTGTCGCAAGTGTTGCAAGTATCGTCATCATGACCTAGTGTCATCACCATGACCATTGCAAGTATTGTGATCATGACCGTTGTGATAATGTCATCATCTTGACCATTGTGTAAACTCTTTGCTCTCACCCCTAACCTCATTCTGAGATAAAAGACATCCAACTGAGAGATTTCCCTGCCTAGTTGACCTCTTTGAGTAGGTTGTCGCACTTCTCCTTCATATAGGGTGCGACGTTGCAGTTCTTGGTCAGATAGGGTGAGACACTGCCACAGGTTGTCCTCGGAAAAAGTGTGACGACCCCCTCTGTCGCTTTGTGTCCTCTACCAAGGTGCGATGAGGTTGGTTAAAGGCTATTTTTGGGAGTCTCTAGGTCTCTCTAGAAGTTTGTTGAGGTGGAGGCCTATCCCTAGGCTCTAGGTGAGGTGGCATTTCGGTTCCTAACCTTATGGGAAGATCCCTTAACCATCTCCCCCTAATCCTCAACCTACCCTATCTCTTTAGCCCTATATAAACACCCACTCTCTCCATGGGAGGGGGGGAAGGTCTATGGTATCCTTATGTTGATAGAATCCATATTGGTGATTGGGAAGCTTATACCACCCTGGAGGCTTGGCTTTGACATGTTGGATGGATGATGCGATGTTGAGGCTTTGGTTGTAGCTTCATCCTTTGTATGTATTCTCACCTTTTAATACAGTTAATATAATCTCTTTCCATTAATGTTGTCTCATTGATGATGTTTAGAAATTTCTTCCTCAACTGTTAGTTTAGATCAGTTATTGTTTAGATATATTGTACTGCTTGTATCGTTTCCATATTGTCTTGACAGGTCGTGCAGCTGGAGATCTGATGACCATGAGACTTGGAGCAACAACAAGGAGAAGGATCTACGATCTAAAAGGTATGATATCTAAGTACTCGATCTGTAACTAGATCTAGGAAATGAGGTTTGTATTATGTTCTATTTGTTATAGATTCACTTGAACTAGGGAGATCCGGCTCGTGTCCACTCGAGTGGATTGTCCATCAAATTCCATGGAGGGAACGATTGTAGAGTATGATACGGAAAATAAGACATGCATAGACATATTTAAATCTTTTATTAAGATCATATCTCAAAATAGGGAGAAAACTCAAATTCCCGAGCAAGATTCCTTAACTAGTGTTCCAAAAACCAAGCCATTTGAATTGTGAATTCATCTATAGATCTGATCATCCAATGGAGCATTTGAAAATTGAGATTCAGAAAATAAACCCATAAATCACATATGTCAAGCTTCCATCAATATCATATCTCATAGTCAAGGAAAATGTACAAGTTTCTAAAAGTTAAGCCATCAAATATGCATCCAACCATTGATACAAAACCATATGCATTTAACTGTGAATAGATCATCTATCAAGGGTTTTATAGAAGAAATGGAAACTTAATATAAACATATGAATTAAAATAAAATAACTCACTTATCTTAATAATGTGTAACTGCCATTATCCAAACCACATTCCACCTAGCCATAGGCACTACCCAAGCCAAATACTCTTGGATAGGCCACCCCCAAGCTAAGGCCATTGATCCACAAGCAAAGGTGCACTAAAAAATAGCTCAATTATGTATTTGATAATCCATAAATCAATTCCTCACCACCCGCTTTCTCCTCCACCCCACTACCGTGTGCAATGGTAATTCGTTCACCCCTAGGTTCCTCAAAATATTGCCATTCACCATTAGGATTTATGTGCAGGTCTAGAAAGTAGAGAAGCAGTGGAAACGAAGGAAATATACCATAGTTGTATAGGATTTCCACAAACACAATACAAGATCATAGTGCTTCAAACACAAGGTTCATTCACATAGCATAGCATAGATGGATTCCCAATCTCACAAGCTTACCAAGTTCTCAACATTAATGGCATGAACAACCAAGATCAATCATCAATAATTCACAACAATAAACAACCTTAACCAAGGATATCAACCATGGATTTATATACCAAAGAATTTAATTCTATCTCAAGAGGGTAAAATCAAACCAAGGTAATCCAACTTGGGTCAAACCAAGGGGGGTAACTCAACCACAAGAGGCTAACTCTAATCCAACCCAAGCAATTTAAATTTCAAGGAGAGTGGCTCCAAGTCACTCTACCCAACTCAAATTCATGTGTGGACACGCCATCCATGAAGAGGAATACAAATTAGTGAGGTGAGGAGTTACACAAACCAAGGCATCTTCCCAAAATAGGAAAGGAGGGGTTACACAAGGTGTTATCCAACCTTTGAGGTGTCCAGGCTAAAAATGGCTAGTGAAGGCACACTTATGCAAATGGGGTTACAAAACCAAGTGTAACCTCCAAAAAGGACTTACAAAACCACCAAAGGGGCCCAATCAACAATTGGAATCCACCCAAGCACCCATTGAATCATGAATTAGGCTCCATAGTACCAACATAGGCTAAAATAATCAAAAGTTGGGTCCGTTGTACAATGTTTGAGTAATAATCAACAATAAAGTCACCAAATCATAAATACAAACCAAGCTCAACCAAACAAGTTCTAAAGTTCTAGGAATGTCCCCATTCCCCCTCACCTTGTGGATCTATTCCTCCCATACTCTTTTAGAGGTCCCCCGTGTGCCAGTTGTTTTTATTAAATAATTATTTACAAAATAATGATGATAATGTATCTAGGTCCTTAAAGACCCTTGTTCCGACACCTTGTGCCACAATAATAATAACAATTATTACATGTGTATAGTCTTAACACACAGGGTATTACAATTTAAGAGTAATATAAACTATGTATATATTAATCAACAAAAGAATATCCCAAGTGTGCCCCTTTAACTTCAGGAAAAATAAGGTTAAGCGACAATACAAAATAGAGGAGACTCATTCTCCACACAAATTTCCTTATTATTCAATGGGCCAATTCATCTTCCCATAGTCCCCCTTATTGTCTCAATGTTGAGCTAAAGAGAATATCTAAGTAGTGAGATGGGATTGACTCTCTGAAGAGAGGCCATCCTCTTCTGTACATAATGAAATAATAATTGATTTAGTTGAATAGTACGAGGTTTGGGATTGTTGCCCGCCGTATGTGCACACCAGCAGCATAAATATTTCAAAATTTGTTTCCCAAGTGGGAAAGGTGTGGCCTTGGGGGCAAGAAAAGAGTTAGGTGTTGTCACCTGATCCTGACTCCTCCATTTAGGAAAACTCCTAATGAATTCAAGGGGGGTAGACCCTACAAAGAGTTTCTAAGGCTCTTATGTTTTAAGTGTTTTTGGAATGTGTAAGGCGGATGGGTGTTGTTTAGGAGTTTTTCAAGATTTACAATAGCATATTATAGATTCCAAAGATATATTTGCAAAATGGTAAGATACAAAACCACTTGATAAATTAACAATTCAAATATGAAGCATCCACATCATTATATGATTTAACAAGTAAAGCAAATTGTTCCAGATAGATGATAAGAAAAATAGATGAAGGACCAGTGCCTTTATGGAGTCAATGTCTTTGAGTGCTTGGGATGCTGAATACAAGTGTTCATCTGTTTGAGATCATTTTGCAAGTGCTCTTTGTAAATTTTATTGTAAATTTTGGATGGTGAGTTGATTATTATGGGTGAGGGACATCTCCAATATATACCTTTCGATACTGGAAATGTGTCCGGAAAATACTGTAGGTGGCTTCGTACGGGAACATGTTGGCTTCCAAAGTCTCAAGAGCGTGTTCAACACTACACCAACCAGGGATGTAGTCTAACGGTGCCCCCAAGATCTAAGTACAGTGATCCAGCTTCCCCAAGTAGAATTTGCCGACTTTCGAGTATTGCGATCAACACCGGATTTTCATTGGTTTTGCGGGAGAGTGTTTTATTATGGTTGAAATTGGATTAAATGTGAAAATTAGAGAGCCTATATCATTTATGAGTATCCCAATATTGGGTAGAGCATACGTGGTATAGAAAATAATGAATTCCGATTTTAAGGGGATGTGTTTGAAACAAGAACCATTTTAGAAACTCTCCGACAGAGAGCACTCTTGATCCGTCTTATGGCGAGATTCAAGAGATTTATGAGATGTAAAAATACTGAAATGAAATTCTTGAAATAAACCCAAGAATCTCTTTTAGGTCTTGAGACCGTACTCGAGAGAGCAAGGGGGTTAGTCAAATCAAAGCAAAAGAACTCTCCGATAGAGATCACTCTTGATCCATCTTTCAGTGAGATTCAAGAGATTTTGGATTCTTTTTAGTTTTAATAATTTCATATCAAATGAAAAGTACTGAAACAAGACTAAAATAGTAGTATATCAAAATTGAAACTAATCTAAATTACTCTAACAGTTTATTGTGCAGGTATAAAGCAAAGTAAAATGTGAAAATCAGATAGTGGGCGATACAGGATTCCCCCAAATGGGGGAAGTGGGGGTGTGGGATTCGTTATCCCACTTGCTCTTATTTGACTTTTTACAATGTTTTTTGGTTTTTATTCTTCACTTGAAAGCATGAAATGGATGTGGGAATGAAGAAATTGGGAAGTGTTGTTCAAGGAGTTGGCTTTCTTGCTTGCTTGGTTTTGCTTGCTTGCTACTACTAGCCTTTGTGCTCTTTACTTGTTTGATCCTCTTGTTCACCTGTGGATAAGAGCTCTTGACAAAGACTATTTAAGGTGTTAGAGAAAACCAAAACTGACTTATGATCTAGAAATGAGCTAATAAGCAAGGTGAGATTTTGGAATGCAAGCTTAGTGTGAAAAATGAGAATTTGATTTGAATTTAGTTTTTTGAGAAGTGAAAATTAAATCAAAGTACAAATTGAATCTTGATGAAAAAATAAAAACTAAGCTAGCAAAGATTTGAAGAAGAAAAAGAAGACATAAATCAAAGAGAAAGTGAAAGAAGACCAAAAATGGTCAACCAAAGTGAAAAAGTCAAAAGAAAAAGATGAATGGATTAAGAAGAGGAATGCCAAAGACATAAAAAAGGGACGAAAAATAGTGATCTAAGGCCAAAAATCAGCAATCTAAAAGAGCTGGAAAATGCACGATTTTCGAGGCAACTTGTGCATGCTTTTCAAAAACAATTTGAAATTTTTTAGGAAAAAAATTTTGGACTTTTTTGGACTATTTTAGGAAAATTTCTAGATCTATAAATTAGCAAAAAACAACGGAAAATAGTGAGCTAGCAGGCTGAAAATGGGCATGCTTTTCGAGACACAAAAATGCACATTTCCCAAGGCAATTTTTGGGACTGTTTGAGGCACTTTTTAGAGGTTTTTTGGCACTCTTCTTAAGGTGAAAAAGACAAACAATCAAAAATAAAAATGGATTTACAAACTTTAATGAAATAAAACAAGAGACTAGATCTTTAAGATTTAAGCATAAGAAAAGTAGATCTAAGCAAATGAAAACTAGACTAGTAGAAAAATGGATTTACAAGCTTGAAGAAATGACACTAGATCTCTAAATATTTATGCTTATGAAAAATAGATCTAGATAAATAGTCTATATCTAAGGCTATAAATCCTAGATCTACTTTAGAAAAAAAAATGCAAGCTTGAATAATAGATATTTTGATAAATTTGCAATCTTTTTATAAAAAGTGAAAACAAGAGAGATAAGAACCTTTAAGATCGAGATTCGCTTATAGTAACCTAGAGAGATTTGAATTTGTCTTTTGATGGTGGAGATGAGAAGAAGCCAAGCACTTTTATATCATTGGATCAAGAAGAGCCTATGTAGATGTCATTGAGCATTCAAGGATGATGATTCCTTTGAGGCTTGAAGAAGGAGGAGATGCAACCTAGCTCATCCCTTACTCCAAGATAACATGAAACTTATAGCTACACACTTAAATAGAAGAGCTTAGATCTTAGTATGTTAGTATAAAAAAAAATCCAAAGAGCATGTATTGAGTCCAACTAAAGCATGCTACTTTAAAATCATTTAAATACCCAACATAGACAAATAACTTGAAGCCTACAAATATTTGCCCTATGTTCTTGATAAAAAACCTTCTATGCTAGATCCAAACTCAAATAGATAAGCATTCATAAACTTGAATAATATTACCTCAACAAGAAATCATGAACCATGCATGCACCAGGTGGACCTCCAAATTCTCAATCTTATTCAATGTTGCACAAAAGGAAAAAATATTACACTATAATCTTAGCATAGGTTTCTTGCACAAATAATCCACCCAAATGGTGAAGAAAGACCTTGATTTTATACAAAAAGAGAAGATGAAATACCTAAATCGAATTGGCATGCAAGAGAGAGGGCCAAGCCACTTGATTTGGAGTTAACTGAGCTCTGGTGGGTGAAATGAGGGTGAGGTGGCCTCCACCTAGGCAACGCGCCCACCCTCTGCATTGTAATAATCTCCCATCCAATTAGATAGATGCCAACAAAGCAAAGTCTCCCTCCTTGGAAAGAGGGCGCAAATCCCAAGAAAGATATGACTCCAGTGCTTTGATGCTTGATTGAAATCAGTTGGGTGTGATTGGAATCATCTTAAATTCCTCTTGCCATGTCACTTTGATCTTTACTTTATTCAATTTGGATTATTTTGCATAGTTTTGACTTTTCTCCAAAATAATAATTTTTAATTATTTTAATTAAATATTCCTCATTTATTGATTTTGAGGAAATATTTAATTACAAGGCCAAATAAATGTCTGAAACTTAGGATAAGTGGGTTTAGGGGTTAACTGGACACCTTTGCTTAGAAAATGAGTCTTTATTTGCCAAAATACACCCCCAAACCACTTAGTTATTACATTTCAAAAAATTTCAATTAAACTATAGTGTAAATGGTTTAATTAATTGAAAATTTTAATTATTAAAATAATAAAAAATAAAAATCCAATGCGTCCGGTAAAAAAATTTTGGGCGAATTTTTAACACATCTAGGGACCTAGGAAATGACCATAGGACATACCAATAGTGTCTAGTAGGTTCATATTTTACATTTGAGCTCTAATAACCCCCCAAGGCCTAACTTCCAAATTCGGGCATTCCAGCTTTGGAGGTTGTAGGAGAAAAACTCATCGATTATTACTCGGACATTGGCTAAAAGAAACACATAATCGAAGAGTGAAAAAACTCCTTGGAATACCTTAGTTGACTGTCAAGTCTTAGGGAACCGAACCACTCAGACCCCCATACTATCACACCTTATTACACCCCATGGGGTATGGTCATTTCAACACAAAAATGAAAAGTCTAGCCAGAATTGGCTAAGTTTGGAATATAGGAACCTCCAAACTTTGGAAATGAACATGAATCATGTTCAATAACTAGCGGCTCGATAGAAGTTCAACTATTGTACAAAATAGTTGGTAACATCTCGCTCCAACTGTAGGATGTGTGCTCAATCTGGCATTCATGCAAGGAGAGGATACGAGAACACCAAAATATTTGGTTTTATATAGCCTGTAAAAACATCTCAACTTGACAAAAAACCTTCAGTAGCACAAGCTTCATATAAAAAAGCCAAATGAAACATAAACTATATTTTATTCTGAAAATAAATCATAAGTGCATAAAAAATTAAAATGCAGAAAGTACATGCTCACTTTGAGGAGCTTTATTTTTCCTATTCTAGCATAGCATAAAGTAAAATGTTAAGTATAATAAAAAATCCAATGTAAACATCTAAGCATGTCATCAATATAATAATTATTTTCCATGTCTTTGGTTACCAGCCAGAGCAAGGGCATGCTTATCAGAATGTGCAAACCTGTCGGGATATTCTGGATGGGAGGGTTGGATGGGAGATCCTAAAAAATATTCTTGAGTTGATTCCCCAACTGGTGAGTCCTCCTGCAGGATTCTTCTATCCATGACTGGATAGGTTTGAAAATTTTTGAATGATGAAGTGTGTAAACTGCTTCACCTTGTTGATCCGATGGGCTTTTTTGATGATAACCCCTTATATAGGAAAAAGCCTCCAACTGCCTCAATTTAGGAAGAATATCAATACATGAAGACAATGGTTGGGGCATATCTTCCATCACCTACTCCTCATATGGTTCTTTATCATACTATTTTTAAAATTTTATTATTGATGTTAGCGTACCACTCTGACCAATCATACAACCAAATATCATGCTTCTCCTCTATGTTCAAATGTCCCAAGTTTTCAAAATCCACAATCTCTTCTCTAGATACATCAAAAATGGGTTTTCCAATGTATGTCCAATAGTCATCATCCACATCTTTGTCAAATATGGGGGAGCCTTCATTAAGTTCATCATATCCCTGGCTATATCTATCCTCATGTTCATAAGTGGGATTATTAATAAAGTATTTCAGCTCATCATTTACTTCTTTAGATGTGGCATAGATAGGGTTCTCTATAAATGTCCATTTATCATTATCAATATCTATGTCAGTCATGAATTCATCATCACTTACACCATGTTCCAGGTTATGTCTATCCTCGTCATTTTTAACATTTTCATCTTTAATCTTTTCCTGGATAGGGGCTAAAAAGGTAGAGTTAATTGCATGAATCCCAAGATCATAGTATTATAAACATATTGATTAAATGGATTCTTGAGATATTCAACATGGTACTTCTTCTCCTTCTCATTATGCAATTTAACCAAAGAGTCCTCAGATGCTGGCACAATGGCATAGGTCCAATCCATTTGGATCCATCCTCCTAAAGTGGCAGCCCACTTCCTAGAAAGCAACATCCCCCATTTATCCGGAACATTGATGACAAGGATATCCATAGTTATGCGAATGTCCGGATACTTGGCTAATCTAACCAACTGATTTTCAATAATTCCTTCCACCTCAACTTGCCTACAGTCCATGGCACAAACATTTTGATAAGGCCTCATTGTTTATAGGTTGAGCTGTTGCATGACCTTATTGGTTATGATGTTTGAGGAAGACCCCGAATCTAGCATACAATTGTGTAGAATAATATCACCTATCATCAATGATACATAAAAAGGGGGATGATCTTCTTTTCTTGGGTCCTTGGTATGCAGAATTACTAAGGGGTCTATAGAGACATTATTATTACTTGTTGATGGTTGCTCCATAGTTTCCGAGAAAGAGACCCTCCTAGGGGTAGGAGGATTCAAAGGTATGAGGGGATTTATAGAAGTAGGAGAGTTTAAGATTTTCAATAAATTTTCTTTTGTCCAAGAATCTTATAAAGTTCAATAATAGGTATAGGTACTTTAGTATTAAAAAACTAGTTACCCCAATCAAATCTCAAATAATTTGATTCTTTAGACTCATTTGGAATTGTCAACTTTGGTGGATATTGCATGGAAGGTCTAGTATTTGCTTTCCTCTTATAAGTAACCCCTTTGAACTTTTGCATATTGTGAGCTTGCTCATTTGAAGGCCTTTCTCCGTAATGTCTAGTTAAGTTCTCTACTTCCTGAATGTATTGTCTGGCTTGTTTCCAACTTTCTTTGGGGATGTTATGGATGTCACCTACAATGTTCACGTACTCAAGCTCGCTTGATGATGGTTCACCACCACATCCCTCCAGAAAACCATTCTCTTGAACATAGCATGCATAGTGACAAGTAGATTATTCATGAAAGTCTCTACATGGGTCCTACAAAATGGCGTGTAATCTTCAACCATGTTAGCAGCCTCCAATGGATTGGGAGGCCTCTTTTCATGGTTGGGACCTTTCTTTTTCCATGTTTTCTTTTGGGGGAAGTTCCTTTGAATAGGTGGGGTTTGAACTCTCTCCATACTAATGACTTTGTTTTGCATCTCCTTCATTTGAGCTAGATGTTTCATTTCTGTACTTTCCATTCATTCAATCCTCTTACTCATGTCCAACAATTTTTTATCATAAGAATCCTTCATAGAAGAAAAGGGATCCTTTTACTTATGTTCAGTTGGTTTAAGAGGAATCAAGTCTCTTGAGTAGTGAGGAATGTTAGATTTACTAGATGATTGCATATTCCTGTTTATCTTAACAACCATTTCTTGGGCTATTAAAAGAGAAGTGGGATCCTTGTCTCTGAGTTGATATTGCATTTCCCCACTAAGTGCCTCAATATAGTATACCAATATGGATTGAGCAGTTGGTTTATAATCAGTATGGATAGCATTTGTCAAATCCATGAATTTTTTGTTGAATTCATCAATAGTCTCATTTTCACTTCTCTTTATATTTGTCAAGGAAGCTAGTTGATGTCGAGGATCTTTCTTTTCACCAAACTTGTTGGTAAAATCAGTCTTAAATGTTGCAAGAGTTGCGAAGGAGTTGTCAAGCAAGTTGTTGAACTAGTCCCTAGCATCTCCCTCCAAGGAAAGAGCAAAGAATTTCATATACAAATCTTTGTGTTGATGTGCAGGATCACTGATAAAGGCGCTAATACATCTGGAGAAGTTCTTAAGGTGAATATTTGTATTGATGGCATCAGTGCCAGTGAACATAGGAAGTTTGTCTACAACTTTGTCTCATAGATTGTGAGGTTGACTTGCTATATAAGAGATGTTAAGGTGGCTGAAATATTCACCCATTGTATTAGAAAGACAATTATTACTCTCAACAAAAAGACTATGGATGTCCGAAATAGACTCAGATCCAAGATTCTCAAGGATCCTACAAGAATCTAGCCTATTTAATCTCCTCCTATAAACCTTTTCAAGTTCAGGGATGAAATCAAGTAGGCCTATAGAGTTTCTTCTAGTTGACTACCTTGGTAAGTTAATTGACATTGGAGTCGCCAGATGGATTCAAGTCTAATTTCAGAGAGTTGATTGAACTAAAAATCTATCAAAAAAGGTAAAGGTAAAAACTAAGAAAAAAGTCATCTAGGAAGAAAAAATTTGTCCTCGGCAGTGGCGCCAAAAATGTTGCCCGCCGTAAGTGCACACCAGCAGTAGAAATATTTTGAAAGTTGTTTCCCAAGTGGGAAAGGTATGGCCTTGGGGGGGAATCAAAAAGTTAGGTGCTGTCACCTGATCCTGACTCCTCCGTTTAGGAAAAATCCTAATGAAGCCAAGGGGGGTAGACCCTACAAAGAGTTTATAAGGCTCTTGTGTTTTAAGTGTTTTTGAAATGTGTGATGTGGATGGATGTTGCTTAGGAGTTTTTAAGGATTTACAATAAAATTTACAAAGAGCACTTGCAAAACGATCTCAAACACACGAACACTTGTATTCAACATCCCAAGCACTCAAAGACATTGACTCCATAAGGCACTGATCCTTCAAACACATCATTTATTTGCTTATTATCTATATGGAGCAATTTGCTTTACTTATTAAATCGCACTATGTTGTGGATGCTTCATATTTGAATTGTTAATTTATCAAGTGCTTCATATTTGAGATCGTTTTGCAAGTGCTTGGGATGTTGAATACAAGTGTTCGTGTGTTTGAGATACAAGCACTTGCAAAACGATCTCAAACACACGAACACTTGTATTCAACATCCCAAGCACTCAAAGACATTGACTCCATAAGGCACTGATCCTTCAAACACATCATTTATTTGCTTATTATCTATATGGAGCAATTTGCTTTACTTATTAAATCGCACTATGTTGTGGATGCTTCATATTTGAATTGTTAATTTATCAAGTGCTTCATATTTGAGATCGTTTTGCAAGTGCTTGGGATGTTGAATACAAGTGTTCGTGTGTTTGAGATACAAGCACTTGCAAAACGATCTCAAACACACGAACACTTGTATTCAACATCCCAAGCACTCAAAGACATTGACTCCATAAGGCACTGATCCTTCAAACACATCATTTATTTGCTTATTATCTATCTGGAGCAATTTGCTTTACTTATTAAATCGCACTATGTTGTGGATGCTTCATATTTGAATTGTTAATTTATCAAGTGCTTTTGTATCTTACCATTTTGCAAATGTATCTTTGGAACCTATAATTTGTTATTGTAAATCTTTAAAACTTCCTAAGCAACACCCATTCGCATCACACATTTCAAAAACACTTAAAACACAAGAGCCTTAGAAACTCTTTGTAGGGTCTAACCCCCTTGGATTTGTTAGGATTTTTCCTAAATGGAGGATTCGGGATAAGGTTATAGCACCTGACTCTTTTCTTTCCCCTAAGGCCACACCTTTCCCACTTGTGAAACAGCTTTCTAAATATTTTTGCTGTTGGTGTGCACGTACAGCGGGAAACAGGGCCTTGAGGAGGCGTTCCTCTTAATGCACATAGAGGGAAACATATTCGAATAAGATGATTCAGTTCTTCATAATCACAAAAATAACAATTATCCCATACAAAGCATTGGGCATAGGTTCTCCCTTAGGGAGACCATCTCTCTTCTATATGCAGAAAATCAATATAAATATATATCAACTAAGCTATTGATGATCTCCTCTCCTTTATGGATTCCATCACTCTTGAGCACATGTGCCCGCGCATGCACACATGTGCGCGCGCGCGCGCGCGCACACACACACACACACACACACACACACACGCGCGTGCCTGCGCCAGTGCACACACACACACACACACACACACACACACACACACACACACACACACACACACACACACGCACGCACGCACGCACGCACGCACGCACGCATGCACGCACGCACGCACGCACGCACGCACGCGCGCGCGCGCGCGCGTCCCTGCGCCAGTGCACACACACACACACACACACACACACACACATCCAAGATTACACACAATAATACATTCATACCTCAACTATGAAGATCAAATGAGTTATTCAACATGTCCCTTCCTCTTCAACACATAATAATATGGTATAATATTATACCTCTCTGCAACTTCAAAATAATTTGCGAACTCCACAGAAACCCCCCCTAACTTTTTATCAAGATAATATATTGAAGCATAGAATGGAATTAACTCTCTCCCAATTCATGAGGTAGTGAAACTAGAGTGAGTCAGTCCTCCTCGTAGACAACTCATCTTTTTTTTGTAAGACAACAATAATATCTGAAAATATTGTTAGATCCTGAAGAAGAGAATATCCCCCTTCATATACAGAGATTACCCGTTAACTCAAGCAGGCCTCAACACTCTCTCTCATAGAGTCTATGCACCCTTCATTTAAAGAAAATAGTAAAACTAAAGGGGTGGTTCCAGAAACCCTAACTGAAAACAATATATATATATATATATATATATATATATATATATATATATATATATATTATTAAAATCGAAAGTCTTCTTTAAATATATAAAAACTTACATATTGATGATTTGTCATTTAATCCCCATTTTCCATGAAATAAATATGTTTTAAATAATAGATTGTCTTATTCGTGAAACCCTAACCACTAGGTTAGTTCTCGATAAAGCAATAGTCATTTATTTACTTTGTTTATTATTTCTTTAAGAATAGTCATTCTCTCTTTACATGCAAAGGATCCCCTTAAATAATTATCCATTCCTTTCTTTCTTGTTCCAATAATAATTAATAATTATTCACTTGGTATTACTAATAAGGTTTATTCTCTTTTCTAGGTCGTGAGTGGATAGTCTTATAATAGTACTTATTGACTTGGGCTAACATTTATAGGTTTTTGGGAAATCAAGTGAACATCAACAGTTCATTTTATTTCCAGTTCCCAAGTTGTCATGATGACAACATGTCATCATCAAATGGATTCCCATGGATTCCCAACCATCAACCTCTCCCCTTAGTGGATTCCTTTACCCCAATCATTTCGTTGTAGTACACATTCAGTCTCCTCTGTCTAGTTTTATTATATTTCCTTTCTAATTTACATCATACATTACCATGCTTTAACTAATGCATGGTTTCAATTATGAGATCACAACAACGCTACAGCGTTCACTTGCAGGGCCTTGGCCTTGAGCTCCTCACCAAGAACTATTACATAATTATAGTTACATTTTGACTACAAGAAGGTAGGGTTCAAGAGGGATATTGCAATAAATTTACCAAGATGTGGAACCATTTTGAATCAATGGAATAAGTGAGTGGATACAAATATCCATATGGATCAATCACAAAGTGATACTTGATATCAATAGCATACATGTGTACCAAGTAACAGTCTCTAAGACATTACAAATAATTTTATAGGAATTCCATGTTTGGAGCTCTCTTGTCTTTCATAGGTATTTAGATATTGTGAGGTCCACTTTGCACAATTTTTAGATTTTTTTGTGTGGTTTTCTTTCCAATTCATTCATTAATTATTTTTCTTATCATGGTCCCTGATTTTGGACATGCCCCCACAAAGTTTAACCTTCAATCATTTTTCACATATTTTAACCATTTTGTGGTGAATTATATTATGGATGTGAGTTCCTTTAAATGATCCATGTGAATTATGTGACTTAACACAAACCATGATGTTTTTATAAAAAAAGTTGTGTTTAGTGCCTATAAGGTTTTTTTTCTTTTTATTTTCGCGGGTTCTTTTTGGGACAATGTAACATACCCCTTTGTTGAAACATTTTATGTTTGAAGAAAACATTATCTTAACTTTTATTGTAAACTTTTTATATTTGGACAAGTGGCCAAGGATGACTGTATTTGCACAATATTATTATTATTTAATAAAATACAATAGGAACACTCACCCAAAGAGACTGTTGAAAGAGTGATTATTGACCCACTAGGTGGAATGGAATCTGGGGTAGAAGGCAATGGACAAGTGGAAACATCATGAACTCAGTAACTAGATGTTGTTATGGGACAACTCCCTTGAATTGTGGTCAGGTTCTCTAAAAGATGGGACTGGAGCTTGAGGCTCATTTATTTGGAAACTGACCACTAAAGACCTAGGCATCTTTATAAAGCCATCGAATTGAGCAAAGGCTCACACTTTTTTTGACGAGAAAATTTACCTTGTGGTTCTGTTGTATGCACATAAGAGATTTGATGAGGGGAAGCTATGTTTTGAGTTGCTTTGTAAGTCTATTTCACATATGCTAGATGCAGAGTTATTTCCTGCTTAAGGCAGAGGTTTTGAGGTGTATTGCAAGTCTCCATTGATTGTTGGAAGTACAACCTGAGTGCCTTGCTTCTACACAGAGTCTTCTACCTAGTGGTTTAGTAAACAGGCTCGGGGGTCCAAAGGAGCAAGAGATATCGACTTCTTCTTCTGGAGAAGGTTGGGAGGAACAGGCCTCTTTGGGTGTTTTTCCACCCTATCTACAGTTGTAGGTTCTACTTTCTATTTCATCTCCTAAGTAGTTATAATTTATTTCTATAGTTGTTGAGTTAGTATTCATTAGTTAAATATTGATAATGCAGAAGTAAATGTTTGAATTTCTTATTTGTTTATGATTCAGTAGATTGTTGAATGAGTATATGAAATGATAGAATGAATGTCTTCCCTGTATTTTTCCATGTACTATTTTGTGTACCATACTCTAGTACAGGGAAGGGAAAATTAAAATAGATAAATGATATGCAGTGATTGAATAGACTAATTCTGATATGTCTTTCCTGAAATTTCTCTTATCTCTTATATTTTGCAATTTAAATTATCTTATGTCTAGTCTCAGGAAAACATAATAAACATTCATATTATACAAACATGTTAATATTTCTATAGCAATAGAAGTATACATCTTTTATTTTTCACAGAACCTAGGATTTCATTGTAGGTTGACTGTTTCCTTACAATAGATAAATACTATACACTTTCCTATCATTTCTTTTCATACATTATAGTATTCAAACCTTACTTAATCTTTAATCAATATTTATGAAATTTAATAGCTGTAGAACAAAACACACAATAGTGACAGTTCTGCTAAGTTTTTACCTCATCATTTTTTTACATAGCAAACAAACACAGACACCATATATTTTGGACGAATGTCCTAAAAGTCTCAGACACACATAGTTCTCTTTAAACTAAATCGACTTTTCTTATCATTCATAAATAAAAAGACAGAGCCTGAATTTCTTGAAAACCATTATAGGTACAAGTCTTCATTTAAAACTCTTATCATTTACACTTTAAAAACATTTAAATATCTCCTAGTACAGAGTAGGATCATAACCGAAAGACATTTCACTTCTCCTAAACATCAAATTTCACCACAACAGGGTTTATTTAAGGTTTATCACCATGGTGTAAATTTAGATTATCCAAGACAGAGTTCGATTCACCTTGAAGGCGTTTCTCATACATCACAATTATGGGTTGAAACCTTTATACAGTAAGCAAGAAAACCAAACAGCCTTAGTATTGAAACAAGTTCATAACCAGTCGCATGACCAAACACTAAATCTTTCTAAACACTAAATTCATTTCCCATGCTCAACATTTGAAAAAAATACAGTCACAATATCAAATAACCTATACAATGCCTAAACTAAAAACAAAGGATCATTTTCAGCATCAACATCAAAGCAGGGTTTTACAATCCTATTATAACGATTGTCTGCAATGAAACAAAATAGACATACAAGACTATGTCTCAGTTTTTAAGTTCGACTTCTTAAACCTTTCGAAGCTATTCTCTAAACCAAACAAGTTCAGGGTTGAAAGCACAAAATGGGTCATTTAGCCTTTGGCTCTCACCCATTAACAGGATACCACTTTTCATAAACAAAGTATTAAAATTAACACAGGTTCTGGAGCACTACTCTCACACACGACACACATAAACAATACTAAATTACAGGTACCATAACCTTTCATTAATCAAAATAGCCGAGGGTTAAACCCTCTCGACAGTATTACATTCCTGTACAAGTATTTACACAGAGAAACATTGTAGGCTTAAATGCCGAAGTGGGTCAAGGATTCCATCCTCCCTACTCTTCCATTCGACTCACAAACATCACAATGGCAACCACATTCCACAGCCAGACATCAAAACATAGGGTCTCGGCTAAAACCAAAGTAAGGAACAACAATCACCTACATGAATACCACCGAAGCTTATCGGTTCCAACATTGTTTCCATCACTCAAACTCGAGCATGAAAAACCAGAGCCGAAGAACACCTGCCACATAAACAACATATGGTTAAAAGATATAATAGGAGGCTCAAAGAACAAAATAACAACAACTATAAATCTAATGAACTAACGTAAGTAATAGGATTCAAGTCTAATACATTACCATGCAAAAGAACCATGTGCTTGAAACTAAACATGGCCACGTTCAACAAGAACCAGAGCCAAACCACCTTAGCAAACTCAGCGAAGGAGAGAGACAACTTTGAGAGTTCATTGTGGAAAAATTACAAGCTAAAGGTCAGGGTATCGAACCCTGTGGAGGTTCCTCCTAAAACAACTTAGTAAACCCTAAAAATTGTAGCCTCTCGGCCTCTCCAAACCCCACTCACTTTCCAAAATGAATGCAACTGTTATGCTCTCGTCGAGGTAAGCCCAAGCAGTTAGGGCTAGCAGCATTTCCAATGAAACCATGTGAAGTATGGCCATGGAGGATTCCACTAGACTCTCCACTCCGAACCACTTTAATGCACTTTATTATCACATCTACCAAGTACATCATACCTATCAGCAAATATTAATAAGTCAAGGTTTGAATTATCATAAGTTACAACTATGATATAGCATGGTTATGACTAACCTAAGGTCGAAAATGGTTTTACACCCAAGTCAATACATTTCAATTGCCATTGTATTATGTCCCAAGCTAAGGTTCGATCATTCAATATAACCACTATATTATAGCATATCGATACTATATTATATCAAACTATCAAGCTTGTTTCCAACCTTTGTGTTGAAATAAAGACCATAAATCATATCATCGAAACCATAGCATAATCTAGTATCACATCGATCTAATAGTTTAATGTCTATGGTAAGAATTACTAGAGCAAGCGCTTGTACTGTATAGTCACAACTATAGACTATTAACAAGATACCATATTAATATTATTACATAGGTTAAGTACTTAGTGCATAGGATTTAAAAGTTAGATTTAATATTATAATACTAGTATCTAAGCATAGGTTATGTAATAATCAATGCATGGTATATTTTTAAGAAGTTAGCTCTAAGAACAAAAGTTCCAATACCTTCCACGATAATTCAGTACAAGGTGAAGGTGTAGATAATAATCATATTTTTCTGAGAGTTGAATCATTTTTGAAAGTACATAAACCACTTGAGTAAAACTGAAAGATTAGCTAGGATAGATCTCACTGGAACTACTTAATATTTAGTATATTCCTTCTATAAACATTGAAGGCTAACAGAAGCTAAATAGGACTTTGTTATACTTTTGAGACAACATTTTCTCTTACCTATAATCTGCAAATAGAAGTTCAATGCTTTAGCCAAATAGCTAAGTAAGCTTCGGGGTGCCCATAGGACCCCTTCATCATCAACAAACAAAATAACATAGTTAACACATATAAACAATAACAATAGCAAGTGAATCTTTAAAGCATCGACATCAATTTGAAGTAATCATAAGTAACCATAAGAAATCTAGGATGCATGCTTGAAGCAAGAAAACACTCAATAGAACCTTATTGGTCACATAAACACTTTCCACGCATGTCGTAAAACAATATACATTCATGATCCTTATAAAATTTAATTTCAGTATGACGTTTAGAAGAACAAATAAGCATTTATTGCATTTACGCACTTCAAGAATAGCATCTAATGCTACATTGAAATTTTTTTAAATTTTGGGATGTTACAGACAAAATTATCTTCTAATAACATAGTTAGCACTTAATTTATAAACTCTTAATCCCACATCACCTTATTCCCACCACTATCCCCTCCCATTTCATGAAGACAATTTGGGTTAAGGTTGTGATATAGTTAAATTCCATGATGGGTTTTCCTTGGATTAACATCCTTCCTTTAAGGTTCCTAGCTACACTTATTAACCCCAAGCTAATTTGATCATGGCTCTTTGTAATTGAGTGGTGTTCCATTTTTGTTGAACATTGCTTTTGGGATAAATATTACAACATAACAAAACTCAAGAAAAATATATTCTATTTTTATTGGAATGGTTGTATGTAGGAATGAATTAAATAATGGTTGTCTTTAGTGATTAACAAGAATTCATTGTGATGGAATACTTCACAAAAGTTCCGTTTCATTACAATTTTTGAATGTATCTGAGTACCAAAAGAAAATCCTTAGCAGGTTTAATATAATTTTCATTTACCTTGAGTTGGTTCTTATAAGGATATTTTATTGTTATCTTATTACTTTCCTTAATAGGTTTAATATAATTTTCTTTTACCTTGAATTGGTTCTTATAAGGATATTTTATTGTTATTTTATTACTTTGTATAAGTATGGAAGTTTGGGATCAATTACCCATTTTTTAACATACCCTTAGTTATAGTTATTTATTTGCCTTTTGGTTTCTTTTCAATTATAATAACAACTTTCAATCCCTCATATCCTAAGAAGTAGTCTTAAAAAAATTTCTCCATATCAACCTTGTGTAAAAAGAATGCAAACATTGAGACATTCTAGATTAAACATATTGTAAAATGTGATTAAGACAAATATTGTCATGTAGATTATTTCTAGTCTTCATGATGCATTAATGTTGCTTCTCCATCATGTTAATTTTCTATAGTTACATAATTTAAGTTATTTATGGGTAAAATCTAGATGTGTATTCCAAAATAATTATACATAGGAAAAACATATAACTTAATATAAATAAATTGAAAATATTTAAATGATATTAAATCTTTAATATAAACATTATATAATACAAATAAACTAGATACTTTTCTTTTGCGTCTTGTACAATAAACTGATAAAGATCATATTTACTATTAAACCATAAAGATTTTAATTTTAAACTTTAAATAATATAATAAAAAGATTTAATTTAAATTTTTTTCTTATTAAATATAATAATTTTAATAATTCTAAAATCAAGAATTGCTTCATCTTACATTATCAATATAATGGTAAGGTCATATAACTTTTATCATATATGATCAATATAATGGTAAGGTCATATACCTTTTATCTCATATACATATATCAAAGATCAACTAATTATTTACTTTTAATATAATAATTTTTATATTGATCTTTTTATATATAAATTTTTTTTTTCTATTAGTTTTTAGAAAATATATATAATTTTAATTTATGTATTTTTTTTATACTATAAATTTTATTTTAGAAAAGTTTTATTAATTCAAAGAAAATATTTTTTTTCATTAAAAAAAACTTTAATTTGATTTATTAAATTTATTAACCTATAAATTGTGTTTTATCTTTTCTAGCGCAATAGAATAGATGATAAATACATGTTAAGACAATCCTTAATTAAGATGATCCTTATATTTTAAACAAAAATTTATATTAGCTTTATATTAACCTGAAAATTAAATTTAAAAACTTATATTCTATCTTTATCACACATTTATGAATATTAAAATTTATTTTTTAAAATAAAACTTATACATTACATACATGTCTTATCCTTATATTTTAAAAAATTATATTTACATACATGTCTTATTCTTATATTTTAAAAAAGAATTATATTGAAAAAGTTATATTCTATCTTCACACATATTTATGAAAGAATTATATTGAAAAACTTATATTCTATCTTCACACATATTTATGGATATTTAAAAAGACTTTTGTTTTAAAATAAAACTTATACATTATATACATATCTTATACTTATATTTTAGAAAAAGAATTATATTGGTTTGCCATACAGATTTCATATTTTATCTTTCCATTAAAAGCTTTATATCGTCATGAAGATTAAATTTAAAATTGTATGTTCTATCTCCACGACAATAGAAATTTAGAATGAACAAATTAACCAAACAATCAAAATATCAATGCATTTTTTCATTTTGGGAAAATTTTCCATTTTTATGTTTTCATTAAAAAATTTCAAATTAATTTTGATCATTTTTTAAAACAAAGTTTACACATTCCATATATGTCTTATCTTTAGGTTTTAGAAAAAGAATTATATTGGTTTGGCATGATTTCATATTTTATTTTTAAAAATTTTATATTAGCCTTAAAATTAAATCTAAAAGCTTATGTTCTATCTTCACCACATATTTATAGATATTTAGAATGAATGAATTAATTAAATGATCAAAATATTAATATTAACTATGCTAGATCGTAGTTTTATAATTTTTATTATAATATTAATCTTTCTAATTAATTAAATGATCAAAATATTAATATTAACTATGCTAGATCGTAGTTTTATAATTTTTATTATAATATTAATCTTTCTAATTTTCTATCCCATTAAAACTATGGTAATCTTGATAAGCTTGTTTTTAAGCTTTTTAAAAATATAAATAAATTTTTAGGACAAACTATGTAAATTCTTTCATTTTAAACTCAAATAAACCAAAATTGGTCTAACTATCATCATCATCATAATTTCATCAAATAAACACAGTAAGATTTAAAAAAAGCAAGGCACAAGATCATTGATAACTTCATCAAATAAACAAAAGCAAGATTTTTAAAGGACCGAATCCACAACTTCTTTACTTCATCGAATAAACAAAGCAAGAATTTTAAAGGACCAAGTCCACAACTTCTTTAATATTGTGATTGTGGGATCTAAACATTGAAAGTATTTAAATGGGCATTTCACATCATTGTTAACTTCACTCATTCGGTTGCTTCACAATCAATACCAGGCACTTAGCATGATGTGCACAATCAATACCTTCATCTTTTTAGCAGCTTCACATAGAGGATACCGGGCATCCCCTGTCAACCATTTTAGTTTCCACGTTCACCTGCTTAGTTATAGTATTTTAGATTATAAGTGTTACTACATTCAAATAAAAAAATGGCTAGTATCCAGGGGATCATGCTAATGATAGAGGTAGAAAAATATATCTATGCTATCTCTAAGCTCACAGATCCGATAAACTTAACCTTCTTTCTACATAACCTTCTTTCTACATACATTATTGTCTTCGCAGATAGCTTTAGCAGTAGCAAAGACTCTTTCTGTATTCAGCTTCTGTCTAATTTCCAGTACCTCCAAAAAATGGGCAGTAAATAAATGCAACTGATGTGAACAAACAAAGCTTAATTCAACAAACCAATTTGCCTCTAGAGTATCAAAGCCCTGCAAATCCATCAATCTCATTTCAACCCTAATGCAAATCCATCAATTTCGTTTCATTTCAACTCTAAAGCAAATCCATCAATTTTATTAAACCTTAACAAATTATTATTGAACATGTACTTATTCAAGCAGATATGGTAGGTGCTTTAAAGCCCAACTGCAGAGGTAAAGGAATTTAGAATATAAAAATCGACGTAATACTTTAGATGATTAATAAAAACCTACTGGAAGTCCGTTGTTCCCACGAATTTTAGATGATTAATGGATTAACAGTGGGTGCTGATTACTGGGCCTTCTAGACTAACGGCTCCCACCAAAGAACAATCCTTTAATAGAACCCAGAAGCAGCCAAAGAACAATCCTTTAATAGAACCCAGAAGCAACCAAAGAACAATCCTTTAATAAAACCCAGAAGAAACCCACGCAATATTTATCTTCCCTACCAAATATTTCAACAAAATATAGGTTACGGATCTAGAATATCTGTGACTTGAACTTCGATACAATAGAAAAACGTTAGAAAATAAACATGAGCCCAATCCCTTGCCTCCACAGTGCAATTTGGTTATTGGCATGAATAACAACAACCAATCGTATTCTCAAAAAAGCACCGAGTCCAGAGCTGTGTGAGTCGAAAGAGGAATTGGGTGCTATCGAGGTTAAATTTTCTTCCGGGATGAAGGTCACTTCTGCCAGTTCCACAATGTCCAAGGAAGCTTACGAATGGAAAATTAGTTCTTGTTTCAAAGTCTCGTCGCTGTTTAAATTTATTTGACAGTTCAAATCAATTAAAACAGGGAGAAGATTTTGAAAAGAGCACTAATTTTCCATTGGTAAACCTGCTTGGACGTTGTGGAACTGGCAGAAGTGATCTTCATCCCGGAATAAAATTTATCCTCGATGGCACCTCACTCTCTTCTCGACGATGCTGCTTTCGACGCACAAAGCCAGAACTCAGTGTTTTTGAATTGCCAGACGACCAGTATCGATCTGCATGATCCATGTTTGACGGAACCTCCTTCGTCAATCCTTCACAAAGCAAAACACGGAGCAAATTACTCAATCTATGATAATGGCTGCTTCAAACTCTAGAGCAATGGGCAGGTATGAAAAATCCTTCACAAAGCAAAACACGGAGCAAATTACTCAATCTATGATAATGGCTGCTTCAGACTCTAGAGCAATGGGCAGGTATGAAAGAATTGAGCTACATTGTAGGGCTTTTAAATTTTTAGGCGCCGGACAATCACGAATATTCCCGAAGCCCAAGGAAAAGCCATGCTTTTTTCTTTTGAGAAAGCAGAATCGGGAAAGGCCATGTTTTTTTCTTTTGAGAAAGCAGAATCGGGAAAGGCCATGTTTTTTTCTTTTCTTTTGAGAAAGCAGAATCGATTATGCTTTGGAAGGATTTTCAGTGGTGATTGGTTGAAGCTTTCATGGCCAGCGAATCAGCTTATCCATAATGTGTTTTCTTGAAAGCTTAAAAGCTTGTTCCCGTGATCTGGACGCTCTTAAGCCGAGAAATTTGAGATGACGCTCCGAAGTTGACATTAAATCGGTTTTTGTCAATGCTAAATTTTATTTTATAGAGTTATAGAGTTGTTATAAGTTTTATGTTTCTATGAGAGCGATATAAAGTTCAAATCTCATTTGGTGTTTAAATCAAGAGTAAATGGACCAGAATTCATCCTTTGCTTGGTGCTCCAGATCCATATGATTAATCATTTCACCATCCCTATGAAGTTATAGTTTAGAATTCATCTCGAATTGAATCTCTATTTTGTAATGGATTATTTTTTCTTAATTCCATCTATGTCGTGGCTATTTCCACAGATGCCCAAACTTGATTTTTTATTTTTATTTTTTGATGGTTCTTTGTCGCGTTATCCCGATAGGGATTTAGCCGACTCTGATTTACCGACCATTGCTAGGCCTTACCTTTCTGTCGTCGTATAGTTTTCTCCGCAGTGGACATCTTCCTACTTGCGAATGCGATTGGATGATCGATCACTCATTCTCCTAGCTGGGCCAATATCACTCCTAGTGTGACTGATGACATGCACACATGAACATGGAATTCTTTTGTCCAATCAGGAAATACTAATATTGATGTTGCAACCATCTTTGTTTTCATCATATTGAGGCTCTTTTGGTACTCATCATTCCACTCGAACTTAGCATCATTTTTTAACATTTTTTCCATTGGTGTTGTGATCGTTGCATATCCCCTGATAAACTTTTTGTAATACCCAATATGTCCCAATGCCTCCCTTAATTGCTTCACTGTCATTGGTGGTGGTATTTCGACAATGATTGCAATATTCGTTGAGTCAACCAACATCCCTTCCTTGCATACAATATGTCCTAACAAAATCCCAAATGGAGCACAAAAGATGCACTTCTTCAAGTTTAGCGAAATTTGATGTTTTCTACATCTTTCCAGCATCAACCTTAGATTCGCAACATGGTCCTTAACCAGGCCATATACGGTCCAATCTTCCATATATATTGCGAGGAATTTATGAATGAAATCTTTGAATGCAACAACAACTAATCTTGAAAAGATTGTCCGGGGCATTTTTGAGACCAAGTGCCATTACTGTATATTGAAAACAACCCCATTTTGTTATGAAAGTTGTCTTCTATCGATCCCCCTTCGCGATATTTATTTGGTGGTATCCTGAGAATCTGTCTGTAAATGAATATATCTCCTGACCTCTGACACCTTCTAATACTTCGTCAGTGAATGGTGTAGGGAATGGATCGTGAAGACATGCATGATTCAGTTTCTTTAGATCGACGCAAATCCTGATTTCTCCAGTCTTCTTATCTTGGAAAACCATCAGGCTGATCCATTCAGATTCCTCCACGGGCTCTATGATTCCTGCATCCAACATTCACTCTATTTCGACTTTCACTCGCTCCTTGTACCTGGGATTCAATCTATAGGGTCGATGCTTTACTGGCTTCGCATCAAGTTTCAGTGGAGTCTTCTTTTTGCCTGGGTATCTAGGAATTCCTTTCATTTCTGAAAATTTTGTTGGGAATAAATCTTGGAACTCATGTAGTAAATCAGTAACTTTTGCTATTGTCGCATCGTCCCAGTAATCTCCAATACTTGTGAACTTGGGGTTTTCCTCCGACCCAATATTAACCTTCTTGATTCACAGTAGCTGTTGGAGTTTGTTGAAGGGCATATATAGTGCTTTGACATCCCGACTTCCTTCCGAATGTGGTACATAAACAGCTCGTGGATCATCCTCTTCGCCAAGTCCTCCCGTCACGTTGTAGCACTCCAACAACATTTCTGGTGTCGCAGTCTATTGTAATTCCATTGGTATTTCCGTCGGTGTTGCTTCAAGTACTTTATGTTGAATGTCCTATAGTACGCTATGGATGAAGGGGTTCTCATCTGAGAAGCCGAAAGTTTGGTTAAAGCTAATAGTTATCTCTTCCCATGTAATTTTTTCACGTTGTAAACACATATTTCATTAAATTTGGAATTATACAAGGGATCTAGAATTTAGAACTTCAACAAGATTGAGTTTTCGAAAAATGAAAAACCAAAAAATTACTTAATTCACTCATTTCAATCTTTATATTCACCATTTTTTTATAATATTATCAATATAAGCTATATAAAATCAAATTTATATAAAGTTGAAGCATATCTTCCGAATATTAATCTTAGATTCCTTACATTATTTTATTATTATAATTTTTTAATTTGTATTAATATTTGAGTTGATCAAGGTTTACCTCATCTCATGAACAATAGATGTTGCAAGAAATTTCTTACCTATTAAGTTATCTAATGGCATTATTTGTATGTTGAAATTATTAACCATTTTATTTATAATTTGATAAAGCATATATTGTGCATGTGTTGAATTACCATATTAGTAAGAGATTGTCTCCATTTTAGAGTGACCTACAAAGTTATTTAATGATATAGCAGTCAATGTGTTTGTTACTGTAACAAATTTATGTATTGGCATAGTAACTTATTAATTCCCAATCTTGATAATGGGTGGCTAGAACATGGGGATTTTTTCTCAACTTCAAGAAACAACAAGAACTGGAAATGCCTAGGAATTGGCTGAAACCTCTAATACCATGAAAAATTATTAGTTCATATAGTCACTGTAATAGTGAACCTGTGGATGAGGACACTACCCCTAATCATATTTAGAATATTGACTAGAAAAACAATTAGTAACATATACACAAGCAACAACACGGAAAACTAGGTCATACTCTATTTTATTTTCTTCCCTTTATATGTATTGTCGAGTACGGATCTGGAATTTAGAACTTCAACAAGATTGAGTTTTCAAAAAATGAAAAACCTAAAAATTACTTAATTCACTCATTTCAATCTATATATTCACCATTTTTTTTACAATATTATCATTATAAGCTATATAAAATCAAATTTATATTAATTTGAAGCATATCTTCCTATGCTTAAACTTAGATTCTTTACATTATTTTATTATTATAATTTGTAATTTGTATTAATATTTCTTTCCTATTAATTTATCTAATGGCATTATTTGTATGTTGAAAGTATTAACCATTTTATTTATAATTTGATAAAGCATATATTGTGCATGTGTTGAATTACCATATTAGTAAGAGATTGTCGCCATTTTAAAGTGACCTAGAAAGCTATTTAATGACATAACAGTCAATGTGTTTGTTACTATAACAAATTTATGTATTGGCATAATAACTTGGTAATTATCAATATTGATAATGGGTGGCTAGAACATGGGGGGTTTTGCTCAACTTCAAGAGACAACGAGAACTGGAAATGTCTAGGAATTAGGTGAAACCTCTAATACCATGAAGACGTATTAGCTCCTATAGTCATTGTAATATTGTACTTGTGGATGATGACACTACCCCTAATAATCTTTAGAATATTGACTAGAAAAATAATCAATAACATATCTACGAGCAACAACATGGAAAATTAGGTCATACTCTATTTTATTTTCTTCCCTTTATATGTATTGTCTATTGTATGCCTTAGGACATTTTTGTCAAGTATATAGCACAATAGATACTTAGGCACTTCACTTTTTCCCTTCATTTTATGGGATTATTATGAGCCCACAAGTTTCTACATGTTTTGGACATTGTTAACTATCAATTATTACTTTGGATTATGTTGATTGGTTAAGCCTAGATTCCTTTTTATAATATAAATATAATCATTTAACATTTAAAGAAATATTCATTATTCAATACTATATATTATGATATGTGGTTGGCACTATTTTAGAGCCAACAAGAGAAAATATTGTATTGGATAAAATCTAAGTATACCAATTAAGGTCAAAAAACATTATTAATTAGAATATAAATTTTATGGTACAATTGGTTTTTTTTCAAATACATGAAGAAAGAGGGAAAACCCATTCTAGTTATTGCAAGTGTCCAGTGTTTATTTTTGAAATGTTTGAACATATTACATTGAAAAAACATTAACTAGCTACTCCCATAGTAAAGTTTTTATAGACAAAGTCTATAATATGTTGTATGTCCAGTATTTATTTTTGAAATGTTTGAACATATTACATTAAAAAACATTAATTAGCTATTCCCATAATAAAGTTTTTATAGACAGTCTATAATATGTTGCTTGTAAGTGCTTTATTGGACTCCATTAACCAAGTTTGATGGATCGAGAAGTGTGGTACATTTGAAATCAATGAATTAGAATAGAAACATTGAAGTACATTTTTGTTTCTTACAAATACAAAAGTGAAAACCCACTAAACTTATTAAAAGTGCATTTAACAATCAATTTTTTTTATAAGTATCTGTGTGTCATTTAACAATCAAAATCAAATTATTATGAATTTTTATTGGTAGTGCATTTAACAATCAAAATATTTTATAAGTATTTGTGTGTCATTTAACAATCAAAATCAAATTATTATGAACTTTTATTGGTAATTTTTATTGGAAACATTTTATAGATGTCAAAAGAAAATATTTTATAAGTCTAGGCGTGTTTTTTAATGATCAAAATAAATAATTTTGTTATGAATTGGAATAGAAACAAACTAGTACAGTTTAATTTATTTTATTATAATATATATTCATGAAGTGTTTGAATGTATTATATTGAAAAGAATACGAATTAGCTAGCCCAACATTATCGTTTTAATAGATCGTATCTAGAAGATGATGCTTTTAAATGTATTATTGAACTTGATTATCCAAGTTTGATGGAGTGAGAAGTTATGTCGATCTAGACAAAGCATTGGAATTTGTAATTTCCATGTTAGATATTGTTTGGTGTTTGAACGTATTACATTGAAAACAATGCTAATTAACTCCAATATAGTTTTAATATGCCAAATTAACTCCAGTATAGTTTTAATAGGCCAAAACTAGAAGATATTGATTTTAAGTGCATTATTGGACTTGATTATCCAAGTTATGGGAGAAGTTATGTTAATATAAACAAATCATTGAAAGTTTAATATTTCATGGTGTCATGTAATTTGCATGATGTATCGTCACATGAATACATTGCAATTTAAACAAAATTTTCATATTTGTACCAAATAATATAAAACTCCCCAAATAAATTTGAAGAAAATATTCAATATACAAGAAAAATTGAAAAATGTTTCTTCATGTATTAATTGGTCCTCCAAAGAACAAAATTACATCCATGAATCATCTCCACCTAATCTCATGTTATTCGTTCAAGTAGGTCAAGGACAGCATGTACACCATGTTTATTTATCTTGGCCTTCTTGCAATGTTCTTTCTTAGCCATCCATGCCCAAACTATGGTATCAATTGGAATAGATCCAAGCTCTATGTCATCAGGATTTGGTACCCAATATTCCTCTAATACTTTTCCATTGTATTTCCCTAAACCGGGCTTCCACCAATCAACTTTAACATGAAGAGTATCACTTTCATCATCTTGAAATATATTTGAGGTGGCTTTTGCCATCCAAATCATCTCCCCTTCTTCCTCGTTTCCTGATCTAACTAGCAACATCTTTCCTTTCTCAACATCATTAATAGGGTTGAATGTTGTCTTTGGCTTATTGCACTTGGGTCCAACATACACGGGTTCACCTGTCATAGTATCAAAATCCCCATCCATAATATTTGAGATTGCATGAAGCGCATTACGACCAACATCTGGAGTTTGCCTTGTCTTGGGCCAGAAATCCTCAGAAGATGAATCATGATCATTGTAATCTTCATATAAAGTATCAAGAACTCTTTCCCAATACTCTACCTTATTTTTCCATTCTGGTGTAACAATTGGCAATTCCTCACCACCCATTGTGTCTTTCCACATTTTTATGTATGATGTTATTCCTTCTTTTAGTTCTTTTAAATAGATTTCATTCTCTTTGGGATGTAAGAAAGATGGCTTCCCTATGGGCAGTTTAGATCGACCTTCATCGTCTGTATTCCATAACTCAACTGGTTCTGACCACTCAACATCTCTTATGGATTCTTTATACCTTAATACCGGAACATGATTGAGTACAAGAAATTGGAAGTATTGAACATTAAGATGTCCAACTAGTGCATTTTTTCCTTCCTTGATGTATCCATTAAGGAAGCTTTTGAAGTCATACACCTTATCAATCAGTTTAGGTGGAAACACTCTTTTTTCTTCAATTTTGCGATATGTATCCATCATCTCAGGTAGAGAATATATATCTTTACTTTTCAAGCTGGAAGACATTCTCCCATAGGTCCCGTCTATGTCTTCATGGGTGTGTCCCACGAGCAAGAACCCAACCTCAATAGTGATGAAGACACCAAGTGCAGTGAGAAGTGATAGAAACATGAAAAGATAATGGTTTTTATTATCACTTGCTGCATTATCCAATTGTAACAATAAATGTGGAGGAAGAGGTTTAAAATCGATATCTTGATTTTCTAATCTTCCATGAGATAAAAATTCATCCTTGTACACTCTACATTTTGAGTAAATAGAGGTGTCAAGTAATGCATTTGAAAGTGGGTTTCTTGAACTTCCACTCTCATAAAGAAGATCACCATACATATCAAGATGTGGGTCTTCAAGGTCCCTAAAGCACTTAGCAAGTGATGTAATGGTAAATTGTGATCCCATATGTACAAATGGTAGGGAGAAATGACCAAAACCTCCTGTCTTATGCCCATGTGTTAGCATACCTGTCAATGACAAACCCAAGTTTATTCCTACAATAGATTTTGATTTGACGCGTAGCCTTGGAATTGAAGTCTTTGTTTTATCCATTTTATCATGGATAATACTCAAATACTCCTTTGGAAACCTCTCTGACATGATTATGTGGGCATAGTAGCAATGTCTTCCGCACATAACGATCTTGTTATGTTTGTTCAATCTAGCGCGTGCCGTTTCTTCCAACTCTTTTGTAGTTGCTGACTTCATTTGTGCTTTCAACACAATACATTCACCACATTTACTGAAGTTGGTGTTCTTTGAGAATGCCACGTCTCGAAAATGAGTGTTCCAAATCTTGCTCATTGTTGGTTGTGATATTAATGGACAATTGAGCTTTTCCAAACCCACATTGATCTCTTTTAACAAAGAGCTTTGTGTGTAAGTCGAAGGCAACAATCTTAGAGGAGAAGAAGTTCCATCTGCTTCGACTTGACGTGTTTGGTTTGGCGAAAAATCTGAATTGTCCATTACAATTTTATGCAATATTTCTATGGCCGCCACAGTTTGTGCACGTGCTTTACATGTATTGGCGTTACCATGAATGGATTCCATATGTCCTTGTTCAAAATTATGTTCGTAGCTATAGAAGGTGCTTTGAGGAATCTTATGTATCTTGTACCATGCTTTCTTACAAATAACATTACCATCAAATCTCATGTCCTTTACTTTTCTAATAATAGGAGGTAGGCCATGGCCATGGCTCATTGCCATGATAGTGTTTGAAACAAGTGAATTCAATACAAATTCCCTGATACCATTTTTGTCTTTGCAGTCCATATCCCTTCTAGCATTTGCAATGGCATTCCTATCCACATGTTGAAGACAATCTTGTTTACAACATTCATCTGCAGCCAAAAGTCGGACTTCTTTCTCTTTATCTATCTTGGTTTGACGTTTTGCAACTTTTTCTCTTGTCATAGCTTGTTTAATCTTTTTATATGGCCTCGATGCATTAAGAACATTGACATCTTGATCTTTTTGATTATAAAGATCCCCATCCCATTGGTATAAAGGACTTGTATCCTCTATAACATCCCATATCAGCATTTCCATGGGTGGCTCTTTGTACTTTGTCTTGACCCTTAACATCTCACCTATGTTGTCCACCAATTTATGTATTGGCCATCTAACCAATCCATGTATAGACTTATCCCCAATCTTGCATATTTCACAATACCCATGTATCTCTTCCTCAAAAACACCAAAGTTATCTTCACCTAGTGTTTCACCCACAACCATGTCATCCTCATGGACATTAACTATCATTCCTTTGGCAATGCACATAATTGTTCCTATGCATCCACGTGTAAGAGAAACCCTTGTACATGTGAATGCAGCCCTATCTTGTGGAATATTTATGGGTTGATCTTCATAATGAGGTTTCAAATCTATTTCTGGTCAAATCTCATAAGATTCTATTGCACCCCCTAGTGTTTCCTCAAATCCAGTTGGATGTGGTAAAGGAGCATCATTTTTTAACACCTTCTCAATTCTAACCACTATGCATCCTTTCTTTACAATCTTTCCATGAACCTTATTCCCAAGCTCTGTATTGAATATGGAGCCCTCACCCACCTTCACTCCATGTTGTAAAAGATCTACTTTGTCTCCAATAGAAAATGTTGAACAAACATTTGCACCTGTACACCAAACATAACAAACTTAGTATTTTTTCAAAAAAACATTCAATAAACTATGAATAATTCTTAACACATGCTTTGGTATTTGATTTACCTATGGTGTGCCTCAAATCTGTAGTTCTCCATGGATGTGTGTCCCCTTCATCAACATATTCCACAATCAAATGTGGTTGAGTGACATCAATTATCAAAACCATAACATAACTTGCAACAACCCTTCCTCCACCATAATAAGTTCCAACTTCTGTAGATTCAACCTTTCCTAGCCCAATAACTTGACCATTAACCAGGAGGTCAACATAGTCCCCTTTTGTGAAAATTATACTTGCAGCCCTATCTTGTGGAATATTTATGGGTTGATCTTCACAATGAGGTTTCAAATCTATTTCTGGCCAAATCTCATAAGATTCTATTGCACCCCCTAGTGTTTCCTCAAATCCAGTTGGATGTGGTAAAGGAGCATCATTTTCTAACACCTTCTCAATTCTAACCACTATGCATCCTTTCTTTACAATCTTTCCATGAACCTTATTCTCAAGCTCTGTATTGAATATGGAGCCCTCATCCACCTTCACTCCATGTTGTAAAAGATCTACTTTGTCTCCAATAGAAAATGTTGAACAAACATTTGCACCTGTACACCAAACATAACAAACTTAGTATTTTCTCAAAAAAACATTCAATAAACTATGAATAATTCTTAACACATGCTTTAGTATTTGATTTACCTATGGTGTGCCTCAAATCTGTAGTCCTCCATGGATGTGTGTCCCCTTCAACATATTCCACAATCAAATGTGGTTGAGTGACATCAATTATCAAAACCATAACATAACCTGCAACAACCCTTCCTCCACCATAATAAGTTCCAACTTCTGTAGATTCAACCTTTCCTAGCCCAATAACTTGACCATTAACCAAGAGGTCAACATAGTCCCCTTTTGTGAAAATTATACTTGCAGCCCTATCTTGTGGAATATTTATGGGTTGATCTTCACAATGAGGTTTCAAATCTATTTCTGGCCAAATCTCATAAGATTCTATTGCACCCCCTAGTGTTTCCTCAAATCCAGTTGGATGTGGTAAAGGAGCATCATTTTTTAACACCTTCTCAATTCTAACCACTATGCATCCTTTCTTTACAATCTTTCCATGAACCTTATTCCCAAGCTCTGTATTGAATATGGAGCCCTCACCCACCTTCACTCCATGTTGTAAAAGATCTACTTTGTCTCCAATAGAAAATGTTGAACAAACATTTGCACCTGTACGCCAAACATAACAAACTTAGTATTTTCTCAAAAAAACATTCAATAAACTATGAATAATTCTTAACACATGCTTTGGTGTTTGATTTACCTATGGTGTGCCTCAAATCTGTAGTCCTCCATGGATGTGTGTCCCCTTCATCAACATATTCCACAATCAAATGTGGTTGAGTGACATCAATTATCAAAACCATTACATAACCTGCAACAACCCTTCCTCCACCATAATAAGTTCCAACTTCTGTAGATTCAACCTTTCCTAGCCCAATAACTTGACCATTAACCAGGACGTCAACATAGTCCCCTTTTGTGAAAATTATACTTTCCATTGTCGCTCCTACAAATTCTGTAACACACAATTGAATTATAATTTGTAGTTAAGGTTAAACCATGTAAAGTGTGCTCTTATATTTTAGGCAAAACACAATCTACAAAAAAATAATGTACTTGTAATAGCTAAAAAGGGTATGGCATCATTTTGTTGTGCAAATTAAACCTTGTTCCCCACCATTTAGTCCCCACCGCCAAAAGGGACTTTACATATAAATTATGATGGAGCTACAAAGCGTAATCAAAACAAGATTGGTTATCAATGTATATAATCTTAATACAAACATAAAACTATTCTTAGAAAAACTTGTAAAAATGTCTAAAAATTTTCCATACTTAAGAACTTGTAATAGTATTGAAGGTAGTTATTAAGTAGGTTGGAATCCAGCCATGATCGATCATGCAAGTTTGTATAATCATGGAACTTGTAATAGTATTGAAGGTAGTTATTAAGTAGGTTGGAATCCAACCATGATTGATCATGCAAGTTTGTATAATCATGTCTCACTGAGATTTATTTTTTGTATCAATTGTTCAAAGTAAATTCAAATATCCTTGATTAGAGTCATCCCTATTTTAAGTACTCCCGAAAATAGTTATTTGGTGTCATCTAAACCTATATTGTAGATTAGTGAAGAATAACATCTATATGGAACTAGAGTCATACAAAATCCCAAGCAATGCTACTTGATGCCACTATTAGTATACTAATACATAGTAGAAGTTTTTTGAATTATAAGCGACTCCTAGCTTAGCGACTACTAATACATAGCGACTACTAGCTTTCCTTCTAGCATAAGCATTTCCTTCTAGCATAAGCACACATGCTTATGCTAGAAGAAAAGCTAGCACTCATTAGCTTTCCAGAAGAAAAACCCTAGGCATGGTGATTGGTGGTTGCAAAGTTATACCTTGGTCTTGTGCCATGTACTCTATTTTGAAATAAGCACATGGCACAAAATCAAGAAATGCTAATGACTCCTAGCTTTCGTTCTAGCCTAAGCATTTCCTTATAGCATAAGCACACATATTTATGCTAAAATGAAAGCTAGTAGTCGCTAGCTTTCTAATAGATAAACCCTGGGCATGGTGATTGGTGGTTGCTAGCTTATACCTTGAGCTTTCCTTCTTGCATAAGCATGTGTTTATGATAGAAGGAAATTCTTATGCTACAAGGAAAGCTAGCAGTCGCCAGCTTTCTTTGATCTGTTGCCATGTTCTTATTTCAAAATAGAGCACATGACACAAGCTCAAAGTATAATCTAGCAACCACCAATCACCATGGACAAGACTTTTGTATTGGAAAGCTAGCGACTGCTAGCTTTCCTTCTAGCATAAGTATGTGTTATTATCCTTGAAGGAAATGCTTATGCTAGGAGGAAAGCTAGCAGTAGCTAGCTTTCCTTGATCTTGTGCCATGTGTTTATTTCAAAATAGAGCACATGGCGCAAGCTGAAGGTATAAGCTAGCAACCACCAATCACCATGGACAGTGTTATCAATTGGAAAGCTAACGACTGCGAGCTTCCCTTCACGGCTAAATTTTTTCTATTAGAAAGCTAGCAATCATTATCTTTCCTTCTAGCATAAGCACATTTGTGCTTATGCTTATGCTAGAAGGAAATGCTCAGGCTAGAAATAAAGCTAGCAGTCGCTAGCTTTCCTTTGTCTTGTGCTATGTGCTTCTTTCAAAATAGAGCACATGGCACAAGCTCAAGGTATAAGCTAGCAACCACCAATCACCATGGCTAGTGTTTTTTTATTGGAAAGCTAGCGACTGATAATTTTCCTTCTAGCATAAGAATGTGTGGTTATGCCAGAAGGAAATGCTTATGCCAGCTTTCCTTGATCTTGTTCCGTGTTCTTCTTTCAAAATAGAGCACATGGCACAAGATAAAGGAAAGCTAGCGACTGCTAGCTTTCTTTCTAGCATAACCATTTCCTTCTAGCATAAGCACACATGTGCTTAGAAGGAAAGATAACAATTGCTAGCTTTCTAATAGAAAAACTCTAGCCATGAAGGAAAGCTAGCAGTCGTTAGCTTTCCAATTGATAACATTGTCCGTGGTGATTGGTGGTTGCTAGCTTATACCTTCAGCTTGCGCCATGTGCTCTATTTTGAAATAAACACATGGCACAAGATCAAGGAAAGCTAGCGATTGCTAGCTTTCCTCCTAGCATAAGCATTTCCTTCTAGGATAATAACACATACTTATGCTAGAAGGAAAGCTAGCAGTCGCTAGCTTTCCAATACAAAAATCCTATCCATGGTGATTGGTGGTTGCTAGATTATACTTTGAGCTTGTGTCATGTGCTCTATTTCGAAATAAGAACATGGCAACATATCAAAGAAAGCTGGTGACTGCTAGCTTTCCTTGTAGCATAAGAATTTCCTTTTATCATAAACACACATGCTTATGCAAGAAGGAAAGCTAACAGTCGCTAGCTTTCCAATACAAAAACCCTATCCATGGTGATTGGTGGTTGTTAGCTTATACCTTGAGCTTGTGCCATGTACTCTATTTTTAACGAATGCTACCTTTCCTTCTAGCAAATGCATTTCCTTTTAGCATGACACACATGCTTATGTTAGAAGGAAAGCTAGCAGTCGCTAGCTTTCCAATAGAAAAACCCTGGGCTTGGTGATTGGTGGTTGCTAGCTTATACTTTGAACTTGTATCATGTACTCTATTTTCAAATAAGCACATGGCACAAGATCAAGGAAAGCTAGCGACTGCTAGCTTTCCTTCTAGCATAAGCATTTCCTTCTAGGATAATAACACATACTTATGCTAGAAAGAAAGCAAGAAGTCGCTAGCTTTCCAATAGAAAAAACTTGTCCATGGTGATTGGTGGTTGCTAGCTTATACCTTGAGCTTGTGCCATGCACTCTATTTTCAAATAAGCACATGGCACAAGATCAAGGAAAGCTAGCGACTGCTAGCTTTCCTTCTAGCATAAGCATTTTCTTCTAGGATAAGAACACATATTTATGCTAGAAGGAAAGCTAATAGTCCAATAGAAAAATAATAAGAATCTCTTTAAGTTCACATTTCCTAAAGATTCATAATAGCCTATCCCATAGAGACCATCATTTAACTCGTTAGATGAATAACTTTTGGACATGTCAACATGAGAATAAGGTTCATGGAAAGATTGTAAAGAAAGGATGCATAGTGGTTAGAATTTAAAGCTTGTCATTTATAAACACTTATAAACACTATGCTCTGTATTGAATATGGAGCCCTCACCCACCTTCACTCCATGTTGTAAAAGATCTACTTTGTCTCCAATAGAAAATGTTGAACAAACATTTGCACCTGTACACCAAACATAACAAACTTAGTATTTTCTCAAAAAAACATTCAATAAACTATGAATAATTCTTAACACATGCTTTGGTATTTGATTTACCTATGGTGTGCCTCAAATCTGTAGTCCTCCATGGATGTGTGTCCCCTTCATCAACATATTCCACAATCAAATGTGGTTGAGTGACATCAATTATCAAAACCATAACATAACATGCAACAACCCTTCCTCCACCATAATAAGTTCCAACTTTTCTCCATTGTCAACTTTGGAGAAAATAGTGAATATTTAAATGATATAAAACGAGGCATAACCAGTATGAATCTCGAATTATTTCAGACATTCATTTAAATATAGAAGAAAAACATAATGGAAGATATAACAAAGGAAGTGAACATGCACATATAAAGATAAAGAAAAAACGGACTGTAAAGCTGATCAACACATGAATCTCTGGTCTCAAAAGATGGGTATTTTCACTGTACTGCTTTTATTTATCAAAAAATAGATCTCCAAACATACACTGTCTCTCAAAAAATTTTCAACCCCCTCAACAATGACTCTCATTGTTCTTATACAAAATTTGGAAGAAGCTTGACATTACTGCTTCTTTTAACTCATAACTGAAAATATTTTAACTTAAAAGATAACTGTCTTTGAGCAATAGATAACTGTCTCCAAATAATATTACAAATTTAAAATAAAAGTATCTTTTTGCCACTTGGCAAAAATTTTGAATATCATCTTTTCACCACTTGGCGAGAGTTTTGAAAGCCTCTATGAATGGACAGAATATCTTGTCCTTCCATATTTTTCCACATAAGTCCACTGGTCGGCCGCGGGTAAGTCATAGTTGGTCATTTCCTTCACCAAGACTCGCATTTCAACATGACCTGCATAAGAAATAGGAAGAAGGTTTCCACAGGTTGAGATTACCATATTTAAAATTTCAAAATCCTCTGATATTTTCTCCATTAAAATTTTCCCTGTAAGCATATGATCCAGCTGGTGGAACTTTCTATGATCCATCCTTATATCAAACAGCAATCTCTTATAATCATTCGGAGGAATTAATTCATTTTTTTCATTCCAAAAAGAAGGGAACCCTTTGTTTACTAATTTTTCAAATTGCTTTTTGAACTTTACTACTTCTTCCTGTATTTCTCCAGCTTTAGCTTCAACATTCTCAACATGCGAGTATTTACCCAAGATCCTTCTGGCCCATGTGATGACTGAAATTCTGTTCGTTATATTCATGGCTATCAGGTCTGCTTCAGTTAGACTGTTTAAAAATGTTATTGCTTTCTGGGCTACGTCTTTTGGCTTTTTATTTAAGCTTTCCCTGACGGCTCTGCAACTTTCAAAGGCATCTTTGACCACCTTTTCTTTGACTCTTATGTAATCCAGATATGGTCTTAGTTTCTCAACTTCTTTTATAATTTGGTCCCACACTAGGTGTTTACAACTTTGCATAGCAGCTTGCCTTGTCACATGAGCTGCTAATCCTTTATTATTATTACTTAATTCCTGATTCTTTGTTTGCAAGGTTTTTATTTCTTTATTTTTGATTTCATTCTCTTCTGTCAGCTTCTGTATTTCAACCTTCAATTCTTTGATTTCATTTTCCCTTAAGCTTACCTGGGACATAGCCTGTAAAATATCATCTACTCCCGTTTTATCTTCCTGTGTGTCTGTTTGTACTTGTTGCTGACCACTTCCTGCTAATCTTTTCCTCGCTTCTGCCAACTGTTCTTCTAAAATGATTTTCTCTTTTTCCCACCGATCTTTTTCATCAGAAAGCTTTAACATTTTAGCAGCAACATCATTGACTTCATTAGATAATTCTTCTTTTTATTTTTCCAATATTGTCAATTCTGCTCCTTGGATGAGTACAGTGTCTCGAATTTTTAATTTTCGTCTCAACATCTGGATCGTATTGTCTTTCTCTTTGAGCAGTTTGGTTGCTGCATCTCCTCCTTTACTTATCAAATCTGCTTGCAATTTTTTAATCTGTTGCTATCGAGACTTATTCTCTGCCTTCTCCTGTCTCAATTGATTGTTCAATTTATCCACTGAACTTTTCAACTTGTCTGCTCTTAATATGGCTCCCAAATAGTCTGAATATATGACTTCTCCAGTTTGTCTATGCAATAAAATTTTATCCGGGGCATTTATTTTAGACAAATCTAAATTCATTTCTGAAATCTTATTTTTTGTGACAACTGAAAATTTCAAGGTATTTTCCCTGATATTTCTGCTAGTAAATAAGCTTACATCAGTATTAGATATACTTCTAACCTTCGGAAACAATTGACTGGTTTGTTTCGCGGACTCCTTTTTATTTCGACTATGCTCATCAAACACATCCATGATATTCTAGGGTCTATTTACATCACCCTCTACAGGGGTTTCTTCACTGTTGTACTCTTTAACTGTAACCTCTGGTATTTCTTTTTCAGTTGTTTTAGCCTCTTCTGAAATTGTTGTTAACTCTTGTGGTTCATTCATTTTCAATCTTTTTCCTCTTTCTGTTTCTTCATCTTCAATGATCATTATGTCCTGTATGGGTCTTTTAGATCCAACCAATGCACTATCTATTTCGCTTTCTGTCCCTGTTGTTGTGTCAATCAATGCCATTTCTTTGTCGGATGCATCCGGAATGATTTCTTCTTTATATTCTAGCCAATTGGCTCTGTCCGACATTCCTTCAACAATTTGATGGTTCAGGGCCTTGATACGATGCTCCGTTCTTCATTTTGATATGATGTTTAACGGGTCATACTCCATAGCCGTATCTGACTCAAAATTCATATCCTTCAACAACTTCTCTATATACACTACAACATTCTTATTCTTTACTGTGAACGGACCAAATGTGAATGGGTATTTAATGTCTGTAGCTTGTCTGTGAACCAAAAAATTGTTATCTTCCACAATCAACTTTTGTCTTAAGAATTCCAAGGCAAAAACCCTTAAAGTAAGAAAAGCTGGTAACACATAGGGTTTATGTCTGAACCCATATAATCTGATTACTGTACTGTCTTTCGACAAAAACCAATCTCCTGTTGCGTATTCTGTACTCAATTGCATGGATGCCTGCATTTCCGATAGTACTCTAGGCAGATTTTTTCCAAAAATCATTCTATAAATATCTGAAAGCATGTAATTAGTGTAATTGAACATGTTATTTTCTAGTAAAGTCGTGAAAATGATTTCTGGGAACTGCAACTCGTCTTGACTGGCTGTCATAATCATTTTCATCAAAAAGGCCTGAAACCTGAAATGTCTGAGAGTGGGAAAATTGACCATCTGGTCATGAATATTTTCTGTTAAAAATGCTTCAAAATTAAGTCGAGGGATTTGATTTTCACCAATCCCTGACTGGACTGTACTCATTTTGTACAATAAACTCAATTGAAACTCAGTTACATACAAATCCGTATCCAAACCTAGAACTACGGCCAATAATGTCAAAACTAACTGGGTATTTTCATTAAAAAGATTGATATCTATAGGGTATGGGACCTCCGAAATGATGGTCTCTGGCTTGAGACACGATGACAAAAAAATTTCCCTATCATTTTGAGAAACATGATGATAATTTTCAATAACGGAGACTTCAGAGAAAACCTCAGGGTCAAGGGTTTGGGAACAATCTACTTCTAGGGCTTTAATTAACTCTGCTGGCTTTAATTCGCAAATGACTTGGGTTTTTTGGCTGTTTAGAACGACTTTCTCTTCCCGGGAGTAATTTTCGACACACCATGATACGAATTCTGGGAAAGAAGGGATTTGGTCGGGGCAAAAGGCTATCAAAGATGACTGGTGAACTCTGTGGGGGTATGTCCCTTCCTTTAACAATTCACACAACCTAATTTTTATATCAGATATTGGAAACCTAATTAGGGTATCGTAGACGTCTTCGTCTCTATCCTCTAGGGCTTCTTTTGATTTAAAAACGTCTATATCGTGCACAGTCTCCATTTAAACGTTTCTTTAAACAAAATTCTGTTTAAAAAAGTAGGACAGGTAACCCGAACCTACCTGTATGTACCCGCCTTTCGCCTTCTGTCGCAATCGCAGACCTCCACCAGTCTTCAGAGCTCTTCTGGATAGTGACACATGCAGAATGCCGTTATGTGGAGCCTCTTTTGTTTTATATAAGACTTTTGAATTAACTTCCCTGCACCTTTATGAATGCGGTTCATATCTGACCATTGATCTCGAGACTTTGTTTTGGACCGTTAGATCTCGCCTCCCTTTATTCCATCTGGTGGTATCTGTGATCAAAAAGCTGTTTTCTTTTCTAGTTTATTCTCTACGCGGATCAGCCACCTGCTGACACCTGTTCGAGTGGTTTATTCTCCGCGACCGCTCTTCCTCATATCCAGTGTGCACCTTCCTAGATGCGGATGAAACAATGGCCGTTGATTTGACTAAGGTTTATATCGGCCCTCCGATTGCTACAAAGTATACGCCATGTGATATGACCCCGCCACGCTTGCTCTATCTGCCACGTATCAGGTCCCACCCTGCCACGTGTACTGACCCCACCGCGCTTCCATATTTGGTGGTTCCGCTTGGCGCTATGGTGGTTTCCTTTACCGCTATATTACATATGCGGAAGGATGAGGTTTGGACACGTGTCCCGACGGTATTGAGTCCGCTACCGCCCACATCTATTTGCTGTCGATCACTTTGGCAATGCGGGAAGCAATATCGGCCATTGATCGGGATTGTTGACATCTCCGCCACCGAAACTTGATCGGGGTTTAATCTTTTCACAAATTTGCTTTCGGACTTTGCATAAGTGGGTTTTTTCCTCTTGTTTTTGAATTGTCAACCTTTTCTTCAACCTCCTTTGTGATAATTTCTTCCTTTTTTGGACATTTTAGCAAACTTTTTGGATTTAGTCATTCTCAAACCTTAGTGTCAACACATAGAATGCCAATCTTTTCTCTTTACATGAGAATTAGCACCCATCTGCATTTCATAGTTCAATACATCTTCCATCCTCTCAAATTCCTGGTGTATTTTCTCTATATCTAAAAAAATTGGATTTCTCTTTTATGATGGTCTACCTCTATACCAAGCCAGTAGATTTTGCAAGTTTGTTGAATTGTAGCAACAAGGGAATGCAAATTGTAATTAATCTATACCTTAGTCTAATTAATTTTTGTCCAATAATTATGCTTTGATCATTACACCACTCTCAACTTTTGTACCTATTTTTGGCATTTCAAAGTCCAAGCATTCCAATCTCCAACTAAGTATGACATGTCAGTTTCCTCGGTATGCACTTGTCACATTGTCGTAAATGTTATCAGGACTTCAAACCTCATTACTTGTTCAAGGTAGTGGGTTGGTGAATTAAAATTGGCATCTTGCCTCTCCCTGTTCATTCTTCCGTTGTGGAAGCCCATCCCCTGCATTTGCTTCTCAACCAAACATCTCACCCTTCTGCAGCGAGACCCCTGCATCTGCTGCTCGAGCAGGTTCTATTCTACTCCATGTTCTGTTCTACTTTTGTTTTATAGTTGCATAGCATTTCCAGTGCAAGGCAAACAACTACAAGTTACACACCAAATTGGCGATCAATCCTAAATCTCTCTATAAACTTAATAGGTAGGACTAAACTATTATGACCCGACACTAAACTTTTCCATCTAGTTCGATTGATCCATAATGTAACGTCCGGAGGGATCTCATGGTCAGTGAACCATAGATTTTAAATGGCTAATGTCCCATATATTTTAAACGGTTAATGTCGCATAGGTTTTATATGGGATTTCCATGAGAGGAAATAAAAATATTCTACTCTAAATGCCATCTTTTTGCAACTTATAATGTGTTAAACCATATCTTTATGGTTAATTCCTCATAGATTTAAAATCATATCTCAATAGATATCAGTGATTTTACTATCCCCTTCTAAATATATTTTGACCATTAAATAATTGAAAAGAGAGATAAATTAATATTAAGTTAATTTTAAAATTACAGTCAAGTTAAGCATCAAATCAATTGGATATATAAAATTATATACATCAAAACCTTCAACTTAAGAAATGTGATTTTCTTTACAATCTTTCATTAAATGGATATTTCCTACCAATTTCATTGAATTTAGGATAGTTTTGGAATGCCCTAAAATAAAGTGGAGAGGGTTTTATGGGGAAAGGAAATTATTAAAAGAAATTTGAAAACCTAAAATGCAAGATAAGCACCAATTCTCATATTTCATAATATTAAGAATCACTTTCAAGTGAGGATAGATGGAAGTGGATACATTATGGAAGTTATCTTAATGTAGACAAGTAAGCAATGTGCTATATCCTCTAATGAATGATCTTATGAAGTGGAAGAACCATATAAACTGAAAAAGGCCATCAATAACACTAATCACTAGACTTTGTAATATTTGTAGGTTCATATTGACCTTCAACAATTAAGACACTAGAAATGGATGGGATGTTTGCAAAACTTTATCTCATAATCATTTATAAAAATGGAAATATAACACATAGGAAGACATCCTATTGATTCTATGTGCATTGAAGATCATATCTTTAGCTAATTTGGTGCACATGGATCCTTTCACTCATGATTCATACAAAGAGGAAAGAACATAAGATTACAATTTCATGAAGATATTTCATGGATACAAGGCCAAAGTCATGAAGAATCAATTAAAGTGACAGCAAGATTTAGTATCATCTCCAAGATGCATTTCTCAACAAGATATATAAGTGTTATACACCTATATAGGTGAGAGGAAAAACCTAATAACAGAGGCCCATAACTCTGATGTTGGAGGCCATTTTGGTTTTGAGAAAACAAATAATAACTTGTAGATATGTGTCTTGTGCCAAATTCAGGAAGATGTAGATTGGTTCATTAGAGGATGCATACGCCATTGCACTAGTAAGACCAACAATGGGAAGGAAGGTTTATATCAACATATACATATAAGTACTAGACCATGGGAGAACAATGCATTTCGTGGGAGGTTTTTCAAGAAGCATGTTACGGATTTTGTAAATAAAATAGTGTATAAACCAATGTACACCAAATATGAGAGTGAAACATAAATCCTAAAGTTATAATAGAGATGAATTAAATAATAAATCCTTATATTTATTCTCCATTATTTCTGGATTCATTGTGTTAAGGAGGGGTTTATCGATGTTTCATACCTACGATACGCAATCCATATTCTTACCTATCATGAAGATGGACTACATATCATAGGTCCGAAACGTCGATAAACCCCTCCTTAACACAATGAATCCAAAAATCATGGAGAATAAACGAGCACACTGTGAAATCCTGAGGGAGAAAAATCATTATATTCATTAAGAGAATACTTAATTATAATGATTGTAACTACATCTCTCTATATAATATTCCCTATCTCTCCATATAATATCCCCAATTGTACTTGTGGGTCCCCTATTAGGGTTATCCCTATTAAATATTCATGTAACCACATTACCTATATATTCAACCCCATATATACATCCCATGGAGTTATAACATATCACCCCATAAAAAGGATTTGTCATCAAATGTTTGTAGCTAAGGCTTTTATATGTGATGAAACCTAATAATAATAATGGTTATTTATATTTGTTCTCTCTTGCTACTACTATTGATTATCCATCCATCTATATTTAATTTTTTTTTGTCAATTCTTCATGGCTTCCTTTCCTTTGATTGCATGTGCATTATTATAGCTTCTCCAATTTGTTGTAGTTTTTGTTCTTTGATAACATCACATTAAATAATGGTCCCTTTTTGCCTCATTATATGAACCATTGATTATTTCATTTTCATCCTTTGTAATGTTGACACTTATTGTATTTTTTCCGATATGTCATTGTAAAGAGGTATCAATATGGTTCCACATTAAATAATGGTGCTTCATAAATTTTGATGCCCTTATCACCCCCTCTCCTTTTTGGTACAATGACATGCTCCAACTATTATAATTATTGACCTTCAATTGCTTCTACTTTTGAGATAATAAGATCATATTTTTCCTTCATATTCTAAAGATGATGTTCAAATTCAACAATTATTTTATGGTGACCTTCTTATACCTTCTCATCCTTCTCCTTTTGTACTAAATGGTTGATTTTATCCATCATTCTATCCTTCTTCGATTATAAATTGAACTTTTAATTTGACATATATTCAAAATTTAGGGTTTCTTCAACCTTCTTGCCAACATAATATTCAAGTGTTTAGGTAGTTTATTCATCTATAATCTTTCAAAATACTAACTAATGACATAGACCATATCCTTAGTCATATTATATGATTCCTAAGAGTGATCTCCCCGCAAAGTGATATTCTTAGCACGTACTATAGCAATGTAAGATAATCGAAGAGTTTATGGAAGCATGGGTATAGGCGAAAATAAGGGACTTCCTATATACCCAAAGGTACATGGAAGATTAAATCTCTAAGCATATTTTATGTAATGTGGTACTAATTGCTAGATACCAACATAGGTTCACTAGGGAGCCCAACCAAGTGACTCAAATTTCCTACATGTATGTTTCCTAGTACTGTTTTTTTCCTAGTAAATATCATATATTTGTGTTTAAAGATGCTTGAACATGTTTCTAGCTTTAAAAAAATATGTAAAAATTGGACATGTGCTAGCATTGGAAATGTAACAACCCAAACAAAAGGAATGCAGAAATTTTAAAACTTTTATTTCCTTTTCTTCAACAGGAGTTTGGCATAGGAGACAAGGGTGACAACTAAACCTTTAAAGTACATATGGACTCTAAGATTCAACAAGAAAATGTGAGAGGCAGGCGTCGAGCAGAAAAGAGTTGTCACATAAATGAGCGATCGCTCAAGGGAGTTAACCAAACTGTTTTTCTCCGCTAGGGTCAACCTTCAAATATTATGAAGATTATTATGAAGATTCTACCACAAGATCTACGATCGAGAATCGAGGGGGTATTAATTCCCAACTATATCGCACCATCACCATAATAGACTGATTGTTTTCTTCCCAAAACACATCACTCAACTGCTGCATCACAACCCAAAAATAATGGGCGGATCTCACAAGGAAGAACATGAAAACGCCGAGTTGACAAGTAGGGAAACATTCCAAAAAGTTATTGAGGGTTCTTGTCTTTCACTTAACAGTAAGTTCACGAAATTTAACAGTTATTTGCATACCATGACCATCTGCACATCGCATGCACTCCACAAACGTATTACACAGGCCTTAATACCACAATTCACTTGGTACTTAACACACAATCACTTCAAATATATAAAATAATCGACTTAACCCTCCAACCTTTAAATCGAGGTCCCTGACACATTTCACAATCTTTTGATAGATCGGTCTAGGGCTCGCTTCCTGCATTTCACATACTTAGTTTCTTGAATATACAGACAGGGAGGCGAATGAAAGGATTGAACACAGATAACAATTCTTGATTGTAACCATATCCGAGAGCATTAACATGATCATACACAAAGAATTACACTGAATAATAAAATTTGAATGAATTCATGTGCTAGCTAGAGTTAATATATAAGGGAAAGCAGGATGGCAAAGTGCGCAGGTATTTCCCATGAGATGTTGCAGTTGTTTCTATGAACATTCCACTCACTAAACCCGACTAGACCAGAAATTGGATAGTATTTGGTTTAGGGAATGAAATTTTGTTAAGAAAATGCTAGAGAATTTGATGAGACAAGAATGCCTTGTAGCACTAGGAGATAGGATGACATGGCAGAGAGATGTACCTGGAACTAATGTGGTGATATCAGGATGATTCATGGAGATGGATGAAACACCGAATGAAATGCTGCTGGCCACCCACGCTCGTGAAGGTTATTTCAGCCTGCCAACTCCTGTAAAAAATTCATTACACATATCTTGAGAGCTGGAGATACCAACAGAAGCAATTTATGGAAATAACAACAAATAATGCATACGCTGAGGCTATTTAGTTTATATACCAGTTGGTGCAAGGAGGAAATGTGCCCTAAGCAGGCATAGACTGGATCTCGTAGTTGAGCATGTGCCTTGTAGGATGTGTGACAACTGTTTGGCAGCGCTAGATTATGAGAATATATAGCAAATATTTCCAGACAATGCTCGCCCCAAAAATCTTATGAACTGTTGCAAAATGCTCACCGCCTTCATCATAGCCTTAGTATGGAGAGAACAACATCCTTTCACCCATTTCCTTCTAGCAAACTTGCAAGCCCTGAAGGCGCTCCTCCAATGCACAAGATTTGAACTACCGAGTCCCAACGGTGAGTTTTCTGAGGTATCCTTGATGGATCTTTTGCCATGGCGAAGAATGGAGGAAATTGGTGAGGAACCGTCCTTTGGTAACTTTCGTGGAGCGCGGGCATTTGAGATTTGAAATTCAAATTCGCTTTTTTGAACACCGTGTCTGAACATTGAAGGGATAGGATATATATATTATGCATTATATGCATGGACTTGGTATATCACATACATTAGATTCTTAATAAATTTGTGGTCAAAATAGGTTATTTTGATATAAGATTATTTTATTTTTTATATATTTATTTCTTCTTCGAATATAGGATCAAAATAAGATTGAGTTACAAATTTTTTAATTGAACTAGCTCAGACTTTAGAGTGCTAACAATATATTAAATGAACTAAATCTATGAAGTTGGTTATTATTACAGCAAACTAAAGAGTTGATGGGCATAATTCTATGAAATCATATTTATGCAGACTAAGTACAATGCTTCGAAAGATATAAGTTGAAAATAGAAAAGCACTACAAACATAAAAGTTGAAACAATTTTAGAGGGCATACAAAACCAAATTATAATAAGGGAATTTCTCTACTCATTTTCATTACTCAAACATAACAATATATATACACATTTACAACATTTGCCTTACCACTATGTTTGAGGTCCATGGTAGACTCTCTCAATTGCCATGTCTCAAGACCATCTAGCTAACCCCTCTCAAATGACTACTCGTGGTGCAGCTTCCCCTACGCTTCATCCATCTTCAACTACTCTTTAACTTCCATATGACTACTTCAACACATCTTTGTCGCTTCAACTTCCAAATTGATATTTCATCTTCCCTTAGTGCACTTCATATGTCATGCACAGTTACCCCATGCTCATCATGTGCACTCATTGTCATGCACATTTTTGCTCACATGCACTTGACTCATAGTTGGAATAACTAACTTGCATCCTCCTTGGATGCACATTCCACTTGAGCACACCCCTCAAAGTATCGCATGTTTTTTTTTGTTAATCCATGCATGATCGACATTATGTTATTTTCTCTTGCCGTACCACATTATATCTTCTATGTTTTCTTTTGTATCAAACTTGCTTGTGTAACACTAGCATGTACCAAGTAATGGTACATGCTAAGTACTGTACTTCCTTGAAGCCTGTACCAAGTCGCTTAAGTAGTCCTAGTCCCCTTGTTGTTACAACTATGTTTGAAATTCATGCAGGCAAGCATTCTTTGACATTGGTGTTCGTGGAAACAAAAAAGGGATCTGATTCATTGGAATACTGGTTGTGTTCCAATAGGTTTCCACTGTTCCAGCAACCAGTATTCATGGAGACAGAAGCCAAAGGAGCGTGAGAAAATGACTTCAAGCATACAGCTATTGACTCATCAACCGTGCGAGCTCCATCGACCATTCAACCAATGTTACATAACGATGTGCGGGCTCCATCGACCATTCAACCAATGTTACATAAAAATGTGCGGGCTCCATCGACCATTCAACCAAAAGTTGTTTGATAGTGCACAGAGTCACATTGTATCGTTTTGTGCGGGCTAACGGTTATGATTGGAGACTAGTCCTTGGAGGGTGCACAAAATGGTACGTTGTGCAGCCCCTCCGCAATGCCAAGAGTCAAGACCATGATCTGTGCACAAAACTAAACTTGTTGTCCCATGTGCAAGCTCGACTCTACATGCGACGATACACATTTGATGGTTGCACCATGGTATTGCGGGCTCATCATATACACATTGGCCAGTGGAAAGGCGATTTGTGCGAGCTCACCATCATAATATGTGACTGGTCTTAAGAGGGTGCACAAACTTTGCTTCGTACTTTGTGCAAGCTCTCGTCACATGATGTTGCAAATAAGATTGGACGCACAAAACGTATGATATACCATATGATATAAACCATGTAACATTTCATCGTTTTTCACTGCTTTTCATATGCCATTTCCGATATGTTACATGGGTGTATAAAGCTATTTTTCCAAAATTATTTTTCCAAGCACGCTTCTTCGAAAAAACTAAGTCTTTTCTTATTTTTCTTTTAGGTTCACTCTTTGGATGGTTTAGGGGTGAAACAAACTGAGGGTTTTCATCAAGTGGAATTTAAGCTTATGGAATCAAGGATAGTTTTCTCACTCATATTTTGTCAAACTTTTCAAGGATGAATTGCTTGTACAGAAAGAATAAGTAGTAAGGGTAGGGGGGGTTTACTATATCCAAGTGTATGGCATGATAATAAAAAAACCTGTAAAGGAGAAATATTAGACATGGTATGATAAAACATACCTTATAAGGACTCCGTCCAAATTGTAGTTGTATAGACATCATTAAAGAGTAACAACACTTGGATCAGTGGCCTTTAGCTCAAAATTTCAGGTGGGGCCCCACATCACATAACTTGGGGAGTTGTTGAGGGATCAATAGATTATTACATACACCAAAGGAGAAGCTCGAACTAGGCATAAAATTACTTGTGGAAGGTATTCCAAGACTAGGAAAACGTAGGGTTGGAATGTGTTTGCTAATAGATGGCATTATGAATGAAGAGACATTGGGAACATGTGGCATATGGGTAGAAGAAATGATTTTGATAACTAAATATACATAAGAAGCATTCATGTTTCCTCAAAAGACACTAGGTGTAGTGGAAGTACATCCCATGCTTGTTAGATTAACCATAATTTGGTTCTAGACATATTTGTTGTACATTTTGAACAAATTTAAAGGGATCTATGGGAAAAGGTACATCTAGTTGTATCAAGACATGATCGTCAGGTTGGGTCAAGGGAGGATTATAATGGGTCAGTGTCTAAATGTCAATAACTTCAATTTTAGGTGTCCCTAGATATTCGGTTAAGTTTGTATTTGTATCAGGTGGATACACAGTATGATCAGGTGGATCATGTATGATGATATGTATCAGGTAGATACTTGGTATGCATCAGGTAGATGCATTGTATGAATTGTGAAGTATGTTGAACTTGTGATATTCATTGACATTGATTGGTATATTGAATTACGCTTTTTATATTACTTATTTGTCTTTATTATCCATTGTTGACTCCATGCAAGGCATTAATATTATCCATAATGATTGTAGAATGGTATTTCCAGGTGTGTTGGTGCTTACAGGTGTTATTCCTCCATTAGGGACTCTCCCATGGGTTTAGGACTTAACCAAAGAAGATGAGGAGTTAGGTTATGGTGACATTGGACCTATGTCCTCCCCACTTACTATAACTAGCCCCTTGGTCCACACAGCCTAGGTGTTCTAGGGATGATAGTTTGTATAATAATAGGGAGGAGGAGAGGGGTTAAAGAGAGAGAGGGAGAGAGTGTGGGAGTTATAAAGGAGGGGGGTTAAAGATAATCGGAGAGAGAGATGGGGTTAGAGAGAGAGTGGGGGGGTTGGGTAGAGAGGTGGTTTGTTATGGAAAAGGGGATAGAAAGTGTAACACCCCCTTCCAAGATTCCCTTGCACGGAAGGAAACGTTAACAACACACGGGCTTATCGAAGACTTAGCCCCAATAATTTTTGCACATAAATTCCTAACAATTTAAAACTTCTATATGCAAATTCGTTTCCATATAAAACACAACGGAATGAACATGCTAACAAGCACTCAAACAGACAGTAATTGCAATCATATCAATCACAGCAGAGAATGATTCAACATACAGAGACCCAATCTCATTCGTATGCCATGCATGGATTCCATATTAATTCATTTCATGTAACAGTCACTAATTTCATTAAGCATGGACAATTTATCATACTGCATAAAACATGATGCATTTCCTTTCATTAACAGGAATAATTAATCCTTCAGATTAAATGCATTGCAAACACAGACTGTATATAGATTAATTCACAGAATACTTATCTTGAATTGTAACGGTCCAAACGACTGGCTATGGAAGGGCAACGTTCCTCCCAACCGTAGACCTCTGTCCATCTTGTGTTCTTTCAGCTGAGAGGTCACCCCCGAGCTGGGCTGTGTATCCACTAAGGAGGACTAGCTGGGTGCTCTCACAGCCATGGTTTCAGTCAAACATCCAAGAGGGTAGAGGAGGGTAATGCTAAGCCAGTGAGCTCAACCACAGAGCTACAGGCATCTCAAGTGAGCTCAACAGTTAGGCACCCACATTACCTACTACATCCAACACAAGGAAGATCCCCTTCTCTGTTACACAGTCCCTCAGGCAACTCTTCCCTCCAGTGCTCTTCAGGATGGGCATAGAAAGGTCCAGCTGCTGATCTTTGAGATCCTAGCCTTCACTGGGTTTATCAAGCACACCCAACCTCTGCATAGTCAATCCCAACTTGGGTTCTCACCATTCTGCTCACTAAACACTCAAATCCGTCACTAGTTTTCTGAGCTGCAAAAACTGGGTTTTCCCATTGATTTCGGGGTAGCTAATGCTCCCAAATTTGCCCCAAGGTTCATGCTAATGGGTCCCCCATTGGATTTCCCTGTCCCATGCCAAATCTGGACGTTTTTGGTGCTTCAAAATCTGGGTTCTCTCAAGGTCGCGTTTTTCTGGTTTCCTCCCTGTTGGCTCTCGTTTTTGGATGGGAATGATGCTAGGTAGGTTCACAATGGAATGGGGTGAGAATGAAGCAACCTCCCATGAGGTTGAGTGACTTCTTGCCCAAGTAATCAGAGCCCATGCCCACCCATACGAATTTCAGGGCTGCCCATGCTCCATTGAACCCATGGGCTGAAATCTCAACCACCTTCTTACAGCAGGCATTAATGTCACCTAGGGAAGTCAATGGGTTCTCATAATGACAAATGGCAGCCTAGGGTTTAATCCCATAGCCCCCTCACCACTCCCTAGTGGATACATGTGGCCCCTTCTCATTCGTTGCCTCCATAGCCAGTTTTTGGGTATTTTATTTCAATGTTAAATATTTACATCAATTTACAATATCCCATGGCTTAATAGCACGTGGGTAACAAAATATCAAGCGTGTCTAATTTAAATAAAATCCGAGCATAAACTAGCGGGGCCTTGGCCTTGAGCTCCACGCTAGGGAAACATACATCGTGTGTTTACAATATTTACATTAGAGCCAATATTTCCTAAGGGTCGAAAATGGGGTATTACAGAAAGGGGGATGAGAGGGAGGGAGGTAGCATGGGAGGTATAGATTAGCAAAGGGATAGATCTAATGAGTATGGTGGGAAGTATGGAGGAGGGGATTTTTGGAGGGATCGTGAGGTTAAACCGGGCATCTAGCCTCCATATCCATTCATTAAACAAGCATTCAAATGAAAATGAAAATATATATATACAAGTATATGTTTATACAATGGAAACACAACGGAAGTTAACTAAATGTTGTTGATATCTATCATACATTCAAGACTCTATAACAGCCAATTAAAGACCTTTGCAGATTTATAAAAGATCATATGGAATTGCATAAACTCGTAAAAACACAGCGGAAGTAAATTCATTTACACCATCACCCTACATTCAGATATCCATCAATTAAATCTTTGCAAGAATATACAGGAGAATACTTATCTCAATAAGGCAGTCCCAAGCAACTGGCTATGCAACTGCAACGTTCCACCCAACCATAGGCCAGTGTGCTCCTCAATCTCTCAGCACCACTGCCACCCCTGAGCTGGGCATGATCTCTAAAAGGAACCAAGGAACAGCAGACTCACACATAGCCAAGCATACACCAAGATGAGCCAAGCCAATCTGCAATTGGGTTTATCAGGCTGCTAGGACATGGGAGGGAAGATTTGCTAAGCTAGTGAGCTCCAGCACAGAGCCAGGGATAACCTTGCAAGATCTATCTAGCTTGGCACCCACAATACCTACACACCCAGCACATTGAAGGAAGTATTCTCTTCATTGCTGTACAGTCCCTCAAGCCATACGCAGTAGATCGACGATGTGATAATTTGCCATAACATTCTCCAATGATTGTTTATGTTTAGATATATGCAAATGCCTAAAGTACTCAAATGCATTTCTAAGTAATGCTCTAGGTGCAAACTTATATGTTTTTATGCAGTTAAGTTTAATAAGCATTTTCATTAGGAGCAAGTGGATCAGTGCTTATCTGCTCAAGCGTGGTATTCCGTCAAAAGTAGACATTGTCGTCGCTCTCCCTGTGTGTGATTTACCCATTCTACGACCCTTCATATTCCTTTGTGTGTCCGTCGGTGAACCGTTTCACCTGTCGCTACACACATTTCTCACAAACGTAAATTAGTAGCAATGTCCTCAATAATCACAATTTGATTTATAAATCTATTGCTTCATTAAGCATCTATAGTTTACTCAATCGTTACTCATTCATCTAATCACATAATCAATTGCACAACTAGTCGTTAAGCACCATTCATATGTACATTTTTCATATCAAAGTTAATTGTTAAACAACATGAAATCGTCCATTCACAATAACTACCCAAATGCACATATATCAATCAATCGTAATCATAAATATACTCAAAATAAAATCATATGGTTATTTTATTAATGTTTCAAATAGTCAGGTCACTCAGCAGGTGCCCTCAATGTCTACAGTAGTCTAAGGGCACTACATACACCCCTACTTATTTAGAACTTCATCCCGAAGTTCAAAATAAATGCGGAAATCTATGATGCATCTCAGCTGCGTCCTCCCAAGTCGCACAGCTAGGACTATAAATGTCCCACTACACTTGACTTGATCAATCCGTGCTAATCATTAAGCAAGATGTAATCAATCAATTATCCCACCCCACACAATATAATTTAATTCCTTAATTCATTTATCAATTATTATCGTCATTCACATCTTCAGGTTTTCCTCAATCATTTAAGACATAACAAGGCTCAAGAGACCACCATATCGAAGTTGTTCAGCCGGGTCACTTGACAGGTGCCCTTAAGGTCCACAGTCATTGTAGGGGCATTACATACACCCCCTCTTAAATAGAACTTCATCCTGAAGTTAATTTTTGTTCTTGTACTTTCGACACTAAACTTTATCTTAATTTCCTATTATCATCTTCTTTCCATTCCCTTCTATTTTTCTCCAACAATCATGGCCATATTAAGCACAAGTGGTTCTAATCATTATTATTATTATTTTTTTTTTCCAACATGGTTCCAATACATTCTCAGGAACTCAATCATAATTGTGTATAATATCAATTCGATAGTACATTCAATAACTGTCGGTCCCAACTAGATTTTCGATATCACTTATTCTTGTCATTAGTATCATCATGTTCAGCTCCATGAGCTTATCATGTATTTCCCTTATCTCTTCGTTTATGTTATCATAGGACCACTTTGACAGATTCATCAAGTCGCACAAAGTGTCTTCTTAACCCCATCAAGTTCCATCTCGAGGGCTAGTTGTCATTTTATCATGTTTGATTATGACCTAAGGTTAGCTTCATTGCGTTCTATTTATTATGCTAATCGTCTCCATACTTCTTTTTACGAAACATTGCCTTCATTTGACCATTTCGATACCATGGTTAAATTTCAAGTTCGTAGTCATGAGTTTTCATAAATGGTTTTGTCGTAATGCAAAATGCATGTCGTTGAGTTCAGGCCATCATACCAATCACATTGATATCTCGTTTTCAAATTTTAAGTTGGTTTCTCTTCCTCGACAATCCGTCAAAGTCTCGTCAATCTGAGCATCTTGGTGTCTTATCATTTAAAATTGATCAATTTTTCGTCATTCAGCAAATCCACCGATTATATCCGTCCACTTGTTTTCTCATCATGGCTATGTAGAAAAAGGTTTAAAATATCGTTGGTCTTTGTTCCAAGTTTCTCCGAGTAGATTTTTCTTAAAATACAATTTTACGTTATTGATACCATCTCTATTCGACAATTTAATGCTCGTAGTTAGTGAATGATTTTTTTTTTCTTCTTCTTTTTCTTTTTGTTTTTTTTATACTATAAGTGTCTACTCCTAAGTTATAGTTCTTTGGCTTTCCAAAGCATTTGTTCCGGAACAATTATTCCATATGTGAATTGGCAAGGATCTCTATCATAGTTGAAATATATCTTAAATAAGTAACACTTGCAAACGGAAACCCTAAGGGTACAATTTGACAAAAAGGAAGGCTATGTCTTTAATCTTACAACCTACAATCCCCTAAGTGAACTGTGAAATATAGGCATGTGTTAACTTTTCATCTAGTTCATTTTATAACATCAAGAAATATCATAACAGTATCTTATCTTTCAACCAGTTCATATTATCATATAAACGTAGTATAAATATAATAATACATTAGCCTTTCATAGTATCCCATAAAATAATTATGAACTATAAACAAGGCATTAACCTTTCCTTTACATCTTGCTATCCCATTAACGAAATATGAAATATGGTGATGCATTATCCTAAATTTACCTAATTCATTTCATCACATAAACGTAATATAAAATATAATATAATAATACATTTAACTTTTCAAATTACATAAGAAAGTACAAAATATAGACAAAATATTAATCTTTCTTCTACTTCCAGTTATCCCCCCAAAAAAATGTAATATCACACTACTTTATACTATCATGCATAAATAAAAAATATTACAATATCTTTCAACTAAATCTTATAATTATAATAAGGTATTATAAAATATAATAATACATTAACTTTTCATCCATGCCATAAAGAAATATGAAATAAGAACATGCCATAAAGGAATATGAAATAAGAACATACCATACATTATCATCCATTTCATGTCATTGCATAAATGAGAAATATTGCAATATCATTCAACTAGTTTTTATAATTATAATAATGTATTATAATTATTGACGTAGTACCACACGAAGCGCCATACAGTCCCATCGAAAACGTGCAGCTTGATCATGAGCCAGCTGCAGCCATATCCTGGAGATCTCATCGTACACAGTCTCGCTCCCGCCATATTCTCAAGGTTCAACGCCCACCTACCTGCATTCAACGCCCATCTACCTACATTCAAGGCAGTGCAGTCCATTGCAAAATGCCAAGAGACCTGGTCCTCATTCTCGTCCTGCAAATTCCTATAGCTGGAGCTGCTGAAACATTGTTCTTGTCCTCTGCAAATTAGAACCTGAATCCTATTGCGAGCAGCTGGAGTGGCTGAATCGTCCTCCTATAAATTAGAACTTCAGGTACTCCTCGTCCTACAAATTCCTATCATTCTCGTCCATTTAGTTTAGTATCTGGATTTTGTACAAGGCCCATGGGGTATGGGTATTTTTGTGCCTTCTTCAAGTTATAAGAGGTTGCATATTTCAGTTACTGGAGATATCTGCGAGTCTGTTGTATGCTTGAAAATCTTGATCTGAACATTCCCATATAAATTTCGTAGCAACGTTTAAATTTGTAGTTTGTATGTTCTTATTTCAAACTTTATCAGTTTTTAGAGGTTTGTACTGGTTCTTATACTTTGTAGTGCAACTTATACCGTAGCATGGATTTATATTTAGTGTACCTGACTATTGCTCAAGGGACGCTCCCTCCAGTCACTCATCCTAGTACTTTTGTTTAAAGCACTTCCCAGCACAGTCTTTGCAAGGTCGGAAAGCCCCCCTGGAACAGATGGAAAAACCTTTTGAAGGTCTAATTTAGGCGCTTCACAGTAGCGAAAACACTCCAGCTCTCCATAGGAATCAGAAAGACGCTTCAGGTCAGAGTGCAAAGCATACCCTAACTTCAAAATGCTAGTTGAATGAAATACAGCTTTAAGGCACAAGTCCAGTGCACCTAGTTCTTTGTTAAATAAATTCACCATCTCAAATATAAAAACCTTTTTTGCAGTAGCAATCTCTGATATTGAAACCTACAGAATTGAAGGTAATTCAAGGTTCCAAAAAAATAAAAGACAAATCATCCTTGGTTAATCGAGACGATGGAAGGGATGATTTTCCATAACTTGATTGCAATTATCTTTTTGAGGATCTTGTATTAAACGTTGTAGAGGGAGATGGGCCTAAATCTATCTACAGATGTCTATATTAACGTCGTTTTCCATGAAACCGTTTTCCTGTATCGCCCATTTGAATTTTGAATTTTGAAATTTTTTGTTCCGCCTTACTACCAGATACAAGTGACATTGCCGCTTCCCGCCCTCGTTTGAGTTCGAACATATTCATAGATAGGAGCACACGATATTTTTTTGTCACTGGCCTGGTGAATCTTTACCGCCAACCTTTACAGGTTTTGTAAATGGGAGTAAAATGGTACTAGTGTAGTGTTATTCCGTAAAAATATATTAAGAAAGGGTTCACTCAGGTGTAGAACTATAGACTTTTGATTATTCTGCCAACTCAATGCAAGTTTTGGTTACAACTCTTTTGAAATTAACATGGTTGGAAACTTTTAATGTCAAAAATAAAAATGTATTTTATTTTTAGATAATTTATTTTTTATTTATCAAATTTAAAAAATGTAGATGTTATAAATTGTGAAAACTTCAATTTTATAATACCATGAATCTGGGTTTTTGACAAATGGTACTGACATGATAACATGATAGTAATTTCACAATTGCATTTAATATAGGCCGTTATTAGGTTTTCTTAATATAGGCCATTATTAGGTTTTCATATTAAGCATAACCTCTTCTCAATTGAAATATACTTATTGTTGTGCTCCAAACTAACTTTATATGAGTCGATTGAATTGTAAAAGTTTGTAACTTCATATGAGTAGGCTGATTTGTAAAAGAAATATATACTTATTCTCGTGTTCCAAACTAACGGCATATGACTGGGTTGAATTGTAAAAGTTTGTAACTCCATATGAGTAGGCTGAATTGTAAAAGTTTTAACTCCATATGAAAGTGTCTATTGTTTGGATATTTTTAGTATTTTTTAAATTATTAATGATATTTTAATGGAATTTAATATTTATGTTAATTACTTTTAAACCATTCACATTATCACATTATCATTGATGTTTATCTTAATTAAAAAAAAATTATCTAAATTATCAACACATTTTATGATTTTGGTTTGGATTGTTTATTTTATGCGATTGTTTAAAAAATAAATATTTGTCATTAGAATTATCAAAATATTTTATGATTATGTTTTTGAAAAAACATTTAATGATTTTGTTGACTTGAATTACATTACATCATTTAATGATTTTGTTTTTCCACTACCCTTGATCAATGCATTGATTGCATTATATCATCTCAATTATTGGCATGGAAGTGTTCCCCTTGTCATCCATAAGCAAATGGAATAGTTGAGTGATTTAATAAAAAAATTGTAAAATGATTTAATAACAATCCACTAGTGTTTGGTCTTGGAACCCTCTCTTATTCTTGAGGTTTTGGAATCCTTAATTTTCTTTAAAATATAGATAAATTTCTAGGAAATAGTTTACATTGTTCAAATAGAGCCATTAGGTGTTTTTCTATTTTCGAAATATTGATTTTAAAAGTATACCATTAGTTACAATTGATTTAAAATTTTAAATTGGATATATTTAAAAAATAATAATAAATCCATAAGTAATGAATGTTTTTTTGCAATAAAATTGAGTTTACATTTATTAAGCTTAATAGAGTAGTAAACCTTTTTCTAATTTACTTACATTCAAAACATGAAATGAAGCATCCAATAGTTCATATTACCCCATCTTTGAAAAACCCAAAATTCCATGATGATGAACTTCTTTTCATCTTCAATATAATTTGCTATTTGTTATTTCATCTTGGTATTGTTTAACACAAGCCATTCAACTTTCAATTCACCTAATTAACTTTCAATTAAATATGGGCATCTAGGCCATAACATGGTTAAGAGAGGTAAAGAATTATTAAAATTGCAATTTCAACTTTAGAATTATTATGTAGGAAAATGCAATTTCGGCATTTTGATAATTACAAGTTTTAGAATTTCAACAAGTATAATTGAGAATAACTCACATTCTGTAAAATGAAAATGCAATTTCAATGATCATGAAATGCAATGAACCAAGAATTGAAAAATTAAAGATATTGTAATTTTTTTATGAGAAATTGTAATGTGACCATCCAAAAATTGCAATTGTAATTTTTTTTTATCATTATATAATTACACCTACATATTTTTTGAATTTTTTGAATTTAATTTTATGTAGGATGTTAGATATAATAAATACTAAGACAATTTGATTAAATACATGGATTTATAAAACCCTAGATCTTCACCAAACCACTTAAACCACTCTTTATTATTTATTTATATATATTTATTTATTTATTTCTTTTCCAAAATTTTAAATATTTATATATATTAAATTTAAATATTTTAAATTTCTCCCTTAAATATAAATTATAATTTAAATTTTATCTATGCTAATTTAAATATAACTTCACCAACCACTTCAACCTTACTATAATTGACCTTAAAACTTTAAATCTATGAAGAACTTTTAAATTGAAAGTTCGTGAGTAGCTTTATATTTTTAAATATTAACTTTTAATTTTTTAAGAAACCTAGGTTATAACATTATATGGAATCTAATTAAATTTAAATAAAATAATACTAGCGCTATATAATTATACACGAAATTTAAATAAAAATATATACGAAATTTAATTAAATATAAATAAAATAACACTAGCATTATATAATTATATAAGAAATTTTGCAGAAACCCCTTTTATTTTGACATGGTATTTTTTTTTTTTTTAATTCTTATCAACAACTAAATTAAATTAAATTAAATTAAATTGAATTAATTAAAAAAAATTTAAATTGAATTAATTAAATTAAATTAATTAATTAAATGACATTAAATTAAATTAATTAAATCAAATTAAATTAAAAGTCATTAAATTAAATTAATTAAATTAAATTAAACGAATTAAATTAAATGAATGTTAAGAGACACTACATTAAATTAATAAAATTAAATTAATATTTAAAAAACATTAATTTAAAATAATAATAAAAAAAATTAAAACAATATAAAACGCAAAAAAAAACCTTTTCTTTTACATGGTATTTTTTTTTTTTTTAATTCTTATCAACAACTAAATTAAATTAAATTAAATAATAATTAATAAAACAAAATAAAAAAATTAAATTAAATTGAATTAATTAAAATTTTTTAAATAGAATTAATTAAATTAAATTAATTAATTAAATGACATTAAATTAAATTAATTAAATCAAATTAAATTAAAAGTCATTAAATTAATTTAATTTAATTAAATTAAACGAATTAAATTAAATGAATGTTTTTTAAATATTAAATTAATAAAATTAAATTAATATTTAAAAAACATTAATTTAAAATAATAATAATAAAAAATTAAATAAAAAAAAAAATTAAAAGAATATAAAACGCAAAAAAAAAAACTTTTCTTTTTCGCATGGGGATTGACGCCAAGGCAGGATCGACGGCTCTCCTTATTCCGCGTCGGCAACATGCATGCATGGTAAGGGTGGTTGGTGGTCGCGGAAAGGAAACCACCATCCCACGTGTTCATTCCTTACTCGTCCGCATTCCAATAAAGCGGTATAGTAAACCACTCATGGGAAACGCGGAAACCGTCTCACGTGCCGTCAAAAGTATGCCTATTTAAGGAGGAAATAAGGTTTTATTTGGCATTGTAGGGTGGCAGATTCAAGACCCGAGGGCTGGGGCTTGTAATTTCACTGCAATTTTCAACTTTGGACACTCGAATTATGACATAGGCAGCCTTGTGGCAGGCGTGAGGCTGCATTCTCTCCTTCCCAGCCAGGAAAAACACACTTGGAGATACTACGAATCTGGGGAGAGCTTGGTTATCGATTTTTTTTTTATGTACCTGGACGTTTTATATCTTGTTGGGTAATTTCTTGATGTGAAGATTTGAAAGTCTAGACTGACTGTTTGTTAACGAATGAATTACAGACGAGGCAATGAATCCAACATTACTGAGCTAGTATTTGAAATTGGTGGGATCTAACTTTAAACATGGATCAAACTTTGCATGCGTTGCTTCTACCATTAATCCAACCGCCACCACTTTCCCTTTGTTTGTTGAAGTAAATCATTTTAATAGATTCAGAGCTGAGGCTATGGATATATTTTCCCAAGGTAAAATTTTCATTTCTATTGTCATTTTTCATCAGCATAGGTTTATCTATTTGACTGGTTTTTTAGTCTCTCATTTAACACAGTTAGTGTAGCTAGTTTGGGGAATTAATCAAGCCCTCAAATTAAACTAATTTTTTGGAAATCTATATCTAAAAAATGGATAAATTTTGTAAAAAGAAAATTGCATCTAAACTGCAAAATTGTCTTAATTGAGCATAAATATATTTCTATTTCCTTTAAATTATTAAATTCAGAATCTTACTTTCAATATATTTTAATTTTTTATGAAAATTACAATTTTATTTAGAGTCTAAACTGTAAATGTTGGTTAAGAGGTTACCTTATTTTTGATAGGCCCAGCCGTCGGCTATTGTCAACCTCCCACAACCGAATGTATTTGACAAGGACCTTTACTCCATGGACATGAGCTAGAACTATATCTCACACTCCTTCAGTTCCAATATCAGAGAGAACCAAATAAATACCCTGGCCATTCCCCATATTATTAACAAATTAACATCTTAACTTAAGGTTACTACGGTTTTCTTTGCCAATGGAATCTTATAATTATAGCTTTAGCTAATGGACATTTTTAATGTTACTATTTTGCAAAATTGGTACCAGCAAGGGGGTTGAAGTTTCATGGTTCACAATACGGTACCTACCTCTGAGAAGGATGTTTGCCCCAAGAGCACGAACCCTTGCATTCGCAGCGATTTATTGGAACTTGATGCGGATGCCTATGGGCTGTAGCGAGAGTCTCCCTTAAGCATAAAGTGCGATCAGCGGGAGTACCTGATCCGAAACCCTTGATGGTCCAATTTGGTTCCAGAAGATCTGGTCCCCCGGGGCATGGTTGTTTCAGTGCAAATGATGTTTGACTGCCATAGCTTATTGGATAGCTCAATACCATGGAGATAAAGTCTGCCAAAATTTTAATCTGCAACTGGAAAATGTGTGCCCAATGCCATGAATCACGATGGAAGAAGCCGGGAAATGGCATTGGCAACACATTAATTATGGTGTTCATTCAAAATTTATTATCTGTATGATGGACAGATATGATGTGAGAACCAAAGATTGCACAGCAGTGTATTAGGTGAAATTAATTAATTATAGCTTTAAAAAGGGGCATGGTTGAGAGACACTACATTAAATTAATAAAATTAAATTAATATTTAAAAAACATTAATTTAAAATAATAATAAAAAAAATTAAAACAATATAAAACGCAAAAAAAAAACCTTTTCTTTTTCGCATGGGGATTGACGCCAAGGCAGGATCGACGGCTCTCCTTATTCCGCGTCGGCAACATGCACGCATGGTAAGGGTGGTTGGTGGTCGCGGAAAGGAAACCACCATCCCACGTGTTCATTCCTTACTCGTCCGCATTCCAATAAAGCGGTATAGTAAACTGCTCATGGGCAACGCGGAAACTGTCTCACGTGCCGTCAAAAGTATGCCTATTTAAGGAGGAAATAAGGTTTTATTTGGCATTGTAGGGCTGCTTAGACTTGGCTCTTGGTTTCATGTAAGAGCCTCGGTGCTGGGCAGATATGTGGGTAATCTCATGGACGATGGGAGATATGATATCCATGGGAACCGCTTGGCTTGGCATTCGGTTCCCTGATGAGTCCTCGACGTTGAGCACAACGCATCTTTTATATATTCCCGTCCTCTTATGTGAACTCAGTGCATGGGATTCGATGGTGGGCATTGATGTGTTAAGTGCGTGGGCCAATTGGCTCTAGTTGTTGAGTTTGGGCTGGGCACAAAGGAAAGAAGAAAAATGCTTGGAGGACAATTGATGTGGCGTTGGGCTCCGGGCGCTTGGTACACCTGGCTTGAGCGCTAGGGTTTCAAAGGAAGCAACATTTTGTATGAAATTCATTTCGGACAAAACAAGCAGCAACAATGGAGAGCAGTATGGAAATCGTTTCATGCATTTGCCATGCTTGTAAATCTTCTTAGTTATTGGTCAAAATGGATCATATCGAGCTCAAATGAAACGATTTCTGCGTCGAAATTGCTGCGATGCTTGTATTATAAACAATATTGCAGGCAACAATATTATTTGAATATTTGTTTTATGCCACATTTATTGAAATGAATGTTTAAAACAAAATGTTACAGGCAAGAAGGCAGATCTGCATTAAAATAATAGGAAATGAAAACTGATCACTTTGGCTGCAGGTCTGAAATTTGGAGAACCCTCTGTAAATCCTGTGCGAGACTCATTGTTTCGTATTTATTATGAATACAATTTCTTTATATAAATGCAATGAAGTGTTTTTTTTTTGTTAGTATTAAATTTTAGATCTAAAAATTATAACGGTAATATATATAGTGTTGTAACTTGGTTTATATGTATTTATTTATTTGTTTAAAAACATTGTTTATCCCAAATGCTTTAGCATTGGATTAATATTAGGGTTTGAATATTAAAAGAGTGTATATAGAAATGTTGTTGTTTTTCTGGAAAGGTTTGTTTAATGGGGTCTAGACTGAGCCCTAAATAAGCAGTTATATATATATATCATTCAAATTCTGTTTCTGTTACGCCTTACGAATAAATGGGAAAAGGCTCTTCAAATTATCTTTTTGCAGCCATCATACTGGTTTGTTATTTTCTAGTAAATTTCACTAAAGTTCCAGGTGTAGTTAGGCCCTAAGGTCTCAGTGTCTGAGCCTTGCGCTTTGATACCAACTGTAGTGCCCTATCTAGGCACTGGGTCTATTTCGGGTTATCAGGTTATACCTAGTTTTTCCCCTTAATTATTGTTAGAAGAAAACAAGAGATTCAACCATCTATATTTTTGTTTCTGTAAATGTTTAACTGTCTGTTTTCTATATGTTTACATGTCTCTGCAGTTAAATAAACATAATCCTAAAAATTTCCATTTAATTCTGTTCGTTTGACATGCATAGCTTGGAAATAAAAGAAAATACATTCTAATTAAGCTGGTTCAGAAAAATACCTGAAACCGTCGATTGCAGTAAGATAAGAAGATTTTTGGAATGGATTCTGTAAGTTACCTTAACAACCCCAAAATGATGTGTCCGCCCTGCCAATCAGCTATTATCGTGCTGACCCTAGGAAATCAACGGATTTCCTAGCCCCCGAGCCCACAGACCGATAATCCCGACAGCCACTTTCCATGGTAATCATTAATGCATCCCCTTTTGAGGTAATAAGGTGGATTATATATTATTTTATATCATCCCAATTTCTCTCTAGTAATGGAATTATTCAATAATTTATTCAAACATATCCTTTTAATTTACTTGGGATGATTCCGTCCGTTAATTAAATTAATCATTTATTTAATAAATTCATTATTATTCAACCCACTATACTTTATAAAAGGGATTATTATCATTATTATTATTAATTAAATAATATTAATAATATAATAATAATAACAATAACAATTAATAATAATAGTAATTAATTTAAATTGTGAATAGTAATTTAAAATATTTATTTGGTTAATGGATAAGTGTCAACATAGTACCTCTGTGTATAAACAATGAAATATAATTAATGATTTAATTAATCATGATCAACAATTGTATAGCACACTCCTCTATTATTAATGTTTAACTTTTATACTTCACCTTGAAGACACCTTTACTTGAGGATACTTACAATTAATGACATTTATTTTACACATGAGAACTTGATAATCTTTTACTAATTAAGTCATCCACTAAACACTTAATTGACTTATCCATGATAACTTATATCATTGTTAAATCTTGGTAAGTAGGAAGAAGTTCAACGTGTCTCAACGTGTTTGAAACCAATAAATTTAAACAGTATTTATAGATAATCTGCTGGGGTTAATTTTTTTTAAAGACGTTAAATGTCAGGTCATATATCAGATCCTTTTTTAATCCAAAGAATTGGGTGGGTTTAATTTTGGTTTAAAAGGATACAAGTTACCTCATATATGTTGGTTAGCTATCTTGTTGGTGTATGAGACTCCCTTGTTTACCCTTAAATACGATAGCTACTATCATTAAATATTCATCTTTAATTATAGGACTAATAAGAAGAAATCCTCAACTCAAAGATGTAGTTCTTGAGCGTATGAAAATGAGAATCTAGAGTATGATTGATTCCTTTGAATTCTTCCAATTGTTTCATACTTGATGGAGAAACAATAGTTGAGAAAACATGTTTGCAAATAAGGTTGCATGTTTACCAAAGGGGAAACTAGTGGAAAATGGGGACACCCCCAAAGTGGTTTTGTTACCATAGATATCATGAATTGAGTTGTACGCCAAGGAAAGAATCCAACACTGTCAATGCATGTTAATCGTTCCTCAAGCGTAAACATATGTACTAAGACAAGACATTTCATAGACGTGCATTTAAATTCCTTGTCTGCAGGATCTTCTCCTCAATACTGTCCACCATGATGGTGGACTCAACTTAATCCCAAAATTGAATTCGACACAAATCACATTTGGGATAATTGGTTTATAGGTTATCTTTTTTGTTGGTATGGAACAGGGGACTGGGTATAACACAAAAAGAAGGTATTGAGCTTGACCCCGAAACATAATACAATTGATGCAGTGAACATATATCGGGTAAGCTTTAAATTTTTGGAATCATTCTGTCCATTATTGTAAGGAGTCTGGGTTATGATTTTATGTCTGGTCTTGTGTTGGAATTTTTCTTTAAACTTTATTTGTAGTCTTCATTTAAGAAACCTCATGAATTTATAATATACTTTCTCTGCTACTAGATGCATGTATCAAATAGAGCCTTTGATTTGTGTTTTTGACATTCCCCATCTCACTAAAATGGCCAATGATAGTGTCAATGAAATTAAGAAGATCCTCAGACAAATGACCTGCTAGCTTGTGGGCATGAAACATGCATAGAATACTTAAGTATTCACATCGAAAAACATGAATCCAAGAAGGAAAACATGAAATCTAAATTCCAAGAACTAAATATTGATTATGATAAAATTGCATCAAACTCATAGATGCATTACAATATCATATTGGGTTTTGCAAGAGGTTCTCAACCAGATACATGATTTCCTAGTGTTTCAATTGCTTCAACGATGGGGCATATTATTAATGAAGACATTCCAACAAACAACTTTAGCACTCAATGAGAACAACATGAATCAAAAAGATCAAGGGAAAATTAAAGCAGGACAACAAATGGAAGAAGTCCTCAATGGAAATTATCTTGGCTCTTAAACTTCTCATATATGCATTTTACTTGTCTTGTTTATTAGTAATTATGTAAAGCAGTATAGCACTAAATTTGAAATTCATAAGGTAGGTATTGTAAGAAAGAAAAAGCATCATGACCAATTAACATATTTGTTGAAAATATTTATACAAGAATACTATAATGTTTTTTGAAATTTTTGTACTTTTTATGTTATTTGGTTTGTCAACAACCTTTTTATAAATATATAACTACCTCTTTTTTGTGATATATATATATATATATATATATATATATATATTTCCTATGGGATAGAGGAGGGCATCTTTTAACACATTGGTGACCCATTCTAAGTTTTTCGGTTTTCCCCAAGTACTGAACCGGTAATATTGGTGACCTAAATAACTATTTTAAATAATTGCCAATCATTTATTTGAATGTTGTATTTCTAAATTTCATTTTGTAAACCTCCATGGTATAATCAACTCTATGAATGTATGTAGGATGTAATATATGGCATTACTTGTACATAAAAATAGCTATCAACTCTATGAATGTATATAAGTATATGGCATTACTTGTACATAAAAATAGTTATCAACTCTATGAATGTATATAAGATGTAATATATAGCATTACTTGTATATAAAAATAGCTAAATAGTTAGTGTTTTTTATATTTAATTATTTGATATAAGTTTGTAACTTACAGATAGTTTCAATATATTGTACAGTTTCCATTCAAGTATTCTTGGCTTCATAGCTTCTAGATTATTGTCTATCAAAGAAGCAAGACCAACTAAGATGAAGATGAAGTTATGGAAAAAATGGCATTGGCATTGGCATTAGCTTTAGTCTTAGCCAAACAAAAAGTAAAGAAGAAGACTGGATTAAAAAGAGGTTGAAAATCTTGGTAAGTCTATAGATTTTTTTTTACTTTTACAATTTTGTTTATAGATTTTTTTTTTTATTTTTACAATTTATTTTATTTAGTTTTTTTTACATGGTTTACATGGTTTATTTAGTTGTTTTTCTATTAGGTTGAGTTGCATTATTTTCATTTTAAAAGAAAATCCTTTTCATTTATATGCAATATCTCATGTGCGCTCAAAACCGTCACTTTCTTTGATGCACACACACACACACACACAAGAAACTCTCTCGTCACTCACTAAGTTCAAAAATAGCTTAAATCTACTCACTTAATACTTCCATAGGAGGGCACAAAAGAATCTTGTAGTTTAGGTAGGATTTTGGGGCTAGGCATCCAAAAACATAGTTGTTGTCCTTAGGGTGCTTTATAAATCCTTCTAAATCAAGTGGTCGTGTATAGCCACATGGGGCAAGTGAAAGAGCGGCGCCGTGCCATAGGAGGTCAAACCCAAGGTTGCGGGTGTATGTTCTCTCAAGTGGGCTCACCACCACTTGTTGAAAAGGAGACGACCCAATACCGTTCGAGGGAAAACTGCTCTTTCTCCACTTGACGAAGGTACTTAGTGACCAACTTAGGATGTCATTCCTTATAGGTGACTGTCGTGTATATAAGATGTAATATATAGTATTACTTGTATATAAAAATAGCTAAATAGCTAGTGTTTTTTATATTTAATTATTTGATATAAGTTTGTAACTTACAGATAGTTTCAATATATTGTACAGTTTCCATTCAAGTATTCTTGGCTTCATAGCTTCTAGATTATTGTCTATCAAAGAAGCAAGACCAACTAAGATGAAGATGAAGTTATGGGAAAAAATGGCATTGGCATTGGCATTAGCTTTAGTCTTAGCCAAACAAAAAGTAAAGAAGAAGACTGGATTAAAAAGAGGTTGAAAATCTTGGTAAGTCTATAGATTTCTTTTTACTTTTACAATTTTGTTTATAGATTTTTTATTTTATTTTTACAATTTATTTTATTTAGTTTTTTTTACATGGTTTACATGGTTTATTTAGTTGTTTTTCTATTAGGTTGAGTTGCATTATTTTCATTTTAAAAGAAAAGCCTTTTCATTTATATGCAATATCTCATGTGCGCTCAAAACCGTCACTTTCTTTGATGCACACACACACACACAAGAAACTCTCTCGTCACTCACTAAGTTCAAAAATAGCTTAAATCTACTCACTTAATACTTCCATAGGAGGGCACAAAAGAATCTTGTAGTTTAGGTAGGATTTTGGGGCTAGGCATCCAAAAACATAGTTGTTGTCCTTAGGGTGCTTTATAAATCCTTCTAAATCAAGTGGTCGTGTATAGCCACATGGGGCAAGTGAAAGAGCGGCGCCGCGCCATAGGAGGTCAAACCCAAGGTTGCGGGTGTATGTTCTCTCAAGTGGGCTCACCACCACTTGTTGAAAAGGAGACGACCCAATACCGTTCGAGGGATAACTGCTCTTTCTCCACTTGACGAAGGTACTTAGTGCCCAACTTAGGATGTCATTCCTTATAGGTGACTGTCGTGGAAGCCGACAGTACCTGAGACAGATTTTGTCACAAGATCAAGGAAAGCACACGTCACAAGATCACATACTTATGATAAGAAGAAAAGCTAATAGTCAGTAGCTTTCCAATAGAAAAATCATGTCCATGGTGATTGGTGGTTGCTAGCTTATACCTTGAGCTTGTTCCATGTGATGTATTTTGAAATAAGCACATGTCAAAAGATCAAGGAATGCTAGCGACTACTAGCTTTCCTTCTAGCATAAGCATTTTCTTCTAGTATAAACACACATGCTTATGCTAGAAGGAAAGCTAACAGTTGCTAGCTTTCCAATAAAAAACCATGTCCATGGTGATTGGTGGTTGCTAGCTTATACCTTGAGCTTGTGCCATGTGCTCTATTTTGAACGAATGCTAGCTTTCCTTCTAGCATAACAAACATGCTTATGTTAGAAGGAAAGCTAGCAGTCGCTAGCTTTCCAATAGAAAAACCTTGGGCATGGTGATTGGTGGTTGCTAGCTTATACCTTGAGCTTGTGTCATGCACTCTATTTTCAAATAAGCACATGGCACAAGATCAAGGAAAGTTAGTGACTGCTAGCTTTCCTTCTAGCATACGCATTTTCTTTTAGGATAAGAACACATATTTATGCTAGAAGAAAAACTAACAGTCGCTAGCTTTCCAATAGAAAAATCATGTCCATAGTGATTGGTGGTTGCTAGATTATACCTTGAGCTTGTGCCATTTGCTCTATTTTGAAATAAGCACATAGCAAAAGATCAAGGAAAGCTAGCGACTGCTAGCTTTCCTTCTAGCATAAGCATTTCCTTTTAAAATAAACACACATGCTTATACTAGAAGGAAAGCTAACAGTCGCTAGCTTTCAATTAGAAAAACCCTGTCCATGGTGATTGATTGTTGCTATCTTATGCTAGAAGGAAAGCTAACAGTCGCTAGCTTTCCAATAGAAAAATCATGTCCATAGTGATTGGTGGTTGCTAGTTTATACCTTGAGCTTGTGCCATTTTCTCTATTTTGAAATAAGCACATGGCAAAAGATCAAGGAAAGCTAGCGACTGCTAGCTTTCCTTCAAGCATAAATATTTCCTTTTAAAATAAACACACATGCTTATACTAGAAGGAAAGCTAACAGTCGCTAGCTTCCAATTAGAAAAACCCTGTCCATGGTGATTGATGGTTGCTATCTTATACCTTCAGCTTGTGCCATGTGCTCTATTTTAAATGAATGCTAGATCTCCTTCTAGCATAAGCATTTCCTTCTAGCATAACACACATTCTTATGCTAGAAGAAAAGCTAGCAGTCGCTAGCTTTCCAATAGAAAAATCATGTCCATGGTGATTGGTGGTTGCTAGCTTATACATTGAGCTTGTTCCATGTGATGTATTTTGAAATAAGCACATGGCAAAAGATCAAGGAAAGCTAGCGACTGCTAGCTTTCCTTCTAGCATAAGCATTTCCTTCTAGTATAAACACACATGCTTATGCTAGAAGGAAAGCTAACATTCGCTAGCTTTCCAATAAAACACCATGTCCATGGTGATTAGTGGTTGCCAGCTTATACCTTCAGCTTGTGCCATGTGCTCTATTTTGAACGAATGCTAGCTTTCCTTCTAGCATAACACACATGCTTATGTTATAAGGAAAGCTAGCAGTCGCTAGCTTTCCAATAGAAAAACCTTGGGCATGGTGATTGGTGGTTGCTAGCTTATACCTTGAGCTTGTGCCATGCACTCTATTTTCAAATAAGCACATGGCACAAGATCAAGGAAAGCAAGCGACTGCTAGCTTTCCTTCTAGCATAAGCATTTTCTTCTAGGATGAGGACACATAGTTATGCTAGAAGGAAATCTAACAGTCGCTAGCATTCCAATAGAAAAATCATGTCCATAGTGATTGGTGGTTGCTAGCTTATACCTTGAGCTTGTGCCATTTGCTCTATTTTGAAATAAACACATGGCAAAAGATCAAGGAAAGCTAGCGACTGCTAGCTTTCCTTCTAGCATAAGCATTTCATTCTAAAATAAACACACATGCTTATACTAGAAGGAAAGATAACAGTCGCTAGCTTTCCTATACAAAAACCCTGTCCATGGTGATTGATGGTTGCTATCTTATACCTTCAGCTTGTGCCATGTGCTCTATTTTAAACGAATAGCTCTCCTTCTAGCATAATCATTTCCTTCTAGCATAACACACATGTTTATGCTAGAAGAAAAGCTAGCAGTCGCTAGCTTTCTAATAGAAAAATCATGTCCATGGTGATTGGTGGTTGCTAGTTTATACCTTGAGCTTGTTCCATGTGATGTATTTTGAAATAAGCACATGGCAAAAGATCAAGGAAAGCTAGCGACTGCTAGCTTTCCTTCTAGCATAAGCATTTCCTTCTAGTATAAACACACATGCTTATGCTAGAAGGAAAGCTAACATTCGTTAGCTTTCCAATAAAAAACCCTGTCCATGGTGATTGGTGGTTGCCAGCTTATACCTTGAGCTTGTGCCATGTGCTCTATTTTGAACGAATGCTAGCTTTCCTTCTAGCATAACACACATGCTTATGTTAGAAGGAAAGCTAGCAGTTGCTAGCTTTCCAATAGAAAAACCTTGGGCATGGTGATTGGTGGTTGCTAGCTTATACCTTGAGCTTGTGCCATGCACTCTATTTTCAAATAAGCACATGGCACAAGATCAAGGAAAGCTAGCGACTGATAGCTTTCCTTCTAGCATAAGCATTTCCTTCTAGTATAAACACACATGCTTATGCTAGAAGGAAAGCTAACATTTGCTAGCTTTCCAATAAAAAACCCTGTCCATGGTGATTGGTGGTTGCCAGCTTATACCTTGAGCTTGTGCCATGTGCTCTATTTTGAACGAATGCTAGCTTTCCTTCTAGCATAACACACATGCTTATGTTATAAGGAAAGCTAGTAGTCGCTAGATTTCCAATAGAAAAACCTTGGGCATGGTGATTGGTGGTTGCTAGCTTATACCTTGAGCTTGTGCCATGCACTCTATTTTCAAATAAGCACATGGCACAAGATCAAGGAAAGCTAGCGACTGATAGCTTTCTTTCTAGCATAAGCATTTCCTTCTACGATAAGAACACATACTTATGCTAGAAGGAAAGCTAGCAGTCGCTAGCTTTCCAATAGAAAAATCATTTCCATAGTGATTGGTGGTTGCTAGCTTATACTTTGAACTTGTGCCATTTACTCTATTTTAAAATAAGCACATGGCAAAATATAAAGGAAAGCTAGCGACTGCTAGCTTTCCTTCTAGCATAAGCATTTCTTTCTAAAATAAACACACATGCTTATACTAGAAAGAAAGCTAACAGTCATTAGCTTTCAATTAGAAAAACCCTGTCCATGGTGATTGATGGTTGCTAGCTTATACCTTCAGCTTGTGCCATGTGCTCTATTTTGAACGAATGTTAGCTCTCCTTCTAGCATAAGCATTTTCTTCTAGCATAACACATGACCCTTATTATACATCATTTGTGCAGATAATGGTCTGGATGGATAGATGTCTTCTTGGATACCTTCTGTCCAAGAACAGATCACATGGCAAAAGATCAAGGAAATCTAGCGATTGCTAGCTTTCTTTCTAGCATAAGCATTTCCTTCTAGCATTTTTGAGAAGGAAAACTTTTCTTTTTAATGAGTCTCTACTTGTGCTAGATGCAATGGATTTTTATTTATCTTTAAGTATTTAATATGTTTCCAGGACACATGACCCTTATGTTGTTTAATGAGTTAACAAAATGTAATGATAAAAGAACTACTTGGTTAATGACATAAAAATATGATGATTTAAAGGTCTTCTCTGACGGACAAGGGGGTTCGGTGCTCCATCAGGAACTGTTAGTGCTCAGTTGCATCCTTAATTGCTCAGCGCGTGAGGGTTCGTGTAGTAATTTAACTGCTGATTCTTTGCTCAGGCAGTTTGACTGTCTTGTTATTTCCTCTGCTTTTGGCAGAATGGCTCAGCCAGGGGACAATACCGGCATCCAGGACATCAAGAAAAGTTTGGGGCGGCTGTATGAGATAGTCTCCATAGGAATTATGGATAACAGGGAGATAGCCTGCATTATAAAAAAGATGGAGGACACTGTGAGCTACACTTCCCTTCAAATCAGCAACCATGACTCTAGGATCGATGATAATGAAAGCTCCTTGCGCGAGATGATGGGGAAGGTGGATATGATCCAGGAGGACCTTGCGCGACTCATTTCCATGAACCAGGGCAGCAGGAACAATGCAGTAACTGTTGAAGGGGAGCGTCAGATGGAGGAAGAATCAATGGTGCAGCCAGTCCACTTCAGGGGCCATCTGTAATCTGGTTTTTATGGATATATGTTTTTTTGTCTTTTATTATGTAAGCAATATGTTTCCAGGACACATGACCCTTATGTTGTTTAATGAGTTAACAAAATGTAATGATAAAAGAACTACTTGGTTAATGAAATAAAAATATGATGATTTAAAGGTCTTCTCTGACGGACAAGGGGGTTCGGTGCTCCATCAGGAACTGTTAGTGCTCAGTTGCATCCTTAATTGCTCAGCGCGTGAGGGTTCGTGTCGTAATTTAACTGCTGATTCTTTGCTCAGGCAGTTTGACTGTCTTGTTATTTCCTCTGATTTTGGCAGAATGGCTCAGCCAGGGGACAATACCGGCATCCAGGACATCAAGAAAAGTTTGGGTCGGCTGTATGAGATAGTCTCCATAGGATTTATGGATAACAGGGAGATAGCCTGCGTTATAAAAAAGATGGAGGACACTGTGAGCTACACTTCCCTTCAAATCAGCAACCATGACTCCAGGATCGATGATAATGAAAGCTCCTTGCACGAGATGATGGGGAAGGTGGATATGATCTAGGAGGACCTTGTGCGACTCATTTCCATGAACCAGGGCAGTAGGAACAATGCAGTAACTGTTGAAGGGGAGCGTCAGATGGAGGAAGAATCAGTGGTGCAGCCAGTCCACTTCAGGGGCCACCTGTAATCTGGTTTTTAAGGATATATGTTTTTTTGTCTTTTATTATGTAAGCAATATATAAGGGTATATACTGCCCGTTCTGTTAGTCATCATGGAAGAACTCTGTATATAGTTTTTTGGACCCTTTGCAGGCTTAGTCTACAATCCTCTATCTCTGCTCTGCAGGACTATTCTTCCTCTCTTTTTGCTTTGTACTGAATGGCTGTGCACAGCCCCTTTATAATATACTCCTTTTTAGTTTCTGTTGAAAAAAAATATATGATGATTTATAGTCTATAATTTATATGGGTTCAATTTATTTATTTTTTTGTTCACAGGTCTTTAAGTAAACCAATAAACTTAATTTGGTATAAAAGCTATAATGAAGGAGGTCTTCTTTATGTATATTTTACTATGTTTATGTCTATTTTCGCACTAGAGGTAATCTATGTGTGACATTTAATTGTTATTAGCAATAGAAAACTAGAGGTAGTGTCTTTGTATAATTTACTTGTTATTAGCAATAGAAATTATCTCAAAAATTATATTCTTGGTGTAGCCTCCAAGCTTCACATGAGGTCACAAAACATAAATTAGTTAGGTAAGGAAAGCCTTGAACTTGTGCCATGTACTCTATTTTCAAATAAGCACATGGCATAAGATCAAGGAAAGCTAGCGACTGCTAGCTTTCCTTTTAGCATAAGCATTTACTTATAGGATAATAACATATACCTATGCTAGAAAGAAAGCTAGCAATCGCTAGCTTTCCAATAGAAAAATCCTGTCCATGGTGATTGGTGGCTGCTAGCTTATACCTTGAGCTTGTGCCATGTGCTCTATTTTGAAATAAGCACATGGCAAAAGATCAATGAAAACTAGCGACTGCTAGCTTTCTTTCTAGCATAAGCATTTCCTTCTAGCATTTTTGAGAAGGAAAACTTTTCTTTTTAATGAGTCCCTACTTGTGCTAGATGCAATGGATTTTTATTTATCTCTAAGTATTTAATATGTTTCCATAACACATGACCCTTATTATTCTTGTGCATGTGAATAAAAGACATGTAATAGAATATTCTTTGATAATGCTCATTATTTCATGTATTTTTAAAACAATTTAAACTTATAGTCGACTATTTATTATTGTTTTTAGAAGCCATGGACTCTGGTGCAATGACAATTCCAAGGAATAATTTGAAGAAAAAACGAATTGCAAGTGACATACAAACAACGTCTCCCCCATGTGGTATGGTGGTTTTAAATATTATTCTCTCATTTCTAAATGGTTAGACTAGAAGACTATATGGTAATATTTGTGAGTTTGATTTCATTTTATTTATAGTAATAATTGTTTATTATTGTTTTTTGAAGCTGTCGTCTCCAAGCAAGTAAAATGCCACAATCAGCATTCAAAAAACAAAAGCTTCATTCAACTCAGATTATAAATTCAACAATGGGTTCTAATTTTGAAATGATTGAAAATTTCAAAACATCTGCTGCATTTGAGTATGTCGAAGATTGGTATGTTGAGAGTGAAAGTCCCATGAATATGTTTCCAGATATGTATCTATTTGGATCCATGGATGGAAATGATATACAAAGGCTAGGGATAATTGTTAATTGCTATGCTCTCAATCATAGTCAGATCGATTTTCAAATGGAGGTAATTGAAGAAAATGAAGTGAAATTATTTTCTTGCCAAGTTGATTACACAAAATTTAGACCAGATTTGATTGATACTAATACAGAATTTCCAGAGTCAATAAAAAAGTCACAGTTTAAGTTGGACAGTTTTGAGAGCTTCAATGAATCTGGTCTAAAGAGTTGTGATGATCTTGTACAACGTATTACCAACGTTATGAAATATCGCTATGTGAGATGTAAGAAAACATCATCCGTGTTTCTTTATTTGCAACAAAGAGGTAAACTACTTGATAAAATACCATATGATAAACTCGAGGCTCAAATGCTTGCTTTGAGAAGGGTATATTTAGCTGAGCTAGAACAGAGCATTAATGAAAGTGAGTTCATGCCTACTACAGAGTTTGTAAAATCCCAAAAAGAAGACTCTCAGATAGAGAAGCTTGCTGACCAATGCGATGAAATCCATGAAAATTTTAAGGACAGTTATTTATTTTCAAGCTCTTTTACCATGAAGGTGGATGTTTGAAGATGTGTAGAAGCACCCAAGTTATATAAATTGAGATCACGGGATGATTTAAATGTTCGAGTATTAGTAAAGTCGTTCCTACAGAAATTTCAAGCATCATTGCTTGATGATCTTCTGATTCCATTTGACACAAAAGAGTCTGATCCGATTGGAAACCCTGTGAAAATCATGAATGAAATGGATATAAATGCCAAGAACATCAATTTTTGGATAGTTGATGGGCAACACACCATTCAAGCAGCAAAAGAAATATTATCAAATCCTAAATTCAGTCTATCTGGGGAGGCAAAACAGAAGTACAAAGAACGTAATGCTTGATTCTTAGATCCATTAGTTGCTCCCAGTGTGGTGATTCGTATTTGCTGCCAGTTAAATTCTGCAAACACATTGTTCTTCAAAACTCCATTCATTGATTCTGTGCGATCTGCAAGACAATTCCTAATTGCCACAAATAAATTAAAGAAACAAAAATGTGGGAATTCTAAGACGGCTGAAGACAAGGTATGCAATTTTTTTTTTTTTGCACTTAGTTTATATTGTTATAACTAAATTCATGGCTATTTTATTTTTGATATCACATTCTTACTAATTTATATTTGTTATTTTTTAACAGGTTGATGATGAAATGTTGTGCTCTTTCTTCGATTGTCCACTAACAAACTTTGCTGAAAAAAAAGTCTTGTTATATCTTGATGATACTACTTGGGATAAATGGGAAGTTGTTTTTAATTGTTACAAACTAGGGACATTAATGTGTTCTCCAAACCAACCTAAGGATCCAAACTATAAGACAAATAGTCTGAACAGTTTGGTATCAAGTTCTTTTCGTCCCCTTCAGGGACTAACCGCTGAAGAAATGTGTTCTGTAGCAGATAAACTATTGGATGGAACTATCTGGTTTTCTATTCCAGTGAACCATCCAACCAATGCCATAAAAATGAAAGATTATTGTTCACAATTGAAAACCAAAAGAACAATTTTGGAGGCAATGGTAACATATTGCAAAAGTCATGATAAGAATCTGAATGATAAGATTCTTACAATATCCAATATTCTTGAGCATTATGGAATTACTGATATCATATTTGCCAACTTCTGTAAGACAATGGAAGGGTGTAAATATGTAAAAGGATCACGAAATACAAAAATAGAGTCCCTTTCTCCATAAGCCTGTGTGGTCCTTGATAGAATAATTGATGCATCGACAGATATACAGGAAATTGAGAACAGTTTTGAATTCGGTTGTCATTATGGGGGTCCTAGCCTCTTGTCAACACTTTTGCACTCTTTTCCTTGTCTGTTTCAACCAATGTTATACACTGACTTTGTTGTGTTGGATACATTGGCTTTGAAAGATGAATCATTCCTTAAGGATCACTATATTGAATTGTTTCGATTTTTAATCGAAAAAAAATGGGTTGAAAGATTTTACTATGATTATCTTAGTAGAAATTTGGTCTTGTAAGGATGTACGCCAAGCTCTGGAGATTGTTGTCAAGGACTCAAATGTCAACTATAAAATGGCTACCGGTCTTTATGAATATAAAGAACAAAATAACTATAGTTATGATATAGTTTTAACTATACATTTCTATAGTGAAGAGTCAAAAAGTTTACAGGCCTCAATATACTCTCACAGTTTTAGAGACATATCTGATGAAAATGAGAGAGATTTTGAATTCTGGGAAGAATTATTGCAAATGCATCAACAACATAGTGATCTAAATTTGATTATTTCTCTTTATGCGGGGAAAAATTTACAGCAGGCTTGCTGTACATATGGAAGAAGAATGGCATGTGTCGTAGAAAACGAGTTACAAAGGACTACCATGCTGACTAATCAAGAATCCTTCCAATTGCAAAAACCAATGTCTAATATATTGCTGTTGGAATATCTAGGTATTGTACTTGTTTTGTTCTTTCTCTAGTGATTCGTTGGATTCTATGCTATTTATAAATCTTGATTAACAAGATGTTTACTATAACTACTAATGGCGGAAATTGTAAAGAAAACAACGACACTTTGCAACAAAGCAATGATCAACATAGTGTGCACAATGTCGAAGAAGTTTTCGAGATGCAAATACAAGACGAAGAAAATACCATACCAGGTACATAATTTATTTTGTTTCTTTTGTTGTATTGTACTTGTTTTGTTCTTTCTCTAGTGATTCTTTGGATTCTATGCCTATTTATTTAATGAATTTCATTTGTTGATACATTTTATAACATTTCATATGTTTATTACAGTAGCAAATGAGGAGAAAAAAGACAGTGATCAAGGGAATGTGACAGAAAGCCATAGTCAAGAACATGATATCATATCAGGTACTTCACATGTCTCTTATTTTCAATTAAACATAAAATATGTCTTATAAAAAAAAATTGATTTAAAGAAGTATTATTGGTATTTGATTGAAGGTTTGTTATTTTGGCTCTAGGTTCTATGAAGACAATACAAGAGAAGTGTGGCTTATCAATAACTAGTACAAAAAATACTCAAAGTGAGTGTATTTCTTCAACAATTTTTTTTAATAATAATTTATGTAGCATGAATAAAATGAATTTACTATGATCCATTATTGTTTTGCAGCTATTATAAGTCAAAAGAAATTAGTTATTTTTGAATTGAATAACATTTTCTATCAGAGCGTTGATGGTGATGCATCACAAAAAAAAATTATCGAGAAAATGGGAAGGGCCGCAGATTACACGATAGAGAAAAAATCATTTTGGTTTCGTCCACATGCAAAAACATTTCTTGAAATGTGTTCCAGAAAAGAATCTCTTGACATTGCAATTTGGACGACATCTTTGAAACAAAACACAACAAGAGTTATGAAAAAGCTGGTTTCAGAAACATTACAAGCTAAATTTTTGTTTACATGGACTGCTTCAGATTGCAAACAACAAAAGGGAAAAAATGACATTGATAATTCAACACAAGTTATATACAAAAAACATCTGAAAAAAGTGTGGAGAATGTATTCTCAATATGATGCTACTAACACTATTCTAGTGGATTGTTCAATGGAGACAAAGAAAGAAAATGTGATTATTGCCCCTTCGTTTGATGGAAAGAATGAGGATAAATGGTTGATCGCTGATCTGTGGAGCTTATTGAATAAATTCTACAAGGCACCCGATGTTCGAGATATTTTGAAGAATCTTCAATGACTTTTAATAGTACATTAAGATGACTGTTATTCATTTCCTCTATAAACAAAATCTTGAAGTTTATGATATAAATTCTTGGTCATTGTACATTTGATGACTTAATTCTACATGTGATGTGTTATTACTGTGTTTTATTTTATTATCAATTTAATGTCAATATTATTTCATAATACCCATATAAGGATTGTTGTTGTGTCATTATTATAAATTAACATATTATTATTTTGTTTATTTATATTGAGATATTGAGTTATAAAAAGTTAGTGATTTGAATAATAGTCTTATGTGTTTTCATAAAAATGTAGTATTCCATATTAATTAAATAATTGTATTAGGTTGTATGTATAAATTAACGTACAATTACTATGTTTGAGAAATTGCAGTTTATTTATCAATTGCGTCTTAATTGATCATTATAACTCTTACAAATCAGTGATTTGAATGTTAGTTCAATGTTATCATATGAAATTTTCTTATTTCTTAGAAATTAAAAAAATGGAAAATCATATCAGGTTGTATGTAAAAATTACCTATAATTAGCTTGTTTAATTGAAATTTAAAAAATTGTAAATCTAGGTGGTGGGTATAAATTAACATATAATTGGTTTGAATTGGACCATTGTAACTATATTTTTAAATTGTGATTTGAATTTCATTGCAATGTGCTTATATGAATTTTTCTTATAATTTCTTGAAAATTAAAATATCGTATGAGGTTATATGTAAAAATGAACATATAAATAGTTTGCTTGATTTAAATTTAAAAACTGTAAATTTAGGTAGTATGTAGATATTAACATATAATTAGTTCAAATGAATTCGACTATTGTAATTATATTTTTAAATTGTAGTTTATCTCATTACAATTCTTAAAAATTAGTGATTTGAGTAGTAGTTGAATGTGTTTGTATAAAAAAACTATTCCACTGAAATTACTTTTATTTTTTTCATTAAGTTGTTTGTTTGGGAGTGGAAATAAATTGGATATGTTTTGATGCCATTAAGCGATGAAGTTTTGAAGTGAAACTATGTTAATGTTATATATGTGGCAGCAATGCAGATGGGAGTTAATATCAGTCGGAAGATCTTGTTGATCTTTGAAATGGAAGGAGTATTCTTCTCATCGTATTCCAAAGATGATACGAGTTGTCAAATTCAAAGAAAACCAGATTGGGAGCTTGGTGATAAATCCTACTTTTGTAGGCCTTTTCAATTAGAAGTATTAAAATACTGCCTAAAACATTATGATGTTGCGATATGGACATCAAATGTTACTAACAAGTACATTCGACAAGTACTTGAAAAATCAAATATTGATACAAGTGACTTTAAATTCATATGGGATAGGTCCCATTGTCACTTGCAAACAAAATTCAAATCATGTAGTATGATACAGTTTTATGAGAAAAGGCTAAGCGACGTGTGGTCCCAATATGGAAATAAGTACACATAATCAAATGTATTGCTAATAGATACATCAAAGCCTACTTCTCAATTCCTTGGATATCGGTCAAACTGTATCTTAATAAAGACTTATATAGGACATGAACATGATACTTGTCTTGTGCAAGTTCTATTCCCCTTTTTAAAGACACTTCATCGCATCAAACAGAAATGCAACTACATTCGAATGTTCAATAGAACATTGAGTTCTTTGTATTAAGTGAAGATATTATTTTATGGAAATTTGTTGACGATTACATTGCAATATTTCAATACAAGTTGGACACATTTTTTAGTGAATTAATTTGTATGATTTTATAACTTTTATAGATAGATGATAATTGACAATGATATATAAATACAATTATTAGTATTATTTATGATTGCTTTTAGATTGACAAGTTTTTGCATCATACAACACTTGATTTCCCCATTCAAAATATTTTCTAAATTTGTGCTCTTAAATCAACTATTTGTAATTTAAATCATCTCATAAAAGCCAACAAGGCATGCAAGAAACTCTCTTTAGTTTTATTTATCTATATGTATTAATACAAGTGCATTACAACACTTGATTTCTTTATTCAAAATATTTTTTAAATTACATACTCTTAAATCAATTATTTGTAATTTAAATCATCTCACAAAATCCAACAAGGAATGAAGTTCTCTTTAGTTTTATTGATCTATATCGATTAATACAAGTGACACACAAATTTTGAATTAAACCTCCATCTATATAAAAGCACATTTCTTACAAAAAATATTACTTCAATGATAATGAGTGCTAAGTGTACTAGAATTTAGATTGAAGCATGATGAGTCATAGATGAATGATTTTAAAAGGTATAGGCATTTGATTTCCCAATCTATAACTTATTGTAAATGTGTATTCTTAAGTTAATAGTTTATAATTGCAATAATCTCATATAAGCCAACTGGACATGAAATAAATTATTGACTGTTATTAGCCTATATTCATTAATATGAGGAGTTTATCAATGCAATATGTAATTTTTGAAATAAAACCCCATATAATTGAAGTTGCAATTGTTTTAAAACACAAAATTAATTGCTAATGAGTGCTAAGTGGTATTAAGGGTAGTACGAGATTGGTCATAAGTGAGTGACATTGAACTATAAGAAATTTGATTTCTCATTTCATTTTTTTGTAAGTTTGTATTATTAACTCAATTACGATTAATTGAAATAATCTCATAATAGCCAACAAAGCATGAGATACGCTCTATCTTTTATCTTCTTGTATGCATTAAATGAATGTATAAATGTGATGTATTTTTTGGAATAAAATACAATGTAAAAACATTCCACAAGTAGTTGAAAAATCAAATACTGATACAAGTGACTTTGAATTCATATGGGACAGCTCTCATTGTCACTTGGAAACAAAATTCAAATAATGTAGTGTGATACAATTTTATGAGAAAATGTTAAGTGATGTGTGGTCCAAATATGGAAATATGTACGAAAAATCAAATATATTGCTAATAGATACATCAAAGCTTACTTCTCAATTCCCCGGATACCGGTCAAATTGTATCTTAACAAAGGCTTATATAGGACATGAACCTGATACTTGGCTTGTCCAAATTCTATTCCCCCTTTTTAAGACACTTCATCTTATCAAAGAGAAACGCAACTACATTCGAATGTTCAATAGAACATTGAGTTCTTTATAGTAGGTGAAGATGTTAATTTTTAGAAATTTGTTAACGCGTACATTGCAATATTTCAATACAAGTTGGACACATTTTTTGATGAATTAATTTGTATGTTTTTAAAACTTTTATAGATAGATGAGAATTAATAATAATATTTAAATACAATTATTAATATTATTTATGATTGCCTTTAGTTTGACATTTTTTTGCATTACACCACTTGATTTCCCCATTCAAAATATTTTTTTAATTTGCGTTCTTAAATCAAATATTTGTAATTAAAATCATCTCATAAAAGCCAACAAGGCACGCACAAAGTTTTGTAAATGTGTATTCTTAAGTTAATAGTTTATAATTGCAATAATCTCATATAAGCCAACAAGGCATGAAATAAATTATTGACTTTTATTTGCGTATATTCATTAATAAGAGGAGTTTATCAATGCAGTATGTAATTTTTATTGCTAATGAGTGCTAAGTGGTATTAAGGGTAGTACGTGATTGGTCATAAGTGAGTGACATTGAACTATAAGAAATTTGATTTCTCAATTCATTTTTTTGTAAGTTTGTATTACTAACTCAATTATGATTAACTGAAATAATCTCTTACAGGCCAACAAAGCACGAGATATGTTCTATCTTTTATCTTCTTATATGCATTAAATGAATGTATAAATGTAGTATGTAATTTTTGGAATAAAATACAATGTAAAACCATATAATTAATTGATAATGAGTACTAAGTGGACTATTTAGACTCATTCGATATGTGCCATAAATAAATTCAAAAGAGCATGGGGTCATATATAAAGTTCAACTAAAAGATTTGAAAAATATGTTTCAACATCTATTTCTTCGACATTTAAAAATCTTATCATTTTCTTTGCCTTTTGGTGAAAGTAATTCTCGGCCATGATTTCTTAATTCGATTTCTTCACACTTTCATTGTGTATGTATAATGTTGTACCTAACAACTATCCCAATTTTGACGAATTTATAGTTATTATTTGGTTCGACATCAATACATTTCTTATAATTTATTTTATTTTAATTTAATATTGTGATTTCCTTCCAATCATGCTATATTATAATATGTTATTTAACAATAAAAATATTTAATATGATACTTTGTTCACTTCAAATATAGATAGAGATCTTCTTGTAATAAAACATGCAATTATGTGTGCAACTTAACTTCATTAATCCTACATTTTATATCTTCATGAATATTTTTTCTCACGATTCAACAAATTATAGATTTTCGTATACTCCTCCTAATTTATGGCATACCGAACTAGTTATAAATGATACAACATTTCATTTTTTATGATTGTATATTAAAAACACTTGGAGTAAATAAAATTTGTGATCAATAAAAACATTCTTTCTAGGATTAGTTTTTCCAATTTTAATGGAATATTTCTTTAATGCATAATTTTTACAAATTAAATGAAATAAATAAAATGTTTACAAAAAAATTCAATGTCATAGAAGTCCTTGTAATAGAATTTTTCTAGATTTATGGATGAACGCATGGAACCATTCCCATTTTGGTCTCACTCCCCATGCACGTTGACACTTTTCCAAGTGGTGCCTTAGGTCACTCCTTCCATTGTGTTTTCTCTCACAGTACCCTTCAGCTTCGACAAATCTGACTTCCATTAATTGTCGACATAGTGGCTAGTTTGTTATCGTCGACTTGTGAGCTTCCCACGACCGTGTTGGTGTAGCCTTCAGTGCTTCCTCCAATGCTAGCAGTCTCTGCAGTTCTGCTACTCTTTCTTCAAATTAGGAAATAAATGCAGTCAGATTAGGTAATCCTTCATATGTTGGTAGTTTGCATACTTCCGTTGCTACCCATCTTGATGACTGGGTAATTCGTGTGCAACTCCTGAATGATACTTCGTGTAATCGATTCTGCCAATTCTCAAGCGCTTCATCATAGTTTGAGGATGCTGAACTAACGCTTCGCCACCCTAATTCCCCATCGGTGGTGGGATTGATGTAGTCCTATGAGATGTTATAGACGTTGTCCCATCCTTCCGTGAATTCATCCCGCATTGGCTCGAAATACCTCTACCCTTCTGATGGATCGAGGAGCACGACTACCCTCATATCACGATTTTCAAACGACATTGTTCTTTTATTTAAGTTGATCACAGCTTGATTCTCCATTCCCAAGTCTATCCCTAACAACACCAGATAGGGGCTTGTGTTATCAACAATCTCTATAATGTTGAAGTCTGCATAGGTCTTTAATCCCTCTATTTCGACTGGGAGATGACATAATCGACCAATGTAGGTGACCTTGCTCTGATTTTCTAGTCGAAGCTATACAGGGGACCATGCCAGCTCTGGTTTTCCCATTTTATCCCGTGTCTATTTCTTCAAGATATTTACATCTGATCCCAGGTCTAGAATGATAGAGTCGACGTCAAATGCACCAATATGTGCAGTCATCCTCATTCTCTCCCTGTCTTCTTTCTGTGCAATCGATTTACTATTCGATCCTGTCATTGTGATGCACCTGCAACTATTAATTAATAAAAATATGCGAAATAGCAGAAATGACAGAACTCAGAATCACTTTTATATTGATCACAGGTCACTTCAAGGGGGAAACATTCTATGAGCAAGCTAATACAAATAACTTCACGGTGCCTTCATAGGTCTCAACACACACTTATATACTAAGTCTAAGCGCCAATACTATGGGTCAAAACCATGGGCCACTAAAAACTATGGATCACAATACTACGGGCGACTTACAAAGCATATGCGCCAACAACAATAACATAAACTATTGATCAACAAATACTACGGGATGACTTACAAAGCATATGCATCCAACAACAATATACTAACAAAGTAAAGACATGGGTTCCTAACATCCCCTCCCCCTTAAAAAAAGCTTTGTCCTCAAAGCTTTAGATGTGGAAATTGTTGTTGAATCTGAAGGAGTGGTTCCCATGTAGCATCCTCTGGTTGCATGCCGTGCCACTAAATTAAGACCTCTGTGATAGAGCGAGAGCGAAGCTGACGAGTGCGCCAATTAAGGATGTCCTCCGGCTCCAAAAGGATGGATCCTTCATTATCCAGTTCGGGTAAAATCGTTTGTCCACTGATATTGGTGCCAAGAACTTTCTTCAGACAAGAGAAATGAAAGACTGGATGAATGCGGGAAGAAGGAGGAAGTTCCAATTTATAAGCAATGGACCCAATCTTCTGAAGAATCCGATATGGCCCATAGAAATTTGGAGCGAGCTTATGATGCCCTTTGAGTTTCAGGGAAGACTACTTGTACGGCTGGAGACAAAGAAAAACCATATCGCCGACTTGAAAAGTGCACTCAGAACGGTGCTGATCAGCTTGTTGCTTCATGCGATTTCTTGCCATGTGAAGATTGTCCAGCAAAATGTGAAGGATCTGATCACGGTTTCGAAGGACCGTGTCAACTTCTTGAACTGGTGAACTGGTGGGGGTGTATGGAAGAAGAACAGGAGGTCCCTGACCATAGACTGCTTCATATGGGGTCATTTTAGAGGCAGTGTGGTAAGAGGTATTGTACCACCATTCAACGAGAGGGAGCCACTTTTCCCATTGATGTTGTTGTTTAGAGGCGAAGCAACGAAGATAAGTTTCCAAGCATTTATTGATAATTTCAGTCTGACCATCTGTTTGTGGGTGATACCCTGAACTCATCTTTAGTTTGGTGCCAGTGTGGCAAAATAGTTCAGTCCAAAAATGACTGGTGAAAGTCGCATCACGATTCGAGACAATGGAAAAGGGATGCCATGAAGACGAAAGATCTGGTCCAAGAAAATTTGAGCAACTAAAGAGGCTGTATAGGGATGGCTGAGAGCACAAAAATTACTATATTTGGAGAGGTGATCAACCACAACGAGAATCACTGTCTTCCCACTAGATTTAGGGAGCCCTTCAATGAAATCCATAGAAATATCTGTCCAAATCCGTGTAGGTATGGGCAAGGGTTCGAGCAATCTTGGAAGGAGTGTTGTTTCACCCTTATTGCACTAGCAGGTATCACATTTGGCCACCATCTGTTGAATTGTTCTTTTCATGCCATGCCAAAAGAAGTTACGCCCTGCCCGTTCATACGTTTTGAGGAACCCAGAGTGCCCTGCTGATGGAGAAGCATGGAGTTCATAGAAGACAGCCTGTTGAAGATCTGTGCTCTGGGGAAGCACCAGACGACCCTTGTATCTCAGAGAAGCACCATCCCAAGAGTAATGTGGTACAGCAGAAGGGTTGTTGGTAAAGGGTTGGATGATTTGAGATAAGGAAGAGTCATTGACATAACCATGTTGAACAGATTGCAACCAATTTGGAACAGGCATAGAAATAGCTGAAAGAGAACCTTGGGCATCAAATGTGCGAGAAAGAGCATCCGCCACAATATTGTCTTTACCCTTCTTGTAAGTGATCTCATAGTCATAACCCATGAGTTTTCTAACCCATTTCTGTTGTGTCGGAGAGGAGACACGATGTTCCAAGAAATATTTCAAACTCTGGTGATCAGTCTTGATGCAGAAATGATTCCTTAATAGGTATGGGCGCCACTTCTGTACTGCATGTAGAATAGCCATCATTTCCTTCTCATAGGTAGACGCAGCTAAATTCTTACCTGAAAGGGCTTTGCTGGTGAATGCAATGGGGTGTTCATCTTGAAGGAGAACAACACCAAGTCCATTGCCGCAAGCATCACTCTCAATAGTGAAGGGCTTGGAAAAATCGGGCATAGCTGGAACAGGTGTAGTACACATAGCTTGTTTTAGTTTGTCAAATGCACACTGAGCAGCATGTGTCCATGTAAAAGCATCATTTTTCAATAGAGCAGTTAATGGAGCTGCAATCTTCCCATAATCCTTGACAAACTTGTGGTAGTAGCCAGTCAATCCCAAAAAACCACGAAGGCTCTTGAGTGTCTGATGATGCGGCCAATTGTTCATGGCATCGATTTTGGCAGGGTCCATGCGAACCCCTTGTGCTGAGATAATGTGCCCGAGATACTCAACTTCCTTCTGTCCAAAAACACATTTAGACTGCTTGGCATGGAGATGATGGTCAGAGAAAAGTTGCATAACAAGATCCAGATGCTGGAGATGTTCATCCCATGTTTTACTGTAGATGAGGATATCATCAAAGAATACCAAAATGAATTTCCGCAAGTAGGGTCGAAATATTTTATTCATTAATGCCTGGAATGTGGAAGGAGCATTAGTGAGGCCAAAGGGCATGACCAAAAACTCATAATGGCCATCATGTGTGCAGAAATCTATTTTAGGGATATCATCCTTATGAACCCGAATTTGATGATACCCAGAACGAAGATCCAACTTGGAGAAAAAGTGAGCCTCATGAAGCTCATCAAGAAGCTCATCAACAACAGGAATTGGAAACTTATCCTTGATGGTGAGGTGATTAAGTGCTCGGAAGTCAATGCAGAGGCGCCATGACCCATCTTTTTTGCGGACAAGAATAACTGGAGAAGAAAAGGAACTAGTGCTTGGGTGAATAATACCTTGCTTTAATAAGTCCCGAACGAGCATTTCAATCTCCATTTTTTGGTGAAATGGGTAGCGATAGGGCCTCATGTTGGGAGGAACGCTGCCAGGAAGGAGCTGAATACGATGGTATTCTGGCTTGGAAGGTTGAAATCCCACTGGTTCAGCAAAAACATCTGTATATCGATCCAGAATTTGTTGTAGATCCAAAGGAGTAGTGGAGACCACTGAAGGTTGCATCTGAATGGAATGGAGCTGAGCGATGACACCATGTGAATTCTTCTTGAGGAGTTTTTCCATGCGATGTGAACTGATGATGATGAGAGAGCCTGGTTGTAATCCTGTCAAGGTGTGTTTTTGGCCATTGAGGGAAAACTGCATCCAAAGTTTAGCAAAATCCCATAAGATAGGGCCAAGTGTGCGTAGCCATTGAGCGCCCAAAACCATATCACATCCGCCTAAGGTCAAGGCAAACATGTCAGAGCGCAAGGTGTAATCTCCCATAGAGATACGCACATTTTGACACTTTCCTTTGCAAGGTAAGGTGCCCCCATTGGAAACCATGACTTCAAAGTTGGAGCAAGGATGGATAAAACAATCAGCTTGTTTGGCGATCCGAGGGTCAATGAAATTATGAGTGCTACCAAAATCAATGAGTATTGTAGGAGGAAGCTTCTTGAAGTAACCCCTGACCTGCATTGTTTGCGGGGTGGTGATTCCAACTAAAGCATGGAGAGATATCTCTGGCTGGTCATCCTAAGACGGAGGGTCAATAGGTGGTTCCTGAATGTCGACTGGAGCATCCAGTGTTTCTGGATCTTCATCACCAATTTCAGAGGCAGGCGGAGAATCCACATCCAAGAGATAAAGCTTTTGCTAAACACATCTATGTCCTCGAGTGAATTTCTCATCACAATTATAGCAAAGCCCCTTTTCTCTGCGTGCTTGCATCTCTGTTTCAGACAAACGCTTGATAGGAGTTGGTCGAAGAGCCTGCGGTATAGGTGGTCATTGAGAACCCATATTTTGGAAGGAAACAAAAGTGGGCTTGGATCGTTGTTGGGCTGCAATCTTGTCTTCTGCCAACTTAGCCAACCCTAGGGCTTCCATCATTGTGTTGGGATAGAACATTTTGACCTCAGAGCGGATGGCATCCTTTAGACCACTGATAAAACAACTCCTGTAAAAGTCATCAGACAATCCTTCGGTGTGGTTGGCTAGATTCTCAAATTCGGTTTGATACTCTCTCACAGTGCCAATTTGGTGAAGTTTAGTGAGGGCTCCTATAAAGTCATCAAAATCACTAGGACCAAATTGTTGCAAAAGGAGCTGGCAAAAGTCTGGCCATTTGGGCTCTGGATGAGCCTTGATGTACCAACGGTACCATTGAAGAGCTTCATGTTCCAAATGAAAGGATGCCAGCAGAACTTTGTTGACATCAAAAGTAGTATGCAGACTAAAATACTGTTCTGCACGATAGATCCAGCCAGTTGGATCGGTACCATTGAAGTGAGGAAAATCAAGCTTCGGACCACGGAAATTGCTGGAAGAAGAGAACCCATTGTCTGATGAAGACTCGGACTGCCATTTGTTGTTCAAGTGCGTCCTCCATGGTTTTTGCTCCTGCACGGGTGACAACCATAACCAGGAGCTTTTTTTTTTTTCGGTTGATTGGGTAGGAAAACAAAAACAGAAACTACTTCAGTAAAGGAGAATCTGGACTTGGGAAAAAATCTGAAGGGTAATTGGGGTTTGACTAGGTTTTGGACATTGTTGAATAAACAGGGAAGCAAAAATGAGGATTTCAGAAGCGGGGTGAAAGAATGGGAAAATTTGGCAAAGGGGAACAAAGAAGCAGAATTCAGAAAGGAACTCTGTGGTAAAATTTTAAGGTGATTGGGTGAAATCTGAGGAAGTTATGGAAAACCCTAAAAATAGACAAATGTGGGATTTCTGGATTTGGGAAGGGGAAATGGGGGTAGGGTCCTCAGGAATGAATTATGCAGAATGGGATGACAGGGGTTCCCCGAAAATTTCAAGGGAAACAGAGTGAAAACAAGGGAGATATGGAGAAAAAATTGAAAAAATGAATTATGATTTTTTTTTTCCCAGACTGGAGCGGCTACAGCTCGGAAAGGATCTGAAACGGCGCCGAATGGATTGAAAATGGCTGGATCTAGAATGACTTGCAAAATGGATCTAAACGACTGGATCTAAAATGGCGCAGCAACAATCGACAACAGTTCAGCTGAAAATAGATATGGACCCCAGGTATGTGCGGCTTCCTATAACAGTTCAAGGGTTTCACTCAGCCACCAATGCTGTTTGACGGCTTGCGTATTGGGGTAGTACCCCTCACTCCACGACTTAGGTAAAACTAATAACTGCTCTTCCACAAATGACAGCTCTTGGTTTACCTCACGAGTGGGAACTAGTCAATCAGGTAGGGGTCGTTTCCCTTTTCACTGGTAGGTCCTCTCAATGGGACAGCTACTTCGAGGTTCCTGTGGTACTCCTCGCAATGAGTTTTATGGTTTTTGCCCAAGTACTTCCCACAGTTAAGCGGATAGGTATTATTCCCAAATCCGAACTTGCAACAGATGCGAAAAAAAAATTTGGCAGAAATTTCAGCCAGCGAGCCCAAGAAAGTGCTCTGATACTAGATGTGATGCACCTGCAACGATTAATTAATAAAAATATGCAAGATAGCAGAAATGACAGAACTCAGAATCACTTTTATATTGATCACAGGCCACTTCGAGGGGGCAACCTCCTATGAGCAAGGTCAATACAAATAACTTCACGGTGCCTTCATAGGTCTCAACACACACTTATATACTAATTCTAGGCGCCAATACTATGGTTCAAAACCATGGGCCACTACAAACTATGGATCACAATACTACGGGCGACTTACAAAGCATATGCGCCAACAACAATAACATAAACTATTGATCAACAAATACTATGGGACGACTTACAAAGCATATGCGTCCAACAACAATATACTAACAAAGTAAAGACATGGGTTCCTAATAGTCATCCATCCTCCTATCGATGTAATAGGATGGCTATCTCTGCTAGTGCATCTTGATCTTTCGCCAGTGCCAAACAACTTTCTAGGAAAGCATTCAAAGTGTTGATCCTTCCTGGTGGCCTCTGTGAATTCTTCGTATCCAATATATGCAGCATCTCATATACGGGTTCTTTCTGGACAATAGGTGGCATCTTAGTCCTTCTTATTGTTTCTTCCACTTCTAAAAAGGTCTCCATTTCCACTTCCACATCAAATCGGACTTGTTTCCTTGTTGTAGGTCGAATACTAGGCTGATGTATGTCTTCCCGTGTCACATCCCATCCTTTGGTCACTACTGCGACATTCACAAGTCGACTTCTTATCTCCACTGAGATATTTTGTACATTCGAAGGTGGATTCTGATTCGGATTCAGTTGAGGTTGGAGTCGATTTTTAGTTTTTCATTTCGCAATCAACTGGGGACATTCCTCAACATTATGGTCCGTTGCACTGCAATAAGTACACTGCGGAGTCAGGTTCGGACAATCCATTTGATAATGTCTATCCTAATCGCAATTATAGCATATAAATGGTCCTCAAACTCCGTAGAATCCTCCTCTGAAACCTCCTTACGGTTGGCCATATGGTTGTTAGTTATATTGCGCAGGTTGATACTGTGGTTGGTCGTACTGTGGCGGTGGTTGGTTATACAATGGCTGTGGTTGACTATAGTGGAGCTGCGACTAGTTTTTTTTTTCCATGAAAAAAAGTGTAATTTTATTTTAGCAGAGGTGAACAAAATTACATTATGTATATGCAAGTATGCATGCGGATATCCATTCAAGGACAATCAAAACTGTAAAGTTTAGTATCTTCATTACATATTTCTGGTGTGTTCAACAAACACCATGTTTAAAAGCCAAATAAAAGGGAAATGGAACATAATATACCTAGGGGTTCCCCGAGCCTCCTATTATACCAAGAAAAATCTTTTAAGGAGCAGTAACATAAGTCTTCCAAATGTCGCCACAAAAAGAACAAAAAACTGATAGTCTTCTACAAAAAATTGTAATATCATCACTACTATTCTTGAAAAGCCAGATCATCACGATGATAGTACTCATATATAGTCCCTTCACGGTATTCTTTTACTTTCCACACCCCAATTGCCAGGACCCTGCCAGCTTTAGAAGCCTTGTCTGCCTGCTTGTTATTCTCCCTGTAAACATGTCTACAAGAAAAGTGTAAAAAGGAGAGCTTTAGTTCTTGAATGTCCTGAAGTATGTTTGCAAGTCTAAGAGATCTGCATTGTTGTGTGCCAAGTGACCAATTTGTGACGTTCATAGAATCTACAAAAACATTAAGATATTGACATCCAGTCTCAATAGCAAACATGAGGGAGCTGCGGCGAGTTATACTGTGGTAGTGGTTGATTATAGTGCGTCTAGTGCTGATTGTACTACTGTTGTTGTTGTATAGTGGGTTGCTCCTCCCCCTTCATAAAAAATGTATATGTGGTCCTTTCTTGGAGTAAGTCATACGCTCTACAATCCTTCTCTTCATGAACAACCGATCGACAAAATTTGCAGAAAAGGTTGGCTGGCTTTGACACCATTTTATGTAAGTATACACATTCTTCTTGTCAATGTCCCCTTATCTAAAAAATTCGACACCATGGTATTCCTCCCTGACTGAGTGGATTTGGTGCACCCGACTATAAATATTTGTGGAATTTCGGGCACTGATCCTTTTGACGTCCTTCTAATTTACATCGACTGCACCATATTTGCTCGTGAAATTCTTTCCATTTCTTGATGTCTTATAGCTAGATCATCAAGATCGCTAGCTACGCTTGGATGCGATTCATACCTTACCCTGTTTCTCCAACTGGTGAAGCCTCCAACTTCATCGCGATTTCCAGTGCTTCCTCTTGGGATGCAAACTTCTACTGCATTAGCGACAGACGAATGTGTGGTACTAATCCTGAAATGAATAATTCCTTGTGTTGTATGTCACTCATTCAAAAAATTACTTTCACCATCAGAGTTTTATATCTTTAGTCAAATTCCCATACTGATTCATTTGTAAATTGCTTGATCTCTTCAGTTATGTGATGTATTGCAACTCGGATTTCAGTTTCCTAAACTCATCGATCAATCCTGCCTTGATTTGCAGCATTTTTTTCTCCATAATCAATGTAGGTACCTGTTATAGGTAAAATTTGCACTTCTCCATCCTGTGATCACCTTTCCTTGTAGATCACACAAAAGGACACAAAGGATTGAAGAGCATGATTGCCTTAGATGACTTGTTTCCAGAAGTACACTTCTCACCCGAGAATTTAATAGTTTCTTCTGTTTTTTCCACATATATGCTCCTCTCTATACACAAGACCTGCGTACTGTACCCTACTCTCCTCAAGGGCAACCAGCGTACACCTCCAAAAAAGTTGTAAACGCATGTTGTTAAGCATAAAAGTTGCTTCTTGTATGCCACTCTTGTTGTATGAAACCCGCGTATATCTTAAGATGAAATCAAAAATATATTAATTTGATGAATTGGGATTAGTTGAAGTTGGTTCTGCAACTTACCCAACCTCCCAATCCAACCACCTCTCGATCTAAACTGCCTACTTTGTCCCATAAATACAAGGAGGATCCATGAGAGGGGTTACTCACATACTCACAATAGCCATAAAATATTGAGACAAGGATTGAAGTATTGTTATGCTGGAGGAAAGTTCCAAGTCAGAGTGAAGAGCAGGAGCCCACAATCCGGTTGCAGAAACATCTTTACACATCAGGTATATTGTACTGATTTCATGTTTCTTTGACAATAAAAGGTCGAAACATCATTCATGTCCCAAATATGATATCTATTGGATTGCATGTCTATTTGGTGTAATTCTTGATTATATTTGATGTTAGATTGCTTTGTCATTCCATCATATGTTATATGGTCAAGATATGTTGAGGAAGGTATCTCTTGTATTGCAGGTTCGTCAAACATAAGATCAAGCGGGAGATCAAGTGAAGGACCAAGCAAAATCTAGGATCAAATGTCGAAAAGAGGTATGTTCTTCAATCCCAATCTATTTCCTTTGCAATAACCATATGCAGTATAATCAATGTGTTTACCTGTCAACCCCGCCCAGTTGGTAGTGTCCATCTCCTCACTATAGGGTGGAAATCCCGAACAACAGACTGGCGACTCCACTGGGGAGTAACTGCTTGGTTGTTCTGCTCTAGGTGTAGCTAGGGTTTTACCCCTAGCTTGTGCAAATGAGCACCTACTAAGGAGAAGGGACTCCTTAGTAGCAGTTCAGTAAATGTAAATTATTAAGCTAAAACAAAGATATAAACTACTTTAAACATATGCATGAAACATAAACAACAAGATGTAAATAATGGTTTTTTGTATTGATATTACCTTCAATGTGAAGGTTGATGAAGCTCTTTGCAATGTCCAAGAGGGTTGCTCCAAGCTCCAATGTGCTCCTTCTCTTTCTCCAATGGTGGGAATGGGCCAAAAGTGGCTCTCAAGGTGAAAGTAGTTCAATGGTGAACTAGGGTTTCGAGAGAGATTTTGGCAGAGTATGTTAAGATTTAATATTCTAAGACAGAAAATAATAGCATTACATTCCATTTCACAATAATAGCATATACAGGATCACTGAAGAAACAACAAGCACAGCATAAACACAAGAGACAGAGATTTATCCTGGGAAACCCTCATGGGGTAGAAAACCCAGCAAAGCTTCCTCAATAAAGATGACCAGCAATATGCAAAGATGAAACCCTGAGACATGATCTCCTCCTCCACAATAGCAGACCTCTCCTCCACAAGTGCGCTATCCTCAAGTGTGTGAGTGTATCAAATGAGGAACACACCTCCTCTATTTATACACTACTCTGATATGTATTTTACACAAGTACATGTAGGCTCGTATTTAACCATTAGGTTCAATACCCCATTATAACTGACTGGGCCGACCCCCACATGGTGGGTCTAATAACCCTAGTTACCACACCCAACTCGGAGGAATAAACATCTCCGGATTTATAGTATAATCACATCGGAGGTATGGAACATCTCCGGAATAAATAATATACAAATATAATATTCTTTGAAGTTACAATATTTCAACACTCCCCCTTAACGAGAAGGATATTATAACAGTATCTACACGAGCAAGGAGTCATCAACATCATACATGATACATCTATAAATCATTGGAAGCTTTCTCAACATCATCAGTAACTCAAGCAGTTACTGGAACATCTTCAATACTGGAACATCAACATCTTCAGTACTGAGTCTTTATCTTCTGCAGCAGTCGAACAACTACAACAACATCAACAACTGGATCCTCACGATCATCAGTATCGTCATCTCACGATCATCAGCATCGTCATCACACGATCATCAGCATCATTATCACACGATCATCAGCATCGTCATCTCATGATCATCAGCATCGTCATCACACGATCATCAGCATCGTCATCTCACGATCATCAGCATCGTCATCACATGATCATCAGCATCGTCATCACACGATCATCAGCATCGTCATCTCACGATCATCAGCATCGTCATCACACGATCATCAGCATCGTCATCACACGATCATCAGTATCGCCATCACACGATCGTCAGCATCGTCATCAACACAGGTATCCATAACAATACAAGTATCCACATCATTAGTACAAGTATTCATGCCAATACAAGTATACATATCATCAATACAAGTATCCATACTGATACAAGTAATCATGTCATCAATACATGTATCCTACCGATACAAGTAACCACATCATCAATACAAGTATCCATACCGATACAAGTAACCACGTCATCAATACTAGTATCCTACCGATACAAGTAACCACATCATCAATACAAGTATCCTACCGATACAAGTAACCACATCATCAATACAAGTATCCTACCGATACAAGTAACCACATCATCAATACAAGTATCCTACCGATACAAGTAACCACATCATCAATACAAGTATCCTACCGATACAAGTAACCACATCATCAATACAAGTATCCTACCGATACAAGTAACCACATCATCAATACAAGTATCCTACCGATACAAGTAACCACATCAAAAATCACTTTCTCGGAGACCATACGTCTACGGATCAATTCAGGGACCGAAGTCCGGGGATGATACAATCCCCACTTCTCGGAGACCATACATATACGGATCAATTCAGGGACCGCAGTCCGGGGATGATACAATCCCCACTTCTCGGAGACCTCACGTCTACGGATCAATTCAGGGACCTAAGTCCGGGGATGATACAATCCCCACTTCTCGGAGACCTCACGTCTACGGATCAATTCAGGGACCTAATTCCGGGGATGATACAATCCCCACTTCTCGGAGACCTCACGTCTACGGATCAATTCAGGGACCTAAGTCCGGGGATGATACAATCCCCACTTCTCGGAGACCTCACGTCTACGGATCAATTCAGGGACCTAAGTCCGGGGATGATACAATCCCCTCTTCTCGGAGACCTCACGTCTACGGATCAATTCAGGGACCTAAGTCCGGGGATGATACAATCCCCACTTCTCGGAGACCTCACGTCTACGGATCAATTCAGGGACCTAAGTCCGGGGATGATACAATCCCCACTTTTCGGAGACCATACGTCTGCGGCTCTCTTTAGGACTGAAAGTCCAGGGATGATCCAATCCCCTCAACTGTCCACTAAGGACTTCATTCTCGGAGACCTCACGTCTACGGCTCTCTTTAGGACTGAAAGTCCAGGGATGATCCAATCCCCTCAACTGTCCACTAAGGAATTCATTCTCGGAGACCTCACGTCTACGGCTCTCTTTAGGACTGAAAGTCCAGGGATGATCCAATCCCCTCAACTGTCCACTAAGGAATTCATTCTCGGAGACCTCACATCTACGGCTCTCTTTAGGACTGAAAGTCCAGGGATGATCCAATCCCCTCAACTGTCCACTAAGGACTTCATTCTCGGAGACCTCACGTCTACGGCTCTCTTTAGGACTGAAAGTCCAGGGATGATCCAATCCCCTACCTGTCCACTAAGGACTTCATTTTCGGAGACCATGCGTCTACGGATCTATTCAGGGACCGAAGTCTAGGGATGATACAATCCCCACTTGCATTCTCATCAATACATCTATCATCAAAAGCATGTATTCTTACTAATACATATAACATCAAAAGCATGTATAAGTAAAACTAAGTATTCTAAGTATAAGTGTCCTAAATCTAAATATTTCTAAGTATCTAGGTGTAGAGAGCATGTTACCTCATCATCGACCTTGTTGTTCGATGAGACAATCTCATCAACAGTGACTATACTACTCCCCCTTTCGAGGAGGGTCCTTTTGAACTACACCAAGCTTGTCTCGGAAGTATTCAAATTTCACCTGAGACAGAAGTTTGGTAACTTCTTCACTTTATAGTTCCTTTCTGTGTCATATCTTGTTAGTTCCCTATGTTCTTTGACTTATCATGGAACACTAGAATCTATGTCATCCTGATACAACTCTATTTATCACATAGGATCACAGTTGGTTCTATCTCTAAGTCAAACAATCCTGAAGCCAAACTTCTTCACTACAAGTAGAGAAAGCAACCATATATTCCGCTTGTGCTGAGAGCCACACTAGACTGCTTCCAGCTAAACCACGAGATCATGGCTAATCCCAGAAAATAACATCCTCTCGATGTGTTCTTCCTGTCTGATACACTTTCTTCCCAATCAGCATCTGAGTAGTCATCTGAAGTCATGATCTCCAAGATAGCATAGATCAAAGTCTATCGTATCCTTTATGTACCTCATGACATGCTTTGCAACTATCGGGTGAACACATCTAGTTTCCACTAGATACTGACTCAAGGTGTTCACAACAAAGCATATATCTAACCTAGTATATGTTAGATACATCAATGACCCAATAATTTGACTGTACAGAGTTGTATCCACTAACTCTGATGAGTCATCTCCTAACAGCTTCAAGTTGGAATCCATAAGAGTGGCCATTCCAACATATCAAGTCTTCTCAAGATTTCTCAGCATACTTTCTCTGGTTGAGAGAGATTCCTTCTGAGACTTTCCATACTTTTAGACCTAGAAAGTAATGCATCAATCTGAGATCTTTCAATTTCATTTCTACAGTCATCTATCTGTGCCATCTCTCATCAGATGGGTCTATTGAGATGAGCCTCAACATCATTCGAACTCTGTGGTGAGTTCCTTCTTGCATCCATGTCATATGTGTATAGAAGCCATATTCAACCTTGTAGCAAAGGTTGAGATCCACATCACCCATGGTGATCATTAAGCTTATCAATTTATTATTGATCCTAGGTACCTATACAGAACCTGATTCACACTTCTTCTTTAATTACACCATACTTGGAGCAAACATCTTGTCATGATTCTCTTCCCCTTTCTAAGAGAATCTTCTAGCCATGAGCCTTCTATATTTTGTTTGATTTGTAAATCTTCTTGTTTGAACATCCACCACTTGTACAGTGTCCATCATTCTTCATGACCTTTCCTACAAATAAAAATTAAGTACATGATTAGTAATACTTCATAATCATCAAATCATATTGACATGATAACCTATTATGCATACAGATATCATTTACATAGTGATGCAACTATTTTGACCAATACTTTGGCACAACACTTTCCCATATCCTGTATGCATACAGTGGCTATCTAGATGCCTTCCATCTCTACCAGAACATACTATCGAGAGTGTGCACAACTCTCAGCATGTCAGCAAAGAGGTTTCATTCTAGACAAGCAACAATGGAATGTTTGTCCAACTTACCAATCATATGCATATTAGTAGTATACTGTTCAATGTTCTATGAATATTTACACTCAGCATGATATATTATAGGAATACAAATATGCATAAAATCTATTACAGGCAATATCATTTACTATTTCAAATAACAACTCAAATACTTATCTTTTATGTTTGTGTGGTTGCCTCCCGCTTGATCTTCTGTATGTCTTTTGAACTTCTATTCATTCTGTACCACTGTGCATGCTCAAATGTGCACTAGTGTCATCATCATGATCTCATACACAAACATACATTTATTAGTATAATCTCAATGTTATCAAAACATTATAGTTCTAAATAATCTTGAAAATGTATAATCATGATTATAGATAATATTCAAGGTTTCAGGGAAGTCTTCCTTTACTTATGCATATTCTTGTTTGATCTAGTTAGTTAAATAATCAACCAAGATAAGAGACATGATATGCATAAACCCTTGATTACTAACTTTATGAATAAGCATAACCAATCATACCAAGTATACTTATATAAGGGATCCTAATCACAAGGTAAGATTCTAACATGACATAGGAAAACATACCTGGATTAGTATACCTGCTTAGTTATGTGCAACATACCTAAACAATCTCTTCATTGATTTCGAGATCCTGAGCTAGAACCTGCATGTCTCATAGGTTAAGCATAATATAACAAGTTCATACATACCTCGTAAGTAGAACAAAGATTATGGATGAGTCTTTGTATTCATGTGGTCATGGTCATGGAACTTGATTTGTCTTTTGTGATGTACCTGTATCTTGTTAGCAGACAACATCAACCTCACACAACACCATAATGCATTAGTACAATCATATAGCCCTAATCAATGAATGTCTTCAATCATTCACATGCATTCATACTGTTACTAGGGTGATAAGACAATTCTAACATTAATCAAGATTGCACTAATAAATAACATGAAGACAAAACACATTATGAACTTAATCAAGAATCAGATTTCAAGACATACCTGAACCTCCTTAAGTCATACCTGTCGAGACTTCTTGTAGTCTTCTTATGTAAGGCATTAGCCTCAACTCACCCTGAAACTTGATCTGGAGATTGATTAGGGTTTTCTAGAGAAACCCTAAAAATTAAATCTTTGACTTTCACACTTCTGAATGGATGAAAGAATATGTCTTGCTGAGCTGATCAAACTAGCATACTTCAATTTTGGAATTTCCAAAATTTGACCCCTCAAAATTGCCTTTGAAACTTCTGGATCTTCTGGACAGGATCCTGAACTAGGGTTTGATGAAGCCCACCCTTCTGCCAAAAACAAAAGGTTCGATCCAAGGCTCTAAACTCTTATTTTTTTCTTAGGAGTTTCCAGCCGTGGTTACAGACTTCAAAAATTCCAACTTTTGGCTGAAGCCCTAATTTTCCATCTTTCCGATCAAAATCTCGAACTGGGGTTTGATCGAGCCCGGTCTTCCACCCAACCAAAAAATTCGATCTTGGTCTCTAAATTTCGATTTTTCTGAGTAGCATTCAGCCGTGGACTCCGATTCCAAAAATTCTAACTTTCTCTGAAACCCTAAATTCCGGAAGCCATGAATAAAGGTGCTCGAAAAATAATTCTGTTTTGACAGATATATGCACCTGATTGTTTCTGCTATAACTCTGAAATTTTTGCTCCACAGGGTCTAAAACCCTTTTTCTGCAGTAGCCTGACCTGTCATCTTTCCATCCTGACAGGTCTGACCTCAATTGGATTTTCTGAGAGAGAGTTATGCCAAGTGTCGCAACGTGACCTGTTTATGGGATAAAACAGTAGAGCGAACTTGTATGGCATGCCACGTGTCACTGTTTGAACTTCGGCCTCTAAAAACTTTTCTTGAGATATCTTTCCCTGTTATCTTTCCATCTTGACAGGTCTGACCTCAATTGGACTCTCTGAGAGAGAGTTATGCCAAGTGTCGCAACGTGACCTGTTTATGGGATAAAACAGGAGAGCGAACTTGTACGGAGTGCCACGTGTTACTGGTTCATCTTCGGCCTCTGAAAACGTTTCCTGAGATAGTACATTCTGTGTACTACCTGTCACTTTTTACGAAATTTCATTTGGAGCTTCCTAGCCCAAGTTATGACCTTTTTTCCAAGGTTACCTGATTTTGACTGAGATCTGGAAGAGGCAGAAACCCTAACTTGTACTGATCATAACTCATAAAGTACAACGAATCTGAGGGTTCCCTTTGGACACAAAGTACCTGGGGATGTTATCTTCGACCGGTAAACTTTTCAGACCCTGAACCTTCGCATAAATGGATTTATAGCGAAAGTTCCACGAAGACTGGTTTTTGCTATGTAAAACCCTAACCTTCAAATTATCGTAAGTAAAGCAAGTGTCGTAAGTGCCATACCTTGTCTTCCTTCAGGTTAGCTCTGATACCATGTTAAGATTTAATATGATAAGACAGAAAATAACAGCATTACATTCCATTTCACAATAATAGCATATACAGGATCACTGAAGAAACAACAAGCACAGCATAAACACAAGAGACAGAGATTTATCGTGGGAAACCCTCATGGGGTAGAAAACCCAGCAAAGCTTCCTCAATAAAGATGACCAGCAATATACAAAGATGAAACCCTGAGACATGATCTCCTCCTCCACAATAGCAGACCTCTCCTCCACAAGTGCGCTATCCTCAAGTGTGTGAGTGTATCAAATGAGGAACACACCTCCTCTATTTATACACTACTCTGATATGTATTTTACACAAGTACATGTAGGCTCGTATTTAACCATTAGGTTAAATACCCCATTATAACTGACTGGGCCGACCCCCACATGGTGGGTCTAATAACCCTAGTTACCACACCCAACTCGGAGGAATAAACATCTCCGGATTTATAGTATAATCACATCGGAGGTATGGAACATCTCCGGAATAAATAATATACAAATATAATATTCTTTGAAGTTACAATATTTCAACAGAGTAAGGGTATACTTGATTGTGGATATGAAATAAGGGATCTCCATCACCTATTTATAGTTTTTTGGTGGTGGAGTGCTGACCCATGGTTTTAGGAAACACATGGTTTAGGGCAGCTGTATAGGGTTTTTTCCTCATTTTCCTCATTATTTTATATTTTTTATTCCCTTTTTAGGGGATTTTTGCTATTTTTGGAGGAAAAGGGGGGTTTTTTAGCCTTTTTGAGGCTATTTTGATGGTTTTGTGGCCTTTTGGAGGCATTTTAGGCCTTTTGGAGGCTTTTTAGTGGGATGTTTGGGGTTTTTTAAGGGAAATATGGTAGGAAAATGGACAAATGAGTCATATTAATGTGGTAGATGAGATAGTGAACACTTTTTGGGTGTTAACAGATTGCCCCATGATGTGCGAGGGCAGGAGATCATCGTATGGCCGATGGACATCATAAGTCATGAATGGTTTTCCTGGGTGTGGAGAGAAGAGAAGAAACAAACCGAAGCCCGGAACGACGATCCCGAACAACTACAAGAACTAAAAGTACATAACCTCAATAAAGGATGAGGAATCATCTGATCATATGGACGAGGCGGGCATTCCCATGCTCGTATCAGGATTAACATAACAATAACAATGGGGTCCAAAAAATGGGGACCTGACATATACATGACCTCAAAAAATGAATGAGGAATAATCTCAATATATGGACGAGGCGGGCATACCCATGCTCGTATAAAGATACATAAACAGAACTGTGAGGCCCGAAAAGGGGGACTTGTAAGATACATAGCCACTGTGTACATCATAAGAGTCCAGAGGGGACACAAAATCTGGGACATACTGCTGAGATGATCATGTGGTAACTGAAGAACTGGTGCACTGGAACATCAACAGGGCAGCTGACTGGGGTACCAGAGGAACTGATGAACTGCTGGATCATAATGACTGGGAGCCATAACCTCGATGGTACACTGAGCTGGAACTGAAATGGGTACTCAAGGAAGCATAGAACTGGATGGCTTCCGAATACAAACGTCAACGCAGCCCGGACATCCACGGGAACATACAACTGGGCGTTCCGAAATGACTCACCAATGTGCTAGAGTCGGGGGAAATCCGGGGTCTTCGACTAAAAACTGATGGGATATAATCCTACGCGATCCTCAACGATGCGATCAAGGTGCTGAAGTCGAGCATGTGAGGAACAACCACTCGGAGAGGCAATGAGGACTCCTCTCAGAATGATCCGTAGGCACTTACCACAGATGGTGATAAGTCCAAGGCATAGGGACCTCTGGGCCTATCCTCTGGAATAGAGGAGCTGTCGTCGACAGAGGGAGACCTGCAACTATCAAGGAAATGATGTTTCCTTGACAGGAGCGCGAGGTGAAGAACCAAAATGTGATAGTACTGATGGCAGGACTGACAAACTATGGGGGGACAACTGGGCAAGTAGAGTGGGTGGACTCAAACTTCCTTTGTTCAGAGTATGATAATGGGCATGATCTGGCAGCATATGAAACTGACTGAGGGGAAAGGGATCATAGCTGTAGTGGATCAGGGAGGGTGACTGGGCTGAGCGAGGCTCTAGCTGATATAAAATGGCAGAATACTACAGAACACTCTGAACAAAGGCGACCTGATTGGGGGTGCTGCCTAGGTGATCGATCGTAGTGCCAGGAGGCACGGGGGGGAGACTTCTTCATGGGTAAGGAACTAGAAGAAGTTTGTGTAAAATGATACTGTCGTGTGGATTTTACGAGCCCAGGATAGTTCATGCTCGTGGTTGCTTTCAATTTTAAGGAGTCTGAAAGCGATAAGAAGACTCTGAAATGATGGAATGGTACTGTCGTGTGGATTTTACGAGCCCTGGATAGTTCATGCTCATGGTTTCTTTCAATTTTAGAGAGTCTGAAAGCAAGTAAGAAGACTCCAGGGGGTTGCTTTTTTCGTAGATTTAGTCTCCAAGGCCCAAAGAAGCATAAAAGGATGCAATGAAGAACTCTTCTAGCCAGTGTGACTAGAGTATTCCTTTTTCGTAATTAGTCTACCAGGTCCGGAAAAGGGTTAAACTTATACCAGATAGACGCCCTTTCAGGTACTTTAACGAGCATGAAAGGAAGAAAGATTGCTCAGCGATCTTTTCATTGTTTTAGGAGTCAGAAAAGAGCTTAACGGAAACTCCCTAAGTGCCTTTTTCGTAAAGTACTTGTCCAGCCCGAAAAAGGGATAAAATTATACCGAACAAAAGGAATGGCCAGGCAAGGAGGAAGTGTTCAATCAAGGATCAGTAATGATGACCAAGAACGAGGGTAGGGGGGAACACTGGTGGGCCTCCTTGCGGGGTGAATGGAATGGTGGCAAAATAACGAGACATTTGCAGTATGACGGGAGTGAATGGCTCATGTAAAAATGTGGAACAATCTGATAGTGGTCGATGTGGTGCGCAAATCGAGGCAGCAAGGTGTCGGGACACAATGTTGAAATTGTACCAGGTGAGAGCGAGAAATGATCTCAAGCATCATCACGAGCTCGAAAAAATGAATCCAGCGATATATAGGGTGTCAATAACGGGGAACGGCCGATGTGGCACACACACCGAGGCGACGAGGGCGTTTTGGAAAAATACCCCAAAAAATTGGGGGGTGAGAGCGAGAAATGATCTCAAGCATCATCACTGGCTCAGAAAAATGAATCCGAGGATATAAAATATGTGAAAAACGGGCTACGGCCGATGTGGCACGCAAACCGGGATGACAAGGTGTCGGGACACAATGTTGATATTGGTCCTGGTGAGTTTATTTTGTGTGATTGACAGGATGCCGCAGGTGCTCTGGAGAGAGCGGGAGATCCGTGATGAGATCGTGGCTGTGATCCAGGGGGATTGCCATGTGCGATCTGTGTTGGGACTGTGCGGACTACTGAAGTTCGCACAGATACCCATGATACGGTCAGCAGCATTGCTGCTGAACCGGCTGATCAGCTTCTGGGAGCCAGACATACAGGCTTTCCGGGTACAGGGTGAGAGGGTGGACCTCACCCTGACCATACTTTCTGACGGGGTTTCCCTGTCTAGGCAGTATAGCAGACACACAACTGCGGGTTGCCACGGACGTCGACATGGAGGACATGTTGGAGAGATACTGTGGTCCTGAGGCGAGGGTGCATAGGAATGCACTCTTGGTGAGGGACCTACAGGAGCCAGCAGTGCAGGCCATGGCAGCATGTGTGGTCCGGGTGTTGGGGTCCCAGTCACCTAAGAAGGTGTCTGGGGGTCAGATGCAGATGATAGAACGCGTACTGGATGGGGTGTACTACGCGTGGGGCCAGATGTTCCTGACCTGCGTTCAGCGGCAGCTGACAACAGCGAAGGAAGCTGGCAAGGGCTTTTGTTTTGGTTCCTTCTTGTGTGCCTTCTTTATGGAGAGGGTACCCACACTGCGGCCACGGGTGCCGATCAGGGCAGGAGATATGAGGGAGCCGCGGATGGTGCGGTGGGGCGAGATGATTCACCTCCGTGGTGGCGGCGACGTGGGCAGGTATTTTACACAGGAGTTGTACCTGCAGTGGCTCCAGATACCATTGACACTGGACGACTTCCCATATCGGGACATGGACTTCACGGGAGATCGTAGCGTGAACAGCTAGGAATTGTGAGGGAGGAATAGGATATTGTTTCTGACGGACGGGGGGTACCTCAGGCCATGTGTTGATGTGGTGTTCGAAAATGGCGGGGTCAAGACCGGGCATTTCGGTATAGGACCAGGCAAAGACATCACGGAATTCTTGGAAGAGTTTTCTGTACTCCTCAATCTCTTGTTCACTGTAGGAGGCTCCTAAGGCAATGCATTCATTGACGCCAGGGGGGTCAGAGATATCTATGTGGATAACGGGTGAGATATTGGCCATGTTACCCTCCTCGAAGGCGTCAGGAGCAGGAATAGGGTCTTTGAACCAGTCGACCTTGGTGGGGATGAAGTCTTTGGATTCAACCGCAAATTGGGTAGCGGTGCTAGAGGAAGACGCTTCTGGGATGAAGTAGGAACAATGATGCATGTCATCCCAGGGATAATCCGGGGTGGTAAGGGCCTCAAGAATCTCCTCATCAGTACAAAAAATTTGCGTCGTCAAATCGGTTGACGAGGGGGTAGTGGTTGAAGAGATCATATAGATGATATTAACCTCTCCAGAAGGGGGAGAGACTGGGGGGTATATCTCCTCAATGGTGGGTGGTGCCGTCTCAAGATCCAGATTGTTCATCTCATAGAGAGCCGCTCTGTAATCCGGGAGATCAGGACAATGATGGGAGTAATGCCCGTAAACACCGCATATGGCACAGGGGTGGTTAGTGCGTAGGGATTTGTCTTTAGGCTTAGGACTGGGGTTTAGTTCGAGAGTGGGGATGTTGGGGTCATCGTCGAGCATCTGCATGTGTTTCTGTAGGGCGGGTAACTGTGGACACTGGTGAGTCGCATGGCCCAACTCATCGCATAGCGAGCATTTAGGAGGAGCGCGAAACACTGGAGGGTTTTTGACTGTCTTGGGAGGTGGTACAGCAGTGTAAGGTTGTGGACCTCTGCCTTCAGTGGGTTTGGGAGTAGGAGGGGGAGTCGTGGAGGACGAAGGGGTAGAGACACCGGGAGGTGGCTGAGTGGTAGTAACCATGGGTTGCACCGGTTGGAGGACGACGTCTGGTGTCGGCGGGCGAACGGGAGGCGAAAGATACCATACAGGTAATCCCAAAGTTAACCCAGGGAGACTAAGGGTAGCCATGACCGGGGCGCTTACTACTCCCGATGGAGGGACTAGGAAGGGGATCGTATGGATAGGTGTAACACCAATGTGGCTAGGTACCAATGGTGGTTTAGGCAACAAGGGTGGTTGATTGTTAGGTGGTTGGTTGTCGTGGGACAAGGTACATAAGTCAGAAACTTCGTGCGTAGGTGACGGGGGAGGAATGGATTGAAAGGTGGAGGTCATCGGCACGTCTGAGTAGACTCCAGGCCCCGTAGAGGAAACAAATGAGGTGGTGGCACGAGAAACAGGTTGTTCAACCATGGGGAGAACATTTTCAGGTGCCGCGGGAGCACTGGGATCATAGTAGGTGAGCTGGTCAACCTTAACCACGCGTCCCTCATGGGGGAACATCATGGTGTGAAAGACGGAAGAGGAGACCGCCTGCATGGCATACATGTAGCTACGGCCAAGTAAAAGGTTATAATCCAATTGGGCATTGATTACCTCAATGTCAATGAGTACATTTTTGCCACCTAACTGGACGGGGACATTGGCTAGGAGGCCTTGGGGCTCAGCCGAACGACCGTCGTAGGCGCGTAATGCAGTGGTGGACTGCTGGAGAGTGGGGGATCCCAACTTCTGCCATACGAATGTAGACATGACGCATGTGGAGGAACCTTCATCGATGATGCATCAATGGATGACAAGATTCCGAATGGAAACAGAAACTTGGAATGCTAGGGTGGAAGGCAGGTGAGGTTCAGACTGGTCTAAATCAAATGCCATCAGATTCGAATCATTTGGGTCAATCCCCCCAATGGCGGAGAGTAAAGTCTTGCGCTGGGAGGGGCAATTCTTCAAGACTTCTAACGCAGACATGGCTGCGGGAGATTGGGCTAGGTCGTCTACAATGTTGTAGGTTGACGCAGTGCGCGCATTGGGGTTATTGTTGATACGGCGAAGTGGGAAACGAGGGGCTTTGGGAGCGCCATCTAGAGGAGGTGGAGGAATACATAACGTTGGATCGGTGGGATGAGTGTTAGTAGGTTTATCAGTGGGAGGTGCTTCAGTAGTGGAGCCATATTGGTTCCGACGGGTCTGAAGGTTGACGTCAGCAGATGACATCATCAACAAGTAGTGGGTTCCTGAGTCAAACATGGGTTGATCAGGAGCAGCGTACGTGATTTGCTGTTGGGGTTGCACGTTGGCTTGAGGGGGAGCCAACGGCTGAGTGTTCACGACGCCTTGGGTTGGTAAGGGGTTTTGCAGAACCAAAGGTGGCTGCTGAGGCTGAGGGGGGTTAGGAGGCGCCTGAGGAACTTCCTACCCTTGGCGGTGGGCATCGTCAACCCAGAGCTGTCGAGCTCGCTCTAAGTGTGGGCAAGCATGCGTGTAGTGTCCATAGACCCCACAAATAGAACAAGGGTGGTTCGTTCGCAAATTGGGGTTTTTAGCCTGCTTGGGCGGGTGATCAGGGTTTTGATTAGCGGGGGCAGCATTGTTGTTGTCGGGGGGATTAGCCGGTTGACCAGCTTGGTCTGCAGGTTGGTTTTTCCCATGATTACGGCCTTTGCCGTGGTTCTGTTGGCCCTGGTTGCGTTGGTTGTTCTGGTTTTGCTGCGGGTTTTGTTGGGCGTAAACTTGCCCTTGGGCAGCCGGTGGATTCTGAGGTTGCGCAGGTGCGGGAGCAGGCTGCGGTGGATGATATGCAGGTGGAGGCTGAGCAGGTGCAGCAACTTGAGGAGGTTGTTGATATGGCTGCGGAGCAGGTTGTGGGTTTGCTGCAGGGGCTGCCTGTGGTGGATAATAAGCGGGTTGGGCTTGTGAAGGCACATGAGCTGGGGCAGCCTGCTGATGGTAGTAAGGCTGAGGTGCGACTGGGGGGGCATAAGCGGGAGTCGCATGACCGAAGCATTGAGGAGGACATGAAGGTCCATGGTGGTGGTGATGTGTCATGGGGGCATACGAGTTGGTTGCTCCCGACTGTGAGGTAGCCCGCGAAAGGTCGGGGCCAGGGGTAGGACGTGCTATGGAAAATGGTTGGGGATGCGAAGAAACACGGCCAATGATACCGTCTGCAGCGTGGGATGCCCCCGGCGCATCGTGCAGGGAGGACTCGCCGCGAGGGGCGTCAGGTATAATGGTATAAAGGTAACCCGATTGGGCGTAAATGAGGTCGAACTGTTGGGCCTTAAGGATGGCCTCTTCTTCAGACTGGGGTCTTTCTGATGCCACATCCTTAGCAATAACAGGGAGAAGGGATTTGAGGAACCAATCTAGGAAGATACGGTCGTCTAGTTTGATCTTGCATAAGCTACGGCGTCGACGCCACTCATGGATGTGGTCCGTGATGTGGGTAGTCGTGTTTTGTCTGCAGGATAGGAGGATCTCAACGCCCGCGTCGTAGCAGACAGGCAACTGGAAGAACTGCAGGAAGGTCGAGGCAAGGGAAGCGAAGGTGGCATGGGTCCCGTGGGGTTGCTCGATATACCACTTGGCTGCAGAGCCAGTGAAAGTGCGCTGTAAGAGACGGAGGCGAATGGAGTCGTCCACTATGGAGTTGGAGGAACACCATAGGTGGAAAGACATGATATGGTTTTGTGGGTCCTCACCGGCCTTGCCCTTGAACTTAGGGATGTCAGAGGGAAGCTTGGTAGGCATATGAGGCCATGTAGGGTCGTGTCGGATAGGGTCGTTGGTCAAGCTGGCTAGGTCAGGCAGGTTGAGGCTAGCCATGAATGGCAAACTGGAAGAAGGATGTGACACAGTAGTGGGTTGGACCAAGTTGGGGCCAATGCCCCCAAATGGAGGGACAGGATTTGGGATGGTGCCCCCAAGTGGGGGAACAGAGGTAGTATAGGAGGGGCCTGCACCACCATGGGTAGTGTGAACCACTGATGAAGTGGGAATAGGTATTCCTGCTACGGGAATAGGTGCCGTGAGGGGAGCGGTAGATGGGGGTCCCATAGAGGGCATACCCAAAGCAGGTGTAGTCACTGGTGTAGTGGTGGATATGCCACCAATGGTCCCTACCAAAAAGGGAGTGGAAGTCACGCCAGCCATGGGGCTAGTAGGGGCAGTGTAAATGGGGTTCTCAGACTCTGTCTCAGAATCGGAGGTAAAGTAGAGGGCGTCAATATCTGGTGACGGAGACCTACGTCACTGACGAGTGGAGTCAAGGGACAAGGCCCGAGATCTCAGATGAGTGGTCTCAAGTGATGATGATCTGTGACGGTGACGGGTGGTGTCAAGTGAACCGTGCTGTGGGGGCTCACCCCTGAGGCGCCGAGAATGTCTCGGGGACTCAATGGTGACAGATGGTGTCTAATCTCTATGGGTTGAGGTGAGTAAAAATAGCTCAAAAACCCTAATGCAACCGAGTGTGCAGAAGGAGAGCTCAAAAAAAAAGGCACTCAGGCCACCAACCAACTCAAAACACCCACTGCAACAACTGTGCTACAATAGGTGGAGTATCAACAAAGATGGTCAGAATACCAACAAGCAGCAGGTTTCCTAAAAACAAAAAATGGTGGACTCACTAGACCAAAGGGAGGTAGAGGAGCATGCAAACACCTAACTAAAAGTATTCTGACTCAACTAGACATATCCTCTGCAAGGTGATGAAATCCAAGTTAGACAATATGAATAGGAAAGCCAAGTGGCTATGATATCCCCCTACCGGGAGGGACACCGGGTAGTCAATCCTAGAAGAATGGAAACTAAGATACCCCGTTCATGACACGTCCAGAAAGGTGAATCTGCCATTTATTCCGTTTACCGCAATACCCCTATACAGGAATATCCCGCGAACCGCGAAAGGTAGCCCTTCGGTTACTGAATGGAGTGTGGTATTCCACTCAGGCCTCCGGAACCAGTCTCTCGACTTCAACCCTCCTAAGGGAGAGGCCCTCTGATAAACTAGTCGTGACCGTGCCAAAAAGTACTAGGGGATTTTGGCTCCCTAATTGGACAACAACTATGTCTCAAGTGTAAGTAACCGAGGGGTGTTATTGGAAGCCTATCCCCCCGATCCTACCTAACTACAAAGATTCTTTTGTGTTCCCCAAGTGGGGTTAGAATATTGGTTGAGTTAGGTACTTTTTAAGGCTCACTTGAATTATGTGACAAAGTGTGTGCTTGTGAGGTGATGAACCCAAAATAGAAGTGCCACAAGGGGGGCAACTTCTAACTATCAATAAGACTGAAATTGAAACTTTAACTTGCAAAATTTTCTAAATGAAAAATACTGAAATGTTAAAAAGATTATGTAAAGGGAACATAAATTATGTTGCATAGAAGGCTGTAAGGGAGTAGGGTTGCAGAAAATATTGCAGCAAAGGGGGCTGGGGTCAAACTAGGGAGAAAAAATGTAGAAATCAGACCGCGGGTCTGTGGCGAATCAGTACAGGCAGACCGCGGGTTTGAGGGAAACAGACGCGGTCAGGTCGCGGGAAAATGGCCGACAGGCACAGTCAAATCGCAACAAACAGGCTGATTAGCCGCGGTCGGATCGCAAGTAACAGACTTGAATCCACCGGCAGGGCATCGGAAACAGTCTGAGAGCCGCGGTCGGGTCGCAGGTAAAGGCCTGAAATACGCGGTCGGGACGCGACTGCAGAGGGAAAAAACGCAATGTACGGCGGCCGAAAGGGACAGCCGAAAGGGAAAAAATTTTAAACGGAAACCAGAAATTCAAAATCTAGGGGAGTCGCCAAACTCTGGTCTGCGAAACCAGAGATTCTGGGTTCGATCCCCAATATGGTCGCCAAAACTGTAGCTAGGGTTTTACCCCTAGCTTGTGCAAATGAGCACCTACTAAGGAGAAGGGACTCCTTAGTAGCAGTTCAGTAAATGTAAATTATTAAGCTAAAACAAAGATATAAACTACTTTAAACATATGCATGAAACATAAACAACAAGATGTAAATAATGGTTTTTTGTATTGATATTACCTTCAATGTGAAGGTTGATGAAGCTCTTTGCAATGTCCAAGAGGGTTGCTCCAAGCTCCAATGTGCTCCTTCTCTTTCTCCAATGGTGGGAATGGGCCAAAAGTGGCTCTCAAGGTGAAAGTAGTTCAATGGTGAACTAGGGTTTCGAGAGAGATTTTGGCAGAGTAAGGGTATACTTGATTGTGGATATGAAATAAGGGATCTACATCACCTATTTATAGTTTTTTGGTGGTGGAGTGCTGACCCATGGTTTTAGGAAACACATGGTTTAGGGCAGCTGTATAGGGTTTTTTCCTCATTATTTTATATTTTTTATTCCCTTTTTAGGGGATTTTTGCTATTTTTGGAGGAAAAGGGGTTTTTTTAGCCTTTTTGAGGCTATTTTGATGGTTTTGTGGCCTTTTGGAGGCATTTTAGGCCTTTTGGAGGCTTTTTAGTGGGATTTTTGGGGTTTTTAAGGGAAATATGGTAGGAAAATGGACAAATGAGTCATATAATGTGGTAGATGAGGTAGTGAACACTTTTTTGGTGTTAACACTAGGAGACTTAATTTTGGTTTTCTTCCAGCCCTTTTCTCAATTTCTGATTATCTACCCTGATTATCTGAGAGGCCTTATAGTTCTGTGTTATCTTTCCTGTATGCTTGATTCAACTCAGTTTTTGGTTTGTAAAGCCTAATTCTTCCCTTTTGAGGCATCTACGTTGGTCTCCCCTACACACAGTAGCATTTGCTGCCTGATGTATGCCCCTCCTTGCATTGCACAGTAGCGTACACCTCCCCATGTATGCTGGTTGCAACACTGCATGGTAGGGTATGTTCCTGTAGTGGCCTATTTTGGTGTTAGGGTTTGTTCTTTTAAGCTTTGGTTGTTGTTCCAGCCTATTGCTTTACTGTCTTCATTGACCCCTAAGACCTTTTATGCCTTTGTTGAGTCTTGTAAGCCTCTCCAAGCTCTTTGATTTTGTTTTTTCTTGTTTGAGCCTTTTCTTAAGTGTCTTTGCCACTTACGAGCCCTTTCTTGAAGTTCATGTGCTATTCTTTTTTATATAGCTGCATCTCTTCACCCTAGTTGTTGTTGCAATCTTACAGACCTGCACTTTGATTGTTTGTTGTCTGTTGCAACGTTTTGCATGCTTTCACTTGGTCTCATCCTTCTTTAGGGTTTGACTGTCGAGTTTGAGTCCTTAGGGTTGCTTCCGAAAGGTTGCTTGGTTCAGTCACTTGCTCATTGTTTTATCAGTTTGTTCAAGTAAGTCAAAGCCTCTTAATCTACGGGTTGTTGAGTCCGTGTGTTGTTTAGGTCATTCTTGGTTCACTTGCTTACTTTTGTTTGGCTTAGTGTTTCTTAGGGTTTTTACACTTAGGAGTACCTTTTTTAGGTTTTCCTTTCCGGCATAAGTGTCTCTTTTCCTTGTTTTCTTTTCACTTTGTTTCCAATCCTCAAGTTTTTCTTTTGCAAAAACTTGGTAAGTCAAGGCTTCATCGAGTATTTTGATTCATTTGCTTTGAGCCATTTATATGTTTGCCTCGCACACATTTTTAGTTAGATCTTGCTTTCTTTTGTACAAAGTTCTCTTTCTTTCATAGTTATCAGAAAAAGACAAAAAATTGTTTTAATAGCTCAGTAGTAAGATCTTGATTTATTTCGAGGTAGTTTATTTGCTTTGAGATATTCAAAAAGAAAATACAAAAAGATGTTTTAGGATTGCTTAGGTTTTCAAGTTTTGAAAGAATTGTAAATGAAAAGAGAAAATTTTGTGAATTTGAAAGCGTTGTCTTTTCAAGTACTTTACTTTCATAACAGATCATTTCACACACTACACTACAACCTTTGAGTAACAAGTAACCCTTAAAAAGAAATTATTAATAAAATTTATTAGCAACATTTTCTTTCTAGGAATACACGACATCAACTAGCTTAGGATAGAGTTTCGAGCTTAAATCACCTTAAACTGCTCGGAACTGGCTTCATTAATAAAAAAATTGTAGCAAGACTTTCATTTAGGTAAACCCATCTATATCAAATATTCCTGGGAAACTCTACTTAAACCAGAGCTAAGCACGAGGCTGTGGGAGACCGGAATTGCTGAGGATATCCCCTCACTTTCCTTTTGACCATAAACTTGAGTCGATTCACGTATGGGGATCCTTTCGGATTTTTGGCTTTGCTACCCTACCCATGCGTTTCGACTAGGCTGACGATTGCCCCCCCCCCAGGTTATTTCGTATTGATGGTAACCTTAGTATCAGACCTTTAGGATTCTACATAGGTAGAGTGGGCAGTTATTCCCACTTCACCTTGGACAGGCGTGGAAGGTAACCCTCTGGCAGCAATCCCAAGAAAGCAGTTTGGTGATTCAAGCGCTTGCACCAAGTGGACCTTTGGTGGATGCCACAAAACTGACCATCAATGCTCTGTTAGTTTGTTCTAGGCCTTGATCATCCCAGACTTGATTCCGAGAGTATTTTCTATCCGTTTGATTGGTTTGATTACTTAGGAAATTTTTTAGTGGTTTGTTGTTTGCTCCTTAGTTGTAGTGACCACTAGGTCTTTTTACTTAGTTTTATTTTATTATAGTTGTGAAGGACCAAGATCTTCGTCGGTCTCGAAGGTTGCAAAACCTTCCCCCACTTATAGTGGACCCTCCATTGCCACCACGACGTAGGAGAACTGATTCCCGTGGTTCTTTTGAACTTACGGGTGAGACAGAGGTTCCTAGAGAACGACAGCCTAGAACACCGGATCGAAAAGTCTTGGACACTGTCGAGGTTGAGTATCTAACTGCTGTAGAGTTTAGTACTCCTTTCAATCCTCTGCTTATAGGACCCCGTGATCCACTTCTGGTACCTGTTGGTTTCCAGCATCCTAAGTTTAGTGCTTATCTTTTTACACTGTGTTATACCATGGTTAACCTAGGAGACGAGCAGGGAGTTCCACATACTCCCACAACTACTATGGAAGCAAGGATTCTTAATCCTTCTTTCTCAAACACTTCCCAATCGATTTTGTCGTAGAATGCTTCAACCTAGACCTCGTCCTTCAGTTTCAATGTTGGCACTTTAGGCATGCCGATATCATTAGCCTCAACATCTGCCTTAGCCTCCACACCTACTTTTGGACTCAATAATGTAACTCTATCGACGGTACCCACAGTGATTTTTACTCAGTTTTCTGCCACACAATTATTGCAAGGTGTGACTCAGAACATTGCTTCTTCATTCGTGGTTGGATCCATCCCTTCTGCATCCATGCCCATCATGGGTACAATAATGACACCATCCACTACTACCACACTGGGTTTCAACCCCTATCAAGGTTATAACGTTAATTTGTTGAACATACCTATGGGGAGTGTCCCCTTCTCTTTGTTTTCTAGAGGAGGGGGTAATATCATTAACCCGCAGTTCAGTGGGGTTAACCCCAAGACACAGTGGACTGTTGCCCAAGGATTTAATCCGCATACTTTTGGATGGAACAATTTCAATCCTTTCATTTCACAACCAGTGGATAGGGTAAACCCCAACCAACAGTACACAAACCATGCCATGGGTGGTCCCCAATTCCAGGTTCTTGTTTACCAAATGCCATCAGCTCAACCACACTTACCGTTTCTGGAAAATTTGAATTTTCCAGATCTGTCAAAACTAACAAAACAACTCCGTGCGTCACGATGTTGCATGGCCACCCATTCCCACCAAACTGCCCTTAGACATACCAAAGTTTGAAGGTAATACTGGTGAGGACCTTAGAGACCATGTAACAACTTTCCATCTCTGGTGTTCCTCCAACTCACTGAATGACGATTCCATAAGGTTGAGGCTCTTCCAAATAACCTTGACAAGTGTTGCAGCCAAGGGGTATATTGAACTTCCTGCGGCCGCCTTTAGCACCTTTCGGGATATCCCCATTGTGTTTTTGAACCACTTTCAGCTTCCTGTCCGGTATGATGTCGGTACAGACCTTTTGTTGACATTTCGGCAAAACAAGGCGACTCATCTATCTCATCATATTCAGGAGTGGCGAAGGCGGAAGAGGCTCATCAAGGCTGACATTCTCCCAACATTCTTACTGCAATGGTACCTTAAGTCTCTGCTTCCTTATGTTTCTAAGGAAGTTTCCACTTCAAGGGTGTCTTCCGAGGAGGAGGCCATTTTGAGAACTCAATAGTGTTAGGAACCCATGTCAACCCTTCTATTTACTTTGTTAGTATATTGTTGTTGGACGCATATGCTTTATAAGTCGTCCCATAGTATTTGTTGATCCATAGTTTGTATTATTGTTGTTGGACACATATACTTTGTAAGTCATCTCATAGTAATTGTTGATCCATATTTTGTATTGGCCCATGGTTTGTATTGACATGTGGTATTGATCCATGGTATTGGCGCCTAGACTTAGTATATAAGTTTGTGTTGAGACCAATGAAGGTACCGTGAAGTTAATTGTATTGAGCTTGCTCAAAGGAGGTTTCCCCCTCGAAGTGGCCTGCGATCAATATAAAAGTGATTCTAAGTTCTGTTATTTCTAATATCTCGTGTATTTGCATTAACTAATTATTGCAGGTTCATCACATCTAGTATCAAAGCACTTTCTTGGGCTCGTTGGGTGGAATTTCTGCCAATTTTTTTTTTTTTGCATCTGTTGCAAGTTCGGATCTGGTAATAATCCCTATCCGCTTAAATATGGGAAGTACTTGGGCATAATCCCTAAAACTCATTGTGAGGAGTACCATAGGAACCCCAAAGTAGCTGGCCCATTGAGAGGAGCTGCCAACAAAAAGGGCAACGACCCCTACCTGATTGACTAGTTCCCATCTGTGAGGTAAACCAAGAGCTGTCGTTTGTGGCAAAGCGGTTATCAGTTTTACCTGAGTCATGGAGTGAGGGGTACTGCCCCAATACGCAAGACGTTAGATAGCATTAGTGGCCGAGAGAAACACCTGAACTATTAGAAAGCCAAACATACCTGGGGTCCATATCTATTTTCAGTCGAATTGTTGCCGATCACTTTCGTGCTATTTCAGATCCATTCCGAGCCATTTCATATCCAACCATTTCAGATCCATTATGAAAGCCATTCCAGATCTATTATGAAAGGAGTTCCAGATCCAGTCGTTTTCGATCCATTGGGTGCCGTTTCAGATCCATCTGTTGCCGATCCCTTCCGCACTGTTGTAGATCCATTTCTAAAAATAATAATAATAATAATTCCTGTTTTTCTACCATATCTCCCTTGTTTTAACTCCATTTCCCTCAAAACTTCTCTAACAGCCCTGCAATCCCATTCTCCATGTTTCATTCCTAAGGACCCTATCCCACATTCCACTTCCCAACACCCGAAATCTCACATTTGTCTATTTTTAGGGTTTTCCATAACTTCTTCGATTTTCACCCGATCGCCTTCAAATTTTACCACATAATTCTTTTTATAATTCTGCTTCTTTGTCCCTCTCTACCAAATTTTCTCATTATTTCACCCCGCTTCTGAAATCCCCCTTTTCTACTTTCCTATCCTTTCTACAGTGTCCAAAATCTAGTCAAACCCTAATTACTCATTAGATGTTTTCCCCAATCCAAATTTCCCTTTACTAAATCAGCTTATGTTTTTGTTTTTCTACCCATTCCAAAAAAAAAAACCCTGGTTATGGTTGTCACCCGTGCAAAAGCACACACCATAGAGGAAGCACTTACAGCCATCCAAACCAAACTCGAAGATTTGGATGAAAAATTTCTTAGCCTCCATATTCATCATTCAGCCATGAACAATAACCGATAGCCAGAATCTTTTGCAGCCACCGGGTTCTCTTCTTCTAGCAATTTTCGTGGACCGAAGCTTGATTTTCCTCGCTTCAATGGTACTGATCCGACTGGATGGATATACCAAGTAGAACAATATTTCGGTCTGCATAATACTTTTGATGTCCAAAAAGTTCCACTTGCGTCCTTTCATTTGGAACAGGAATCCCTTCAATGGTACCGTTGGTACATCAAAGCTAATCCCGAGCCAAACTGAACAGATTTTTGCCAACTCCTTTTGCCACGATTTGGTCCTAGTGCTTTTGATGACTTCATAGGAGCACTCACTAAACTTCACCAAATTGCCACAGTGAAAGAGTATCAGACAGAATTTGAGAAACTGACCAATCACACAGAAGGATTGTCTAATGAATTCTACAGGAGTTGTTTTATCAATAGTCTCAAGGATGAAATCCGCTCAGAGGTCAAAATGTTGTATCCCAACACAATGATGGAAGTCCTAGGGTTGGATAAGTTGGAAAAGGACAAGATCACAACTCAACAACGCTCCAAACCCACCTTTGTTCACTTCAGAAATATGGGTTCCCAACGACCTCCTATCACGCTTGCTCCTCAACCAACTCCTATCAAGCATTTGTCTGAAACAAAGATGCAGGCATGCCGAGAAAAAGGGCTTTGTTATAATTGTGATGAGAAATTCACTCGGGAACATAGATGTGTTCAACAAAATCTCTATCTCTTGTATGTGGATTCTCTGCCTGCCTCAGAACTTGGTGAAGAAGCTCCAGATATAGTAGATGATCAATTCAACATTCAACACCTGCCTGTTGACACCCCATCTTAGGATGACCCACCCGAGATCTCTCTCCATGCTGTAATCGGCGTCACCGCCCCACAAACAATGCAGGTCAGGGGATACTTCAAGAAGCTCCCTCTTACAATACTCATTGATTATAGCAGCACTCATAACTTCATTGACCCTCGGATCACCAAACAGGATGATTGTTTTGTCCATCCTTGTTCCAACTTTGAAGTCATGGTTGCCAATGGGGGCACCTTATGTTGCAAGGGGAAGTGTCGCAATGTGTGTATCTCTATGGAAGATTATAACCTGCGCTTTGACATGTTTTCCTTGTCCCTAGGTAGATGTGATGTGGTTTTGGGCGTTCAATGGTTACGCACACTTAGCCCCATCTTATGGGATTTTGCTGAACTTTGGATGCAGTTTTCAGTCAATGGGACACAACACAAATTTATGGGCTTACAACAAGGGTCTCCCTGCATCATCAGTTCACATCGCCTGGAAAATATCCTTAAGAAGAATTCACATGGTGTCATCGCTCAGCTCCATTCCATTCAGATGCAACCACCAACGGTCTCCACTACTTCCTTGGATAGATATGTAGGTGTCTTTGTTGCACCAGTGGGCTTGCCGCCTTCAAGAGACCTTTCCAGTAAGCATTTAGCCACATATACATCTCAATAGAAAATGATGGCTATTTTGCATCCAGTATAGAAGTCGCAGCCATCCCTATTAGGAAATTATTTCTTCCTCAAGATTGATCTCCAGAGTCTGGAACATTTTCTGAAACAACAGGTCTCATCACTAGCACACCGGAAATGGGTTATACAACTCATGGGTTATGACTATGCGATCACTTACAAGAAGGGTAAGGATAATATGGTGGCAGATGCTCCTTCTCGCCAATTTGATGACCCAGTTTCTCTTAGAGATATTTCTCTACTTGTTCCAAATTGGTTGCAATATGTTCAACAGGACTATCTCTTCTATGAACTCCATGCTTCTTCATCAGCAGGGCACTCTAGGTTCCTCAAAACCTATGACCAGGAACAATGTAAATTCTTTTGGCAGGGACTGAAAATGAAAATTCACCAAATGGTGGTTGAGTGTGATACTTGCCAGGTCAACAAGGGGGAAATGACACTCCTTTCGAGACTGCTCAAACCCTTTCCCATCCCTACACATATGTGGACAACTATTTCTATGGATTTATTAGAAGCACTCCAGTGGTACAATACCACATCTAAAAGGACACCATGTGAAGCAGTTTATGGACAGGCACCGCCATTTCTTCTTCCATACACACTCAGCAGCTCCCCAGTTCAGGCAATTGACTCGGTTCTTCGAAACCACGATCAAATTCTTCTCATTCTGCAGGACAATCTTCACATGGCAAGAATTCAACTGAAACAAGCCGATCAACACCGTTCTGAGCACACTTTTCATGCAGCTGATATGGTCCTTCTTCGTCTACATCCTTCCAAGAAATCCTCCATGAAACTCAATAGGCAACATTGGGCCGGAATGCAACCCGAGGATGCTACAGGGGAACCACTCCTTTAGATTTTGCATCAATTTCCACATCTAAAGCTTTGAGGACAAAGCTTTTTCTAAGGGAGAGGGTTTTTTATGAACCCATGTCAACCCTTGTTAAGTTTAAACCAAATAGACTAGCAAGATCACTGAAAGAAGCATAATCACAAGATAGACACAGTATTTACCCTGGGAAAGCCTCATGGGGTAGAAAACCCAGCAAAGCTTTCCTCAATAAGATGATCAACCAAAATACAAGATGTGCTCCCTCCTTCTCCTCCTTAGCATATCTCCCAGACAAGTGCGCTACTTTTCTCAAGTGAGCGAGTGTATCTAATGAGGAGTTCACCTCCTCTATTTATACTAACTCCCGACCACCAAAAATACCTAATGGGGCCGACCTCTCCTGGAGAAGTCTAATAACCCCTAAAACATAACCTCAGGGCCGACCCCCACATGGTGGGTCTAATAACCCTAGTTACCACAACTCCTCGGAGGAATAAACATCTCCGGATACATAATAGAATCACCTCGGAGGGATGGAACATCTCCGGAATAAATAATGTACAAATATAATATTCTTAGAAGTTACAATATTCAACACTCCCCCTTAACGAGAAGGATATTATAACAACATCTGCAGGAGCAAGGAGTCATTGACTGCATCATACATGATACATCTATAAATCATCGGAAGCTTTCTTCAATTCATTATCATCAGTAACTCAACTAGTTACTGGAACATCAACATCATCAGAGTTGATATCACTCGATCATCAGCATCGTTAATGATCATCAGCATCGTCATTAGCATCATCATCGGCACGATCATCAGCATCATCATCAGCACGATCATCGGCATTGTCATTGCACGACCGTCATCAACATCGTCATCATATGATCATCAGCATCGTTATCACACGATCATCAGCATCGTCATCACACGATCATCAACATCGTCATCAGCACGATCATCAGCATTGTCATCGCACGACCATCATCAACATTGTCATCATACGATCATCAACGTTGTTATCACATGATCATTAGCATCGTCATCACACGATCATCAGCATCGTCATCACACGATCATATTACAGGATGATCAATCCTGCTCTCTTTAGGACATAAGTCCATGGATGATGCAATCCAGATCAAGTTCCAGGATGATCAATCCTTATCACTTTAAGACAAGTCCATGTCGGGGGATGATGCAATCCTGACCACAGTGCCAGTCCTTTTTCATACTGGATGTGACCTAGATCAGATCTAGGATTTACTGTCACAAAGCCAGTCCTCTTTCATACTGGATGTGTCACATCTACAGAGCCATCCCTGTTTCATGCTGGATGTATCACATCTACAGAGCCAGCCCTGTTTCATGCTGGATGTATCACATCTACAGAGCCAGCCCTGTTTCATGTTGGATGTATCACATCTACAGAGCCAACCCTGTTTCATGCTGGATGTATCACATCTACAGAGCCAGCCCTATTTCATGCTGGATGTAACCTAGAACAATTCTAGGATTTGTCACGTACATTTTGAACCGAGGTCCAAGGACGATCTAGTCCTATCATGTACCTTTTGAACCGAAGTCCAGGGATGATCCAGTCCTATCATGTACCTTTTGAACCGAAGTCCAGGGATGATCCAGTCCTATCATGTACCTTTTGAACCAAAGTCAAGGGACGATCCAGTCCTATCATGTACCTTTTGAACCGAAGTCTAGGGACAATCCAATCCTATCATGTACCTTTTGAACTGAAGTCCAGGGACGATCCAGTCCTATCATGTATCTTTTGAACCGAAGTCCAGGGACGATCCAGTCCTATCATGTCATGCATTTATCGGAGACCTCATGTCTACGGCTCAATTCAAAGGACCATAGTCCAAGGACGATCCAATCCCCTTACCTGTTCATTCAGGATTTTGTTCTCAGAGACATCTTGTCTATGGATCACTTTAGGACTAAAGTCCATGGATGATACAATCCTCTCATCACTATGGGTACAAGTATCTTCATCTATACAAGTACAAACATGTATCAATACATCAAGGCATCATGTAACCTCATCATCAAGACATGTAAATCAAAACATGTATTCTCATCAATAGCATCGATACATATATCATCAAAACATGTATTCTCACTGTTAACACCTAAAAAGTGCTCACTAGCTCATTCCCTTACTCACATGACCCATTTGTCCACTTTTCCACCATCTGAGCCTCTGAAACCAACAAAAGGTCACCAAAAGACCTTAGTACACCCCTTTTTCCATTAAAAAAGATTATTTTTCCAAGAAAATCATAAAAAACCCTCAAAAAGGGTCCAAATTCCCAAAAATATTAAAAAGAGAATTAAAATATTATTTTTATTCAAAAAAGGAAAAAGGAGGGAAAATTACCTAAACCATGTTGGTCAATACCATTGGTTTCCACAAAACCACAAATGGTATTCCTCACCACCAAAACCTATAAAAAGGTGGTAGGGGCTCCTCATTTCACATCCTTCCATTATCTCATCCTTATGCTGCTGAAATCTCCCCTGAGCACTTTTAGCCATTGAAGCAACCTTGGAGAAAGAGACCTATTGGAGTTTGGAGCTACTCATCTTGGGAGTTGCTCAACATCAACCTTCACCATTGAAGGTAATATCGCAAGCACTTGCTTGCCCCCCACTTTTCAATACAAAAAATTATTTCTTATGTTTCTTGTTCTTGATTTTTGAAATATTTAAATTATTTGATTAGATTCTTGCTTAGATCCATGAAAAGTATTGTTTATTTAGTTTATTGTTTTTATTTCTATTGAAACTGCTGCTACTAGTTAGCAGGTGCCCATAGCACTAAGCTTGGTTGCAAAACCGAGCCAACAGTTTTTGGCGACTCCGCTTTGGTTTGAACTTTAGATCTCTAGCTTTGCCATTAAATCTTAGTTTTTATGAATTTTTAACCTTTAGATCCATAGATCTACCATCTTAGACAGCAGATCCATTGCTGTTCTGAGATTTGGCCCCATAAACAGCCCAAAATTTTCAATTTTCGGGTTCGTTTCTCGGTTTCCGTGCACGGCTTCCGCCTCGCGGATTTTTTACAGACAGTCGCGCGGTCCATCGCGACTTTTCGGCCTTTTTCCGCGCGGTCCATCGCGGATTTTTTACAGACAGTCGCGCGGTCCATCGCGACTTTTCTGTATTTTTCCGCGCTGCTCATCGCGGCTGTACGGCCAAAACCTGCGCGGCTCATCGCGGCTGTGCGGCCAAAACCTGCGCGGCTCATCGCGACTGTGCGGCCAAAACCCGCGCAGTCCATCGCGACTCTACGGCCAAAACCCGCGCGGTCCATCGCGACTGTGCTGCCAAAACCCGCGCGGCCCATCGCGGCTGTTCGTCCAAAACCCGCGCGGCTGAATTTTTTCATTCGGCCATCCCGATTTTGAAAAATATTTTTTACTGTACTTTCTGCCCATAGCACATTTTTTTTTTTTTTTTTTACAGTACTAAATTCTGCATAGTTTACAGATTTGAAATTTTTTTTTACTATTTAAAAGTGCATACCTAGAAATCCTTTTAAAAGTTTTCAAGAAAGTGAAAGGAAGACTCATTTTGCATTCTTTATCTAGATTCAAATTTTTTCTTGTTTACTTCTTTAGAATCTTGCCCTTAGCAATTTTTATTGAAACGAAGAAATCCATTTATTTCTTTTAAAAAGGAGTTTATTATTTGCTTTCATAAATCCAAGAAATCTTTTATTTTTTGAGTTATTTTTTGAAAAAGCATATTAATTCCTTTTAGTGAAAAAGTCTTAGATATTTGCTTTGTATTTTCGAAAAGTCCTTTATTTTTTGAAAATTTCCCTTAAAAGCATTTAATTTTTCCAAGTTCAGTTTACAACACCTCACGTGCACTCACACGATCACTTAATTGAACTAAGACTTAAAACTTACCCTAACTTGAACACACTCTTAACCCCACTTGGGGAACACGAAAAGAATTCTTGTAGCTAGGTAGTATTGGGGGGATAGGTGTTCCAATAACACCCCTCAGTTCATACATCTGAGACATAGAAGTTGTCCAATTAGGGAGCTAAAATCTCTTAGTACTTTTTGGCGCGGTCACAACCGGTTTGTGGGAAGGCCTCTCCCCTAGGAGGGTTGAAGTCACGAGGATGGTTCCGGAAGCCTGAGTGGGATACCGAAACCCATTCAGTAACCGAAGGGCTACCATTCACAGTTCTCGGGATATCCCTGTATTGGGATATTGCGATCAAAGGACCAAACGGCAGATTTACCTTTTCTCGACGCGTCATGAACGGAGTATCCTAGTAGCCTGTCTTTTTAGGATTGATTACCCGGTGTCCCTCCCGGTAGGGGGATATCTAGCCGTTGTCTCTACATTCATATTGTCTGACTTGGATTTCATCACCTTGCAGGGGATATCGTCTGTTTGAGTCACAATACTTTTAGATTAGGTGTTTGCATGATCTTTACCACCTTTTGAGTCTAGTTACACCTATTTTTTCTAGGAGCCGTTTGCATGTTGGTATTCTGACCGGTTGTTGCATTCCTCCACTTATTGTAGCACAGCTGCTAGAATAAGTGCATTTTTTGAGGATTGATTTTTTGGCCTGTGAGCCTTCTTTTTTCACTCCCCTTTTTGCACCCTTGGTTGCATTAGGGTTTTTGAGTCTTTTACATATATATCACCACCTGATACTTAAAACAATTTTTTAAATAAAAAACATATTCTCACCATTGAGAATTCTAGACGTTCTCGTCGTCTACGGGGCGAACTCCCAGAGTTTAGTCCACTTGGCTCTCCACGTCACGGATGCAGAGCATTATCCCTTGATTCGACACATCGTCGATCATCTAGACGGTCATCCGATTCTGACATACCCCACTTCACCTTTGATTTGGAGGTAGAATCCGAAAACCCCACAGAGTTACCACCAACCACAATTATGTCTGGAACACCAGTTGATCCACTATATACGTTAACCATAGGTCAGACATCCGCAGACCCTTCTGCGGTAGTACCATCAACGGCAATAGCCACCCCCTTGGGTATGCCCAACATGGGTAACACTCCACATTCAGGAATGCCTAACACAGGACCACCACCTGTCATGGGCATGCCCAACATGGGGGTCATACCCCCTTCGGTTTCCACAAACCCTATCCCAGGAATCCCTAGTACGATTCCTAACCCAAGTGTAACTCCTGTTGCACTTGGGAATGCTATCCCAGGAATCCCTAGTGCGATTCCTAACCCAAGTGTAACCCATGTTGCACTCGGTAGTGCTATACCAGGAATCCCTAGTGCGATTCCTAACCCAAGTGTAACCCAAGTTGCACTTGGGAGTGCTAACCCATATCAGGCCACACCTTTTGGAGGGCACATACCCTCCATACCTAGCATACCTATAGGCGCTACTGGACCCCTACACCATACCACAATGGCTAGGCAGGTCCCGGTTCCGGTCACCACATCCGCTAGTCTACCATACATGGCAAGTCTCAACCTGCCAGATTTAGCTAGGCTCACAAATGACCCCATCAGGCATGATCCTGCTTGGCCCCATATGCCCACTAAGCTTCCCTCTGACATCCCTAAGTTTGAGGGAAAGGCCGGAGAAGACCCCCAGAACCACATCATGTCCTTCCATTTATGGTGTTCCTCCAAATCCATAGTGGACGACTCTGTCCGCCTCCGTTTATTACAGCGCACCTTCACTGGCTCTGCAGCCAAATGGTATATCGAGCAACCCCATGGGACGCATTCCACATTTACCTCCCTTGCCTCGACCTTCCTGCAGTTCTTTCAGCTACCAGTCCGCTATGATGCGGGCGTCGAGATCCTACTGTCTTGCAGACAAAACACGGCCATGCATATCACTGACCATATTCATGATTGGCGGCGGCGCCGAAGCCTATGCAAGATCAAATTAGATGACCGAATCTTTTTAGACTGGTTCCTTAAATCCCTCCTCCCTCTCATTGCGAAGGATGTAGCATCTGAAAGACCCCAGTCTGAGGAGGAGGCCATCCTTAAGGCCCAACAGTTTGATCTTATCTATGCCCAATCAGGTTACCTATACACCATCATACCTGACGCACCACGAGGTGACTCCGCACGCGGTGACACACCGGGGGCATCACATGCCGCTGATGGCATTATTGGCCAAATTACACCGCAAGCCAAACCTTTCAGTATGGTGAGCACCATGCCCGCCCCAGACCTTTCTAGGGCTACATCCAGTTCCGGAGCGACAACTTCTTATGCTCCAACAAACCAGACCCATCATGTTCATGGACCCTCTTGTCCACAACATTGTTATGGCCAAGCGCCATCAGCATATGTACCCCCTACATACTATACTCACCCTACGGTACAAAACCCCATGCAGTTCCAACAACAGCCCATGCATTACCCACAACCGGTTGCACCGGCTAACCTCACACCTCCACCAGCTCAGGGGTACCAACAACCCCAGCAGGCAACTGGACCACCTACAGCTCCACCTGCGTACTATCCACCGCAACCTGCTCCCGCACCTGCGGCTCCTCAGAATCCCCCTAACGCTCAAGGGCATGTGTACGCACAACAACATCAGCCCCAGTACCAAAATAACCAACGTAACCAGGGTGGGCAACCCAACCGCGGAAGAGGACGCAACCGTGGAAACAATCAAAACCGTAACCAAGCTCCACAACCTACCCATCCTCCGCAAGACAATAACGCGGCGCCCGCTCATCAGAATCCTGATCGGCCACCTAAGCAACCCAAAAATGCTAATTTACGAACAAACCATCCTTGTTCCATTTGCGGTGTCTATGGCCACTATACCCACGCTTGCCCACATCTGGAGCGAGCTCGACAACTATGGACAAATGACGCCCATCGTCAAGGGCAGGCGACTCCTCAACCACCACCCAACCCCCCACCACCCCCACAACAACCTTTGGTCCTCCAAAACCCTTTTCCAACACAGGGAGTGGTAAACACTCAGCCGTTAGCCCCCCAACAGGGCAACGTGCAACCACAACAAATAACTTATACGGCTCCGGACCAACCCATGTTTGATTCAGGAACCCACCACTTATTGATGATGTCCACCGCTGACGTCAATATCCAAACCCGTCGGAATCAATACGGACCGACTTCTGAAGCCCCCCCCGCCGAAAAGGATACTAATGCTAATCCCACTGATCAGACATTGCGTATACCTCAGGTTCCACTTGATGGCGCTTCTAAAGCACCTTGCTTCCCCCTTCGCCGAATCAACAACAACCCCAATGCACGGGCTGCGTCCAATTACAACATTGTAGATGACTTAGCTCAATCTCCCGCAGCCATGTCTGCGTTAGAAGTCTTAAAAACCTGTCCTACTCAGCGCAAGACTTTACTTTCCGCCATTGGGGCGATTGACCCAAATGATTCGAACTTGATGACCTTTGATTTAGACCAATCTGAACCACGACTGCCTTCTACCATAGCAGTCCAAGTTTCCGTTTCTATTCGGAATCTTGTCATCCATCGATGTATCATCGACGAAGGTGCCTCCACATGTGTCATGTCCACTTTTGTCTGGCAAAAGTTGGGATCCCCTGCTCTCCAGCAATCCACCACTGCATTGCGGGCCTACGATGGCCTGTCAGCTCAACCTCAAGGTTTATTACCCAAGGTACCCGTCCAATTAGGTGGGAAGACTGTGCTCATCGACATAGAAGTCATTAATGCCCAGCTTGACTATAACCTTTTACTTGGCCGCAGTTACATGTACGCCATGAAAGCGGTCGCCTCCTCCGTCTTCCGCACCATGATGTTCCCCCACGAGGGCCGCGTGGTCAAAATTGACCAACTCACCTACTATGATCCCAACGCCCCTGCAGCACCGGAGAATGTTCTCCCCATGATTGAACAACCCGCTTCTAGTACAGTTACCTCCTTTGTGTCTTCTGTGGCACCCGGACTTTATTCGGATACACCCATGACCTCTACATTCCAGGCCATCCCACCACCGTCACCGGAGACCCAAGTCGCAAACCTCTGTACTGTTTCGCAGAATACGCAAACATCCGGCGGTCAGCCACCATTGATCCCCAGTCACATTGGTGTCACACCCATCCACACCATTCCCTTCCTATTTCCTCCTTCGGGTGTAGTAAGCGCCCCGGTTATGGCTACCCTTAGCCTACCCGGGCTAACATTGGGATTGCCCGTGTGGTATATTCCGCCTCCCGTTCGACTACCGACACCAGACGTCATCCTCCAACCGGTACAACCTATTGTTACCACAAATCAACCTCCTCCTGGCGTCGCGATCCCTTCGTCGGCAACGACACCTCCTCCTAACCTCAATATTCCTTCGTCGTCAATGAAACCTCCTCCGGGTCTCACGATTGCTTCGACGTCAAAGGATCCCCCTCTCCTTGCTAAGCCCACTGGGGGCAGAGGTCCACAACCCTACACTGCTATACCACCTCCTAAGGCAGCCAAACCCCCACCGGTGTTTCGAGCTCCCCCCAAATGTTCATTATGCGATGAAATTGGCCATCCAACTCACCAATGCCCACATTTACCGGCACTCCAAGAGCATATGAATATGTTGGACGATGACATCGGCATCCCAGTAGTCAGATTAGAGCCACCTCTACAGCCTCGCGACAAATCACTGCGCACTAACCATCCTTGTGCTATATGCAGCGTTTACGGCCACTACTCTCACCATTGCCCTGATCTACCTGACTATAGAGCAGCGTTGTACGAGTTAAACAATGCCGACTTAGAGATATCTCCTCCCCTTATCGAGGAGATTCACCCTCCACCATCATCCTCGTCAGAAGAAGTCAATACGATATATATGATTTCGACAACCTTCAAACCAGAACCCCTCGATTTATGGTCTGATTACTTCAATACTGACGAGCAGATTTTGGAGACACTCACTGCACCCGACTACCCTTGGGATGATATGCATCATCGCTCGTACTTCCTACCGGAGACATCTACCTCCACCGCATCCGACCAGCTATCAGTCGAGTCGAAAGACTTCATACCCACTAAGGTCGATTGGTTAAAGGACCCCATCCCAGCACCAGATGCCTTTGAAGAAGGGAACATGTCCAACATTTCCCCCACTATACAGATAGACATTTCCACAACACCAGGGAAACCTGAGCTCATCTCGCTGGGCGCATCTTGCACTCAAGCAGAAACTCAGGCGTACAAAAAGCTCTTTCAGGAGTTCCGCGATGTCTTCGCCTGGTCATATACCGAGATGCCTGGTCTCGACCCCGCCATTATTGAACATCGCATCGATACATGGCCCGAAGTACCCCCTGTTCGTCAGAAACAGCGACCTATTCACCCTGCCAAGCTCCCCGCTGTTAAGGCTGAAGTCGAAAAACTTCGAAAAGCAGGTTTCATCTACCCTATTCCGTACACCACATGGGTGTCGAACCCCGTTCCTGTCAACAAAAAACAAGGCACCCTTAGAGTATGCACTGATTTCCGCGATCTAAACCACGCTTGTCCAAAAGACAATTTCCCCACGCCATTCATTGACCAACTCATTGATGAGTGTGCGGGCCATGAGGTCCTATCCTTCATGGACGGGTTTTCCGGATATAACCAGATCCACATCCGCAAGGAGGATCAGTACAAGACTGCCTTTACCACCCCATGGGGCACCTTTGCTTATCGCGTCATGCCATTTGGCCTTAAAAATGCTGGTGCCACTTTCCAGCGAGCCATGACCTATTGCTTTCACGACTTGGTCCATATCCTGCGAGTGTATCTTGACGACCTCACAGCGCGTTCCCGAAAACGATCAGACCACCTTAACGACCTCCGGCAAGTTTTCCTGCGTTGTCGCAAATATAAAATCCGCTTGAACCCACACAAGTGTGTCTTTTGCGTCCCAGCGGGCCGGTTGTTGGGTTTCATTGTTTCCCAAGATGGGATCACTGTCGACCCCCTGAAGGTCAAAGCCATCTTAGAACTCCCCCCTCCTCGCACGCTTCGACAGCTTCAGAGCTTGCAAGGGTGGTCCAATTTTCTTAGGCGCTTTGTCCCTGATTATGCCACCAAAGTCCACGGGTTCTTACGCTTGCTTCGTACCCACATACCCTTTGTTTGGGACGAACAAGCAGACACGGCATTCGAAGCCCTCAAGAAAGCTCTCACACAAGCCCCCTTGATATCCCCACCGGATTTCTCCCAAGACTTCACCCTTTACGTCTCGGCATCCGAATATGCCGTGTCCGGAGTTTTGGTCCAAGAGGATGCTTCCCACAAAGAGCATGTGATTTATTACGTCAGCCAGACCTTATCTGGCCCACCTCTACGTTACCCCTATGAGGAAAGATTAGCACTAGCTGTAGTCTTTTCCGTGCAAAAACTGCGACACTATATTTTGCTTAGTCATACCACGGTTGTCGCCGACTCCAACCCCATGGTCTACCTCCTTACCCGGCGGCTCCTTCAGGGTCGTGTCGCTAAATGGGTCATTATACTCCAGGAATATGACCTTACTTTCAAGACTCCCAAGAGCACCAAAGCCCTCGCGCTTGCTCACCTCATTACAGATCTCCCATCCTCTTCAGCATCACCCGTCATCCAAACGGACTTGATTGACGAGCAGATATTCGTCATTTCGTCTGACGACCCTTGGTATGGAGACATATTGACTTACCTGCGTACGCAAAAATTCCGACCACACATCGATCGTGATGGACGCCGTCGCATACGACACCACGCCCCCCGATACCTGCTTATTGGGGATGTACTTTATCGACGAGGCGTTGATACTATCTTACGCCGCTGCCTATCCCATAGCGAGGCAGAACAAGTCCTCAATGATTGTCATAGCGGTGCCTGTGGAGGCCATTTCTCCGGCATGGCTACCGCCCAGAAAATCATTCGCGCCGGTTATTTTTGGCCATCATTGTTTACTGATTGCATCACCGCAGTCAAGCATTGCCAGAACTGCCAGCTATTTGCCCCCAAAGCAAGAACCCCCCCTGCCCCCCTTCATCCAGTCATCACTGTTGGACCATTCTGCAAATGGGCCATAGACTTCCTCGACTGCAACCCCCCGTCAGCCGGTGGTCATAAACACATCATTGTGGCTGTAGATTATTTCACCAAGTGGGCAGAAGCCATGCCGACCTATAATTGCAAAGCCGACACTGCAGCACGGTTTTTCTTCAACCATGTCATCGCTCGTTTCGGAGTACCGCAACAGCTAGTCTCTGACCACGGCTCTCACTTCGAAGATGCCGTCTGGAAGGAATTATCAACCATGTTGAAATTCGAACACCATTTCTCTTCCGCTTACTACCCCCAAGGAAACGGACAAGTCGAAGCGATCAATAAAATCTTGAAGACCATTCTCCAACGCACTCTAGACAATCACAAATCCAATTGGCATCACATGCTTTTCCCGGCACTCTGGGCCTACCGCACATCAACCAAAACCGCCACCGGTTTTACCCCTTTCCATTTAGTTCACGGTGTCGAATCTGTCCTCCCTATTGAGTGCCAGATCCCTACTCTAACCATCTCCGTTGAGCTCCTACCGGATACTTCCCCGATCGAGCAACGTTTACTGCTCCTAGAGCAGGCCGATGAAGATCGGCGCACAGCCATTCAGAACATGGAAGCTGCTAAACAACGATCGAAACTAAGTTACGACAAACGCGTCCACCCAAGAACCTTTTCGGAGGGAGACCTTGTCCTCGCTTACGATCAAGCTCATGATAAAATCGGAAAGGGAAAGTTCGTGTCTATGTGGCAAGGCCCCTACATCATACACACCTGCCTCGGGCAGGGGGCATACATTCTGACCGATTCAGAAGGCAACACCCTGCGCAACCCACGCAACGGGTTGTACCTTAAACGATTTTACCCATAGAAAATCTCATGGACACCATCGTCCATTTTTAGTATAGGCATACGTTTTATCCCTTTTTCGGGCCGAGCAACCCCTCTTACGAAAAAGGCACTTAGGGAGTTTCTGTTAAGCTCTTTTCTGACTCCTAAAACAATGAAAAGATCGCCGAGCAATCTTGCTTCCTTTCATGCTCGCTAAACGTATCTGAAAGGGCGTCTACCTGGTATAAGTTTACCCCTTTTCCGGACCTCGTAGACTAATTACGAAAAAGGTATACTCTAGTCACATCGGCTAGAAGAGTTCTCCATCCGCATCATTTTATGCTTTTTTGGGCCTTAGAGACTAAACCACGAAAAAGAACACCAATAGAGTCCACTTACCGCTTTCAGACTCTCTAAACATGATAGCAACCATGAGCATGCGCCATCCTGGGCTCACAAAATCCACAAGACAGTACCATTTCAGAGCACACTTTTATCCCTTCTTGGAGCTCATTAAAAACTACGAAGAAGGAAGAAGGGTGCCTCTTGGCGCCACGACAGATCATATCTACTCACATAGCAGCTTCCCCATTCTGGTCGCCTTTGTTCAGAGTATTCTGCAGTATGTCACCCGGAAACTCCCTCGACAGCTACCATCAGCTTCACCCCCCCAGAGTCAGTACATACCCTTCAGTCCCTAAAAGATGATCCCCACACCTACAAGTCAGTTCCCTACGCTGCCAGGTCAACCACGTCATCTTGCTCTGAACAAAGGAAGTTTGAGTCTACCCATTTTTGACCCAGTTATTTCCCATCCCCACAAGTATGTCAGTCCTACCAGTAGTACTACATCACTTCAGTTTACACCTCGCGCTCCCAGCAAGGAAACATCATTGCCTTGTTAGTTGCTGGTCTCCCTCTGTCGACGACAACCACATTGATTCCAGAGGATAGACCTAGAGGCCCCTGTGTCTTGGACTCATTACCATTTATGATGAGTGCCTACGAATCATTTCGAGAGAAATCCTCAGTACCTCTCCCAATGGTTGTTTCTCACATGCTCGACTTCAACACCTTGATCGCATCGTTGAGACTCGCACAGGGTATTGGTCCATTCAGTTATTAGTCGAAGACCCCGGATACCTCCTGACTCCTCCACATTTGAGAGTCTTCCTATGGATAACACCAGTTACACTTTTTCTATAGATATCCGGGCTGCGCATGGCGACAGTATTCAGATTTACCCAGGTTCCATACTCCCTTGAGTATACAGTTACAATACTGCCTAGAGATGGCTCACAGTCATTGAGTCCATACAGATGTTGGACACCTTCAGTTTCAGCAGTTCAACAGTTATTCCAGTGTATCAGTTATTGAGATCAGCCATGATCATGATAATATCCCACAATCATGTCCCCTCTGGACCATTATGATGTACCAGTATATTTCTTTACGTATTAGATCCCCCTTCTTGGGACTAATTGTTTTGTATATGTCTTGATACGAGCATGGGAATGCCCGCCTCGTCCTTTATCAGAGATTATACGTCATTCATATTGAGGCAATGTAATATTTTTTGTTTTTGCAGCTTCCAAGGGCCATGGCTCCAGTCTCCAACCGGTCTCTTCTCTCCCCTAAAACCCAGAAAAAGGACAAAAGAACTATGATGTCTATCGGCCATACGATGAGCTCCTGCCCTCACACATCAGGGGGCAATCTGTTAACACCTAAAAAGTGCTCACTAGCTCATTCCCTTACTCACATGACCCATTTGTCCACTTTTCCACCATCTGAGCCTCTGAAACCAACAAAAGGTCACCAAAAGACCTTAGTACACCCCTTTTTCCATTAAAAAAGATTATTTTTCCAAGAAAATCATAAAAAACCCTAAAAAAGGGTCCAAATTCCCAAAAATATTAAAAAGGGAATTAAAATATTATTTTTATTCAAAAAAGGAAAAAGGAGGGAAAATTACCTAAACCATGTTGGTCAATACCATTGGTTTCCACAAAACCACAAATGGTATTCCTCACCACCAAAACCTATAAAAAGGTGGTAGGGGCTCCTCATTTCACATCCTTCCATTATCTCATCCTTATGCTGCTGAAATCTCCCCTGAGCACTTTTAGCCATTGAAGCAACCTTGGAGAAAGAGACCTATTGGAGTTTGGAGCTACTCATCTTGGGAGTTGCTCAACATCAACCTTCACCATTGAAGGTAATATCGCAAGCACTTGCTTGCCCCCCACTTTTCAATACAAAAAATTATTTCTTATGTTTCTTGTTCTTGATTTTTGAAATATTTAAATTATTTGATTAGATTCTTGCTTAGATCCATGAAAAGTATTGTTTATTTAGTTTATTGTTTTTATTTCTATTGAAACTGCTGCTACTAGTTAGCAGGTGCCCATAGCACTAAGCTTGGTTGCAAAACCGAGCCAACACTCACTAATACATCTATCATCAAAAGCATGTATTCTCACTAATACATCTATCATCAAGAGTAAAAATATAAGAGTCCTAAATCTAAATAATTCTAAGTAACTAAGTGCAGTAAATAGGTAACCTCATCATTGATGAGGAAGACTTGTTATCAGATACTATACTACTCCCCCTTTCGAGGAGGGTCCTTTTGAACTACACCAAGCTTGTCTCGGAAGTATTCAAACTTTACTCGAGACAGAGGTTTAGTCAAGATATCAGCAATCTGATCCTCAGTGCTTATATACTCGAGCTTGATAGCTCCCCTCTGCACCATATCTCGTATATAGAAGTATCGGATCTCAATGTGTTTTGACTTATCATAGAACACATGATTTTCAGTCATCTTAATGCAGCTTTGATTATCACACATAATCACAGTGGGATCCATTTCTAAGTCAAACACTCCAGATAATAGTTTCCGAAGCCATACTGCTTCACAGCTGGTAGAACAAGCAGCTATATATTCTGCTTCAGCAGTATTGAGGGCCACACTAGATTGTTTCTTGCTAAACCATGAGATCATGGCAGATCCAAGACTGTAGCATCCACCTGAAGTACTTTTTCTGTCTGAGACACTACCTGCACAGTCAGAGTCTGAGTAACCATGTAACCTGAGTTCATGACCTCCGAGATAATATAGACCAAAATCTAATGTACCTTTTAGGTACCTCATTACATGCTTTGCAGCTATTAAGTGAACCTTTCTAGGTTCTACTAGATATTGACTTAGGGTATTTACAGCAAAGCATATATCAGGCCTAGTATTTGTTAAATACATCAATGACCCAATAATTTGTCTATATAGGGTTATGTCCACTAATTCTGATGAATCATTAACTAATAACTTCAAATTGGAGTCCATGGGAGTGGCCATGGCTTTACACTCCAACATATCAAATCTTTTGAGAATCTCCACAGTATACTTACCTTGATTTAGAAAGATTCCTTTTGGTTCTTGCCATACTTCTAAGCCTAAGAAGTAGTGCATTAATCCAAGATCTTTCATCTCGAATTTTGAAGAAAGCTTCTTCTTGCTTTCAATAATTTGTTTCTCATTTCCAGTTAGAAATAGATCATCTACATATAACAACAATATAACTGGTTCATCATCCATCACTTTGAGGTAAAGATTGGGGTCAGCTTTACTTTTGGTAAAGCCCATGCTTGTTAAGAAGTTGTCAATCCTCCCGTACCAAGCCCTGGGAGCTTGCTTCAATCCATATAATGCCTTTTTCAGTTTGCATACATGGGTCCTTCCATCCTTGACCTCAAACCCTTGTGGTTGTTCTATGTATACTTCTTCTTCAATTACACCATTCAGAAAAGCTGTCTTAACATCCATTTGGTGTAATTTCCACTTCATCATGGATGCAAGTGCCATGATAGTTCTAATTGAAGTATACCTAGCAACTGGTGCAAATGTTTCTTCATAATCAATTCCCTCCTTCTGAGAGAATCCTCTGGCTACAAATCTTGCTTTGTATTTTTCAATGCTGCCATCTACAGCATGTTTTATCTTGAAAATCCATTTGGAAGAAACCACACTTTTATCTTTTGGTTTGGGGACTATATCCCAAACATCATTTTTCATTATTGACTGATATTCTTTTGTCATTGCTTCTATCCATTCTTTCTTCTAAGCTGCCTCTTCATAGCTGGTAGGTAGTTGATCCACAAGATCACACATCAAGGCCATATAGTTGGACACTAGCTTTGGTTTCTTTCTTTCTCTAGTGGAGCCTTCAGGAGCTCCATATCTTTTAGCCCCTTGAATAATATCTCTAGCCCATGCTGGCCTTCTTTTCTTAGATAAGTCTGTAATAGGAGGCTCTTGTGGTTCCAACATGTCATGATCCTCTGGTGAATCATCTTCAGGAATGGGCACAACCTCCGTGATTCTGGGAGATGTATCTTCTTCATAGATTTCTTCAAGTTGGCCTTTCTGGATTTCTTGAGAGCTGCTTCTTCATCAAAAGTTACATCTCTACTTATTTCTATGTGATGACTTATTTCTATGTGATGAAAACCTGGAATGTAAATTTTGAAGGCTTTGGATGATTCACAATAACCAACAAATATTCCCTTCTTACCAGAAGGGTCCAACTTGGTTCTCTTTTCTTTTGGAATGTGGATGTACACAAGACACCCAAATAGTTTAAGATGACTTACCTCAGGCTTCTTTCCTGTAAACACTTCTTCTGGAGTTTTGAAATCAAGAGCACTATGAGATAATCTATTTTGCACATATACTACTGTCTTGGCTTCTTCAGCCCATAGATACATGGGAAGATCTTGGTCATGTATCATAGTCTTCACAGCTTCCATGATTGTTCTATTTTTCCTTTCAACCACCCCATTTTGTTGGGGATTATAGGGAGTAGTTAGTTCCCTTTTAATTCCAGCTTCTTTACAAAAGTCTTCAAAGTCCTTTGAGGTAAATTCTCTGCCATTATCTGTTCTGAGAATTTTGATTCTCTTTTCTGAGAGATTTTCTATTAGAGCCTTGAACTCTTTGAATTTTCCAAAGACTTCATTCTTACCTTTTAGGAAGTATATCCAAGTTTTCCTTGAATAGTCATCAATGAATGAAAGATAGTATTCAAACCCACTTAGAGAAGTAGTGGGCATTGGACCACATACATCTGAGTGTATTAGCTCCAGAATGTTCTTAGTCTTTGTTTCACTATTTGGAAAGGGGTTCTTGACATTTTTCCCTTTCTTACATCCTTTACATGAGCCATCATGATCAGCTTTCAAATTTGGTAATCCTATGACTACCTTGCTTACATAGGGTAAAGCTTTATAGTTGATGTGAGCTAATCTTCTATGCCATAGCTCACTGGGGCTAGAGATCTCATGAGCAAGGGCAGCTTTTGGATGACCCTTGAGCTTATAGATACCTCCTTCTTCTTCACCAATGAAAACTGCATCTTTAATTGTCTTTCCTTTGGACCACATGAGTACTTGTCCATCTATGAAAGCCACTCTAAATCCTTTCTTATCTAGTGCTGAGATAGAGAGTAGGTTCTTCTTTAAACCTGGTACATATAAGATGTCTTTCATCTTCAAAGGTGTTCCAGAATCTAGCTTGTAGCTAGCTTCACCAATTCCTTTGATGGGATATTGGTAGTCATCTCCTAGAGATACCTTTTGTGTAGAAGACTTTTCTTCAAGATTTGAGAAAGACTTTCTTTGACCTGTCATGTGCTTAGAAGCACCACTGTCAATGAGCCATGTATCTTCTCCAGGAGATACAGATCCAGAGAGTGCAGAGAATAGGATATATTCTTTTGGATCTTCTTTCTTCACCTTATATATTTTCCTTTTAGGTCTTACCTCTACCTCTTCTTCTTCTTCTTCTTCTTCTTCCTCTTCTTCACTATCATTTTCTGCCATATGTGCATGGTGTCTTTTGTGGACAAACTTCTTCTTTTGTGAAGGACAAAATCTGGAGATGTGTCCTAGTTTATCACAGTTGTAGCATTTGATTGTGGGAAGATCTCTTATTGGAATTGGTCATTTTCTCTTTTTAGGTCTAGAGAAGTGTTGAGATCCTTTGTGGTCAACTTTCTTGAGATGACCCATTCTTCTTCTTTTGGTATGGGTGGCCAAAGCTTGGTCATCCTCTTTGAGAAGAGCTTCTTTGTTGGCTACCCTAGCTTCTTCTTGAACACAATCCTCCCATACTATATTAAACTTCATGCTCTCTTTCCTGGCACACATGGTTTGTATGAATGATTCCCAAGGTCTAGTGAGACCATTGAGAGTAGTCATCACAAGTTCATCCTCATCAAGAGTATCACCAATTGCATCTAGTTGTTCCTTGATTTGTGAAACCCTTGAGAAGTAGTCTTGAATGGATTCTCCTTTGTGCATCTTGGTACTCTTCAATTGAGTCCTTAGGTTCATCTTCCTATTGATGTTCTTTCCTTCATACATTCTTCCTACGGCATCATACATTTCCTTTGGAGTCTTCTTGGAGGCCACTTGGGGAATCAAGTGGTCTTTAATAGAATCAACTATGATTCTCTTTTCCCTAATCAAATCCTTCCTTTGCTTTTCTTTGGCTTCATCTCCTTCTGGTTCTGCAACTTCATCTTTAATATAATGAGCAAGATCATTCTCTTCAAGAATGAGACCAATTCTGTATTTCCATGCCCGGAAATTCTCTATAACTTCTAGCTTGTCCTCAAGCTTAGTGTTTGGAGCCATCTTCTCTTGGGGGAGTCCAAGAGAGAGAGTACTTATCTGAAAAGTTACCTTTTACTTTTTCGGATCCTGAGACCGAAATTTATCGCACTTTTGGTAGAATTAGGGTTTGACTTTCCCGGAGTTCTACCCAACCAAAAAGTTCGATATAGAGATCAAAAGATTTGTCTTGAGAAGGACTATCCAACCATGTAATCAGATTTCAACAATACCAACTTTTTGCTGAGACCAATTTCTGGTTTATCGCACTTTTGGTAGAATTAGGGTTTGACTTTCCCGGAGTTCTATCCAACCAAAAAGTTCGATCTAGGGCACAAAATATTGATCTTGAGAAGGGCTATCCATCCATGTAATCAGATTTCAATAATACCAACCTTTTGCTGAAACCCTAAACTTCACCGAAGAGAGAGAGAGAGATTCTTACCTTGTGAAAGATGTCCTATTCAACCTGGCTCTGATACCATGTTAAGTTTAAACCAAATAGACTAGCAAGATCACTGAAAGAAGCATAATCACAAGATAGACACAGTATTTACCCTGGGAAACCCTCATGGGGTAGAAAACCCAGCAAAGCTTTCCTCAATAAGATGATCAACCAAAATACAAGATGTGCTCCCTCCTTCTTCTCCTCCTTAGCAGATCTCCCAGACAAGTGCGCTACTTTTCTCAAGTGAGCGAGTGTATCTAATGAGGAGTTCACCTCCTCTATTTATACTAACTACCGACCATCAAAAATACCTAATGGGGCCGACCTCTCCTGGAGAAGTCTAATAACCCCTAAAACATAACCTCAGGGCCGACCCCCACATGGTGGGTCTAATAACCCTAGTTACCACAACTCCTCGGAGGAATAAACATCTCCGAATACATAATAGAATCACCTCGGAGGGATGGAACATCTCCGGAATAAATAATGTACAAATATAATATTCTTAGAAGTTACAATATTCAACAACCCTTCTATTTACTTTGTTAGTATATTGTTGTTGGACGCATATGCTTTGTAAGTCGTCTCGTAGTATTTGTTGATCCATAGTTTGTATTATTGTTGTTGGATGCATATGCTTTGTAAGTCATCCCGTAGTATTTGTTGATCCATAGTTTGTATTATTGTTGTTGGATCCATATACTTTGTAAGTCATCCCGTAGTAATTGTTGATCCATATTTTTTATTGGCCCATGGTTTGTATTGACACATGGTATTGACCCATGATATTGGTGCCTAGAATTAGTATATAAGTTTGTGTTGAGACCAATGAAGGTACCGTGAAGTTAATTGTATTGAGCTTGCCGCCTCGAAGTGGCCTGTGATCAATATAAAAGTGATTATGAGTTCTGTTATTTATGATATCTCGTGTATTTGCATTAATTAATTATTGCAGGTTCATCACAAACAGCTCGACTTAGTTTATGCTCAGTTTGGTTTGTTGTACGAGATTATTCCTGATGCACCAAGGTCTAATATAGACCTAGGTAAGCCTAAACCTAGATCACATGCCGATGGCATAGTGGGTTCGATCGATTCTGCAGCGTTTGACGCCTTAACAAAGCAGTTGCATGCCTTGTCAATCAAACAAACTGCTCTAGAAGCAACTTCTGTTGCATCCTCCCCTTCTACAACTGTATCTATACAACAGGTGTAGACAAACCAAAAGGGATTTCGCCAGCCCAAAAGAAAGGGAAAGAAAGGGGAGGGAAACCAACAAAATCCCAACAATAAGCAAAATGCCGAGGAGGGAAAAAAAGATAAATGGAAGGCTAAGTTCCCTTGCAAACTATGTCAAGGGGACCACCTTACCCACCAATGCCCTCTTATGGAAGAAGCCCAGAAGCTGATCTGTGAGAAGAAACTGGCTATCTTGAAAGATCCTTTTCCTCATGGACAAAGTTCAGCTTCTGGAAACTCTAGTGCTGTTGGCACCCCAGCTGATCAGTCTTTTATTAACATGGTTAATTCATACACTCTATTGCAAACTCGAGCCAAGAATTATACCCCAGACTCGCAACAAAATGACACTTGTGAATCTTCCACTCCTCTTCACATACTTGTGGAGACGCTGCCTAAGATACCAAAAGGTGTCTACAAACGTGTTGTGCACAACCCTAAGTCTTGGGCTGCTCCCAACTACAATGTTGTGGAGGACTTAGCCCAAACCCTTTGTGCCATGTCCACCTTGGAGGTACTACAGAGTTTCCCATTGCAACGCAGTGCTCTTCTGGCAGTGATTGGGAGTGTTGATTCGTCCAACATGATTGCATGCTTTGATATGAAAGATATCAAGTACCAATTGTCGTATCATGTTTCTCTCTAGATTGAAGTCATCCATGGTCCTAATACCATCGGATGAGCTGTAGTGGATGAGGGCACATCTACGTGTGTAATGTCTATTTCCTATTGGAGAGCCTTGGGTGAACCTGAGTTATCCCCCTCGAACATGATACTCATTGCCTTCGATGGAAGATCCTTTCGTCCACATGGAGTCTTACCATCCTTCGATATTGAACTTGCAGGAAAGCTAGTATCAGTAGAGGTCAAAATTATGGATTCCCCACTAGATTACAATTTTTTGTTGGGTAGGAGATGGACATATGCCATGCAGTAAGTGCCATCAGTTGTCTTCCAGGTCATAATGTTCCCACACGAAGGAAAGATCGTCATAGTTGATCAACTTTCCTTTACCCGGAAGAACAACCAGGCTTCATCGGACTCATCCATTCTGTTGATTGATCAATATGGCCCCATCACTGAGTGTTTAGGAGCGGGGCTCTATGGGTCCTTAATAGGAACTTTTGACCTACCTACTCCTACCTTGTTCGTTGGTTCTGAAGAATGTTCACCTTCTGAGATCTCCACCGTCTATTCAACGACAGATACACGGAGTCTCCTCACTAGATCAGAACCAACTATGCCTATACTTATTGCAAAGATAACCCACTTGGATTCACAACAACCTGCAACAGAATATATCACGACTCTGTTGGTCTCTGTCGAGTTGGATATGGACCCTGTTCCTGCATGACCAATAGACTCTACCCTCTCTCCTGATAGTTTAGACATGGTTTTACCTTCGGACGAAACATTTTTGGAAGCTATGATAGGCCTGGACCACCCTTGGGAATAGTTAGACCCCAGGTCCTATTTATTTCCTGTTCTAAACTTGATCGAGTGAGGCAAGTTCTCTCCGAGACCCTATGAGAATATTGATTGGTCCTTTGTCCCCTCCACTTCACAAGTTGTTCTTGCCGAAGGGAATAGGACAAGTACAGAAAGAACCATCTCGATCAATATTTCCACTAAGCCAGGGGTCACCGAAAACGTCTTTATTGGAGTGGATTGCTATCTTGATGAGATCATTCCATACACCAATCTATTTAATGACATCTTTTCCCGGCCTCATCATGAGATCCTAGGCATTGACCCCACCTGAAGAAGTGCTTTTGTGCTTTTTCATGTATTTTTAGCTGTACATTTCTGTAAAGTTAATTCTGTTTATCGTCATTGTAGTCTTATGCAGTTATTGCTTTGTGTTTCAGATGTCAACTGAACACTTTATAGGATTTGCTAATGGCGCTAGCCGCCACACCCGTTAGTTGGCCACAACAGCTTGGGTTATTTACTCACCAGCTGGTCAATTGGTGTCTTTGGGAGGGGCTTGTCTAGGTCCCACAACGAACAATGTGGTTGAATACAGTGCAGTCATAGAGCTACTTCGATATGCTCTGTCTAATGGCATTTCACGTTTGGAGGTATATCTCAACTCATAGTTAGTTGTTTTTTAGTTACTGGGTGTTTATCAAGTTAGAGATCCTACTTTGCTATGTCATTTCATGCGAGTTAGGTTACTTGAGAGACAGTTTGATTATATCACATATCATCATATTACAAGGAACTTGAATGCATTAGTTGATTCATTTGAAAATTATGTTTTAGATTGGCATTTATATCATTCACACACATAAGTAATTCATGCATAAAACACAAAAACACACATGTAGATAACCAATACTATATCAAAAAATAATATGAGTTTTGGGATCAAAATTCTATCACAAAGTCGAGTCATAAGATACAAAATTGGGCTCGATGGCCTCAAAAATATACATAGAATATCCTTCTCCTATGGAGAAGGTGGGGCCTCATCTACCTCTGCTGCCTCTCGGTAGCAGATGACCAGCCTAGCTACTTTCTGCAACAACCTAATTCAGGATGGGGGTACACCTACTACATACTCCCACATATCAACTGGCATCTGCTCAATATGGTATGTAGGAATATCATGAGTCAACTGACCCATCTTCCTCTCTATGGCCCCCAGAGTGGCATCAACTGCACCCACTTCTACTGGTCTTACGAAAGTATATGGGTGTCCTTCAGGGTGCACTAGTCCAACATCTGCATTTGACACTTTGTTTCAGTATTTCGAACTCATCATAAAAATCATATATGCATAAATTTAAAAAAATTAAATAATTTTTCAAAAACATAAACATACCCATATCTCCCCAGGTTGCTTTTGGAGGAAGTATCATCTCTGGATCATGACGGAAATCTAGGCCTGCATACGGAAACTTCTCAAGGGTTGGCACCTACCATTCCCACCAACCCCAGATGTCATCCTCTTGGTAACATAGGTTGCTCTCGCCACCACCCTGGCGAAGGAAGATCTCACCCCAACGGGACAACATTGGCTCGCGAGGGTTGACAAGGGGCAATGCCATACCCAAACTGATAGTAGGTACCCTCTCAAAGAAGAAGGTAAAAAGTATGCTGCCATATCCGAAGTTCTTCTTCCTCCTGATATTACACCCCGAGAGTTGAAGTTTCATGTTCTCCAACAAACTCGAACACCAGTCAAAAACATGCCCTTGCAAGCATTCAACGCCTATATGCATGTAGTGCCTAGAGGCAAGATGTTGTGAGGCACTTCCCCCCATTCGGTTGAGAAAACTCAAAATAAATCGAAGAGGGAAGCTCGCAACAGTAGAGATGAGAACTTGACTACCACATTTCTTACTTCCTGGCACACAATATGCATTGATGTATTCTTGCACTGTTAATGCACCCACTTTGCTAGAAGACCCTTTTAGATTCACCGACTCTCCTCTACGAGAGAGACCTGTGATAAAGTAAATGTCATCAATAGTGAGCTCTAGTATCTCACCTTGGATATCAAAAACCATGGCACATGCATCCCAGTATCGAACAAGTCTTTCTAGCAAGCGAATTTGGGCCCGCATGTTGACCGTTCGGTAAAATTTCAGTAATCCACACCTTCTGAGTGTATGAAGAGTTGTTGGATCTTGCAAAGATTCTATATCCATATCTTCATGCTCTCTTTCCCTCCATACCAACACCATCCTGCCCAAAAAACAGTCAGTTTTTAGCATTTTTTAAGTTTTTGGCCACTTTCAGGGGTGTACGCTGCTCTTCACACTGGACATGCATGTTTAGAACGCTGGTGTTCTTCATGAAGAGCAACGTACATGCAAAGCACATTGTGAGCATTTCCAAAACAGGGTTTTTTACCATAAAAATTGACAAAAAAGACATGGAAATGCAAGTTTGGGAGGATTAAACTTACTTAGAGGAAGTGGAAGGTTGATTGGTACTCTGGTTTGATCGTAATGAGTGGAAGAAGATCAAGGGTTTTTTCCAATTCTTGCTCTCAAATTCTCAATTGTGATATTTCATTTTCTATTTTGAAACTAATTATATAAAAGTGAGTTTAATTTTTACCCACTTTTTGAAAAAGTCTATAGTTTCAATTTGTTATTAAAGGGTCCTATTTAATCACTAATACTTGCAGGTCTTGGTGAAGTAATTCTACCATAGATATTTCAAATTTTCACTAGATTCTCAAAGCATTGAATCGTTATGACTTAGTTTCTTTGTTGATAGACCAATATAGACGTTGTATTGATAATTTATTATGTCATTGAGAAATTTTTGTCGCCACTTACTAACTGGATTATTGAGATCACATTTTGGCAGGTCATGAATATATGATCCTAGTAGCTATCTTTTAAGTCGTTTTAAGCTCTTGTTTTGACTATGAAAAACTAAACAAGATCGCCGAGCAAACTTGGCCTCTTCAAGCTCGTTAAAGGAATTGAAGGTCCATCCGCTCAGATATAAGTTTAACGCTTTTTCGAACCTTTGCGGATTACTTATGAAAAATGAATACTCTAGTCATGCATCGCTAGAAGAGTTCTCCTCTCATTGTTTTATACTTTTTCGGGGGAGGGGACTAACTATACAAAAAAGGCCTTTTGGAGCCTCTCTTTAGGGTTTTTAGGCTCTCTAAACATGAAAACACCAAGCGAGCATTCACCTACTTGGGCTCAATGTGAAATCCACGAGAGGGTAAATAGAGGATGGTTTAAGTTTTTCAAACTCTATAAATAGGAAAACACCGGCGAGCATTAACCTACTTGGGCTCGATATTAAACTCCACGAGTATGTGTATGGAGTTATTGTTTAAGTTTTTCAGACTCCTTAAAATTGAAAACATCGACGAGCAAGAATAGATCTCGGCTCGATATTAAAATCCAGAGATCAGTACTATGGAGTATTCTTCTATCTCTTCTTCGAACTCTATAAACAATGAATAAGGTCCCAAGTCTTCCTCCCATGGGCTCGTTAAAAGTTTTACATGGTTGGACCTATTGAGTTTTCTATTTTTCTTGGACTCATTAAATAAACAAGAAGAAAATTCTTTTACCAAAAAGAATAAGGGATAAAAAGGTTGTATTGCATCTCTTTCAGTTTCAAAGGCAGTTATGTCAGTCATATCCTTGAACACAGCACCTACTTGAGTCTTTCATGTCAGTTGGGTTTTAGTTTTTGAATTTAGGGTGAACTTGATCTCCAATTTGTCAACTCCCAAGGTTGGTTATTCTTCCAACCATATGGAGGGTATGTTATGTCTCCCACATTGCAGACTTATATCATTTCTCTCGTTATGTTGAAAACTTCCTAAGTCACTTTGTGTCGTGCTCACTGTTCAAGGTTACATCCTGTGTCGGCCATTCTGTAGTTTACCTTGACTTCATGTGTCGGCTATCCTGGTGTCAATTTGTTTCATCTTGTTACTTGTCCTACTCCACATCAGATCTTACCTATGAGTGTTCCTCGTGTTGGATGATGGAGGATGCATTAATGCCTTTCTTCCAAAGGACTTCTTCCCATCGACCTCAGCTCATTATGCTCTGGGAGCGAAGTTTAGATTTTCGGTTAGTAACTTGGGGATTGCAGTCATCAGTGTCAGTTTCCCTCACTGTTGAATAAATGGGAATACATCAATGTCTCTTATTCGACAGGTTCCTCAAGTGTTCAACCTCAAGTCTTCTTATTCACACTTGTTGGATCGTACTAGGTACCTTGGACCCCATTATCATTATCGATGGAATTCCTTGCATTTGTTAATAGTATACATCAATGACCGATAATAAAACAATACCCCCCATGTTCAACTTCAGCTCATGTATTCGCATGGTTAAGGTTTGTACCTTGGGTTGTTTTGGATGAAGACCTTGGGACTATGATAGCATCACCATATTTATGTTATCTCCAAGTTGCGCAAGACTGAGCCTCACTCATTTTGGCTCTTTATGAGACATAGATCCAACTTGTTGTTATGGCTATGATCTCTCTATTAACATGGATCCACACTTGTATTTCAGTGGCCATGCTTTATATATACATCTCCTAGTTATGTATCAGAGATCATATTACACATCTATATGATGTAAAGATTGTAATTTCTCGCTAACGTTGATCGTTGTTTCAAGTGTTTTCGTGACTTGGTTCCGTGGTTTCTTGCTACTCCTTTGACTTGGACATATAATGTATTTCGGCCATGATTTCCCTCTGACCTCACACATTAGGGGGCATCTATTATAGGTCAAATCTGCATTTCTTCGTCCCGTGATCACCTTGCCTTGTAGATCACACAAAAGAAAAGGACACAAAGGATTGAATAGCATGATTGCCTTAGATGACTTGTTTCCAGAAGTACACTTCTCACCTGAGAATTTAACAGTTTCTTCTGTTTTTGCCACCTGTACGCCCATCTATGTACACAAGACCTGTGTACTGTACCCTACTCTCCTCAAGGGAAACCAACATACGCCTCCAAAAAAGTTGTAAATGCATATTGTTAAGCATAAAAGTTGCTTCATGTACGCCACTCTTGTTGTATGAAACCCACGTATATCTTAAGATGAAATCAAAAATATATTAATTTGACGAATTGGGATTAGTTGAAGTTGGTTCTACAACTTCCCCAACCTCCCAATCCAACCACCTCTCGATCTAAATTGCCTACCTTGTCCCATAAATACAAGGAGGATCCATGAGAGGGGTTACTCACATACTCACAATAGCCATAAATTCTTGAGAGAAGGCTTGAAGTATTGTTACACTGGAGGAAAGTTCCAAGTAAGAGTGAAGAGCAGGAGCCCAAGATCCGATTGCAGAAACATCTTTACACGTCAGGTATATTGTATTTATTTCATGTTTCTTTGACAATAAAAGGTCGAAACATCCTTCCTATCCCAAATATGATATCTATTGGATTGCATTGCATGTCTATTTGGTGTAATTATTGATTATATTTGATGTTAGATTGCTTTGTCATTCCATCATATGTTATATGGTCAAGATACGCTGAGGAAGGTGTCTCTTGTATTGCAGGTTATCCAAACAGAAGGTCAAGAGGGAGATCAAGTGAAGCACCAAGCAAAAGCTAGGATCAAACGTTGAAAAGAGGTATCTCCTTCAATCCCAATCTATTTCTTTTGTAATAACCATATGCAGTATAATCAATGTGTTTACTTGTCAACCCCACCCAGTTGGTAGTGTCCATCTCCTCACGATAGGGTAGAAATCCTGAACAACAGTAGATGTATGAATTTCATAAGCCAATCCAATGTACGGCCCCTAGAGGTCGTCTCCAGTTGTCCCTTCTTGATATCTTCACCTTGGACCTGCTTTACTGTCCATACTACTTCGCATATTAACTAGTATTTCTTGATATCCTCGGTCCCGTTACCCTAAAAGATCGGCATCTTCACATCGTCATTTTCCATCCTTGGTCTCCTACTAGTATTTGTAGACCCACTGCTCCTACCGTTGTTCTGACACATCGGACAACCCTGCGAAGAGCTTACGTCTCTTCCTCCGAAATTTGGCATAGTACATGGAGTTGTGGGTACAATGTCTCTTTGGGTCTATCCTTCTTCGGGTTCAGGGGTAACCTAGTTTCTTTCTTCATCACAGTAAGGTCGCTTAGTCCTTTGTGGTCCCGTTTCCCAATTCTTTGTTCTGCTCGCCCTAGGAGACTCTCTCTCAATCTCAGTCCTCCTCTTCTTCTCCAGCAGGAAGATCACCCCACTTTGTAGGGTACCACAATATTCCACAACCTCCTTATAATTTCATCGTAGCTCATGGCCATCTACCCCGCACCATTCTATCAGATCCGAATTTGCGTGGTACCCACAACCTCTGCACACCGATCTTTACTCGTCAGAATTCATCTTCAATATACCTCTCTCACAAATAGTCATTTTAATCCACAGTTTCAGTGACAATAGAAACCTTCCTCTGGGTCCTTTGAAAAAATTTCTTTCCACATCATTGTATGACTTAATTGTGTCGACAAGGAATTTAGTCATTGTCACCTACCCAAATTTTAGAAATTATTATTTTATTAGCAAAATACTTTATGTTAAATTTAATTACAAAGTTTTGTAATTATGATTAGTTTTGATCAAGGATGAATGTAATTACTGATTATTATTATTTAAATAAATTAATTAGGAGATAAACACCCAAGGGGACTATTAAATGAGTGTTTACTTACCCATTAGGAGGAATGGAAGCTGTTGGAAGGTATGGAACATATGGCAGCAATTGCACCACACCACTAGCCGTTGGTTATGGGACAAATACCCCTAAAAATGTGGCATTATCCCCCAAGTGGTGGGAGTAGGCAGGTAGCTCATTTAATGACCAAGTAACAACTGAAAAGGCCTAGGTAGCCTACATAAGGAAAATTCGCATTGAGAAGGAAAGTCTTACACAATATTTCTACAGGAATATTTCCTCATCTGCATCAGGTGATCACTAAGAGATTCGAATAGGGAGGCTAGCTGTGAGTGCAATCATAAGTCTGCATACTATATTTATTAAGGAGAACCAGAGGTGCTGGAGGAGGTCCCTTGGATTGCTACCTCTTGAAGATTCCACAGTTATTTACTACTGCAAGAAGAGATCCTAAATTTCTAAGTTTCTTCCTCTTGGTGGTTCAGTGACTAGGCTCAGGGGTCCTAAGGCAAGTACTTGACTGTCTTCAGGAATTGGTTGGGTGGAACAGTCTTCTTGGGATGCTTGTTTCCCTACAGATTAATCCACGTTTTACAATTTCTACTTTATTTCAGTTATTAGTTCTGTTTAAGTAAAATTAGAAATCTTTGTTTTGAAGAAGAATTGATTTCTAATTTTATTTATAGTCTGAATTTCGAAGTTTATGTTATTCTGAATTAATAAACCAATCTCTACATTTTTCCTCATGTTGTTGTTTGCATCGTACTCTAGTGTAGAGACACAAATTAAGTATAGATGAAAAGATAGGCAAATTGCCATTGATTCGATAGATAAATATAGTAATTTATATGTTTATCAGCTTCTGCCCTATAGTTAATAATAGTAAGAAGTTCTGTATAATACCTAAATATTATAGAATATTCCATTGTTTCATTACAAACAAACATTGTTTATTTCCTGTATAAATATATTGTAATTTCTTATCTCTACTATGTACATAAGAAATAAATGAAATTCAAATTTCCATACATCATATCATGTCTGCAATATAAATAATATTGCTGCAAATAAATAAATGTATAAATTATGGATAATGCTGCAAACCATAGTCATTTCACAATCCTCACATTTTACACACACATTGTTTTCATTTCCTATTATAACATATGCAATAAACATTTTAGTTGTATCAAATAATGAAAACATGATAAACCTTATTTCATTTTCTTTCATCTTATCATATATTTTATAAACTATATATATTATAAACTGCATATATTGATTTTCAAAAACTGGGTTCGTATCAAACCCTAGTTAGAATTTCGATTTCCATTACTAGCGTTTTGCAACATAAACAAACACAACCTACACAAGCTACAGATTGAATCCTAGTTTTTGGCTTCAAATACCTTTTCAGAAGTTCATATTCAAGCATTTATTTATATTCAAAGACAAGACTCGAACTAGGGTATGACCCTGTTCTTTTCCATTACAAACGAAAGGAAAACCATTTAGGAATTACATATTACAGAGTTATCATCTATGACAAAGCATATAGACCCTTGTCTAGCTCGAAAGTTACGATATCAACCTACAGTATTCAGACGTATAACACAGACGAATAGCACAGAATGAAATAGCATATATTGATTGCCGAGAAGAAAAACATTGTATCCACAGTAGACGAGCCTCGGCTCTATACATCATTTCTCATAACATAAACCAACAGGTCGTGGCTCAAAGTTTAAACTAATACAAGTCCCAAATCCAAGAAGGGAACCCAATGTTCTCAAAAACAAAGAGATTACAACATGTTTCCAAATGAAAATCGCACAGGGTTTATTCCCAAGTTTAATCATTTTAAAACAAGTCCAAAAACCCTCAGCTTTGACGAGTAGTATAAATCCCAGTTTGACGAAGCTAGGCATCAAATTTTAAGACCGAGTATGATATAAACAAACGAGTGTCACATCCCTATATACACATCGTTTGAATAACAAAAGGGTCTTCAAGTTTTTCAACTGACAGACAATGCCGAGGCATGGTTAAAAATTGGTTACTCATCCTCTTGAAACCACATCAACCAAAGTCGAAAGCCACCTACGAGGGTTTGAGACCTGGAGCTTACTAGGAATGGAAGCACACCTTTCCTTTCCAAACCCTTGCTCAAGTCATTCTTCGAACCCTGCAACTGACAAAACAACATCTTAGAATTAGACAACTATTATATTTTTTTTAAAACTAAAAGTTGAAGTTCAACAAAAGAATCACTATTCATTTTCGAGAACACTTACCTTCTCAACAGGCGACCAAGTTCTTTACATTCACCAGTAAAACGACGAGCTCTTTTCTGTAGACGAGATCAGGATACCTCTATCATTTTACAGCTTTGTGTGTTTCAGTCAAACTCTAAAATGAAAAGCTTAAAACTATCGACTCAATAACACTTCAAACCAGAGACCCAACATTTTAGCACAATGCCATTATAGTGAGAAAGAACCTGCAACTTCAACCCTAATCTACAGGTCTCAAGGTTGAAACCTCTTACAAGCTTTCTAACCCTAGAATTTGGGAGACTGTCAGCCACACAGATCGAAACAATAGAACAATGAACGACATTCAAATCTCATTAACCAAAATGATGACAAAAGTTAGGGTTGCATCAGATGATCCAAATTCATCACTATCGACGATCATAATAGTGCCAGCGAGATGGCATCGGGATGAACAAATTTTGCATTTAATGCCACATTCTTTAGTACAAGCATGGCAATGCCACTTTGGCACATGGAGGATCGATCAACAACCAGCTCGGAGGAGTTCATTATAGAAACCATTACATAGTGGTTGTCGCGATTGACATTACATCGATTTTACACTACGTGGATTGGTAACAATCCCTGTCAACCGGAGTTGTGAACCGAGTTTTTAATGTAGGATCAAGATACGATCTCCATGAAATCTCGAGGCTTATGCCATTTATTGAAATGTCAACTTGTCCACCCTATTGACATAAATGAATGTTAGTTCCAATTATAACGACAACCAATCTTCACATAAGATCTTTTATAAACTCAAAACATTTGATTGAATTGTTAATAGTTAACGCTGTAACTTTATGATCGCAATTAGGGTATTAAGACTAAAGTTTAGTCATGTATTAAGTTCATATTTCATATCATTTTAATATTGTAAACTCTCATATATTTTGTAAATAGTTTGCAATTGTAGAACTATTGCATAGGATAGAAAATCTCTAAGATTTATATGAATAGCAGGGTAATCATAGTTTTCATTTTTGCAACTAATAAAAAGATAAGAGTATGCATTTATGATTTATAACAAGACCAATGAATAGTAATTAGCATAAAAACCATGCTATTGTCATGAACCTCATACCCTAACTCTTAATGTAATGCATCTGATGGTTAGTGATACATTTACGACGTTAATACTTTACAAGTATTAGTTATCTTAAGGTGACGACCCAAGCCAAACTAGAACTACGTCATTGGATTACGAAAACAAACTCAAATAGCATGTATACCTTCTAGACGTCATTGTTTTCCAACATTCATAAATTGTAAGACAACGTTGAAAAACCAGTAAGTAGCACTAGACCATTGATACCTGAAGATACTTGTTTTCGCAAAAGAATTCGCAACATTTTTATTTGACGTTGAATTGAATTACACACGTACTTTTAAACTATGCAGTTATTGAACCTCTTACATGTCGTCTGCACATAGAATATTCAAATGCATTAGCGTCGCAGCTAAGTAAACTCTAGGGTACCTCGTAGAACACCCTTGTTCATCAAAAATCAAACTGTCAATATCTTTTCAAGAAAAAGTATTGCATCACATTAATGACCTGTTAGTTCATCTATTACCATAATCATGTTTGTAAATTATGTATTAAAGTTGTCATTGTCACAATGCTGCTAAAACATAAATTAAATTATATTTAGTACTAAAGACTTTTTAATTAAAGCTGTCGTAATCAAACAATTATTATTTCTACATCTATAAATTTTGTATTTAATGTCGTTTTCAAAATTTTTAATTTTTTATGAAAATTCGGGATGTTACATGTGGTATCAGAGCTCATGTTTGAACTCTAGGCCTAAAAGAGGTCTAAGAACACGCAGCAGAAAATTTTATACAACAAAAAATTTTACTAATTTGAATTTGAATTATGATGTAATCCAGAAATTATTTTAAGCTACAGGTATGGAGAATTCAGTTGATCATATAGACAACATATTTCAACCAAACAGCCACAACTCGGGATAGCACTATGTAGAAGGTCACGGTGAACTAAATAACAGTTCGTCAGAATTGTTATGTGTTTTTCATGAATTAAAGGCAGAAATCAGATCTGTGAAACAAGACAATGAAAGAATTTTGCAAGCACAAGAACAATTAAACCAAGTGCTGTTTGAATAGTGCCCAATTGAGGAGCAAGAGAGAGATAATGAAGATATCTCCAAAGTTGAGGATCTGCCTCATGTTAATAAAAATCAGAAAATGAAAACTAGTGAGGTGAAAAACAGTTCAACCTCATTAGGAGATGCTATTGAAGTGCGTAAAAAGAAACGTAACTACATTAGTGATAGCAGCGAAGGAGATTTCAAACCCAGAAGAAAAAATATAAGGAGTATGAACATATTTCTAGAGAGTTCAAAAATATTAGACCTCCAACTTTCAATGGAGAAACTAAGAAGGGCGAGACAATTGAAGCTTGGCTGTCCGGTATGAAGAAATAATTCCAGATCTATAACTATTCATAATTCTTGAAGGCAAAAATGGCTATATATAACTTGACTGGAAAAGCAGATATTTGGTGGCAGGACATCAAAAGAGTAAAGGGAATCAAAGATAAAGATGTAAGTTGGAGTACTTTTAAACAATATTTTAAAAAGAAGTATTTATCTGAACAGTACCATGAGGAAAAATCCAAAGAATTCTACGATTTGAAGCTGGGAGGTGTAGGGACCCTCTTTTTTGGACTTACTCACTTAAAAATTATTAGAAACTTAAAGTATAATATAACCATTATGATGCATAATTATTAATAAAACTTATCAAATTCAAGAACTAACAAAAACACAATACCTGAATCTGTTGTTGGAGGAGTAGTCGTCGTCGTCAGTCCGATCCCGCTTTCCCTTGAAATCCGCTTCGCTCGTTGTGCCCCTCCAGCAGAAGCTCGTTTAACCATTGGTGAAGCAACCGTTAGCTTCGCCACCCAACCATAGGCTCATGCTTTCAGTCGCATGGCCTCCCCCGAGCTTCAGGTCGTAGAGTTCACACATATATTTCAGAAATTCAGCTTGGGCTTCCCTTCCCACCAGGATTTCTAAGCCAAACCCTTAGATAGCAGCAAGTCTTTGAGGCATTCGAAAATTACGACAATCGTCCAAATTATGGGTCCTTTACCCATTCCCCAAGCCTTCCTTATAAAGGAAAATCTCATGCGACACATGTCGCTTCATGCATAATTACATATTTTTAATTAATAATTTAATTAAAACACTCACCCATCCAAGTGTCAGTTTCTCTGGGAAGTGCACCAACATCCCTAAGTTTGCTCTAGTTTGTCCCCCAGATATTTTAATTAACTCCTAGCTTTTAGTTGACTAGGTGTCTAATCTTAGGATTCTATTTTGCTCCTAAATAATGATTTCTATTATTTTAAATGCTCAACAAAATAACTATTCATGTGCAAATGCCTAAATTATTTTCATGCATTTGCTAAGTAATAATCTAGAGTTATTCTCATAAGTTTTTATGCAGTTAAATTTATCAATCAAACTCACTAGGATCACGGTGCCGCGTCGTTGGGCTCCTAGTTCCTTAATTTAATTTCTATGACATGGCACCACTCCGTCGAGTCCAGTCATCCATAGTTTCCATTCCTCGGCAAGGCACCACATCGTTGGGTCCTTGCATTCACTCTTTCCGTTCTCGGCAGGGTACCGCACCGTCGGGCCCTTCTACCGTCATCCTTCCGTTTTGACTTGCGGGAACTTCATGTAGGGATTTCAGGAGCCGTTACCTTCCATCCTCCGTCTACACGCTATCTAGGGACTAATGGCGCTGAGGAGTGAGTCCGTTCTCACTGCGCGCCCCTCAACTCGTACGTGACCAGCTCCGTCGTGGCCCACCTCGTACGCCCTCACGCATTCCTCTTGAGCAAGCGGATCAATGCTTATCTGCTCATGCGTGGTATTCTCGTCGGAAGTCGACATCGTCGTCGCTTCCCTTGTGTGTGATTTACCCGTACTCTACGACCCTTCATGTTCCTTTGTGTGTCCTTCGGTGAACCGTTTCACCTATCGCTACACACATTTCTCACAAACATAAATCATTATTTTATTGATTTACAATCAATGGTAATCATAAATATACTCAAAATAAAATCAAAGGATTATTTTATTAATGTTTGAAACAGTCGGGTCACTAAGCAAGTTCCCTCAATGTCTATAGTAGTCTAGGGGCACTACATACACCCCTACTTATTTAGAACTTCGTCCCGAAGTTCAGAATAAATGCGGAAAGCTATGATGCATCTCAGTTGCATCCTCCCAAGTCACAAAGCTAAGGTTGTAGCTGTCCTACTATACTTTGACTTGATCAATCAGGGCTAATCATTAAGCAAGAACTAATCAATCAATTATACCACTCCACATATATACTTTAAATCCTTAATTCATTTATCAATTATTGTCGTCATTCACATCTTCAGGTTTTCCTCAATCTTTTAAGACATATCAAGGCTCAAGAAACCACTTTATCGAAGTTGTTCGGCTGGGTCACTCGACAAGTGCCCTTAAGGTCCACAGTCATTTTAGGGGCATTACATACACCCCCTCATATATAGAACTTCGTCCCGAAGTTAATAATTTTTTTTTTTTTTTTGTTCTCGTTCTTTCAACGCTAGAATTATCTTAATTTCTATTCTCATCCTCATGTCATTGTATTCTATTTTTCTCCAATAGGCATGGCTATAAGCACAAGTGGTTAAATTCATTAGTTTTCTATTTCGTCCATCATGGTTCCAATACATCCTCAAGAACTCAATCGTAATTCCGCGTAATGCAAATCCAAAAATACCTTCATAATTGTCAATCCAAACTTAGACTACTTACCCTCCTAATCATCTACGAAGATCCATGACATCCACTTTAAATACAAGCCATATTGCGTCCGTAACCACACCATAGCTACCCAATCATCTTGTATAACAAAATCCAAGCAAGAATTTAAATTCATTGGCTATCCTTTCCTTCAAGACGAGAAGGTAATCATCATAAAATATTCAGTCAAATATAGATGGGTAAGATATAATCACAGTCTTTAACAAATCCAGAGAGACCCTCAAATATTTCAAAATCAATTCCCATAAGACTACTTCCAAAACCCTCTAAATGTTTTAATAATGTTGGTCCTCAAATCGATAGGTTTCCAGGTATCGAAACTTAGTGACTTGGTCAAATGTATTAAAATTGATCTCTTAGTCCTTTCATCAGTATCATCATGTCAAGGTTAATGAGCTTATCACATCCTTACTTCATTTCTTCCTTTCTGTTGTCACCAGATTGCTTCGACAGACTCATCAAATAGTACAATGTGTTTTTTTTTTTTTTTTCATCCTCATCGAGTTCTATCTTGTCTAGTCATATTTCGTAAACGTTCGACTATGTCGTTGGGTTTTGCTGCATTACATTCAGTTCATTGTGTTGATCAACTTCATGCTTCGTTTTACTAAAAATTGTCTTCGTTTGGTCCTTTTGCTGGACTTTCCAAGTTTCATCTTATGTGTCTATATAGTCTCATCGAGTCTTGTCTTAAGGTCTAGTCATGATTTTCATATTTGTTTCATCAAATAATTGTGTCAAGCTCATCGTTTTGATACTCCAAAAGTCGTCTTGCTTTGGCCTTTTTGGAGAACTTCCCCACAAATTATTCGTCATTTACCATTTCCATGGTCACGTCAAGTTTGTAGTTTTTCATTTTCAGTAACATCATCGTTACGACACAAAATTAGTTTCCTTGAGTTTAGCTCTTCATGTTAGTCACACTGATATCTCGTTTTCCAAATTCCGAGTCCATCTGACCCTCTTGACAGTTTATCGAATTCTCGGTAAGCAATATACGCAATTGTGTTATTATAATCCTTTACCTAAAATATCGAAATGTAAAACTTCAATAATCATATATCTTTTTTTATTTATTTATTTATTTTTATTTTCATTTTCATAATTCATCACAATTATAAAATTGATAAAATAAGATATTATAACAAAAATCTAACATGTCTTTTCTACTTTTCCATGCTCATCGTAATTTTATAATAGATTAAATGTGGAATATTACAAGTTACTAGTATATCATGTACTAGTACCCTTGCCCTTTTCCACATTTCATCCTATTTATACATAATAAAAAAAAATTAATATAATGAAAAATCTAACAATGTATATATGTATCTTTTCTATTTATCTATGCTTGAAAATCTAACAATGTATATATGTATCTTTTCTATTTATCTATGCTCATCACAATGTTATAAAGAATAAAGTTGGTTATACTCAAGATTTAGTATATCACATGTATATGATTTCATTTAGATACACTTTCGATGAATCAAATCCTAGATTCTCTTAAGAGCTTAAATATATGTATTCCTATATCATTTTAATACAATGCATGACTTAAATGAGATTTGCATAATAAGTGATACCAATCTTTTAAAGGATTGTTTATTCTTATTCTATTCCAGAGCCATGCATAACTTAATAAGAAAATAAACATGCAAGGGACAAAAATAAGTCTATTCGAGGGTGAATACAATCTTATTCTAATTCAACAAAGTTCGAAATTTTAATTAAGATACAAATTCAGAATATTATAAATTTGGCCTAGCTTCAACGTACATGTATACAAAGAATGACATGTATAAAATCTTATCTCAATTAAATAAAAGTGCACCACTGTGATTAAGAATTTGAAATCGGAATAATAAACAATTAATTGTTTACATTTTCTTATATTATATACCATCCCAATATATTAACTTACACATTAACTATATTTATACAGCATTCAATTTAAAATTTATTAAAAACAAACTAAACATCGGGTTCCATTCTTTTTCAACTATGCGCTAAACAAATATAAAGAGATCTAAAAATTCAAAATGTAATTACATTAACAAATGATTAAACCAGTTGTTGGCGTGAAAGCTTAACTGTATATATATATATATAGCATTTCAAATTTAAAACTTATTTAAAATAACGCCAACATCACTTTCCATTCTTTTCAGTTGTGCGCTAAATGCCAATAACACAGATCTAGAAGTTCATTAGCAGTTACAGTAAAGATGATATAGCCAGCTGTTGGCGTGGAGGCTTTACTATACATATATGCAACAAATAAAATATAAAACTCATTTAAATTAACGCTATATATCCGATTCCTATATTACTTTCACATTCACAGAAACTTGACAAGTGTGAGGTATGACAGTATCACTATACGGTTTGAACAGCGTGCAGGGTTCAAGAGGTTATCCCAAGAGTGCTATACGAATTAAAGCAAAAAATCAAGGAGGGTAAAGCGATTCTCTTGACACGTCTACAGCTAAGCTATCAGAATCTTAGACGTCCAACCGAAGTAATCTTTCAAGATCTGTGCAATCAAAACCCGACCCATAAATTCAGGATTTCGATACAAGACTAAAGGTGTATTGCTGGGTCGGATGGAGTACGCCTGGCAATGAGCAAAGACAAAATTACAGATCTGGATGCCAATTTTTGATGGCAGACTACCCTCATAAAATATGCATATGAGGATCCTTCGAAGTGTAAAATTCCCTCACACTATCATACCCATGAATATCTTTCAACATACATATATGAGATACTAAGAAAAATGCTTCTAGCTCAAAAATATTCAGAAAACTAGACAAATTTCCTTAGCCAGTCCACTCTCGGTCTATGCTAATTAGACATAAATAAAATTGTGCAGAGCTAACTAGTTAGCCTCTGCTACTTATGGCGCACTCCTTTTGTTTAGTGATCTCCGCATAAATCCACTAGCACTCAATACTTGTGCATTCTAAGCAATAGTGCTTGTGCTAGACCATATAACACTACCATGTAACCTCAACTCTCGAGCTTAAGCCCTCGTCAATCTATAAACTGGTTATGCTTACCATTTTTTTTCACCGTTGATCGATCATCAAAACACTTAGGAATCGTCAATTCACTATGTGTATACCCTTCATTCAACCTCTGTGCATTAGATTAAAATTCTGCCAGCAATTCTTATGAAATACTATAGGATTTCCATCAATTAATTGGAAATTCAATCGATACGAATCATACAACCAGAATTACTTCCCAACTAGACTTAGAAAAGTCGACTTTATACACTAATAAACCTCTTTGAGCTTGAATAACAAAAATAGACCAATACATTCAGAGAATCAAAGTCTTTGTGTGCTCCAGGAACATTGATTCCGAGCTCCTCCTTTGATCTAACCTCACACATTCTCAGGCTATTCAAATCCTCTCGAACTATCCTTCAAGTTCTATGAACTGCACCAAGCTTTACAAGTTGTACCAGCCTCCCTTACAAACATAATAACTATGTTTAAATACAAATTTAGTTCTGTTACTCAGATCCACAGAAATAGGATCGAGACTTATGACTCTGCTAAGGACTCACTAATATGGGGTATGGCATTTCAGCGTTCTCAAGAAGGGCTATGGCAGAGTTAAATTCCTCCAGGTGAGCACTAGGTCGACCTAATCAGAGATCGTAGAATTTCGATGGATCTGCAATAAAACTAGGACAGGTCATGTGGAATGATCCTACGATACTGTCTTAAGCAAACAAAGTGGGACAATGGGGTATTACGAGCAGAGGTCGAATAACCAAGTAACGAAAAGGGTATTTTTAGTGACTCAAGTGTTCTTTCACGCAAAGGTTGAGAAGTTAAACCGGAGTAAGGAATATAAACGATTTGTGGTTCAAGTTTATTTTACAACCAATCTAAAAACAGAGTATAATCACAGAGCTAAAGTCAAAATGGAAGTGCAACGAATTTTTAAGTATAGACGACAGAGTATAGCGCTCACAACAGTTTCACACACATAAACACACAAAGGGGCATAGCAAGGATCGACTATGATCGGCGCTGCATGATGTAGAGTGTTTCCTTTTCGTAAGATAATACAGAGATCAGAGAAAACCGAGCAGATGCAAATAAATAAGATATCTGCGTTTCGGAATTGACAGAGATACGCAACTTGAAATCAATCCGTGTGTTATATAATAGACAGGGATCTAAGATAAAATAATAGGACTGATCTCCCCTAATAGAATTATAATGTAATCGATCAAGATTCTTCTAAACAGAGGTCTAACTAAAAGATAGTAGAGCTGATCTCCCCCAACAGAGTTATAATAAAATCGATCATAATTTAGTTAGGAGAGTTCCAAATAAAAATACTAGATCTGATCATGACTCTTAATAGATTTTGCACAGAACCTACTTTTGTAATTGATAATCCAAACAGTGAATGGAAAATTATTCTCAGAACTAAACATATCACAGTAATAAAATAGATTTAGGAATAGGGAGATCAACAACCACACAGCGAATCCAATATAGAGATAAATAAAACATTCAGTTCATGGCAGAGTATTAAATCGATGTTCAAAGACAGAGATGAAATAAACATTCAGAACCAGAACAGATTTCAAATCGGGATTTGACCTCAAGTTTGTCAATGACAAATCAAGGCAGAGTTCGATTGTACAGGGTGAGAGTGCACCACTGGGTTAAACGGTTGTTGGGAGGACAACACCGTCGCTGCAAGGAGGGTAATATGCCCACCGTCGGTGAACCCGAGTTGAGTGGTTCTGTTCAACTACCTGGGGATATATGGCGACATAAATTACATACCAATTATTCCGGCAATGTGAAGGAAAAGCGGATCCGTGGTTCTGGTGAGGAGGCCTATTCTAATTACTGGAGGATTAGTTTATAAATTGATTCAACCACTGTTAAAGATCTGTAGCGACCATAATTATAAGTTCAAGGAATCCAAGGTTCTGGTGAGGAGGCCTAGTGCCACTTCCCTATCTGGATCCTATCATATTAAGGGCTCCATGACGCAGTTAACCTAGCTTGCTGTGTGGCACTCAATTGACCAATAATTAAGTTAATAATTGTAAAGCATTTCTGGACCTGCTAATTAAAATGTACTATATACTATTAACATAAATTAGTTTTGTATTGTAGTTATAGTTGGGTTGGTTGGGAAGAATGATCGTTGCCAAGTGACATGATATTTTTGTTGAGCTGTATTATAATGATGGGATTTCTAGCCAACCTCAAAAAAAAACTCAATTTTGGTTTTCAATTTTTTAAATATCCAAATATTTACACCTGAATAATGAAATATTCTTAAACTGCTAATAAGATGAATTTATGTTATATTACCAAATATCTTTTATTCCCGTCTAAAAACATTTGCAAAATCTGAATTTTAAAGCTCATCCAAGTTTGATTCCTCGACAAAAGTCATACGCCGTACATGTAATTACTATGCTTAAAGATAAATTATTCACTGACTCTGAGTTTTTAATATCTCTTTACTTTCTCATAATCTGATTTCTTTCTCGATTACAGTGTGGAGAAGTAGAGCATAATACTATTCTAATTACTGGAGATGCAATGCGAATATCAGATCTGGATGGGAGGCGACACATGGTTCTTAACATACCTAGATCGGGTGGGTCTCATCCACAGAGATCTTTCATATTTAAAAGCACAGGAATCTATATATATGTGAGAGTTTGAAACAAGGTTGAAATCCAATGAACATACATTCAAACCTGAAGTACAGAGTAAGGATGTCTGTCTAAACGTTTTCTCTTCTTTCTTTTTTTTTGAATTAGTTCGACGGTCAATGGAGTTGGGGAATTTTTATCAACGCATAGTTCAAATATCATGAGAACAGAGTAAGGCATTCCGATGAGGGCGTTTTATAACTATCGATGGGATCGAGGGAATGAATTTCCATGGCTGGGGAAATTTTGTCAATACATAGTTTAAATATCATGAGAACAGAGCAAGGGCGTTCCGATCTGGGCGTTTTTAGCCAACACAGAGATATTAAAATCAAACAATCGCACAGCGATTTCACTACAGATTTTCAACAATACAGAGTTCAAAAGTTTAGATCTCGAGCCTTTTATTTCTAATGAATTTTGATTACACAGAGTTATAAAATTGATAAACTATAGAGCGATTTCACTATCGAAATACAAGATACACAGAAATATTTAAATCAATGAATCACACAGTGAACTTTCAGTAGTACAGAGTTTAAAAGTTTAAATCTCAAATACTGAAAATAATATTGAAGAAACCTTGAACCTGATTTGGTTATCGTGTTGAGATGGGGTTGATCATATGAGTCCGGTGCCCTCAAGGCTCGACCGGCTCTGATACCATATGTAGGGACCCTCTTTTTTGGACTTACTCACTTAAAAATTATTAGAAACTTAAAGTATAATATAACCATTATGATGCATAATTATTAATAAAACTTATCAAATTCAAGAACTAACAAAAACACAATACCTGAATCTGTTGTTGGAGGAGTAGTCGTCGTCGTCAGTCCGATCCCGCTTTCCCTTGAAATCCGCTTCGCTCGTTGTGCCCCTCCAGCAGAAGCTCGTTTAACCATTGGTGAAGCAACCGTTAGCTTCGCCACCCAACCATAGGCTCATGCTTTCAGTCGCATGGCCTCCCCCGAGCTTCAGGTCGTAGAGTTCACACATATATTTCAGAAATTCAGCTTGGGCTTCCCTTCCCACCAGGATTTCTAAGCCAAACCCTTAGATAGCAGCAAGTCTTTGAGGCATTCGAAAATTACGACAATCGTCCAAATTATGGGTCCTTTACCCATTCCCCAAGCCTTCCTTATAAAGGAAAATCTCATGCGACACATGTCGCTTCATGCATAATTACATATTTTTAATTAATAATTTAATTAAAACACTCACCCATCCAAGTGTCAGTTTCTCTGGTAAGTGCACCAACATCCCTAAGTTTGCTCTAGTTTGTCCCCCAGATATTTTAATTAACTCCTAGCTTTTAGTTGACTAGGTGTCTAATCTTAGGATTCTATTTTGCTCCTAAATAATGATTTCTATTATTTTAAATGCTCAACAAAATAACTATTCATGTGCAAATGCCTAAATTATTTTCATGCATTTGCTAAGTAATAATCTAGAGTTATTCTCATAAGTTTTTATGCAGTTAAATTTATCAATCAAACTCACTAGGATCACGGTGCCGCGTCGTTGGGCTCCTAGTTCCTTAATTTAATTTCTATGACATGGCACCACTCCGTCGAGTCCAGTCATCCATAGTTTCCATTCCTCGGCAAGGCACCACATCGTTGGGTCCTTGCATTCACTCTTTCCGTTCTCGGCAGGGTACCGCACCGTCGGGCCCTTCTACCGTCATCCTTCCGTTTTGACTTGCGGGAACTTCATGTAGGGATTTCAGGAGCCGTTACCTTCCATCCTCCGTCTACACGCTATCTAGGGACTAATGGCGCTGAGGAGTGAGTCCGTTCTCACTGCGCGCCCCTCAACTCGTACGTGACCAGCTCCGTCGTGGCCCACCTCGTACGCCCTCACGCATTCCTCTTGAGCAAGCGGATCAATGCTTATCTGCTCATGCGTGGTATTCTCGTCGGAAGTCGACATCGTCGTCGCTTCCCTTGTGTGTGATTTACCCGTACTCTACGACCCTTCATGTTCCTTTGTGTGTCCTTCGGTGAACCGTTTCACCTATCGCTACACACATTTCTCACAAACATAAATCATTATTTTATTGATTTACAATCAATGGTAATCATAAATATACTCAAAATAAAATCAAAGGATTATTTTATTAATGTTTGAAACAGTCGGGTCACTAAGCAAGTTCCCTCAATGTCTATAGTAGTCTAGGGGCACTACAGGAGGTATGAACATGAAGGAAATGAACAGTAAATTTCTAAACTTACTAAGATATGTGCCATACGTCATAAAAGAAAAACCAAAAATCCAAAGGTACTTGAGTTGTTTACCTTTCAACATTAAGGACAGAATCGAGTATGATAGTCCAAAGACCCTGGAAGAGGCTATGCGAAAAGCAGTTTTCTGCTATGATACAAATCGGAAAAGAGAAGGAATGTCAAACTGGAAAAGTCATAAGCCCAGCAATTTTGAGCTGAAAAAGAAAAATTTTAGATTCAGTGGAAATTCCAGGTTCCAAAGGAAGAATTTTCAGAATTGGAATTTCCAAGAGAATAATTCCAGAAACAATCAACAACAGAATTCTACAGCACCCAAAAATGCTCCTAATAATACTAAGACTAATGAGCAAAAGGAACCTATCAAATGTTTTGAATGTCAAGGTCCCCATTATGCATCAGAATGTCCCTTGAGGAAGTGAAAGGATAACAACATCAACTCTATTCAAACTTAACCTACTGTTGGAGACGTGGCGAGGGGGATGCCCATAATTAATGCAGCACTTGACAACAGGCAAGCAGATCATCAAATCTCCATGGTAGAGATTGAAGGTATGATACAAAATCATCCTGTTACCGTTTTAATTGACCCAGGTGCTAGATTAAGTTATATATCACCAAATATTGTGGAAAGTCTTAAATTGAAAACAGAAAAGTTTAGTAAATCTTGGTTAGTTAGACTAGCAACTGGAACAAAGAGGAAAGTATCAGATTTTAAAGAAAGTTGTGCTTTATCCATGAATCATTTACAAACACAAATCAAGTTGAATATTCTATCATTAGGATCTTATGATATTATAGTTGGGATGGACTGGTTAGAAGCCCATCATGTCATTCTGGACTGTTACGGAAAAAGTTTTACATATTTAAATGATGAAGGAAAAACTGTAGTAATAAAAGGCATCCCAAGGAAGGTAACCCTTAGATAGATTTCATCCATGCAAGTTAAGAGGGCAGTTAGGAAAGGATGCTAGTTGTTTGTTGTAAACGTAGTAAATTATGAGTTTATTGGTAAAGAGGACAAACTGAAATTAGAAGAAATACCTGTCCTAAAGGATTTTAAGGATGTATTTCCTGAGGAGATTCCAGGATTACCTCCTAAAAGAGATTTAGATTTTACCATCGAATTAATACCAGGAGCAGTACCAAATTCAAAATCTCCATACATAATGAACATACTGGAATTAAACGAATTAAAATCACAGTTGAAGGAACTTATTGATAAGAAGTATATTAGACCCAGTGCGTCTCCTTGGGGAGCACTTGTCATCTTTGTTAAGAAGAAAGATGGAACCCTAAAACTGTGCATAGATTATCGTCAGCTTAATAAGATGATGATCAAGAATCGGTATCCGTTGCCCCGCATAGATGATCTATTTGATCAGCTGTGTGGAGCAACGATATTTTCAAAGATTGATCTAAGATCAGGATATCATCAAGTACGGGTTGAGGATGAATATATTTTCAAGATAGCTTTTAGAACTCGGTATGGAAATTATGAGTTCGTAGTCATGCCATTTGGCTTGACTAATGCCCCGGCTGTATTTATGTATTTGATGAATAATATTCTGCACAAATACTTATACAAGTTTGTTGTTGTGTTTATAGATGATATTTTGGTGTATTCAAAAAGTAAGGAAGAGCATGATGAACTTCTACGAATTATCTTACAAGTTCTGAGAGACCATCAACTATACGCTAAGTTTAGCAAGTGTGACTTTCACAAAGACAAAATTCAGTATCTAGGACACATAATTTCGAAAGAAGGAATCTTAGTTGACCCCGACAAGATAAGGGCCATTAATGACTTGCCCGTTCCTAAGGATGTGTCGGATGTAAGATCATTTATGGGCATTATTGGATATTACAGAAAGTTTATAGAAGGTTTTTCGAGGATTTCCAACCCCATAACTTCTTTGTAGAAGAAAGGGAAGAAATTTGTTTGGGATCAGAAATGTTTTGACAGTTTCAAGAAATTAAAGGAATTATTGACTACAGCACCTATCTTGAGGATAGCAGAACCTAACAAGGATTTTATAGTTTGTACAGACGCATGCAATGACGGACTCGGTGGAGTCCTGACACAGGAAGGGCATGCAGTGGCATATGAATGTAGAAAGCTGAAAGTACATGAAAAGAACTACTCTACCTATGGTTTAGAGTTATTAGCAGTAATTCATGCCTTAAAAATGTGGCATCATCACCTTATTGGCAGAAAATTTACGTTATTAATAGATAACATGGGTCTGGAATATTTATTAGACCAGACAAATCTGAACGCTAGACAAGCTAGATGGTTGACTTTCTTAAATGAGTATGATTTCGAAATTCAGCATATTAAAGGAAATGAGAACAAAGTTGCAGATGCTTTGAGTCGTAAGGAAAAACTGAATTTTATTTCAGCCATCAGTACTTATTCAACTGATTTGGAAAATCAGATTCTTGAAAAGAGTGAAATAGATGAAGAATACAGGAAAATGAAGGAAAAGATAGCAAACAACAGTTTTGAAAATTTTATGGCAGATTACAGCATGAAGGAAAATGGGTTATTACTGTATAAAAACAGATTTTATGTATCAGACATACCATAAATAAAATTTCTGATATTAAATGAGATGCATAAAAGTCATTATTCTGGTCATCCAGGTTATCAAAAGACCATTACTATGCTAAGAAAATAATACTATTGGCCCAAAATGAAGGATGAAGTAGCAGAGTACATAGCTAAATGTTTGGATTGTCAAAAAGTGAAGGTTGAACACCAACATCCTGCTGGATTGTTGCAACCGTTACCGATACCAAGTTGGAAATGGGAAGTGATCAGCATATACTTTATTACTGGATTACCTAAAAATCAGAAACAACATGATTCTATCATGGTGGTAGTGGACAAACTCAGCAAAGCAACACATTTCATACCCATGAAGACTACTCATAAAGCTCCAGACATTGTAGAAATCTTTATGAAACAGATTTTTCGACTACATGGGATACTGAAAGTAATAATTTCAGATCGTGACTCTAAGTTTACCAGAAACTTCTAGAGGTCACTGTTTAAGGGGTTGAATACAACCTTAAATTTCAGTACATCATTTCATCCACAAACGGATGGACAGACAAAAAGGGTAAATCAAGTTTTAGAAGATTTATTAAGAATGTATGTTAAGGATCAGCCGGGTAAGTGGGAAGACTACTTGCACTTAGCAGAATTTGCTTATAATAATCATTATCATGCATCAGCCAGACTTAGTCCTTTTGAAATTCTTTATGGTAGGAAATGTGATACACCTGTTTCGTGGTATGATCCAGTAAATAGAGTTGTTTTAGGACATGAATTATTGCAGGAGTTAGAACTAATTGTGAAACAGGTACAAGGAAATTTAAAAGCTACCTAAGATAGACAAAAGAGTCAAGCAGATTTAAAAAGGACTCATAAAGAGTTTCAGGTTGGTGAACATGTATTCCTTAAGGTAAGACCAAAAAAGAGTTCATTGAAATTGGGGAGCTGTGCCAAGTTGGCACCCAAGTACTGTGGTCCTTTTGAAATATTGTCCAAAGTTGGACCAGTGGCATACCAACTGGCTTTGCCACCAAACTTAAAAATACATAATGTTTTTCATATATCGTTTTTAAAGAAGTATGTACACGATGCTACTCATGTTGTAAACTGGAATGATGTACAGGTGGGACAAGACGGATATTTTCAGGTGGAACCAGACTGTATCCTCGAAAGGAGGGAAACTATTCTCCGTAATCACACCATCGGGAAAGTGAAGGTGAAATGGAAGCACCTTAGCCCAGAAGAGGCAACCTGGGAGTTGGAGAGTAGTATGCAGGAGTGTACCTGACTCTGTTTCAGGAACAATCAAGGAATGATTAACCAACATCAAGGACGATGTTGAGACTTAAGGGGGGGTGTATGTCACCTACCCAAATTTCAGAAATTATTATTTTATTAACAAAATACTTTATGTTAAATTTAATTACAAAGTTTTGTAATTATGATTAGTTTTGATCAAGGATGAATGTAATTACTGATTATTATTATTTAAATAAATTAACTAGGAGACAAACACCCAAGGGGACTGTTAAATGAGTGTTCAATGACCCATTAGGAGGAATGGAAGTTGTTGGAAGGTATGGGATAGATGGCAGCAATTGCACCACACCACTAGCTGTTGGTTATAGGACAACTACCCCTAAAAATGTGGCATTATCCCCCAGTGGTGGGAGTGGGTAGGCAACTCATTTAATGACCAAGTAACAACTGAAAAGGCTTAGGCAACCTACATAAGGCAAATTCGAATTGATCAGGCATCTCTTACACAATATTTCTGCAGGAATATTTCCTCATGTGCATCAAGTGATCACTGAGAGATTCAAATAGGGAGGCTAGCTGTGAGTGCAATCGTAAGTATGAATACTATATTTATTAAGGAGAACCAGAGGTGCTGGAGGAGGTCCCTTGGACTGCTAGCTCTTGAAGATTCCATAGTTATTTACTACTGCAAGAAGAGATCCTAAATTCCTAAGTTTCTTCCTCCTGGTGGTTCAGTGAACAAGCTCGGGGGTCCTAAGGCAAGTACTTGACTGTCTTCAGGAATTGGTTGGGTGGAATAGTCTTCTTGAGCTATTTGTTTTCCTATAGATTACTCCAGGCTTTACAGTTTCTACTTTATTTCAATTATTAGTTTTGTTTAAGTAAAATTAGAAATCTCTGTTTTGAAGAAGAATTGATTTCTGATTTTATTTATAGTCTGAATGTCGAAGTTTATGTTATTCTGAATTAATAAACCAATCTCTACATTTTTCCTCATGCTGTTGTTTGCATCGTACTCTAGTGTAGAGACACAAATTAAGTATAGATGAAAAGATAGGCAAATTGCCATTGATTCGATAGATAAATATAGTAATTTATATGTTTATCAGTTTCTGCCCTATAGTTAATAATAGTAGAAAGTTCCGTATAATACCTAAATATTATAGAATATTCCATTGTTTCATTACAAACAAACATTGTTTATTTCCTGTATAAATATATTGTAATTTCTTATCTCTACTATGTACATAAGAAATAAATGAAATTCAAATTTCCATACATCATATCATGTCTGCAATATAAATAATATTGCTGCAAATAAATAAATGTATAAATTATGGATAATGCTACAAACCATAGTCCTTTCACAGTCCTCACATTTTACACACACATTGTTTTCATTTCCTATTATAACATATGCAATAAACATTTTAGTTCTATCAAATAATGAAAACATGATAAACCTCATTTCGTTTTCTTTCATCTTATTCATATATTTTATAAACTATATATATTATAAACTGCATATATTGATTTTCAAAAACTGGGTTCGTATCAAACCCTAGTTAGAATTTCGATTTCCATTACCATCGTTTTGCAACATAAACAAACACAACCTACACAAGCTACGGATCAAATCCTAGTTTTTGGCTTCAAAGACCTTTTTAGAAGTTCATATTCAAGCATTTATTTATATTCAAAGACAAGACTTGAACTAGGGTTTGACCCTGTTCTTTTCCATTACAAACGAAAGGAAAACCATTTCGACATTACATATTATAGAGTTATCAACTATGACAAGCATATAGACCCTGGTCTAGCTCGAAAGTCACAATATCAACCTACAGTATTCAGACGTATAACACAGATGAATAGCATAGAATAAAATAGAATATATTCATTACCGAGAAGAAAAACATTATATCCACAGTAGACGAGCCTCGGCTCTATACCTCATTTCTCATAACATAAACCAATAGGTCGTGGCTCAAATTTTAAGCTAATACAAGTCCCAACTCCAAGAAGGGAAATCAATGTTCTAAAAAACAAAGAGATTACAACATGTTTCCAAATGAAAATCGTACAGGGTTTATTCCCAAGTTTAATCATTTTAAAACAAGTCCAAAAACCCTCATCTTTAACGAGTAGTATAACTCCCAGTTCGACGAAGCTAGGCATCAAAGTGTAGGACCGAGTATCATATAAACAAACGAGGGTCACATCCGTGTATAAACATCATTTGAATAACAAAAGGGTCTTCAATTTTTTCAACTGACAGACAATGACGAGGCATGGTGAAAAACTGGTTACTCATCCTCTTGAAACCACATTAACCAAAGTCGAAAGCCACCTACGAGGTTTTAAGACCCGAAGCTTACCAGGAATGGAAGCATGCCTTTCCTTTCCAAACCCTTGCTCAAGTCGTTCTTCGAAACTTGCAACTGACAAAACAATAGCTTAGTATTAGACAACTGTTATATTTTTTTTAAAACTGAAAATCGAAGTTCAACAAAAGAATCACTATTCATTTTCGAGAACACTTACCTTCTCAATAGGTGGCCAAGTTTTTTACATTCACTAGTAAAACGATGAGCTCTTTCATTTAGACGAGACCAGGATACCTCTATCATTTTACAGCTTTGTGTGTTTCATTCACACTCTAAAACAAAAAGCTTAAAACTATCGACTCAATAACACTTCAAACCAGACACACAACATTTTAGCACAACGCCATAACAGTGAGAAAGAACCTGCAACTTCAACCCTAATCTACAGGTCTCGAGGTCGAAACCTCTTACAAGCTTTCTAACCCTAGAATTCAGTAGCCTGTCGGCCACTCAGACTGAAACAATAGAACAATGAACGACATTCAAATCTCATTAACCAAAATGATGACAAATGTTAGGGTTGCATCGGATGATCCAAATTCATCACTATCGACGATCATAAGAGTGCCAGGGAGATGGCCTTGGGACGAACAAATTCTGCATTTAATGCCACATTCTTTAGTACAAGCATGGCAATGCCACTTTGGCACACGGAGGATGGATCAACAAACAGCTCGGAGGAGTTCATTATAGAAACCATTACACAGTGGTTGTTGCAGTTGACATTACATCGATTTTACACTAAGTGGATTGGTAACAATCCCTATCAACCGGAGTTGTGAACCAATTTTTTAATGCAGGATCGAGATACGATCTTCATGACAGCTCCAGGCTTATGCCATTTATTGAAACGTCAACTTGTCCATCCTATCGACATAAATGAATATCAGTACCAATTATAACGACAACCAATCTTCACATAAGATCTTTTATAAACTCAAAACATTTGATTGCATTGTTAATAGTTAAAGCTCTAACTTTATGATCGTGGTTAGGGTATTAAGACTAAAGTTTAGTCATGTATTAAGTTTATATTTCATATCATTTTAATATTGTAAACTCTCATATATTTTGTAAATAGTTTGCAATTGTAAAACTATTGCATAGGATAGCAAATCTCTAAGAATTATATGAATAGCAGGTTAATCATAGTTTTCATTTTTGCAACTAAGAAAAAGATAAGAGTATGCATTCATGATTTTCAACAAGACCAATGAATAGTAATTAGCATAAAAACCATGCTATTGTAATGAACCTCATACCTTAACTCTTAATGCAATGCATCTGACAGTTAGCGATACATTTATGATGTTAATACTTTACAAGTCTTAGTTATCTTAAGATGACGACCCAAGCCAAACTAGAACTACATCATTGGCTTACGACAACAAACTTAAATAGCATGTATACCTTCTAGACGTCATTGTTTTCCAACATTCATAAATTGTAAGACAGCGTTGAAAAACTAGTAAGCAACACTAGACATTTCATACCTGAAGATACTTGTTTTCGCAAAAGAATTCACAACATTTTTAGTTGACGTTGAATTGAATTACACACGTACTTTTAAGCTATGCAGTTATTGAACCTCTTACATGTCGTCTGCACATAGAATATTCAAATGCGTTAGTGTCGTAGCTAAGTAAACTCTAGGGTACCTCGTAGAACACCCTTATTCATCAAAAATCAAACTGTCAATATCTTTTCAAGAAAAAGTATCATATCACATTAATGACCTATTAGTTCCTCTATTACCATAATCATGTTCGTAAATTATGTATTAAAGTTGTCATTGTCACAATGCTGCTAAAACGAAAATTAAATTATATTTAGTACTAAAGACTTTTTAATTAAAGCTGTCGTAATCAAACAATTATTATTTCTACATCTATAAATTTTGTATTTAATGTCGTTTTCAAAAGTTTTAAATTTTTATGAAAATTCGGGATGTTACAGTCATGTATCCCTCCATAATACTATCTATCCAGACCTCAATATCTCTAGAGGATCTGTTATCTACTCACTTGAATTATTGGATCGATTCGGGTGTCCATTGTTCAGGCTCATCACCTTGAAAGTTCTTATTTTTTAACGTCAATTTTGCCAACCACTTGTGTAGCAGTATCAGGAATTCACAGAAGAATATCTCATGAATGTCATAGTAGATATATTTCTTTATCCAATCAGTCATCGACCATTCAGGGGTCCGATTTTCCTCCTCAACAAATTCTCATTCCTTCTTGTCGAACCATTCCTCGATCTCTGGCTTTGTCGGATGCCACAACATGTCCTCTCTTCTTTCATACTAGCCCTGGAAATGGAACCATTTGTTGACACATTTATGTCGACAGGGCTTCACTTTGCACTATTTTCAACAAATATCAACCAGACACCCTTAAGCATCGACCTAGAAAGGTTTTACCCTTTCCAGCAACACCTGCAGAGCAAGTGAGTTCTCACCTGAGATGTCTAAGGGGTGCTATAGGAACCAAGTTTCCGCAGTTGGGAGAAGACATGCATTAATTCATACTTAGTCGCTACAGAAACCATAGATTCATATTCACATTATCATAACCCTTACTCATATCAACCAACATTATTGATCAATCGACAAAGCAGCAAGATCGCATCATCATTCTTGCAAGATATCATTTATAATTCATAACATAATGACAAATAGAAATCATAGAATTGAGACATAGCCAAACATCCTCATTCATTAAATCATCTCAAAGACTGCGGGATGAAATTCGCAGAAAACAGTTCCAAGTGACTTAACACGAAACCATATACTCAGAAAAAAAACTATTGAAGGGAGACATAACACATTAGACTTGATTGACTTAATCTTTCTATGTTCTTCCTATTATGGTTACAATTGTGTTTCTATTTATAGACACATGTGTTCATTACAAAATGATCTAATGACGCATTCTAACTAATTTGGACCAAAAATTCTGCATACATCATCTCCTTATCCTTCATGAATGATCCTTTTCCTTTGTGGATGAACCCTTCGTCGTTGTCGGCTCCGCATCTCCTACACTCTAACCCCATGCCAACATCGAGCCAACATACTTTCTAGGAAAAAAGAAACCATTGAAGAATCGAACTCCAAGTACAAATGAAGACTCGTCTACATTTTTCAGTAATTGGAAAAACCAATATGTGTCTCAACAGCCACAGTTCCATGCCTATCCTCTGAGAAATTTACAACATTTCCAATATCCTTCTCCTTGGGTATCATGGCCAATTCAGCCATCCCAAAACCTAACATGGCCTCAAAATTGATGAAATACTCTATTAGGTTTAACCTTGACTCGGTATTGAGTCAAAGTTGGTTTAGGTCTAGCACATCGTTTCTTGTATCCCATGGTATTGGCCTTTATCAACATTGAGGAGGCTTTGTTGTACGGTGGCTTGGAGGTGAGCAGGTGAGCTCACGTGGCCCAGTTGGTCTATTTTGGCCAAGTTCAATGAAGCTTCATTGTTGTTGGTATTTCCCTTCGAGTTTTTCAAAGGTAAAATGTGTTTTTTTAAATTGTTGGTTGGTTATTATTATTCTCTCATTATTATGTGTTTTCTCATATAAACATAATATACTCCTTTCCCCACACAACAATTCCCAGTGCCACAACCTTAGTTACCTCAGCAATTACCAGCACCATTACCTTCCCAACCACAACTGAAACTCCCCATGAACATGCCCATAAACAATCAAATGATTGCCCCTATAATTCACCCCCAATTACCTGTACAAGTGAATCCCAATTCGAATAATAAGGATCTTCAACAAGGTTAAACATTTACCTTTCCATCCTATATCATCAACCCCTTGGGATGTAACGATGTCCACCGGGCCTCTAGAAGAATAATTTGATCTGAAAATACACCAATTATCATGGAGGAAGAATCATTAACCCCCTTATATAGAGAAACAACAAGAAGAGGATGTGAATCCAAATCAAGTCACAACCCTAGGTGTAACAACAGTTCTTACCAACTCGTCTCAATTCCAAGCTATTACTCCTCCATACCCGAAAATTCTAGAAATAAAAAAGGTACCCCTGCAGCCTGAGTTTAACCTTCTAGGAGAACTCCATAATCTATGTTTCAAGATACCAGTGTTATAGGAAATTTAGGACATGCCAATTTATTCCAAAACTATTAGAGAGTTGTATCTTAGGAAATTGGGAAGGAAACCCAGGGATCCACCAACCATTCATGTTTTAGTGAAGTTATCTAACCTTATTTTAGGAAATATTATGCCCATTAAATATGATGACCCTAGGAACCTGACTGTTACTGTTTAGATTCAAGGGAAAAAAAATTATAACACTTTAGTGGATTTGGGTGAGGCCATCAACATTATGACAAAGGAGACCTAGGAAATTTTATACCTTGCAAAATTGAGACCGACCCCTATTTTCCTTGAATGTGCAAATAGATCCACTATTATACGATAGAGGCTAATAGAAAATGCCACTATTTCAGTAGACTCCTAGGAGCTTTAGCAACCTAAAACATCTACCTTTCCATCCTACATCATCAACCCCTTGGGATGTAACGATGTCCACCAGGGTCTAGAAGAATAATTTGATCTGAAAAAACACCAATTATCATAGAGGAAGAATCATTACCCCCTGATATAGAGAAACAACAAGAATAGGATGTGAATCCCAATCAAGTCACAACCCTAGGTGTAACATCAATTGTTACTAACTCATCTCAATTCCAAGCTATTACTCCTCCATACCCAAAAATTCTGGCAATAAAAAAGGCACCCTCGCATCCTGAGTTTAACCTTCTAAGAGAACTCCAGAATCTATGTGTCAAGATACCATCGTTACAAGAAATTTAGGACATGCCAATTTATGCCAAAACTGTTAGAGAGTTGTGTCTTAGGAAACTGGGAAGGAAACCCATGGATCCACCAACCATTCATGTTTTAGGGAAGTTATCTAACCTTATTTTAGGAAATATTATACCCATTAAATATGATGACCCTAGGAACCTGAACATTACTGTTTATATTCAAGTGAAAAAAAATTATAACACTTAAGTGGATCTAGGTGGGGCCATCAACATCATGACAAAGGAGACATAGGAAATATTAGACCTTGCAAATTTGAGACCGACCCATGTTTTCCTTGAATGTGCATATAGATCCACTATTCTACTAGAGAGGATGATAGAAGATGTCACTATTTTAGTAGACTCCTAGGAATATCCAATAGATTTCCTTGTCCTACAAATGAAATCCCACCTTGAGGGCCATCCACTAATCTTGGGAAGGGCATGGATAGCCACTGTCAATGCTTACAACAGCTGTAAATCATGAAATATGATGATCTCCCATGTGGACTCTAATAAAAACTTAACTCTCTACCCTCCAACAAGGCCCAATATGACTTGTGAAGGTCTTGTATGAGCTGATTTTGAAATTGAAATTGAAAATGTCCAGCTTGTCCTCACCATTAATAAATCTCTAACTTTCAAGGGTGAGATAGAGGATGATGTTATTTCCAATTTCATCAACAACCCACCCTCTATTTCCCACCCTACGTGCCAGCTCATAGAAATTGCAATGAATGATAATACACATGACAATTATGGACATGAACCAGAGGAAGAATAGGGAATTCCAACTACAGCGGTTCGTGGTAGAATCCCCATTGACATCGAACCTAGAAAACTTTTGAACATAAATCCAAATCGGACGGCATCACAAAAGAACCATCTATTACAAGTATTAAAATTTGAAGAAAGAAAAAGGAATTTTGCATGAGATTACAGGGATATGAAGGGAATACACCCAAATCTTTGTATAGACCATATCTATATCAAGAAATAATACATTCCAACTAAACAACCACAAAGGAGGATGAATCCTTCATTATGCGATATTGTCAAACAGGAGCTCCAAAAGTTGTTGGACGTTGATTTCATTTATCCAATATCCAAAATTGAATGGGTGTCGGCTCTTGTTATAGTCCCAAAGAAAAATGGTAAGTGGTGCATTTGTGTGGATTAAAAGGAGATAAAAAAGGCCATGCAAAAATATCACTTTCCATTGCCATTTATAGACCAAGTACTCAACACATTCTCGGGAAAGAAATTATTTTATTTTCTTGATGGTTTTAGGGGATATAACTAGATTCTAATAGCCACTAAAGAATAATATAAGACCACTTTCACCTATCCATGGGGCACATTTTCATATCAAGACCTCCCTTTTGAACTTTGTGATGAACCTTCCACTTTCCAACGAGCAATATTGGGCATTTTCTTGGATTTGGTTAATGACAGTGTTGAAATCTTTATGGATGATTTCACACCATATGGAACCACCTTTTAGGAAGAATTATCTAACCTAGAGAAGGTGCTCAAGCATTGCGGATAGGTCAATATTTCATTGAGTATAGAGAATTTCCATATGAAGACAGAATGGATTGTGTTGGGACATTTTCTCTTTGTTGCAAGCACTCAAGTTGACCGACCAACAAAGGTTAAGGTAATATTAGGCATGCCTCCTACAAAGACATAGAAAGAGGTACACATTTTTCTGGGTAAGACTAGTTTTATCATTGTTTCTTGGAAAATTATTCAAAAATTGTGTCATGTATGTTTTATTTATTCATAAAGGATGCATACTTTTCGTGGACTAACAAGTGTGAATCAACTTTTGGAAAAATGAAGAAATTGGTGTCTACAACCCCTTTTTTATGAGGACTATACTAGAGCTTGTCGTTCCACATTTATTCAAACACATATGATAGTGTTCTTGGGGTGGTATTGGGCCAAGAATAAGACAAGATGATCCAGGGGCATGAAACCTGACAGAAAAGGTCGAGGTGAATCGACAAGGTTACCTGGGAAATAGTTGACGGTTCTAGGTAAGCAGTATAAGAGTATTCAACGATAGATGAGTTGTGATGACAACCGATGATTCGATGATAGAAAAGGTAGAGGGGAAACGGTCAAAGTAGATATCGACTAAAAGATAGATCCAGAAGTCTAGAAAATAATTCAATTCAATCGACGACCGACACAATCAGATTGTGGAAGGATGATTATGTAGGTGGTTGGAGAAGTTAATGCACAATGAAGACAGTTGTTGCAGGATGCCAGATTGTCAAAGGAAAGAAGCCGAGGTCGATGGGAATTTAATAAAGTTTGACCATGCATAGATGCAATAGGAATATTTTGGAGGAAAATATAAAAGGGGTAACACTCTCTGAAGGGAGCAGTGAATATTTCATTGTAATTCCTCTGTAAAGAGAAGTTTGATAATAAGATTACAGTTATACTTCTTTCTCATTGTTGTGCTTGTTATTGCATGTGTTTCTTCATTTTGTGCTTTGATATAGAAATATGGACACCCATATCTCTCACCTTGCATCATTTGGTATCAGATCAGGAAGAAATCCTGTGTGGTGAGTCCAGTTACTATTGGACGAAGGAGAGAAAATTCAATTGCGATTGGTTAGAGTTGCAGTGTTAGAAAAATAGGATTGAAGAGAAATAAAAATAAATAAGATGCAAATATAAAACACATTACAAGAGAGACACCAATATAATGTGTTTCACCCAATATGGGATACGTCCACACAGAAATTTCCAGTCCTTATTATTATACTACCCAACAAATGAAGGGATACAACCTACAACACATCCATTGCAACTTCCTCTTCACTCTCTCACGGTCTCTCTCACACAATCATAGATATATTTACAATGTTACAATACAAAGTCATATTACAATTCCTTCCTTTTAAAGAGCAATTTCCATTGGAAAATACTATGGAACACCCAAAACCATGGGCCCATAAATCACCCATTATTGATCAAGTCATGACTATGAAATTACAACATTTTACAAGGCATTGTTTCCAAAAATTTTGCTACATGAGCACTTCCCCAAACCCCTGCCAGGGGGGGCTCCCAAACTAGTCGTCGCACCACCCTGGACCTCACATGGCGACTATTTTTTGGGGGGGATCCCCCCCCAAACCCCTCATCATGGGCGGGGATCCAGAAACAGTTGAAACACGATCTCTGAATAAGGAAGATTGAGGCTCCACAATCAACAATATCCCACTTGGATATTGATCACATTAACTCCACTGATGCTGCACTTGTTGGACTATGCTCTGAACCTTGAATCTAGAAAATTTATCCTCTTCACCTTCATGCTTGAAGGCAAACTGAAACCGACCAGGAACTCATTTTCTCTCTGGCTACTACCTTTTTCAACATGTCTGCATGATTCTGGCTAGTGTGTATCTTTCCCAGCTTCAACAATTCATTTTCCATAACAAACCGTATGAAATGGTACTTGAGTTGTATATGTTTAGTCTTATAATGAAAGGTTGATTTCTTTGCAATATGAATGCCACTCTAGATGTCACTATACAACCTTATATTACCTTGCTTCTTACTCAATTCCTCCATAAACCTCTATAACCAAATCATCTCTTTACTAGCCTCTGTAGTAGCAACATACTCTGCTTCTTCAACTTGCATACCAAATTCTCCTTCCCTTTGACATCATACCCCTATGGCTACTGCATATAAATCTCTTCCTTTAAACCCCCATGGATAAAGGTTGTTTTTACATCTAATTGTTCTAGATGCAAATATTCTACCGCCACTATACTTAAAATATTTTTAATTGAAGTCATTTAACAATAGGAGAAAATATTTCATCCAAACCTATATCTTTTTTCCGTGCAAACCTCTTTACAACAAGTCTAGCCTTGTACCGCTTATTTCCTCCATCTTCTTCCTTGAACCTGTAAACTCATTTATTCTGCAATTATTTTTTACCAGCAGGCAACCGAACCAAATCCCAAGTCTGGTTTCTTATCAATGAGTCCATCTCCTCATTCATGCCTTGCTCCCACTTCTTTCTAGTTTCCACCTACATTGCGTCTTCATAACATTCTGGTTCACCAGAATCAGTCATCAATAAATAATACTATGAAGGAGAGAATCGTTCAGTGGGTCTACTTACCCTGGTAGATCTTCTAACACTTGCAGGATTTTGATGTACCTGCTACTGTTGTTTATTTTTTGGCACCTTTGGAACTTCATTTTCTTTTATTTCACCAAGCACTGTGTACTCTATGTTTTCCTTTTCTTGTTTCTTTCCCTGCAACTGATCTTTATACATGACCTTTTCATTGAATACCACATCTCTACTCCTAATGATTTTTTTTTATTTTTATAATCCCATAAGCGATCACAAAATCATCAACCCCATATCCAATAAAGGTACATTTCTTGGTTTTAGGCTCAAGCTTTGTTTTATTTTCTTTAACAATATGGACAAATGCTTCACAACCAAATTTTTTTAGAAAAGAGTAGTTTACCTTTTTACCTGTCCATGCCTCCTCTGGAATACCACCATCCAAAGCACTTGAAGGCCCTCTGTGTATTAAGTAAACAACAGTATCTACAGCATCTGCCCAAAACTATAAGGGAAACCCTGCATGCAATCTCATACACCTTGCACGCTCCATGATTGTTCTATTCATCCTTTCTGACATACCATTTTCTTGTGGTGTTCTAGAGTACTCACCTCTATTATTAGATCTACAACACTTCAACCTTTTTCCCCTATCAACCAAAGCTTTCCATTTCTTAAAAGTAGCAAACACATCATATTTATGTCTAATGTAATAAACACAAGTCTTTCTAGTTGTATCATCAATCAAAGTAACATAATAACGAGAGCCACCAAGATATTGTACCTGAGTCGATCCCCGTACATCTATATGTACAAGCTATGAATTTTTGCTCTTCTTATGTTTCCTAACCCTGAGAAATATGACTCTTTTTTTCCCTAAACACATTTCTCACAGAATTCCAAACTTACCTACTTCAGATTTGGCAGCAATTTCCTTGAGTGGAGAATCTGCACCCCCTTCTCACTCATGTGGCCAAACCTATGATGCCACAATGGTGTATATGTTTATGTGGAAGCTAAAGAGATAGAATAGTTAGTATTATGAGGACATCAATACAACATACCTATCATGTATCATTTTTCTATCACCATTGATCCTTTAATGATCTTCCACCACGTTTCTCCAAATGTAGATAAACAACCACCATCTCCCAACTTCCCTATTGAAATAAGATTTATTTTCATAGCAGGAATATGCATTACATCTTTCATAAACCATTCATAATTCTTTAACTTTATCCATACCTTACTCATTCCAACAATTTTATATGGTTCATCATCACCCAATAAAACATGTCCAAAATCGCCTAGAACATAATCATGAAAGAATTTCCTATGGGGTGTAGCATGACATGAAGCCCCTAAATCTACTACCCAGTAATCACTAATATTATCTAATGCAAGAATCAAAGCATCTTGTAACACATAACCTACTACATTTTATTCCTAAGTAGTCTCCTAATGTACATCTCATTTCTTCTTTAGAGATCTGCAGTCTTTCTTCAGATATCCTTTCTTTCCACAGTTCCAACACTCTATCTTTCCCAATTTGGACTTGGATCTGCCCTTCCTAGACTTGTTGCGATTACCTGGGCTCTTTCCCTCTCTCAATTGTTCTTCCCCTTCTCTCCATGTTCAATGCATTACATTATGTCTCATCTTTGCTTTTCCTTCACATTTACTTGCTAAGAATAACACCAAATTTCTAGCAATGAACACAATAGAAGATCCCTAACCTCATCATCAAAGTTCAATTTTATAGGACTTAGATGATTTGTAATCATATTAAATTAATTTAAATGATCAACAACAGATCCACCTTATGACATCTTCATATTAAATAAACGCTTCATTAGGAATACCTTATGAAGGCCGAGAGTTTTTCATATAGCTTACCCAATGCGCTCATCAGAGCCTATGTTGTATTTCCTTTTGAAATATTGAAAGCCACTGACGAAGTCAGACACATATGTATTGTTCCCAGTCCCTTTATGTCAAGAACCTCCCATTCTTTGTCCTCCATAGTTACTGGTTGTTTTTCTTTTCATCCCAATGGTAGGAATACATCCTTCTAATACATATAGTCCTCTATTTGAATCTTCCATAACTGGTAGTTTTGGCCATTAAAATTTTCAAACTTAAACTTTCCTTCTTCTTCCATTGCTCCCACATGAACCAAGAACCCTTCTTTCCTATGAGTTTATATTCCAAATAGACCTTTGGCTCTAATATCAATTGTTATAAAAACATGATCGCAGAACAATAACAATAAATAAGATGCAAATATAAATCAAATAACACCAATATAACTTGGTTCACCTAAGATGGGCTACGTCCACACAGATATTATCAATCCTGATTATTATACCATCCAAAAAATGAAGGGATACAACCTGGAGTACATCCACTGCAACTTCCTCTTTACTCTCTCACATTCTCTCTCACACGATCATAGAGATATTTACACTGCTAAAATACACAATCGTATTACAATGCATTCCTTTTAAAGAGAGATTACCATGGGAAAATACTATGGAACACCCAATACCATGGGCCCATAAATCACCCATTATTGACCAAGTCATGACTATGAAATTACAAAATATTTCAAGGCATTTTTTCCAAAATGTTTTCTATGGGATGCTACCCCCAAACCCCTGTCGGGGGGGCTCCCAAACTAGTTGTCTCCCCCCTTTAACCCCCATGGCAACTTATTTTGGGGGGGAAGTCCCCCCAAACCCCCTCGTCCTGGTGTGAGATCCATAAACGGCTAAAACACAACCTTTGAATAAGGAAGATCAGGCTACACAACCAACATGTAGAGCATTCCATGAACCCTGGTTGCGATCAGGAAGGATAGTGAAAATTTGGTTGCTTGAAGAGAAGTAATGGCTTAGATGGGTGTAAATGTCTATGGTAGGGGAAAATGACCGTGCAGAGGCACAAAGGTCACAATTGACTGATAACTGTTTAAGGAATGCATCCAGACCATGAGAAGTCTGAAGAGTGAATTGGTTGTGGTGAAAGAGGCCCAGAAGAGAGGACTAGGGATTGATACCCTTGACCATAGTGATGAAGAAGTTGAGGTTCAATAAAACGTTCTTGAGGAGGATAAGGAAGAAGAACTAGGATGCAATTTATGGAAATTTTTGTCTGATATGAAGGGTGTATGAAGGGTAGGTCAAAGATGGAGGTATTAACCTAATCAAGGAGCCTAAACCCTGAAGAGTTGATAGATTGGATAAGAGAAATGGAGAAATACTTTGATATGGAGCAGATAGAGGACACCAAAATGGTAAAGGTTGCTTGCTGAAAATTGAAGGGTCATGCCTCATTATGGTGGGGCAATGTACATGCTAATAGAGTGAGGAAGGGAAAATAGAAGGCGAAGCCCTTGGACAGGATGGTCTCCAAGCTGAAGGATAATTTCCTTCCTACCGACTATATGATATCCTTGTTTAAGAAGCTACAGAACCTGACACAGAAGAAGATGACTGTATAAGAATTCACCGAGGAATTCTATCGGTTTTCGATCAGGTCGGGAGAAACTAACGAGGGAGAAGAGGCAGTCACGAGGTACGTAAATGGCCTCAATTATATTATTCAGGACGAACTGAGCCTAGCTAGGTTCAAATCAGTTGGAGAATCCTATCAGCTAGCTCTAAAGGAAGAAGAGAAATTGTCACGTAAGACTTCAGTGGGATGAGGAAATCCGACCACCCAAAGTCATAAGTATGCTGCCACTAGAGGACAAACTAGTGGGTCGAAGAAAGGTGAAGTTCATGGAGAAAGAATATATTAAGGGACGATTGGAGACGCTGCATGTTGGCACAGGGTTAGAGTGCACAAAGTGCAAAATCCGACGATGACAAAAAGGGGCATTCATGGAAGAAAGGACCACTCACGAAGAACAAGGAGCCAACGAAAGTGCAAGTTATAGTTTAGTTAGTTAGAATGGGTCATTTGGACCATTTTGTAACCACCTTAGTTTTCTATAAATAGAACCATGATTGCAAGCCTAAGGACATCGAGGATAGACTATGATTTCCGCATCTATGTTTTGTTCTACCTTCATCAAGTTTTTTTCTGGTTGTATGGATCTACGATAAGTCTCTTGGAACTATTTCTACAAAGGTTGTACTGTAGATTTTGGGATGAGTTAATGCATGCGGATGTTAAGTTATGTCTCTTCTCACTGTGTTTCTCTTTGTGTCAAATGATGAATGTTATCTCAATGATGTAATATGTTTAAGGTTTTATTACTCTGTCGATTAATCTGTAATGCTGGTGCGAATGTTGATTATGTCTTGTTGATGCGAATGTCAAATATATATTTAAACTGTTAGCATGATGCGAAGACAAGATCTCTAGTTTTTGTAGTTATTGGGTAAGGTTTAATGCATGTATTCTTCCTACTGTGGAAACTTGGTTGCTGCAGCACCCCTTAACCATCTCGGGTGAGACTTCACTCGCTCTGCGAGTGTTGCTGGAAAGGGTAAAATCTTTCTGGGCTGATGCTTAAGGGTGTTTGGTTGGTGTTTGTTGACAATAGTGCGAAATGAACCCATGTCGACAGAACTGTGTCAACAAATGGTTTTGTTGTCAGGACCATAGTGTGAAGAGAAAAAGAGAGGACATGTTGTGGAATCCGACGAAACTAGAGATCGAGGATTGGTTCGACAAGAAGGCACGAGAGTTTGTTGAAGAATAGAATCTCCAACCCAGATGGTCAACAACTGAGTGGTTACAGAAATATATATACTCCGACATCCACAAGATATTTTTCTGTAAATTCCCAATATTGTTTCCTGAATGGTTGGCGCAACTAACATTCCAGAAGAAGAATTTCCAAGGTGGTGAACCTAAACATTGGACACCTGACTTGATCCAACAATTGAAGCGATTGGATAACAAGGCATCAAGGGTTATCGACATCTAGGTGGATAGTAATCTAGAGGGATATATCACTGAGTTCCTCATCGACACAATCAAGTCATACAGTCATGTAGAGAGGAAATTTTTCAAGGGACCTTGTGGAAGGTTTCTATTGTCGCTAAAATTGTGGATTAATATGCTTATCTACGAAAAGGGTATACTGAAGATGAATTATGATGAGTAAATCCTGGTGTGTGGAGGTTGTGGGTACCACGTAAATGCGTTTCTGTTAGAATGATGTGGGGTAGATGGACATGAGCGATGATGATTTCTTAAGGGAAGTTGAGGAATTTTGTGGTACCCTGTGAAGTGGAGTGAGCTTCTGGATGCCAAAGAAGAACAAGAGGATTGATATTGAGAGAGAGTCTCCTGAGGTGACTGGAGCAGAGAACTGTGAGATGGGACCACAAGGGATGAAGTGACCCTAGTGTGACGAATAAAGAAACCAGGCTACCCCTGAAGCCGAAGAAGGATAGACCTAAAGTTGCAACATACCCACAACCCCGCACACTACGTCGAATTTCAGAGGAATAAACATAACTTCATCGCAGTGTTGTCTGAAGTGTCAGAATAGTGGTAAACATAGTGGGTCCATAAATAATAGTAGGGGATCAAGGATGGTAGGTGACGACATGAAAATTCCAATTTTCCAAGGTAACGGAACCGAGGATCCCGAACAATATTGGTTTTTATGCGAAGCAGTGTGGACAATAAAGCAATTCCAACATGAATATATCAAAAAGGGACAGCTAACGACAACCTTTATGGGTCGTGCACTAGATTGGTTCATGAAATTTATACAAGTTCCTACATGAAGTCCAGAGAAGACACTTCCGCAAATCAAGGCAGGATTAATTGATGATTTCAGGAATCCAAAATCTGAGTCGCAATACATCACAGAATTGAAGGATATTAAGCAGGTTCCAAATGAATCAGTGTGGGAGTTCGACCAAAGATATAAAACTTTGATGGTGAAAGTCATCTTTGGGATGAGAGACGTACAACACAAAGAATGGTTCATCGCAGGATTAGTCCTACATATTCATGGGCCACTGATGCAGTATAAAATCACATCCCAAGCAGAAGAACTAGAAATTGAAATGAATTCAGAGGCTTCACCAGTTGGAAAAGTGGGAATAGGCATGAATCACATTCAAGCACAGCTGAAAAATCTAACGATCCATCTCCAAGACATTAAGAAGGGAAAAGAGGTGCGAGAGGAAATATGGTGCACCCGCTACAAATTGGAAGGACACCATAAGGACAAGTGCCCATATTTCTGCAAATATTTACAGTCTGGCACATCGAATCCACAGAGCCAGGGAGGGATGTCGTGGTGTAGAATCTACTAGACGAGGGGGCATCAGACGGAAGACTATGTATATTTACAGAAGATGGTGTCAAAACCAACAAATATTTATTACAATTTCCGTTGATCAGTTGGGAACGAAGAAAAGGATTGTAAGGAACATGACTTTGTTAACACCCAAAAAGTGTTCACTACCTCATCTACCACATTATATGGCTCATTTGTCCATTTTCCTACCATTTCTCCCTTAAAATCCCAAAAAAATCCCAGTAAAAAGCCTCCAAAAGGCCTAAAATGCCTCCAAAAGGCCACAAAACCATCAAAATAGCCTAAAAAAGGCTAAAAAACCCCCTTTTCCTCCAAAAATAGCAAAAATCCCCTAAAAAGGGAATAAAAAATATAAAATAATGAGGAAAAGGAGGAAAAAACCCTATACAGCTGCACAAAACCATGTGTTACCCAAAACCATGGGTCAACACTCCACCACCTAAAAACTATAAATAGGTGATGGAGATCCCTTATTCCATATCCACAATCACAAGCACCCTTACTCTGCCAAAATCTCTCTCGAAACCCTAGTTCATCATTTGAACTATTTTCACCTTGAGAGCCACTTTTGGCCCATCCCCACCATTGGAGAAGGAGAAGGAGCATTCTGAAGCTTGGAGCATCCTCTTGGACACTGCAAAGGGCTTCATCAACCTCTACATTGGAGGTAATATTAATATAAAACCATTTTTTACATCTTTCATTTATGTCTCATGCAATGTTTAAAGTAGTTTTTTAATTGTTGTTTTAGCTTAATCATTTAATCATTATTGAACTGCTACTAAGGAGTCCATTCTCCTTAGTAGGTGCTCATTGGCACAAGCTAGGGGTAAAACCCTAGCTACAGTTTTGGCGACTCCCCTAGTTTTCGAATTTCTGGTTTCCGTTTTTTCTAAATTTTTCCTTTCGGCTGTCTCTTTCGGCCGCCGCATACTGCGTTTTTTCCCTCTGCAGTCGCGTCCCGACCGCGCCTTTCCGGCCTTTACCTGCGATCCGACCGCGGCTCTCAGACTGCTTCCGACGCCCTGCCGGCGGATTCAAGTCTGTTACCTGCGATCCGACCGTGGCTAATCTGCCTGTTTGCCGCGATCTGACTGCGCCTGTCGGCCTTTTTCCCGCGTCGCGACTGCGGCTTTCTGCCTCTTTCGTGTGTCCCGACTGCGCCTGTTAGCCCTTCTGCCGCGACCCGACTGCGTCTTTTTCCCTGTTTCCTGCGTCCCGACTGCCTCTGTTGGCCCGATAGCCGCGACCTGACCGCCGCTGTTTCCCTTAAACCCGCGGTCGGCCTGTTCCAATTCGCCACAGACCCGCGGTCTGATTTCTGCTCTTTTCCTGTTTTGAGCCCAGCCCCTTTTGCTGCAATATTTTCTGCATCTGAACAGCCCCCTGTCCCACCTGCAGCCTCACTACCTTACCAGCCTTTCTGCAATATAATTTCTGTTCCATTTACAGAATTCTTTTAAAAAATTTAGTGTTTTTTAAATTCAGAAAATTTTGCAAGTTAAACTTTCAATTTCCATATTATTGATAGATTGGAAGTTGCCCCCTTGTGGCACTTCTATTTTTGGGTTCAACACCTCACGAGCACACACTCTGTCACATAAAATCAAGTGAGCCTTAAAAAGTACCTAACTAAACCAACATTCTAACCCCACTTGGGGAACACAAAAGAATCATTATAGTTAGGTAGGATCAGGGGGATAGGCTTCCAATAACACCCCTTGGTTATTTCACTTGAGACATAGTTGTTGTCCAAATAGGGAACCAAAATCCCCTAGTACTTTTTGGCACGGTCACGACCAGTTTATCAGAGGGCCTCTCCCTTAGGAGGGTTGAAGTCGGGAGACTGGTTCCGGAGGCCTGAGTGGAATACCGCACTCCATTCAGTAACCGAAGGGCTACCTTTCGCGGTTCGCGGGATATCCCTGTACAGGGGTATTGCGGTCAACGAACTAAACAGCAGATTCACCTTTCTGGACGTGTCATGAACGGGGTATCTTAGTTGCCATTCTTCTAGGATTGACTACCCGGTATCCCTCCCGGTAGGGGGATATCATAGCCACTTGGCTTTCCTACTCATATTGTCTGACTTGGATTTCATCACCTTGCAGAGGATATGTTTAGTTGAGTCAGAATACTTTTAGTTAGGTGTTTGCATGCTCCTTTACCTCCCTTTGGTCTAGTGAGTCCACCATTTTTTCTTTTTAGGAAACCTGCTGCTTGTTGGTATTCTGACCATCTTTGTTGACACTCCACCTATTGTAGCACAGCTGTTGCAGTGGGTGTTTTGAGTTGGTTGTTGGCCTGAGTGCCTTGTTTTTTAGCTCTCCTTCTGCACACTCGGTTGCTTTAGGCCTTTTTGATCTATTTTTATACTCACCTCAACCCACAGAGATTAGACACCATCTGTCACCATTGAGTCCCCGAGACATTCTCGGCGCCTCAGGGGCGAGCCCCCACAGCACGGTTCTCTTGACACCACACGTCATAGATTCCGATCATTATCCGCTGATACCACTCATCACAGATCTAGAGCCTTGTCACTTGACTCCACTCGTCAGCGACGTAGGACTCCGTCACCACATAGTGACGCCCCTTACTTTACCTCAGATTCTGACGAAGAGTCTGGGAACCCTATTTACACTGCCCCTACTAGCCCCATGGCTGGCACGACTTCCACTCCGTTTGTCATAGGGACCATTGGTGGCACATCCACCACTACACCAGTTACTACACCTGTTTTGGGTATGCCCTCCATGGGGAACCCATCTACTGTACCCCTCACGGTACCTATTCCCGCAGCGGGAATACCTATCCCCACTACATCAGTGGCTCACACTACCAATGGTGGTGCTGGACCATCCTTCACTACCTCAGTCCCCCCACTTGGGGGCACCACCCTAAATCTTGCCCCTCCACTTGGGGGCACTGGCCCCAACTTGGTCCATAGCACTACTGTGTCGCAGCCTTCTTCCAGTTTTCCATTCATGGCTAGCCTCAACCTACCTGACCTGGCCAGATTGACCAACGATCCTATTCGACACGACCCCACGTGGCCTCATATGCCTACCAAGCTCCCCTTGGACATCCCTAAGTTCGAGGGCAAGGCCGGTGAGGACCCACAAAACCATATCATGTCTTTCCACCTATGGTGTTCCTCTAACTCCATCGTGGATGACTCTGTTCGCCTCCGTCTCTTACAGCGCTCCTTTACTGGCTCTGCAGCCAAATGGTATATTGAGCAACCACATGGGACCCACGCCACCTTTGCCTCCCTTGCCTCTACCTTCCTGCAGTTCTTCCAGTTGCCTGTCCGCTATGACGCGGGCGTTGAGATCCTTCTATCTTGTAGACAAAACACGGCTACCCATATCACGGACCATATCCATGAGTGGCGTCGACGCCGTAGCTTATGCAAGATCAAACTAGACGACCGTATCTTCCTCGATTGGTTCCTCAAGTCCCTGCTTCCTGTTATTGCTAAGGATGTAGCCTCAGAAAGACCCCAGTCTGAAGAAGAGGCCATCCTTAAGGCACAGCAGTTCGACCTCATTTACGCCCAGTCGGGTTACCTTTATACCATTATACCTGACGCCCCTTGCGGCGAGTCCTCCAATCATGATGCGCCGGGGGCATCCCACGCTGCAGATGGTATCATTGGCCGTGTTTCTTCGCATCCCCAACCGTTTTCTATAGCACGTCCTACCTCTGGCCCCGACCTGTCGAGGGCTACCTCCCAGTCTGGAGCAACCAACTCGTATGCTCCCATGACACACCACCATTCCCATGGACCCTCATGTCCACCTCAGTGCTTCGGGTATGCGACCCCTGCTTATGCTCCTCCAGTCGCCCCTCAGCCTTACTACCATCAGCAGGCTGCCCCAGCTCCTGTGCCTTCACAAGCCCAACCCGCTTATTATACGCCCCAGGCAGCCCCTGCGGCACATCCACCACTTGCTCCGCAGTCCTATCAGCAACCCCCTCAAGTTGCTGCACCTGTTCAGCCTCAACCTGCTTATCATCCTCCGCAGCCTGCTCCTGCACCTGCGCAACCTCAGAATCCACTTGCTGCCCAAGGGCAAGTTTACGCCCAACAGAACCCGCAGCAAAACCAGAATAACCAACGAAACCAGGGCCAACAGAACCGCGGCAAGGGCCGTAATCGGGGGAACAACCAACCTGCAGACCAAGCTGGGCAACCAGCGAATCCCCCTGACAACAACAACGCGGCCCCCGCTAATCAAAACCCTGATCGCCCGCCCAAGCAGGCTAAAAACCCCAATTTGCGAACGAACCACCCTTGTTCTATTTGCGGGGTCTATGGACACTACACACACGCTTGCCCACATTTGGAGCGAGCTCGACAGCTCTGGGTTGACGAGGCCCATCGCCAAGGGCATGCGGCTCCCCAAGCACCGCCCAACCCCCCCCAACCTCAGCAACCCCCTTTGGTGCTGCAAAACCCCTTACCAACCCAAGGCGTGGTGAACACTCAGCCGTTGGCCCCTCAAGCTAACGTGCAACCCCAACAACAACAGATCACTTACGCTGCTCCTGATCAACCCACGTTTGACTCAGGTACCCACCACTTACTGATGATGTCATCTGCTGATGTCAACCTCCAGACCCGTCGGAACCAATATGGCTCCACCTCTGAAGCCACTCCCACGGATAAAACTACTAACGCCCATCCCACTGATCAGGTGTTACGTATACCTCCACCTCCCATAGACGGCGCTGCGAAAGCACCTCGTTTCCCACTTCGCCGAATCAACAATAACCCTAATGCGCGCGCTGCGTCAAACTACAACATCGTAGACGACCTAGCCCAATCTCCCGCAGCCATGTCTGCATTAGAAGTCTTGAAGAACTGCCCTTCCCAGCGCAAGACTTTACTTTCCGCCATTGGAGGGATTGACCCAACTGATTCGCATTTGATGGCATTTGATTTAGACCAGTCTGAACCACGCCTACCTTCTAGCTTAGCCTTCCAAGTTACTGTCTCCGTTAGGAACCTTGTTATCCATCGGTGCATCATCGATGAGGGTGCCTCCACATGCGTTATGTCTACATTCGTATGGCAGAAGCTAGGATCCCCTCCTCTCCAGCAGTCCACCACTGCGTTACGTGCCTACGACGGTCGTTCGGCCCAGCCCCAAGGCCTCCTACCCAACGTACCCGTCCAGTTAGGTGGTAAAACTGTACTCATTGACATTGAGGTAATCAATGCCCAATTGGATTATAACCTTTTACTTGGCCGCAGCTACATGTATGCCATGCGGGCGGTTGCCTCTTCTGTCTTTCGCACCATGATGTTCCCCCATGAGGGACGCGAGGTTAAGATCGACCAGCTCACCTACTATGATCCCAGTGCTCCCGCGTCACCTGAAAATGTTCTCCCCATGGTTGAACAACCTGTTTCTCCTACCACTACCTCGTTTGTTTCCTCTACGGGGCCTGGAGTCTACTCGGACGCGCCGATGACCTCCACCTTTCAATCCATTCCTCCGCCGTCATCTACGCCCGAAATGTCTGATTTATGTACCTTGTCCCACGACAACCTACCACCTAACAATCAACCACCCTTGTTGCCAAAACCACCACTGGTCCCTAGCCACATTGGTGTTACACCGATCCATACGATCCCCTTCCTAGTCCCTCCATCGGGATTAGTAAGCGCCCCGGTCATGGCTACCCTTAGCCTCCCCGGGTTAACCTTGGGATTACCTGTATGGTATCTTTCGCCTCCCGTTCGCACCGCCGACACCAGATGTCGTCCTCCAGCCGGTGCAACCCATGGCTACTACCACCCAGCCACCTCCCGGTGTCTCTACCCCTTCGTCCTCCACGACACCTCCTCCTACTCCCAAACCCACTGGGGGCAGAGGTCCCCAACCTTACACTGCCGTACCACCTCCAAAGACAGTCAAGAACCCTCCAGTGTTTCGTGCTCCTCCCAAATGCTCGCTGTGTGACGAGTTGGGCCATGCGACCCACCAATGCCCACAGTTACCCGCATTACAGAAGCACATGCAAATGCTCGATGATGACCCCAACATCCCAACTGTCGAACTAAACCCCACTCCTAAGCCTAAAGATAAGTCCCTACGTACCAACCACTCCTGCGCCATCTGCGGTATTTACAGGCACTATTCACATCATTGTCCCGATCTCCCGGATTACAGAGCAGCTCTCTATGAGATGAACAATCTGGATCTTGAGACGGCACCACCTACCATCGAGGAGATCTACCCCCCAGACTCTTCACCTTCCGGAGAGGTTAATACCATCTATATGATCTCTTCCACCACTACCCCCTCGTCAACCGATTTGACGACGCAAACTTTCCGTACCGATGAGGAGATTCTTGAGGCCCTTACTGCCCCGGATTATCCCTGGGATGATATGCATCATCGTTCCTACTTCATCCCAGAAGCGTCTTCCTCTAGCTCCGCTACCCAATACGCGGTTGAATCCAAAGACTTCCTCCCCACCAAGGTCGACTGGTTCAAGGACCCTATTCCTGCTCCTGATGCCTTTGAGGAAGGTAACATGGCCAACATCTCACCTGTCATCCAAGTTGATATCGCTGCCCCAGGACGTGCCCCTGAACTCATCACTTTAGGAGCATTCTGCAGTCAACAAGAGATTGAGGAGTAAAGAAAACTCTTCCAAGAATTCCGTGATGTCTTTTCCTGGTCCTATACCGAGATGCCTGGTCTTGACCCCGCCATTATCGAACACCACATTGACACATGGCCAGATGTACCCCTCGTTCGCCCGAAACAGCACCACCTTGACACCTCTGAGTCAAGGGGCATAATAGGTTCCCTCGAACCTGGGATAGGGGGCATGATCAATCATTTTGAACCTTCCCCATCACATCTATCTCAGCACGTCAATGAACCCATCGTTCAAACCAACACATATGTGATCCAAAATCACAAACCCCCCGCACATAGCATGGGGGCAGGTCATTAATCCTGCTCATTTTTTTTTATTTGTGATCTCAACCATTTTTGGGGTCACGTGTCACTTGTATATTTGCAACCATTTTTTCACCTAGTTATTTCCTTTCACCATTCCGGAGTCCTTATGACCTCCGTTTTTCGCACCATTTGCACCGTCGGATTCATTTTTCCGCACTCGTGATGATGCTTGAGACCATTTCTCGCTCTCACTAGGACCAATATCACCATTGTGTCCAGACACCGCTAGTCACCTTGGTTTGCATGCCACATCGACCGTTCTCCATTTTTCACATGTTTTATATCATCGGATTCATTTTTCCAAGCTGGTGATGATGCTTGAGATCATTTCTCGCTCTCACCCTCATATTTTCTGGGCCTTTTTCAAAATGCCCTTGTCACCTTGGTTTGCGTGCCACATCGGCTGTTACCCCGTTTTTGACATCCTTTATATCGCCGGATTCATTTTTCCGAGCTCGTGATGATGCTTGAGATCATTTCTCGCTCTCACTTGGTACAATTTCAACATTGTGTCCCGACACCTTGCTGCCTCGGTTTGCGTGCCACATCGGCTGCTATCGGATTGTTCCACTTTTTTACATGAGCCATTCACTCCTGTCATACTGCAAATATCTCGTTATTTTGCCACCATTTCATCTACCCCGCAAGGAGGTCCATCAGTGTTCCCACCTACCCTCGTTCTTGGTCATCACTACTAAACCTTGATTGAACACTTCCTCCTTGCCTGGCCATTCCTTTTGTTCGGTATAATTTTATCCCTTTTTCGGGCCGGACAAGTCCTTTACGAAAAAGGCACTTAGGGAGTTTCCGTTAAGCTCTTTTCTGACTCCTAAAAGAATGAAAAGATCGCCGAGCAATCTTGCTTCCTTTCATGCTCGTTAAAGTACCTGAAAGGGCGTCTATCTGGTATAAGTTTAACCCATTTCCGGACCTGGTAGACTAATTACGAAAAAGGAATACTCTAGTCACACCGGCTAGAAGAGTTCTTCATTGCATCCTTTTATGGTTCTTTGGGCCTTGGAGACTAAATCTACGAAAAAGCAACCCCCTGGAGTCTTCTTACTTGCTTTCAGACTCTCTAAAATTGAAAGCAACCACGAGCATGCACTGTCCTGGGCTCGTAAAATCCACACGACAGTACCATTCCATCACTTCAGAGTCTTCTTATCGCTTTCAGACTCCTTAAAATTGAAAGCAACCACGAGCATGAACTGTCCTGGGCTCGTAAAATCCACACGACAGTACCATTTTACACACACTTCTTCTAGTTCATTAACCCATGAAGAAGTATCCTCCCGTGCCTCATGGCACTACGATCGATCATCTCGGCAGCACCCCCAATCAGGTCGCCTTTGTTCAGAGTATTCAGCAAGTCTTCTGCCATTTTACACCAGCTTGAGTCTCCCTCAGCCAGTTATCCTCCCAGATCCATTACAGCTATGATCCCTTTCCCCTCAGTCAGTTTCATATGCTGCCCGATCATTTCCATTATCATACTCTGAACAAAGGAAGTTTGAGTCCACCCGCTCTACTTGCCCAGTTGTCCCCCCACAGTTTATCAGTCCTGCCATCAGCACTATCACATTTGGGTCTTGTACCTCGCGCTCCTGTCAAGGAAACATCATTGCCTTGATAGTTGCAGGTCTCCCTCTGTCAACGACAGCTCCTCTATTCCAGAGGATAGGCCCAGAGGTCCCTACGCCTTGGAGTTATCACCATCTGTGGTAAGTGCCTACGGACCATTCTGAGAGGAGTCATCATTGCCTCTCTGAGTGGTTGTTCCTCACATGCTCGACTTCAGCACCTTGATCGCATCGTTGAGGATCGCGTAGGATTATATCCCATCAGTTTTTGTCGAAGACCCCGGATTTCCCCCGACTCTAGCACATTGGTGAGTCCCTTCGGAACACCCAGTTATATGTTCCCGTGGATGTCCGGGCTGCGTTAGGCTATTGTATTCGGAAGCCATCCAGATATATGCTTCCTTGAGTACCCTTTTCAGTTCCAGCTCAGTGTACCATTGAGGTTACTGCTCCCAGTCATTATGGTCTAGCAGCTCATCAGTTCCTCTGGTATCACACTCAGTAGCACTGTTGATTGTTCCAGTGCACCAGTTTTTCAGTTCACACATGATCAGCTCAGCAGTATGTCCCAGATTTGTGTCCCCTCTGGACTCTTATGATGTACACAGTGATCATGTATCTTACAGGTCCCCCTTTTTCGGGGCTCACAGTTATGTTTATGTATCTTGATACGAGCATGGGTATGCCCGCCTCGTCCATATATTGAGATTATACCTCAGTCAGTATTTGAGGTCATGTATATTTCAGGTCCCCATTTTTTGGACCCCATTGTTATTGTTACGTTATATCCTGATACGAGCATGGGAATGCCCGCCTCGTCCATATGATCAGATGATTCCTCATCCATTATTGAGGTTATGTACTTTTAGTTCTTGCAGTTGTTCGGGATCGTTGTGTCGAGCTTCAGTTTGTTTCTTCTCTTCTCTCCACATCCCAGGAAAACCATTCATGACTTATGATGTCCATCGGCCATACGATGAGCTCCTGACCTCGCACATCAGGGGGCAATCTGTTAACACCCAAAAAGTGTTCACTACCTCATCTACCACATTATATGGCTCATTTGTCCATTTTCCTACCATTTCTCCCTTAAAATCCCAAAAAATCCCATTAAAAAGCCTCCAAAAGGCCTAAAATGCCTCCAAAAGGCCACAAAACCATCAAAATAGCCTAAAAAAGGCTAAAAAACCCCCTTTTCCTCCAAAAATAGCAAAAATCCCCTAAAAAGGGAATAAAAAATATAAAATAATGAGGAAAAGGAGGAAAAAACCCTATACAGCTGCACAAAACCATGTGTTACCCAAAACCATGGGTCAGCACTCCACCACCTAAAAACTATAAATAGGTGATGGAGATCCCTTATTCCATATCCACAATCACAAGCACCCTTACTCTGCCAAAATCTCTCTCGAAACCCTAGTTCATCATTTGAACTATTTTCACCTTGAGAGCCACTTTTGGCCCATCCCCACCATTGGAGAAGGAGAAGGAGCATTCTGAAGCTTGGAGCATCCTCTTGGACACTGCAAAGGGCTTCATCAACCTCTACATTGGAGGTAATATTAATATAAAACCATTTTTTACATCTTTCATTTATGTCTCATGCAATGTTTAAAATAGTTTTTTAATTGTTGTTTTAGCTTAATCATTTAATCATTATTGAACTGCTACTAAGGAGTCCATTCTCCTTAGTAGGTGCTCATTGGCACAAGCTAGGGGTAAAACCCTAGCTACAGACTTGCTCCAGGAAAGGACCGCAGACACATATTTTATGAAGCGGGAGGAGCAACCCCTAATGAAATAGTAGCTGCAACACAGTTAGCAGTAGCCACAATAAAATCAGCAGCATAACCAACCACAATTGCATTATAGTCAGCCACAGCCGATGTATAGTCAAACCCCGCCGGAGTACGGCCAACCGCAGTATCAGACTATGCAATATAACCAACAACCATATGGCCAACCGCGAGGAGGATTCATAGGAGGAGTTTGCGGAGGTCGAGGTGGAAGTGTCAGTCAGAGAGGAAATTTTGGACAAGTTCGAGGGTCGGTTGTATGCTACAACTGTGTTCAAGTCAGGAATTATCAAAGAGATTTCCAGAGCCTAGTTCCGCAGTGCAAATATTGCAGCACACCGGACCATAGTGTGGATGAATGTCCCCAACTGATTGCAAAATGGAAAAATAAGAACCCACCCCAACCTCAACCGAATCCAAATTAGGGTCAAAATCCACCTCTAAACTTATAGAATATTTCGACGAAAATAAGAAGTCGACAGGTGAATGTCACAGCAGTGACTAGGGGAGGAGTTGCGATAGGGGAAGACATGCCACAGTCGAGCATCCAACCAACAGTGAGAAAACAAGTAAGATTCGATGTGGAATTAAAAAGGGAGACTTTCTTGGAAGCACAAGAGACAATGAGACCGATGAGGAAACCACCTACCAACCAAAAATAATCCACCTATGACATGTCATTGATATTTGACACAACGAACTCACAAAAAAATATTAACACCTTAAGAGCCTTCCTAGAAAGCTGCCTAAAGCTGGAAAAAGAACAGGACACATTGACAGAGATAGCCATATTACTACACCGACAGGAGGATGGACGACAAATTTGAACAATAAATTGACTACACAGGATGAAGACAGGGAAAGAGATGAGGATGAATGCACGAATTGGTGCATTCGATGTCAACAATATTATTCTCAACTTGGGGTCAGATATCAACATCCTGACGAAGTAGACATGGGAGGTAATGGGGAAACCACAGCTGCAATGGTCCCCTATACAACTTGAATTAGTGAACTAGAGAAACGTCATGCCTATCGGCTAATTGTGTCACATACCAGTTGAAAGAGAGAGCCTGAAGACCTTTGCATATTTTGATGTGATAGAAATAGTTGATAACACAAGCCCCTATCCAGTGTTGTTGGGGGTAGACTAGGAAATGGAAAATCGGGTCGTCATTAACTTGAAGAAAAAGACCATTTCGTTTGAAAATCATGACATGAGGGTAGTTGCACCTTTGCATCTAGCAGAAGGGCAGTGGCACGTCGAGCCGATGAAGGATGAATTCACCGAAGGATGGGACAATGTTTACAACATATCAGAAGGCTACATCAACCCTACCACTGATGGAGAGATGGGATGGTAGATTGTTAGCTCAGCATCATTGGATTATGACGAAGCACTTGAGAATTGGCAGAACCGACTACATGAAGTGTCGTTCAAAAGGTACGCACAGATTACCCAATCGTTGTGACGAGTGACGACAAAAGTACGCGAAATTCCAACATACGAAGGTTTTCCCAACCTGACTGAATTTATTGTCGAGTTTGAAGATAAGGTAGAAGAACCGCAGAAACTGCTAGCACTGGAGGACGCATTGAAGGCTACACCAGCGCACTGGTGGGTGGCGCATAAGTTGACAATAACAAATTGGCCACTATGTCGAAAATTAGTGGAAGCTAGATTCATAGAAGCTAAAGGATACTGGGGAAATAAGTATAACAGACGAAATGAACCAGGGGATCACTTGGAGGAATGCCAAAGTGCATGGGTAGTCATACCATAGCAAGAATGGGTCCATGCGTTCATCCATACACTGGATGAGGTACCACGAAACTGGTACATTGCAGCAGAACTTCAACATGAAACGACTAAGTGGGAGGAGCTAACTATCAACTTTGGTCGGACCTTCAGCTTCTCAGATGAAAACTCCTTCATCTATAGTGCACTACAGGCGATATGGGAGAAGGTGCTTGAAGCAGTCCTGATGGAAAAATCAATGGGATTACGGTGGACTGCGGTGCCAAAAATGTTGATGGAATGCTACAATGTGAGAGGAGAACCCGATGACGAGGATGATCTGCGAGCCACTTATATACCAGAGTCGGAAGGAATCTGAAATGTCGAGGCACTTGAGATACCCTTCAAAAACTTTCAACAGTCGTTGCGCATCAAGAAAGTTAATATTGGGTCAGAGGAAAACCCAAAGTTCGCAAGCATCAAAGATTATTGGGATGATGCGACAATTGCAAAAGTCACGGATCTACTACATGAATTTTAGGATCTCTTCCCAACAAAATTTTCTGAAATGAAAGGCATTTCCAGGGAACTGGGTGAAATCAAGATCCCATTGAATCCTAATGCAAAACCAATGAAGCAGCGACCATACAGATTGAATCCCAGGTACAAGGAGCACATGAAAGCTGAACTAGAGTGAATGTTGGATGCAGGTATCATTGAACTGGTAGAATAATCTGAATGGATCAGTCCGATGGTGGTCCAAGATAAGAACAGTGGTGAAGTCATGATTTGCGTTGACTTAAGGAAATTGAACGATGCATGTCTGCATGATCCATTTCCTACACCATTCATAGACAAAGTACTAGAAGGTGTCGAAGATCAAGAGATCTACTCATTTACATATGGCTTCTCAGGTTACCACCAAATAAAAATTGTGAAGGAGGATCAACACATGACAACGTTCGTAATAGAATGGGTTGTTTTCAATATACAGTAATTCCATTTGGTCTGAAAAATGCACCAGCGATCTTTTCAAGAATGGTTGTCACTGCATTCAAGGATTTCATTCATAAATTCTCCACAGTATACATGGATGATTGGAAAGTATATGGATTGGTTAAGGATCACGTTGCGAATCTAAGATTGATGCTGGAGAGATGTAGGTATCATCATATTTCATTAAATTTGAAGAAATGTAGCTTATGCACTCCATTCAGTATTCTGTTAGGACACATTGTATGCCAAGCGGGGATACTAGTGAACCTGGGGAAGATTGAAATCATTGTCGACTTACCACCTTCAACAATAGAAAAACAGTTAAGGGTGACATTGGGGCATACGGGGTATTACAGAAAGTTTATCAGAGGGTATGCGGCGTTCACAACACCAATGGAGAAACTATTGAAAAAGGATGCGAAGTTCAAATGGAATGAAGAGCCTCGATATATTGAAATCAAAGATGGTCACAACACTGATATTAGCTTTTCCCAACTGGACAAAGGAATTCCATGTTCACGTGGATGCGTCATCAGTGGCACTAGGGGTGGTATTGGCTCAACCAGGAGAAGGGGCAATCGACCACCCAATTTCATTTTCTAGCAGGAAGTTGTCCACTATAGAGAAAGATACACGATGACAGAGAGGGAAGGGCTAGCAATGGTTTACGCACTAAATAAATTCTTCCACTACCTACTTGGATGCCATTTCAAGATGTTTACTAACCACTCTGCATTAAAATATTTTGTCAACAATCCTGTGTTGGGGGGGGGGAATTTGTTGTTGGCTGATTTTATTTCAAGAATTTGACTTTGATATTATTTTGAAACTGGGACACTTGAATGTCGGGCCCGATCACCTGTTCTAAATTGAGTCAGGAGAAGAACCTAGAAGCATTGATGAAGGATTACCAAATGCACAATTATTTTGGATTGGAATGGTCGATGACCATTATGAGAAAAGCATTGATTTCTTGACTATAGGATGCGCACCAAAAGGATTCAATACCAGCCAAAAAAAGCTGTTAGTGGTGAGGGCTTCCGAATTCCAGCTAATTGCAGGACAACTTTACAAAATGGTTCCATATGAGATCCTTTGCCGATACGTTCTTCCACATGAACAAGAAAGGATACTAGTGGAAGCTCACGATGGGATCACAAGAGGACATTATGGAGGACGTGCCACTACTATAAAGATACTTACAGCTAGATTATGGTGTCTGATGATGCATGAAGATACTGCAGATTACACCAAGAGCTGCGATGTGTGCCAAAGAACAGGAAAACCATCATGAAGGGATGAAATGCCGCTAGTACCTCAACTAACACTACAAGATTTCAACAAACAGGTAGTCGACTTTGTAGGGCCTATCAACCCACCTGGAAAATGAATAGGGTCGTGATACATAACTTTTGCGACAGATTATTTGACGCAATGGGCTGAAGCTGCACTGGTAAATAATTGCACAACCGCGACAGTAGCAATATTTCTCTTTGATAACGTGGTCACTGGGTTTGGATGTCCGAAGATACTAATGAGTGACCAGGGTTCTCACTTCGTCAACCAAAATATCAAGGCAATGACGGAAGAATTCCAAATTCAGTATCACAAGAGTACCCCATATCACCCACGGAGAATGGTGTGGTAGAAGCATTTAGCATGGAATTGTAGCATGCACTGACAAAGGTATGCAACACGAACCGCGATGACTGGAACTTGAAGATTCCGACAATATTATGGGTCTATAGAACAACTTGTAAGCATTTGATGGGCCAGGCACCATTCAAGTTAGTTTACAAAAAAGAAGCAGTGATGACAATGGAGTATATTGTCCCCAGTCTTCGCATCACAACAGCCACATGAATGAGCAATGACGGAGCAATCGAGCAAGGGTTGGTGCAATTAGTACAACTTGACGAGAATAGGTTTATCGCAAGATTCCAGCAACAGGTAGAAAAGGATTTCCATAAGGCTTGGCATGATTTCCACGTCAAGGCCAAGCAATTCCAGTGCGGATATATGGTGCTGCTATATGATAGTATTTTTGCAAAGCATCCAGGTTAGATACATATGTATTGGTTGGGCCCCTATATTATAAATTGTATTACTAATATAGGCATAGTATAGTTACAAAATCTATATGGGACACTAATGACAAATCTACTGAATGGAAATCGCTTGAAGCATTATCGCCATAGTCAACTGCATGGTGACTGAAACACTGTTCACACAAGTTCTAAAAAAAAATAGCAATTAAGCACGTAGACAGTTAACGCTAGGAGTTGACGCTTGTAGACAGTTAGCACGTGGAAGTCAAAGCAAACCATAATTATAGAAATTAAGTATTGATGGAAGGAGGAAGATATGGATGATGACACACTGGATGGTAGAATTTAGTAAATCAGGGAAATATTTCACGAATGACTTGGTAATCATTCTTCAAATATGCCATGATGGACAGGAACCAAGTGAGTTGAATTATAAATATCCAAGTAGATGGATGGATAGCATTATGAAGAGTTATTGAGTCGGGTACGTGACTCTAGGAAGTTGCAGAGTTAGGAAGTAAGAATAGAAGGGTCAGGAAGTAAGGAATTTGCTCGATAAAGGACTATTATTAGAGGGTTTCAATGGTGCATTTCGTTTCCCGCAGAAGCACCCAGGGTGCGCTAAGGGAAAAGACAACAAGTGCTCATGAGCAACCGATGGATGAAGATGCACAGACAATCCCGAAGGAAAGAGATGAAGTCTCACTCAATATGTCTAAGCGAGTTGTAGGAGTTGGAAGAACCGTGGTCCCTCTGACCACATAAGCACCAAGAGAAAGGGAACTCCGACACTAGCAAAGGATGATCAAATGTGCAAAACAGATGTGCTAGAGCGTCTGACCTATTTCACATTTTGGTAATGTCAATGAACTTTCGTCCAATCAAAATCTAGGGTCGAGAGCAACATATGGCCGAGCAAGGATAGATGATGAAGATTTCAAGAGACTGGAGGATGAGTTCGAGCAGTACATAACAGCAATCCAGAGACTGAAGAATGAGTTCGAAAAGTACACAACAATGAACCTAAGCACTACTAGAGGTGTCCTACTGAATTGGCTCGAAGGAGATCTACGAGTTTGTGTTGGGAAGTTGTTGGCACAGGGTTAGAGCACACAAAGTGTGGAAGCCAACAATGATAGAAAGGGGCATTGACAGAAGAAAGGACCATTCGTGAAGAACAAGGAGGCGATGAAAGCACAAGTTATAGTTTAGTTAGTTAGAAAGGGTCATTTGGACCATTTTGTAACCACCTTAGTTGTCTATAAATAGAACCATGATTGTAACCTAAGGGCATCAAGGATAGACCATGATTTTCGCATATATGTTTCATTTTACCTTTGGCAAGTTTTGTTCTGGTTGTATGGACCCACGATAAGTCACTTGGAACTGTTTCTGCGAAGTTTGTACCACAGATTTTGGAATGAGTTAATGCATGAGGATGTTCGGTTATGTATCTGCTCACTATGTTTCTCTTTGTGTCAAATGATAAATGTTATCTCAATGATGCAATATGTTTAAGGTTTTATTACTCTGTCGAGTAATCTGTAATGTTGGTTGGTGCGAATGATAATAATATAATGCTAGTGCGAATGTTGATTATGTCTTGTTGATGTGAATGTCAAATATATATTTAAACTGTTAGCATGATACAAAGACAATATCTATGGTTTTTGTAGTGATTAGGTAGGGGTTAACGCATGTCTTCTCCCTACTGCGGAAACTTGGTTCCTACAGCACCCCTTAACCATCTTGGGTGAGACTTCACTTGCTCTGCGAGTGTTGCTGGAAAGGGTAAAACCTTTCTAGGTCGATGCTTAAGGGTGTTTGGTTGGTGTTTGTTGACAGTAATGCGAAGTGAATCCCTGTCAACAGAATTGTGTCAACACTGCATTAAAACACCGATAGGATGGTGATGATCCCAGAGGTCATGGCACTTTTGGTCGAAGTGGAAACTTGGGAGGGAGACATGTAGACTAACCCAGGAAAATAGTCTACTACAAGTGTCGAGAACTAGGACACAAGGCCTACGAATTCCCGGAGAATTTTCATACCACCAGTCAACCAGACACAAGGTGTCAAATCAAGGACCACCAAGCTGGCCTGACTGGAAGGGGAGGTTCCAAAGAAGCTAAATCAGAAAGAGGATGAAACATGATAGTTCAAAGAACATCATTGCACTCAGTACAACAAGAGGAAGTGCATCCGACACAGAGGAAGTACATATTTCATACAAAGGTGAAGATTCAGCACAGATGTTGTATGACCATCATCGATGGAGGCAACATAGAGAATTGGGTCTCGACGGAGGTGATCGACAAGTTGGGATTGAAGTGTCGACCACACCTGAACCCATATAACATAATCATGGTTGCAGAAGGGTCACCATGTTACGGCAACATGACAATGTTCGATCAAATTCAAGATTGGAGGGCTACAAGACAACATGCTATGCAATGTGATTCCCACGGATGCATGTCATCTATTGCTAGGTCAACCCTGGAGATATGACCAGAATATAATCTATGATGGCCACAAAAATGTGGTTACAGTTGAAAAGGATAGCAGGAGATTCTGAATGACTCCCTTAGTCAAGGAACATAATAGACGAAGGCAGGAGAATTACTATTGGGACAAGAGGGTGTTGATGTGTCCAACTAAGGAATTTTTGAAGGAGGAAGAGAAGGAGCAGTATTGTTTTTTCATCATCCCTAAGGGTATAAGTCTCGAAGGACCAACAAAAGTAGTCCCAATGGAATTTGAAAGGGTGTTATTGACATAGTTCTGTCGAGAGGGGTTCACTTCACACTGTCATCAACAAACACCAACCAAACACCCTTAAGCACCTGCCCAGAAAGGTTTTACCCTTTCCAGCAACACTTGCAAAGCGAATGAATTATCACCCGAGATGGTTAAGGGGGATGTAGGAACCAGGTTTCTACAGTGGGGAGGGACATGCATGTATTCTTACTCTATCGATATAGAAACCAAAGCTTTATCTTCGCATCATGCTTTGAAATTCAAACATACATTCATCATTCGCATTAACAAGGTGAAACTGGAAATCGCATTACTCAGAAATTACAGAGTAACAACATTTAAGCATGAAACAGTATTCATCATTCGACATGAACAGAGATAAAAGATACATATCCGAACATCTTCATGCATTAACTCATAAAAAAACTGCGGTATTACCTTCGAAGGGACAGTTCAAAACACCTTATCACGGATCCATACAAACTTTCTGAAAACAAAACATCACACAAGTCATTCGCTCAGTTATTGATCAACTTGTGATCTCATTCTAGGATTCCCTTAGGCTTACATTCATACTCCTATTTATAGCCAGCTATGGGGGTTACAAAATGGTCCAAATGACCCTTTCTAACTAGATAAACTAATATTGCACTTCCAATGTCTCCTTGTTCTCTGTGAATGGTCCTTTGTTCCGCGGATGGTCCTTGTTCGCTGTTGTTGGATTTCGCACTTCATTCGGTCTAACCCCGTGCCAACAGGTGCCCAACACAAACTTGTGGCTCTCCCTCAAGCCACCTTAGCTGGGATCTGCTGGAACTGTTCTCATTATTCATTTTGTTGTACTTCTGAGACTGACCCTTTCGTCTGGTGCTCATTGTCATGTACTTCTCAAACTCATCCTCCAGTGTCTTGGTCGTTGTCATGTACTTCTCGAACTCATCCTCCAGTATCTTGGAACCTTTATGATTTATTCCTTCGCGTTCGACTATTACCTTTGACCCTAGCTTACGATTGGACAAATGTTTATTGACAGCACCAACTTGTGGAAATGGCGTAGAGCTCCGAAACATATGTTTCACACATTTGATCATCCTTTGTTGGTGCCGGTTAGGGTAATTTTTAGGGGTGAAATTTCTCCAATTGTCTATTGTTTGGGATTTTTTTCAAAAAATAAATTCTCTATTTGGTCATTTTTAGTTTCCAATGTTGGCCATATTTACATAAAATATGTATTTTAAGCATAATATTCACCAAAATTTACAAGTTTCAATAGTAAATTGTATGTTTCATATTTAATATTTGCCTACCTATCTATATATATGATTTTTTGAATCTAAAATAATCTCCTATAATACTATACCCAAGTATCATATTAGAATCCTTAAAAAATACCATGGTGCCGGTGCGCCTTTGCTTTGGGTACTTCTGCGGTCGGAGGGACCGATGCTCTTCTAACACTCGAAACTTGCTTAGACATCTCGGGTAAGAACTCATCTTTCTTTTTCCTGAGACCTAGTGTGTCTGCATCAGCTTGTTTCTCATGAACACTTTTTGTTTATGCCCTTAGTGCACCTTGGGTGATTCCGCTGGAAATAAAATGCACCATTGCAACTCTCTCACTTCCTTTTTCCACAGCTTCCTTGGAATTGCTCAGTTGACTAACTGACTCTCTTCATTTAACTTACTAGTTCTCTTCATTCGACTTACAAACTCCCTTCATTCGACTTATAGACTCCCTTCATTCGACTTACTAACTTTCTTCATCCTTTTCGCTTGTATTTATGCTTGTTCCTCGTGTCCTTAACACCTGATCATGTCATTCGTGAAATACATCCCATATCCATCAGATTCTATCCTCAAGTGTGTCATCATAAACCTCCTTCATCTTCCAATGATGCTCAGCTACAATAACCATAATCTGATTTGACTCCCGCGTGCTAAACATCAACGAGCGACCCGTTTGGCCATGTCTCCCACTTTTTGTCATAATTGTTTTTTTTTCAACCTGTTTCTCAACTGCTATGTGCCTGATCATGACGATAGGGTTTCAACCGATTCTCGTTTACTAGATTGGTCAATAATGTCCCATCTAACCTTTGTAACTTCACTGCACCTCCATCAATAACAAAATTTATGACATAAGGACCCAACCAATGCATCTGCATCTTACTTAGATGCTTTGCAAACTTACTGTCGTATAATAGAACCATATCGCCTTGTTGGAAATGCTTTGTTTTGATGTGGGGGTTGTGCCAAGCCTTCTGTTGATCCTTTTCTACCTTCTGATGGAATCCTACAATGAACTAATCCTCATCAAGTTGTACTACCCACGACAATCATTATTCAATCGCTCCATCATTGCTTATATATGTAGTTGTTTCGATGCGTAGACTTGGGACGATATATTCCATTGGCATTACTTATTCCTGTCTTTAAACTAACTTGAACAGGGTATGTCCTGTCAATCATTTGCAAGTTGTGCGATACGCCCGGAGTATCGATCGAATCTTCAAATCCCAATCGTCATGGTTTGTGTCATTAGGGGAGTTTTGAGGTAAAAAATGGGCCTCAAAACAAATAATGTACCATAACAATTCACTTTATAAGAACCAATAGGATTCAAGATGATGATGTCAACCATAAGGGTAAAATTTGTAAAAGAAATTGGAGGGAAAAAAGAAAAAACTACTTTTTCTTATCGTATTTTTGACATATCTCCTTACCGGTTTACCCAAATTTCAAGTTTGGGCACTCCTTGGATGTGGATTTTAATTTCGCATCCAAACCATGCCCACGTTGAATACTTCTGAGGCACCCACGACATGGAAAAATGAAAATTTCAATAAAAAATGTATTTTAATATTAAAATACGTTTTTTTTGTTGAAATTTTCATTTTTCCATGTTGTGGGTGCCTCAAAAGTATTTAGTGTGGGTATGGTTGGAAGCGGAATTAAAATCCACATCCAACAATTGCCCAAAGTTGAAATTTGGGTAAACTGTTAAAGATATATGTCAAAAATATGATAAGAAAAAGTAGTTTTTATTTTTCCTCTCTAAAATTTAGAACTCTTATTTTATTATTTCCCTTAGGAGGCCCATTTTAGACCTCAAAACTCCCCTAATATGCACACCTTTTGTTAGTTTTTCAGCATTTAATTCAATATGATCTAGGATATTAAATAAGAGAACAACATGTATAGCATATCAAACATAAGAAACAAGAGACACAAAGCATTTCACCGGGGAAAACCAAGAAGGTGAAAAACCCCGCAAGTTCCTCAGAGATAGAATACGCACCAATACAAAGATCACCAAGATGAAACCCAAAATAAGAGATAGTATCCTAGTAGCATCTCCTCCTCCACTTGTGTGCACTTCTCCTCTCTCTCACTGATGCAAAGTGAGTGAGTGTGTGAATGAATAAATGAGAGAGTCACACTCTCTATTTATACTTTACTTCACTTGAATTTTAACTCTAACTAGGTCAGCCCCAACTTAACCACTTAAAATAATGCTAATTGGGCCGACCCCACTAGGGTAGTCTAATAACCCTTTGACCCACACAACTCATATAGGGCCGACCCCATCAAGGTGGTCTAATAACCCATCAAATATAGGTTGAGACACTTACAATATAACTTGCAAGTAGAAAGGATGACACTTCCAATCAGAGGAATAATACATCTCCGCTGGGGATACAATAAAGTACAAATGCAATACATACAATATACAAGTGAATATCTTCCGATGTTACAAATACATCAACGCTCCCTCTTAACTAGGAAGGTATTCTCTTGACATAGGTCATCAATACATATAGGCACAAGTATTCAATTCTGGAGTTGGATCATTGTCACTAGATCATGGAGCATCATCGTCACTACTGTTGTAGTCGTCATCTCGATCATTGGGCTATCTCTCAATTCTTCTCTTCATAGGAATTTCTACAGAGCCATCCCTTTTTCATGCTAGATGTAGGCCTAGCCTACTGTAGGTCTTCATCATCTCTGCGAGCTTCCTGATAGAGGTGGAACCTTAGGACTGATTACGTGCATCTGCAAAACTTGACAAGAGAATCCCAGGATCCTTTATGTGCCTAAGCACAACTGAAAAGATCTCCCAAGACTAATTGCATGTAGCCCTTTCACAAAACCTTTAAAGAGCATCCCAGGAATGTTTACATGCCTAGCACGACTGGCAAGATCTCTAAATAGCATCCTAGGACTTTTACGAGCTTACTTCTCAACATCTTGTATCTCTAGGAATGATTACATGTGAACTTCACAAAACCTTAAAAGAGCATCCCAAGAACGTTTATGTGCCTAGCACGACCGACAAGATCTCTAAAGAGCATCCCAGGACTTTTACGTGCCTAACATAACCTATCATATCTCTAGGACTGATTACATGTGAATAGGAAACACCTTAAAAGAGCATCCTAGGAATGTTTATGTGCCTAGCACAAACAACAAGATCTCTAAAGAGCATCCTAGGACTTTTACATGCCTAGTACAACCTATCGGATCTCCAGGACTGATTACATGCCTCCCTTGCAAAACCTCGAAAGAGCATCCCAAGACTGATTACGAGCATATTGATCAACCTATCCGATCTCCCAGGGATCTATTACATGCTACTGCACAACCTGCCAGATATCTACGGACTCTAAGTATCATCCTGATACTCATGATCCAACTGATCATTCTCGCACTGAGCATCAACCTAATGCTTCATGATCAAACTAATAATCATGATATAGTACATCATCCTGATGCACATCACATGATCATCCTGATCATCATCATAGCATCATTCTAATTCATATCCTCATCGCATGATCATCTTGATCATCCTGATGCATATCATCATCGCATGATCATCCTGATCATCATCACAACATCATCTCGATGCATATCATCTAGAACATCTTACTGATGCTCATCACACATGATCATCCTGACCATCATACATAGCAGTAACTGGAGCATCATCCTAATTCTCATCACACAACACTTACATCCACAGCCATGGGAAGGATCCTCCTACCACCATGCTTGGAATAGCTCCTACAAATGTGTCCCATCACTTCTTTCTCGAAGTATATTCTATCTGAAGAACACCAAGCCTCTCTCTGAAGTACTCGAACTTCACTTTGGCTAGTGGTTTGGTCAACACATTTGCAATATGCTCATTTGTCCCAACATGCTGGAGCTTCACTGCTCCTCTCTGCACCATATCCCTGATATAGTGATTTTTGATCTCGATGTGCTTCGATCGATCATGGAACATTGGGTTCTCTAACAACTTAACACAACTCTGGTTGTCACAATAGATACAGGTAGCATCCAACTGGAGATCAAATAAATCAGACAGTAGCTTCCTTAGTCATGCTGTCTCACAACTAGCCGAACAAGCTGCAACATACTCTGCTTTGGCTGTACTAAGTGCTACGCAGGATTGCTTCCTACTAACCGACGAGATCACACCTGATCCCATACTGAAGCAGCACCCCGAAGTGCTCTTCCTATCTACAGCACTGCCTGTCCAATCTAAATCAACATAACCCTCCAGGTTAAACTTTTGATTCGCATCATACTTGAGCCCATAATCAATCGTACCCTTCAGGTACCTCAAAATATGCTTTACAGTAATCAGGTGAACATGTCTAGGATCTATAAGAAATTGGCTCAAGGTGTTCACCGCAAAGAAAATATCTGATCTCGTGTTTGTCAGGTACATTAAGGACCCAATCATCTAATGATACACGATCACATCAACTGACTCTGATGAAGCATCACTCAATATCTTTAGGTTCGATGCAATAGGTGTGACCATGGCCTTGCAGTCCATCAACCCAAACTGCTTCAGGATCTCTACTGCATACTTCCTTTGTCTAAGGAATATTCCATCTGCACTCTACCACACCTCCATACCTAAAATGTAATGCATCTTTCCCAAGTCCTTCACCTTGAACTCGGCAGCAAGCTTCCTCTTCATGTCGGAAATCAATCTATCCTCACCTGTCACAAACAGGTCATCCACATACAATAGGAGTATCACTGGATTTCCTTCCTCAACCTTGTAGTGAAGGTTGGAATCCACTTTAATCTTGGTAAATCCCAAACTGGATAGGAAGTTGTCTATCCTGCTGTACCATGTCCTAGGTTCTTGCTTCAAGCCATACAAGGATTTCTTCAATCTGCACATATGACTCCCTGTCATGTGTCTCAAAACCAAGTGGCTGTTCCACATACACTTCCTCTTCGACTACACCATTCAAGAAAGTTGTCTTGACATCTATCTAGTGTATCTTCCACTTCATCACTACAGCCAGGGAAAGTACTATTATGATGGAAGTGTATCTGGCTACAGGTGCAAAAGTCTCTTCATAATTTATCCCCTCTTTCTGGGAGAAGCCATGAGCCACAGACCTTGCCTTGTATTTCTCTATGCTACCATCTACAACATGCTTGATCTTGTAGATCCACTTGGGAGTCGCAATAGACTTCCCTTCTGTTGGTCACCCTATATGTCAATTAATTAAAGTTAACACACAAGATGGTCAATATAAATTGTCAAACCTGGGGAGGTCTTTTATCTCAATGGAAACAAGCACAATCCATGCATAAACATGTCAAGCAGTTGATTAACTAAATGAAGATAATAATCCTACCAATCTATCCAGCCAAACTCATCCCATAAAGGAACTATTCTAATTCATACATCTAGGAATTCAATTGCAGCTACCTTCCTACAGAGATCAACCTAGTAGTTATAAATTTAATAATAGAAATAAACTAGATTACTTTTGCAAGAAGTTAAATCCTATAATTATCAAACTACAATATTCAATCTTTACCAAAATGATCAATCTAGTAGCTACTGTTACTCAATCACAATCTACCTATTCTAATAAACCAATTGAAGATACAACAACAACCAGAATCTAAACATAAGCTTGAACCCTAACTGATAATTACTGAAAATCCTAGAAAGCATAAACAACTGAAAGATATTGGAATTGAGCTTGGCTGTTACAGCTGATTCGAACACACATGCATTAAACTGAATTAACCTACATAGTCGACTGTCACAGCACTCTATTACAGCTATTCAAGATGCAATCGTGAACTACCAAAAGGAAATCTAACCTCTGTTGTAGCTAACAGTAACATCTACAATAATTCCACACCACACACAGAAAGAAAGCTAAATTAACCTACCTACTTAAACCGGCTATCTCTTTAAGAAGGAGGGCCCTAGCCTTCTAACAGAGACGCTAAGAATCACAACAAATTAAGACACATAAATGAAGAAGTCTACTCTCATATTAATGATGGAAATTGACAGTCTCATTGCTCTGTTATAGCTTATGAAAAATGGTAATTGTCCAACCCCAGGATACAAGAGCCTTCTCATATTTATACATTGAAAGTACAGATCACGATCCACTAAAATCGGGCAGCAATGAAGATCTTTGATCTTCATGCTACGGAGTTACAGCTAACTATTACAACTGTATTAAACAAGGCTATTACTCATGAAGGAGTTGTTACCCCAGTAATCAATGGATTTGGCAAGATGGAATGCGATCTGTCTGTTGCAGCTGGGTTCTATTTCAGTGGAGGTGTGTTACAGACTCTCGTGGAGGAATGCGTTGTCCCTTGGAGTTATGAGGAATCAGGATTTGGAGAGTAACAGTTGGTGCCAATTAGCTGATACACCTGCACTTTAGACCTTCACTAAATGAAATCACACATATTAGCATAAATCAAGCACTAGGATCCAAAATCTTAACAATCTTAGGCATAAAACAAATAAAGCAATAACAAATTATACCTGTCAATATTATTGATCGATCTAGAGAAAAGGCATAGATATAGCTTATGAAAATAGGATGTAATCAGGGAAAAATGATGAAATAAGGATGGCCAAAAAGGGGCATTTCCTAGACCCAACATCTCCCCCCAACTATCTGATTGCATGTCCTCATGCAACATCCTCCACTAGTCCAAATTTGAGTCTGAGTTTAATCTGTGAAGATTTGTGAGATTGTAGGCAAATTCTGGTGTTTCCCCTCAAGGCACAAACCCATAGCAGGATATCCATTTCTCCCAATGCAGATTCACCTCTTCTGAAGTCAAAGCATAGCTATTTCTGTAGGGATTCACAGGAAGCCATATGAGAGGGAACCTGAATCTTAATCCAATCCACCAAGGCCCACATTTTTCCATGTACTACACATATCTAGGAACCCTTGTCAAAGCTTGCTTGAAATTCTCAAAGTAGTAGGGGTCCCCTTCCTTTAGAGATGAAGAAGAATATAGCCATATGTATTCACTGCCTTCAAGAGCATCCTGCTACATATTAAGAATCATTGGGACACATGTGGTGAGGATTTTATCTCGCAAGATCTCAAAGTATTGAGAAATTGTAGGAACCCTGAGAGATCCAGCATGGTTTTTTATGAGTTCTTTTGGATCTTATGGTTCACCCCTAATCCAGAGAGTAGAATTCTCCTCATTCTTGAGGATGGTTTGGAAAGCATCTCGCCATATTACATGGTTAATAACAAAAGAGGCGAATGCCCTCAGTTAAACATCCCCCAAACAAGGAAATGGATTGTATGGGGAGTCAATATAACAAGCCCTATCATGTAAATACAATTTACATAACAAATGTTGATCCTCAAAATCACTTTTCAAAAAAGTATCTAAAAACTAGGTAGCTATTGCCAAATCAAATGATCTCCCTTCCTTCAAATCCCTTAATTGAAATAAAGTTGTCCGTTCATGGAGAAAGACAAGGTAAGAGGGGGATGTATCCCTGCAACTCAATAATTCTAGGGAAAGAGTATACATTTTATCTTTTTCTTATTGCAGGGACTTAAGTTTCTTCAATGCTTCCAATTTTTCTTGAAGTTTCTCCCATTGGAGTTTTTGGAAGAATAACTCCTCAGCCCACTTTTCTCTCAACCCCTTAATGACATTTCTATGTTCTTGGAGAGAAATCATACCTGTCCTGAACTGATCAATATATTTGTGCCATTTATCCAACTCAATATTTAGCCAGAGAATATTCTTCTCTAGCCATTGAAATCTTCTGTTCTCTGCATCCTTCTCATCATCAGAGTCCAGATAAATGACTTCCTCGTTTTGATTTGGCACTGTAATAGTTTCATCCTCCATTGGTGTTGCAGTGGTTTGTGTCTGTAATGCAGTCTCAGCCATGGATTTTGGGGATGTTGGTTCTTGTGTAACAACATCCTTTCTTTCCATATCAACCTCAGCCCTCTCAGTTTGTGTTACAGTCCTAGCAAATGTTCTTAGGACTGTTGGTTCTTGTGTGATAGCATCCTTCCTTTCCATTTCAACCCCAGCCATCTTAGTTTGTGTTGCAACTTCAGCAAATGATTTTAAAAACGCTGGTTCTTGTGTAATAGTGTTCTCTTCTTGATCCTTGATGTCAAATGTTGCTGTCTGAGTTGCAACCTCACTATATATTTTCAAGGGTACTAGTTCTTGTGTAACAATCCCCTGTTCTTCAATTTCTTTGAATTGCTGAGATTGTTTCTGGGTTATATCAAATTCCTCTGACTGATGAGACTGGTCCTAAAGAATTTTAGTATCCCCTGATGGCTGGGACTGCACTATTTCATCTCCTAGATTCAAATTAGAAATCTCTTCAATTTTTGGCCCATTTCCCCCCATCAATTCTATTTATGCCATTTTTTCTTCCTCTTTCTCTATCTGTGCATGCTTTTGTGATACAACTCCCAACACAATAACTCTATGTCTTGCTGCAAAGAATATGTCTCCACACTCTGGGAAAACAGTTTCTCCTTGCTCCTCATTTTCTATTGCAAGAGATTAATTTTCTAATAAGTTTGCAACATCTAATAATGTGTTCATATTCTTCTCTGCTTATTTTCCAACTACTCCCTTCCATATTTCCAGCTCATTTCGCAATGTCTACACCTCCTCCTTTAATAATTCATTTTCATGCAGGAGATTTTCGATTTGAGGTTCTTCTATGGAAGGTTCCTGCATAGTAGTAGATGACTTGGGGTTCAAAATGGGAATTTCTATATCTACCCCTGTTACAGGTGTTATTTCTACCATAGGTGACTCAATATTTGCTCTAACTACTCCTACTGTCTCTGTTGAGGGTGCTTCATTATTAATCCCAATCGCATCCACTGTCACTGCTTCTTTTGCTATCTCTGTTGTTACAACTACTTCTGCTGCTATTGCTGTTACAACCACTTCTGTTGCTATAGTCAATCGAGTCCTTCTTTTCCTCACCATTCCCACTGGGTGTTCTCCACTGCTCACTGCTACTGGTGCTGTGACAACTCTGGTTTTTCTTTTCTTTGTTGCAGTGGATGTCTGACCCTTGTTTCCTAAACTTCCTCTTCGCTTCTTTGACACAGGGGTCTTTTTCATGGTCTTCTCTTCTTCAATAATGGTCCCCCTTATCTCAGGTGAGGACACAACCTCCAAAATTTTCACAATCCCTTCTCTTGCTGTCTCTACCTGATATCCTTCCTCCCGAATTCCTACTTCTGCAGCTGCAAATTCTACTATCGCAGCTTCAACAACTGCTCTAGTTTTAGCTTCATCCACCTGAGTATCTGCTTCTTTAGTTACATCTTCTGATATCACTGCCTCCTACGCCATGGCTTCCATCACAATTTCCTCAGCAACAGGGTTTTCTACCGATGTTGCTTCTGCCATATTTACCTCCTCTCCGTCATTAGTCTAGTTTCCTAATGCTCTAGCCTCCCCCCCAACTGGATTTGAGGAATGCCGGTCCTCATTACCTTCACTAACACCCTCCATTTCTAATACAGGTTCTATGATTAGCCCATCTCCAGCCAGAATTGTTCCCAGGTTAAATTACAATTTGCAATGGCTCTCAAGACTAGTAATTTGATTAGGCCATGATTAGTAAGGGAGGAAACTGGGTGTTGGGTAGTTTTTGCATATCCAACCATGGTTTGTAGGGCTTTAAGAAGATAAAATGGTATATTTACCAAATTGCCATGGCGTAAATGAGACAATAAGGGAAGTTCAGAGAAGGAAACAATTTGGTACCTACCTTCACAAGAGATGTATCTTTTCAGGAATATTGCCACTTGATTCCAGGGTGGTGGTAAAGATTCCAGTTCCAACCCACGGCACTTTGGACTAACATGCTCTCCAACTGCCAAAAATTATCTCACAGCATTTGCATTATGTGCCTTCCATCCAAATGATTTCTTCCCAACCTGGGGTAAGCCAGTAACCTATGCTATGATCTCTTCTATAACATCCACACGTAGTCCCCTAACCTCAGAGTGAGTATCAGTCAGGTTAAGGGAAAATTGCAATGCGGTTTCTGTGTGGAAACCGTTCAACCGTTCAAAGTATTCCATCCAACCTACTACTGTTAAAATGTTAAGAACTTATGCATTGGCACGTACAGCTTCTGTATTTACTGGTTCATGTTGGACTGGGTTACCCATCTTAATCTCTCCTCAAAATTCAGAACGAATACAACAATTACCAATCTGGACGTGGGAGTTGCAACATACGAACATGCAAGAGATAGTTGGAGTTCGAAAATAGGGTATTTTAGAAAAGTTGGCATAGGTGTGAAATCCAGGTGAGATGAAACAATTATGGAAAGTTGGCATAATTGGAGTATTTTGGTATAACTCGGGTAAGGTACCGGGAAATAAATACAAACGTGGTTCTGACATATTCTCTGGTGGTTAAATGGTATGGGTTCTCTAATCGAGGGCTAAGACAGTGCATAATCATTATTACCGTATTTAATTTCCTGCCAAATCATGTAAAATTTCTAAATCCGTACCTTTGAGTTATGCGTTCAGCCGTGAATTAATCATCATCGCCTGCTTTCATCATTTCCTCCATTAAAACAAGCATAAATGCACATGTGCTGAAGTGATGTGGCCACCGCCATTCGAGCTGACAGATACCCAAGACACCCGAAAGTTTCCTTCGTGGTGAACTGTGATTGGATCTTATGGAGTAAGCAACTAAACTGACACCTAATTGAATCATTATTGGCATCATCATTCGGAGAGCAGGAAGACTGATGGGATCACCACTGTACGGGAAAAGCAAAATGGAAATGAAAATGGCAGAGTCGCATCTGTATAGAAAGAGAGAAATGGAAATAAAAAATAGTGGAGTCACAATTGCTAGATTTGACGGAATAGTCAAAAATAGCGGAGTCACAGCTACTAGATTTGGCAGAATGGTCAAAAATAGCAAAGTCGCAGCTACTGGCAAAGAGCGAAAATGAAGTGGAAACTAACGGAGTCGTAGCTGCTAGATTTGGCGAAATGGTAAAAAATATCTGAGTCGCAGTTGCTGGCAAAGAGAGAAAATGAAGTGGAAAATAGCGGAGTCGTAGCTGCTGGATTTGGCAAAACGGTCAAAAATAGCGGAGTCGTAGCTGCTAGATTTGGTGGAATGAGCAAAGTAAGGAGTCACAACTGCTAAAATAGGAAGAATGAGCAAGGTAAGGAGTCACAGCTGCGCAATAATGAAGTAATAGGCAAATTTTCAGGTGACTGCTGAAAGGTAACAAATCATCCATCTTCTTAAAAAGATCTTTATTAGATCAGGAACAATGCAAGATGCACATAATTCTTCAAAACAAACCTGATCAAATGCAAAATGAAAAATAGATAAAATATAGAATGAAAAAGAAAATGAATTATTTATGTACAAATCATGTGGATATTGCAGTCCTTAAAAATTGATAGGGGTTGAGAAAAATCCTTGTCCCAGCGTTAACTGATAGTCTGGATCACCTGCAACATGCGAAATGAAAGCTTCCCTTGAGATCAACTTGTGATACAGTCGCAACCGATGGCCATTTGTGAATAATGGTGTTTTGTTTTCATCAATGGTGATCAATCGAACTGTTCCATTATCAAATACCCAATCTATCTGATAGGGGCCTAACCAACGGGTATGCAATTTTCCGTTAAAGTCCCTCTTAAACCGTGAATCATACAACAAATCCCAGTCTCCTTCTTAGAAGACTCTCTTCTTTATAAATCAATCATTCCACTTAGAGCACTATTGTTGGATTAAAGTTGTATGATGTACTGCAGTTGTGCACTTCTCATCCAAGTCATTGAGTTGATTCAGTCGGTCCTTCTGTGCCTCTGATAGATCAAGGTTTGCTTCCACAATTGTTTTCAAAGTCCTGATTTCAAATTCGATTGGAAAAACAACATTTTTACCATACACTAACTCATATGGGGAAAAACTAGTGGTGTTATGCCATGTAGCACGATAGGCCCATAGTGCCTTTGGAAGTCTTTCAGCCCAATCTTTATGATGGCTCTTCACTGCTTTTGTCAAAATAGCCTCGATGACCTTGTTTTTACTCTCCACTTGGTCATTGGACTGTGGATGATTTGGTGAGGTTATCCTGTGTTGAATATGGAATTTCTATAACAATGCTTCCAGCTTGTGAGACACAAACTCTGGTCCACCATCTGTAAAAATTTCCTTAGGTACTCCGAACCGAGTAAAAATTTCTTCATATAGGAAATCAATCATGGCCTGGTCATTGGCCTTAACCAAGGCTACGATTTCTACCCATTTGGTCATGTAATCTGTGCAAATCAAGATGTGAACTTTCTGTTTTGAGGGAGGGTTGATAGGCCCTACAAAATCTAGAGCCCACCTATCAAATGGTTCAACCACAAGCTATGGCTGCAAAGTCATTTCATCTAATCTATTGGGTTGGCCCATCTTTTGGCAGCTATCACATGCTTGAACATACTTCTTTGCATCCCTGGACAATGTAGGCCAGAAATAGCCCATTCTCAAAATTTTATGACCTGTCCTTTTGTCAGCAAAATGCCCCCCACAGGGCTCATCATTGCAAGCTTTAAGAATGCTAAAGATCTCATCTTCTCTAACACATCTCCTAATCTCTAAATCAAACCCTGTGTAGAAAAGATGACCATCAATCCAGTAGTACCTAGCACTCTGTTGCATGATCTTCTTTCTTTCTCTCTTTGACATATGTGCTGGGAGCTTACCTACAGCCAAAAAGTTAGCAATATCTGCATACCATTGGGAATGAACTGATACTGCAAACAAATATTCATTAGGGAAGGAATCTTCGATTGGTAAATTGTCATCACTGTTGGTAAGTCGAGATAAAAAATATGCAATAACATTTTCCTTCCCTGGTCTATCAATAATTGTGATATCAAATTCCTGTAACAGTAACAACCATCTAGTAACTCCAGCATTCGTGATTGGTTTCTTCATTAAATACTTGATAGCAGAATGATCAATGTGCACAAAAGTGTAATATCCAGTAATATAATGTCTAAATTTGTTGATGGAATAAACAATGGCAAGGAATTCCTTTTCTGTGACAGTATAGTTCAGTTCAACAGGAGATAAGTTCTTACTAATGTAATAAATTGCGTAGGGAGCATTACATTCCTGCTGTCCCAAAACTGCTCCAATGGCATTGTCTGAAGCATCTGAAGAAATATGAAAAGGCAGAGCCCAGTTGGGCCCTCGTAAGATGGGTGTTGTAGATAGCCTTTTCTTTAGCTCAGTAAATGTTGTTTGGCATGCATCATTCCATACAAACTGTGCAACCTTCATCAACAGAGTGAACAAAGGAGAAGCTAGTTTGGAAAAATTTTCTACAAACCTTCTGTAATAGCCAGCATGCCCCAAGAAGTTGCGTACATCCTTCTGTGTTCCAAGAGTTGGTATATTTTCAATTACCTTGATTTTGGATGGATCTACCTGGATTCCATCAGAAGAGATGAAGTGCCCCAGCACTATGCCCTCACTCATCATCATATGGCACTTTTCAGTGCTTAAAGAGAGTTGGCTTTGTTCACAGCGTTTCAAGACCTTTTCTAAGTTTTTCAATGCTTCTTCATAACTATCACCATATGGAGTAAAGTCATCCATAAAGATCTCCATGCAATCATTTACCATTTCCGAAAAGATTCCTATCACCGCTCTCTGAAATGTGGCTGGTGTGTTGCACAACACAAGGAAGTACTCAGTATGCAAAAGTTTCCCAAGGACAGGTGAAAGTGGTTTTGTACTGGCCTTCTGGAGCAATCTGGATCTGGTTGTAGTCACTAAAGCCATCTAGAAAGGAAAAATACTTTTTCCCAGACAAGGTATCAAGGACCTGATCGATGAAAGGTAAGGGGAAGTGGTCCTTCTGCGTTGCTTTGTTCAGTTCTCTGTAATCGACGTAGACCCTCCATTTCCCATTCTTCTTTGGCACAATCACAAGTGGAGAAACCCACTCATTGTCTGAAATCAGGTATATAAATCCTACTTCCAAAAGTTTTTGGATCTCTTCTTTCACTATGTCTCTTAGGTTCAGGTTCATCCTTCACTGTGGTTGACATACAAGCCTGGAGTCATTCTTAATATAAATGTGATGGGTGCACAGATTGGAAGGAATCCCTTTCATGTCTATGTACTCCCAAGTGAAAGCTCCCCTACGTTGTTTCAGCAGAGTGACTAGATGTTCCATCTCACTAGGCACAAGATTGGGATTAATATTCAATGTTTTCCCTGGCCCGATTTCTACTGGAACACTCCTCGAATTTTTGAGTACTGGAATTATACTGGCATCACTAATTAGAGTTTATTTTGTAATATTTTCTTGCTTTATTGCAGCTAAAGTGCTATCCAAGATTTGATAGACATTTTTATTGACTGACGTGGGCTCACTGATGAAACTATTAATGGCATCATCCTCTATTTCATCTTTAAATGTTAAGGCTCTCCCTATTGTTAATAACGGTTGCACACCTTCTTCCTCCTCCAAATCTTCCCATAATGGAGTTTCAGCTTATGTGCTTGGCCGAGCTAGAGGATACAAAGTTAGGCTCTTGATCTCAGTCCCGTCTGAAATGGTCATAGATCCTGACCGACAGCTGATATAGGCATCTGCTAAGGATAACCACAGTATTCCCAAGATCAGTGGGTGTCCCCCCAACTGGGATTTCGGCTGTAACACCAAGAAATACGTAGGGTATTCCCACTAATCAACTAAGATCACAAGGTCATCTAGGATCCCCTCAGGCTTGATCATTGATATGTCAGCAAGTTCCAAAACAATAGGGGTGGGCCGAAGGATAGTGAGTCCCAATTTCTTCACAGTCTCTATGGTCATAGCATTAATAGCTGCGCCGAAATCTACCAAGACATTGGGGATTTGTGTGTTCCCTATGTGAACTGTAATAGTTGGGTTTCCAAGGTCATCGTATTTTGCTACAGGGGCCTTCCCCATTATTAATTCAGAGAGTTTTCCCAATGCGTGGACAGTGGAGGGGCCCCTGGGCCTTCTTCCTGGTTTCTTGACACATAAATATCTAACAGTCTTAGCATAAATGGGCACATCATGGAGGGCCTGTAATAGTGGAATTTTAACATACAAAATTTTCAATTCTCCTACAAGATCGAATCGGGGTTGTTCCACTATTTTCTGCAGGGCCAATCATTTAGGGTATGGTGGTTCTCTCATCAACTGTGTAGGTTGTGATACTTCGTGTGTTACTCTCTAAGTTTCAGCTACTGTCTCGATAGCAGTATCAACATCCTCAATGATGGGGCTTGCTGAATTAACATATTCTCATAGTGCTGATTCACTCCAGTTTCAATCACTGGTGATGAAACATCCTCAATGATAATAGGTTCCACCACCCTCCTTGATCATAGTTGTATATCATTGCAGGGAATCTGGGTGATGGAATACGTAGACATGTTGGAAGTCTCAAATTGGAGGACTGCTTTATTGTTTGGGTTCGGGTTAGGTTGTGCAGGTAGCTGTAGTCGAAGTGGTGCATTCATAGGTGCGACATTGTTTTGGAATGGGAGTTGCGGTTGCTGATAATGTTGATGATGATACTGTTGAGGAGGATACTGTTGATATTGAGTCTGGTGATGGGGAAAGTTATTTCCTTGGTAAGAATTTCTCCAATTGGAATTCCAAGGAGCTTGATTGTTTGACTGTTGTGACCATGGTGCCCATAAGTTAGGATTTTGCATTGGTTTCTAAGATGGATGCCACTGATTGTTAGAATAATGTGAAGGGAATTTTGTATTCATATTATGCATATTGTTCATTCCATTCATATTATTCGGAAAAAATGATGGGTCTGGATTCATACCTTGATTGTGAGGCTTCCATGGTTTCTTCTATGCAATGAAGTAAGCTGGCTCCACATCTGGAATGGATGCCTGCAGTACTGCTTTGACCTTAGGTAATGAAGGACATTCCTTGGTATCATGCTCCAGTTCACATATCCTACATATCTTTGCTTTGTCCAGTGGGCATTCTTTTAGTGGATGCTTCTTCCTACATGTAGGACAGAATACACCAAGTGTAAGGTCTTCTACTACTTGTTTCTGCTTTGCTCTCATGACATCTAACTCTGAGGAAATGGAGCTCATCATGTCTGTTTTAAAATTCTCTAGTAATTTTCCTATTTCTACTTGAGTGGCTACTCCACTAGCTGACTTTTGAGTCCTAGTGAAGACATCCTGGTCTCGATCTTTGTCTCATTTGTTGGTTCTAGAGGATCCCCTAGAGTACCTTCGACATAGTTCAATAATCTTCTCGAAAGGTTCCTTCGAGATGTCCCCTTTTCCCAGCAAATTCAACATATCAAGGCAGTCTTCTCTAATTCCTCATAGTAAAATGATTTTGAGCACATCCTTGCCAATCTCAGCATGACGAGATCTTTGTAAATTGTATAGCAATCTTTCCACAAAGTCTTCCAAGCTTTCTTCATCCTTCTGAACCATTTTAAACAACTCCTCCTTTCTATCCCTAGTTTTACAATATTCCTGGTACTTGGAAAGGAAGGTTTTTTGCATTTGGTCCCAAGTAGTAATGGTCTCATGACCCAGACTCATGAACCAGCACAGAGCATTTCCCTTCAAGGTGGCTGGGAATAACTTCAACTTCTGAGCACTAGAGGTGTAATTGTAACTATGACAGAGGATATCAAACTCAAAAAGAAACTCATCAAGATCCTCGGAAGACTTACCATGAAAATTCAGGAGAACTGATGGTGAGATATTTTTCATGAGAGTTGCTCCAGGTGTCTGGAGGATAGGGAACTATAATGTAGCCACAATATTACCAGGCTGATTATTATCTCCTTCTTCTTCCCGGTTCTCCCCATGTTCATTCTCACCTTCCTATTCTCTACCAGCCATGGTTCAAGTCCAAAATTCAACAGCTTCCTTTATGCGTTCTTCCTCTGCTTTGGCTTCTTCTTCTCTTCTCCTTTCTTCTCCTCACCTTCTTTCTTCCTCTGTTACTTGGTGAGTCTCCAACCACAATTCATTAGTAAATCTAGTTCCATTGATATGATAGATCTCCTCTTTATCTTGTGCACCCACAACACTTCCCTTATCTTCAAGAGGTTTATTTTCTGCAACAGGAGTTGAAGGTCCCATTGTATTCTCCACTGTTGATGCTGAATGTTCAAGATTCAGAGGAACAAAATTTCCTCTTCCTGTAGATGTCCGTGGTGGTCTAGTGGAAGAATCAGCTCTAGCAATTATCTCATCAATGTATGTATGTCTTCCCTAACCTACATTACAACCTCGACCTCTTCCACCTACAATGTTAGTAAAGGGGGTTCCCGATTTGTTTTTCTTGTATTCATGCATGCTGTAAATAATTAAACTAAAATCAAATCAAATAAAACCAACTACTAACTCTGTCTATCTATTACCATCCCCGACAACGACGCCAAAATGTTGGTCACCCTATATGTCAACTAATTAAAGTTAACACACAAGATGGTCAATATAAATTGTCAAACCTAAGGAGGTCTTTTATCTCAATGGAAACAAGCACAATCTATGCATAAACATGTCAAGCAGTTGATTAACTAAATGAAGATAATAATCCTACCAATTTGTCCAGCCAAACTCATCCCATAAAGGAACTAATCTAATTCATACATCTAGGAATTCAATTGCAGCTACCTTCCTACAGAGATCAACCTAACAGTTATAAATTTAAGAATATAAATAAACTAGATTACTTTTGCAAGAAGTTAAATCCTATAATTATCAAACTACAATATTCAATCTTTAGCAAAATGATCCATCTAGTAGCTATTGTTACTCAATCACAATATGCCTATTCTAATAAACCACTTGAAGATGCAACAACAACCAAAATCTAAACATAAGCTTGAACCCTAACTAATAATTACTGGAAATCCTAGAAAGCATAAACAACTGAAAGATATTGGAATTGAGCTTGGTTGTTACAGCTGATTAGAACACACATGCATTAAACTGAATTAACCTACATAGTCGAATGTCACACCACTCTGTTATAGCTATTCAAGATGCAATCGTGAACTACCAAAAGGAAAGCTAACCTCTGTTGTAGCTAACAGTAACATCTACAATAATTCCACACCACACATAGAAAGAAAGCTAAATTAACCTACCTACTTAAACCGGCTATCTCTATGAGAAGGTGGGCCCTGGCCTTCTAACAAAGATGCCGAGAATCACAACAAATTAAGACACGGAAATGAAGAACTATGCTCTCATATTAATGAGGGAAATTGACAATTTCAGTTGTCTGTTACAGGTTATGCAAAATGGTAATTGTTCAACCCCAGGCTACAAGAGCCTTCTCATATTTATACATTGAAAGTACAGATCACGATCCACTAAAATCGTGCAGCAATGAATATCTCTGATCTTCATGCTGCGGAGTTATAGCTAACTGTTACAACCGTATTAAACAAGACTGTTACTCATGAAGGAGTTGTTACTCCCGTAATCAATGGATCAACGGATTTGGCAAGCTGGAATGCGATCTATCTGTTGCAGCTGGGTTTTGTTTCAATGGAGGCCTGTTACAGATTCTCATGGAGGAATGCGTTGTCCCTTGGAGTTATGAGGAATCGGGCTTTGAAGAGTAATAGATGGCGTCAATTGGCTGATACACCTACGCTTTAGACCTTGACTAAATGAAATCACACAGGTTAGCATAAATCAAGGACTAGGATCCAGAATCTTAACAATCTTAGGCATAAAACAAATAAAGCAATAAAAAATTATACCTATCAATATTATTGGTCGATCTGGAGAAAAGGCATAGATATAGCTTATGAAAATAGGATGTAATCAGGGAAAAATGATGAAATAAGGATGGCCAAAAAGGGGCATTTCCTAGACCCAACACCTTCTGGTCTTGGGACCACATCCCAAACATCATTCTTCGCGATCGACTGGTACTCCTCGATCATGGCATTCTTCCATTACTATATCCCTAATCCTAGGAACTTCAGATTCTTCAACATCTTCAATAGGTAGTTTTCTTGAACTTCGTTGCTGGAACAAATTTTGTTGTCCTTGTAGATGATTGTACATGACCTTTCCTACAAGTCAAATTTAATTGCATGATTAGAAACTTCTCATAGTTTTTCAGAACAAAATATTACATATAAATACATATGTCATAAAGTCATGCAATTATCTTAGCCAATGATTCAATACAACATTTATCCATATCCCATAACTTTCTAGATGCCTTCCATCTCTACCAGAACATTGTTAAGAGTGTGCACAACTCCAACATGTCAACAAAGAGGTTTCATTCTAGATAAGTAGCAATGGAATGTTGTATAGTACCATAGGCCACTTACCCATTACTTGCATATTAGTAGTATCTTGTTCATTAATGCAACTTTTCTAAAATGCATAATATACCTCCTAAATATAGGAACATAAGTATGTACATGACTAAACAACATCATTCAACTAATCATATATACAAGAAATGACAATTCAAATACTTATCTTTGTTTGGTTGTTGGGTGGACTCCCTCTTAATCTTTGCTTCCTTGCAAGAACTACTAGAGTGTGCTCCCTCTTGATCTTTGCTTCATGGATTATTTGTCTTTGAGCTTATATCCATCCTGGACCACTATGCATGCTTAAGTGTGCACTAGTGTCATCATTGTGTCATCCTCAAGATCTCATACATGCATTAGTATAATCTCAATACTATCAAAACATTATGATTCTAAATATGTATGGTCATGATCATTTCATACACAGGTAATTTGTCAAAAGCATTACTATCCAAGGTTTCAGGGAGTACTTCTTTTACTCATGCATATTCTTATTTGACCATAGGACTCTTCTAGTTTGTCATATCATCAATCAAATTAAGAAGCATAATATGCATAAACCCATGATTACTCAAAATTATAACTTCATGAATAATCATTATCAATCATACAAAAGTATACTTATCTAATATCCTAACACAAAGCAGGATTCTAACTTGATATAGGTAAACATACATGGATTGTCATGCTTGTCTAACATACCCAAACAATGTCTTCTTTGTTCTCTTAGAGACCTTGTGCTAGCAACCTGCATATCTCACAAGTTTGTAGAAGAAAGTTATACATACCTCGTAAGTAGAGCTTCTATGCGATCCATGACTATGGATGAGTCTTTGTCTTCATGTCACCATGGCCATATGTTCTTGATTTAGAGCTTGATTTGTCTTTCTTGATGTACCCTTCATGTTTTTGGAGAACATCATCCTCATCCAACACACCACAGTGTGTTAGTACAATCATAAGTGTCATACCCCTAATCAATGAATGTCTTTTATCATTCACATGCATTCATAATTTTACTAGGGTGATAAGACAAGTCTAAAATTAATCAATATTGTACTAACCTCAATAATACGAAGACAAACATATCATAAACTTAATCATGAAAAGATTTCATAACATACATGTATCTCTTCAATTCATACCTGGCGAGATTGCTTATAGTCTTCTTTTGTAAGGCCTTAGTCTCATCTCCCTTTAGAACTGGAACTTCTTCACTTATGTAGGTGTCCAATTCATTCTCTTCTAGGATTAACCCAATCCACTTTGATTTGCTAAAGCTGGATCTGGAGCTCGCTAGGGTTTGACAGAGAAACTCTAAAAATCCAAACTTTGAATTTCAAACTTCTAATTGAATGAAAAGATGTGCCTTGCTGAGCTGATAAAGTTGGTATACTTCAATTTTGAAATCTTCAAAATTTGACCCCTCAAAATTGACTTTGAAAGTTTCGGATCTGCAGCTTCTATCAATTTCTGGTTTTCTGGTCAAAATCCTGAACTAGGGTTTGATAGAGCCCGAGGTTCTACCAAACCAAAAACTTCGATCTTGATCTCTAAATTTCTATTTTGATGAGGAATATCCATCCATGGTCTAGTATTCCAAAAATTCCAACTTTCTCTAAAACCCTAATTTCACGTAGCAGTGACGATCCAAAAATGAAAGTGCTCAGAATCCAATTCTATTTGGACAGAAATATATGCCATATTGTTTCTGATTTAAATCTGAAATTTCGGATCCTCGAGGTTTGAAACTTCATCCTGTGATAGACTAACCTGTCATCTTTCCAACCCCATAGATTTGAGCTCAAATGGATTCTCTGAGAGAGAGATATTCCAAGTGTCGCAATGTGACCTATTTATGTGATGAAACAGTATAGAGACCTTGTACAGCGTGCCACATGTCACTGTTTCAACTTCGATCTCTAAAACCCGGACCTATGAAACTACAGTCCGTTCCCTAATTGTCACTTTTTACAGAATTCCATTTGGAGCTTCCTATCCCGAGATATGACCTTTTTTTTCTAGGTCACCTATTTAGGACTACATTCTGGAAGAGGCAGAAACCCTAACTTGTACAGATCATATATCACAAAGTGAAACGAATCTGAGTCTTTCCTTTGGACACAAGGTACATGGACATTTCATCTTAGACCTGTAGAAGTTTCAGATCCTGAACCTTTTCGAAAATGTATTTATAGCAAAATTTCCACGATGACTAGTTTTTACTATACCAAGCCCTAACTTCCAATTTGTCGCAAGTGAAACAAGTGTCATAAATGCCATACCATGCCTTCCTTCAGGATAGCTTTGATACCATGTTACTTTTTTAGAATTTAATTCAAGATGATCTAGGATCTTAATTGATGGAACAACATGTACAACATATCAAACACAAGAGACAAGAGACACAAAGCATTTCACTGGGGAAAACCAACAAGGTGAAAAACCCCACAACTTCCTCAGAGATAGAATAAGCACCAATACAAATATCACCAAGATGAAACCCAAAACAAGAGATAGTCTCCTAAAAGCATCTCCTACTCCACTTGTGCGCACTTCTCTCTCTCAGTAATGCGAAGTGAGTGAGTGTGTGAATGAATAAATGAGAGAGTCACACTCTCTATTTATACTTTACTTCACTTGACTTTTAACTCCAACTAGGTCGGCCCCAACTTAAGCACTTAACATAATGCTAATTGGGCTGAACCCACTAAGGTGGTCTAATAACCCTTTGACCCACACAACTCATATAGGGCCGACCCCATGAAGGTGGTCTAATAACCCATCAAACATAAGTTGCGACACTTACAATATAACTTGCAAGTACAAGGGACGACACTTCCAATCAGAGGAATAATACATCTCCGTTGGGGATACAATAAAGTACAAATGTAATACATACAATATACAAGTGAATATATTCCGAAGTTACAAATAAATCAACAACTTTGTGAGTGCATGCTCCAAGATTTTGTTGAATGCCTCAATTGTCCCGTTAGCTTGTGGATGATATGGGGTGCTCTTCATGTGTTGAATTTGAAACTCCTCCGTCATCGCTGCGATTGTTTGATTAACAAAATGAGTACCTTGGTTTCTCATTAGTATCTTTAGGAACCCAAACCTGGTGACCACATTATTGAAAATGAATATTGCTGCATTTGCAGCTGTGCAATCCTTTAGAGGTGCAGCTTCTTCCCATCGCGTCAAATAATCTGTCACAGTAGATATGTAGCACGGCCCTATTCTTTTCCGTGGTGGGTTGATGGGTCCCACAAATCCAACTTCCCATTTGTTGAAATCTTGCAGTGTCAATTGAGGTACTAATGGAATTTCATCCCTTCGTGACAGCTACCTTGTCCTTTGACATACGTCGCAGCTTTTTGCATAGTCCGCAGCATCTCCATGCATCGTCAGCCACCATATTCCAGCTGGTATCTTCCTAGTAGTGGCACGTCCTCCATAGTCTCCCCCTGCAATTCCAACGTTGGATTACACTAAAATCCTTTCATGTTCATGTGGAAGGACATATCGTCGAATTATCTTGTCATGTCCCATCTTATATAGTTGTCCTGCAATCAGTTGGAAATTCGTAGCTCTAACAACTAACAGTTTCTTCTAGTTGGTCATGAATTCCTCCGGTGCCTTCCCTGTCATCAAAAAGTGAATAATTTGCTTGTAATGATCATCGACCATTCTGACCCTGAACATTTGAGCATCGAAAATCCTTCATCAATTCTCCTTGGCTCTTCTCCTGACTCTATCCATGACAGATAGTCTGGTCCCGTAGTTAGTCGTCCAGGCTTGGTAATAATCTCAAAGAAAATTTTTGGAAGAGTAACAGCCATTGACAGATTCACCCCCAACACATGCTTATTCACCAGATATTTGAGTGTTGAACGATCAGTGAACATTTTAAAATTCCCCCCTAAGAGATAGTGTCAAAAATTCTGTAAGCGTAGACCATCTTCAAACCTTCCCTTTCCGTTGTCGTATAATTCTTCTCCGCAGTAGACAACTTCCTACTTGCGAATGCTATCGGGTGGTCTATCGCCCCTTCCCCCGGCTGGTTCAATACTACTCCAAGTGCAACTGAGGAGGCATCTACATGAACATGGAATTGATTCGTCCAATCCAGAAATACTAAGATGGTTGTTGTAGCCATCTTTGCTTTCAATATATCCAAAATCTTCTGGCACTCTTCATTCCATTCAAACTCGGCATCTTTCTTCAACAATTTTTCCATCAATGCCATGATTGTTGCATACTCTCTGATAAACTTCCTATAGTATCATGTGTGTCCCAACGTCACTCTTAATTTCTTTACTGTTGTTGGCAGTGGTAGGTGGACAATAATTGCAATCTTTGCAGGTTCGACTAGCATTCCTTCCCTGCAAACAATGTGTCCCAGTAAAATCCCAAACGAAGCGCAGAAAATGTACTTCTTCAGGAAATTTGGTGTTGTCGACATCTTTCTAGCATCAACCTTAGGCTCGCAATGTGATCCTTGACCAACCCATACATTGTCCATTCATCCATGTATACCACAATAAATATATGGATGTAATCTTTGAACGAAACAACTACTAGTCTTGAAAATATTGCAGGTGCATTCTTCAGGCCAAATGGCATCACCATATATTGAAAACATCCCCATTCTGTGATGAATGTTGTTTTGTCCAAATCCTCCTTGAAAATTTTTATCTTGTGGTAGCCTGAGAATTCATCTGTGAAGGAGTATATTTCCTGACCTACTACTCCTTCTAATACTTCATCCATGAAAGGTCTAGGGAATGGATAGTGTAGGCATACGTCATTCAGTTTCCTTAAATCGACACAGATCTGGACTTCACCAGTTTTCTTATCTTGGACCACCATTGGGCTGATCCACTCTGATTCCTCTACTAGCTCTATAATGACTGTGTCCATCATTCTCTCAAGTTCGACCTTTAATCGCTCCTTATACCTCGTATTCAACTTGTAAGGTCGATGCTTTATGGGCTCCGCATCAGGTTTCATTGGGATTTCCATCTTGCCTAGGTCCCCAGAAATCCCTTTCATCTCCTAAAAATTTGTCGAGAACAAGTCCTGAAACTCGTTCAATAGGTTGGTCATCTTGGCAATGGTGGATTCATCCCAGTAATCTCCGATGGTTGCAATATTGGGATTTTCTTCCAACCCATTGTTCACTTTCTTGATTCGCAAAGGCTGCTGAAACTTGTTGGAAGGCATATTTGGTGCCTCGACACTATGAATTCCTTCTGAATCTGTTATATATGTAGCCCTTAGATCATCCTCATCATCTGGCTCTCTTGTCATATTGTAGCATTCCATCAATATTTTCGTTGTTGTAGTCCACTGAATTCCCATAGGTCTCTCTGTCAAAACTGCTTCGAGTACTTTCTCACGTACCTCCTGTAATGCGCTTTGGATGAAGGGGTTTTCCTCAAAGAAACTAAATGTTTGGCTAAAGCCAATAAATTGTTGTTCTCGTGATGTTTTTTCGTGTCGCAGTTCTGCTATGATATACCAACTTCGCGGTACTTCATCCAATGTGTGAATAAATGCATGGATCCATTCTTGTTTCACTCGTGTCCCCATTGGCCTTCACATTCATTCAAATGCTCCTTTGGATCTCCTCTGCAATCGTACTTACTTCCACAATATCCTTTGGTGTTGTTGAACCTAACTTCCACTAGGTGTTGACATAATGTCCAGTTGGTTATTGTTTACTTTTGCGCTACCCACCATTGTGCTGGGGTAGCCTTCAGGGCTTCCTCCAAGTTCAATAGTCATTGTGGTTCTGCTACTTTTTCCTCAAACTCAATGATAAATGCATCCAAGTTGGGAAACCCATCATATGTTGGAAATTTGCACTCTTTTGTAGCTACTCATCTCCGCGACTGGGTGATCTATGCACACCTCCTAAATGATACTTCATGCAGCCGATTCTGCCAATTTTCAAGTTCCTCATCTGAATATGACAATGTCAAGTTGCTACTGCACCATCCTAACTCTTCATATGCAGTCGGATTGATATATTATTCGGATATGTTGTAGATATTGTCCCATCCCTTAGTGAATTTATCCCTCGTCGGCTCAACATACCTCTTCCCTTCTGTGAGATCAATAGGTGCGACTACCCTCATCTCGCATTTTTTAAACAACATGGTTCGTTTCTTGAAATTTATGATGGCCTGATTCTCCATCACCCAGTCTATCCCTAGCAGCACTGGGTAGGGGATTTTATTGTCGACAATATCTATCACATCTAAATCTGCATTTGTTTTGAGTCCTTCAATCTCATCTAGGACCTAGCATAGTCGACCAATTGGAGTGACCTTTCTTTGATTCACTAGTCACAGTTGTACTAACCAGTACAAATGTGGTTTCCCCATCGTTTCCTAGGTCTGTTTTGTCAGAATGTTTACATTAGACCCCAGGTTTGGTATAATGGAGTTGACATCGAATGCTCTAATTTGCACATACATTCTCATCTGTCTTCTTGTCTTCCTCTTATGTATGTGATTGACCATTTTCTCCTATTGTGCATCCTCCATCAATGCAACAGGATGGATATCTCCGCCAATGTGTCTTGATCATTTTCCAACTCCAAGTAGCTTTCTAAGAAGGCTCTCAAGGTATTAGTCTTTTTCTATGAATTCATTGTGTCAAATAGTGGCGGTATGTCATAGATGACTTCTTTTTGGTGAATAGGCGACTGCCTCATCTACCTCATTGCCTCCTGTGCTTTCAAGAATATATCCCTTTCTGCTTCTACATCGAATGTGACATGTTTTCTTATTGTCGGTCGGACGCTATCTTATGACTTGTCAACCCCTATCACAACTCCTCCTCAGGTTACTACTCCAACACTCACAGTTTGACTTCTGACCTATGCTGATATCTTTTGTACTACTTGTTTGTGCTAGAAATTGTCCCTAGACTACAAAGGGTACAAGCTAGAACAATCTCAAGAAAACTAAAGGAAAATGAATTTGGTTTTAAAGTTTTGTTTTGAAGGTCTCATTCACAAGAAATGGGTAATTGATAATCAAACCAATTCAATACTAAATCATAAAGAAATCATGAAGAAATAAGATACAAAGATGTAAAACACATATATAAACCATAAGCATTCATTAAGTATGAAACTGTCCACAAATTCATAAGCATTCACATGAATAAATACTTAATCAATAAATGAAATCACAAATTAGGTGGTCAAATAGGCCATAAACATAACCAGCAAAAGGAGTCAAAAAGTGGCTTATATTATGTATTCAGATCAATATCCAATCTTCAAAAAGAACTTACATGAGAGTATATATCATAAATCTGAGTGTAACATAGCATCCTTAGCTCTAATGCCTTTCCTCCGAACAAAAAACCAACCCTGCTGGTGTATTGGAATCACTATTTTATAATTACAAAATCAAATAGTTTCATAACTACTTCTTTAGGTCTCCAACTCTTTAATCAGTTACATTAAGTAGTTACACAAAATAGATTTCGAATGACTAAAGTAATTAACCAAAAGTAACTTCAAACAACTATGAACAAGATGAAATGTGAAAGTACTTGGACAGTTGTGCAACTAGGTGGTATTTACAACTGCGTAGCAGCTTCTACTAACATAGCTATTCCCTCCAATGCATGAGATTTATTTTCATGTCGAGTCTACTTTGTCTCCATGCTTCGAACCTTATTTGAGAGAACCTTAATCTGTTTGCTCAAATCCTGAATTTGCTTGGTTAATTCTTCAGCTTGAATTTATGTTTCTCCTTTTCTCCTTAAGGCTTCCTTTGGTACTACAATCAACTCCTGATAATGAGCATTTACATCTTCCAGGTCTTCTCTTACTCTTTTATTTGTAGTCATAAGCCTTTCATTGGATTCACTCAGGAATTTTACTTATGACTTATGCTGTTGTATTGTCTTCCTTAGATTTTCTATCTCTGAGTCCATTTGAACACTTCCATGCAGTACTAAATCCTGATTTGAGAGCAATGGAATATCTAATTTCTTAAAAATCAAGTCTTCTTCATTCCTATTCCTCGCTGTTGCATATGAAAATGAAGCCATTGAAGTCATTCCCTATTCAACACTTGGGAATAATTTCCTGCTCTACCACCATTTCCTGTTCTACAACTTCATCACATTCTTTTATTAGTTCAGGTATCATTTCATGATCCTTCACTATGCTTGTCTGAATTTGCTTTGAATCTAACTCTTCTTTATTATCTCCATCTTCTTCACTTGAAGAAGCCTGAATGTTGGTGACTTTCTCTTTCTCTAGCTTAGGGTTTAAAATTATCTTCATGTTCAACATGAGCTTATTCATAGCCCTGGTCTTAGGTCTCCATTTAGGTCTTTCAAGCTTTGCTAGAGATTTTGCATCAGCTTTATAGTCTGGAACCTGAAAAAAAAATTCCTTGGTACTGGAAGCAAGAGAAATTAGGGTTAAGTTCTCTTCTTTACGGTCATAACTCTGCTTTGTATCCATTAAACTATCAGCTTTTTATGAATTTGAACCTGCTACCTTTTCCACTATTTCATCTTCAGGAATACTTTCATGCTTATCTCCAATCATATTTTCTTGCTCTGCATCATCAAGGTTTTTAAACTCTTCCTGTACATTATCATTTTGCAAATTATCTTGTACTATGTCCTCAACTGCATCCCTTTTGAATTTTTTAACAAAACTAGATTGTTTATTTGGTAGAGGTTTCTTTTGATGCTCGCCTTGCTCAATTACAAACCCTAACCAAAACAAAAAATGGTCCCATCTTTGATTCTCTTTTTGCAAGATTGTCACAACAATCAATTTGATCAAGCCATGATGAAATAGTGACTGGCTCGTATGATCAGCGTGACCCTTAACCCAAACTAACATCTTTTGAAGGCTTCTAAGTAGAAAAAATGGAGAATTCATCTTTGATTGCTAGCTTAGATGAAGAAGAAACCTAATGTGGTATTTAAAGACTGATGCAAACCTTCCCTCATAGGTTAGGTAGCTCTGTGCAATTCCTATAACATCCTTCCATTCTGGCTTGAAGTTTTTTAAGTGAACCCCTTTGCTCCAGTCAAGGGATTGACAAACTGGTAGCAGAAACATACTTGTGTCAAAATCAAAAGGGGTTTTCTTAAACCATGATTCCCTTTCCATGGGCACACTGGCAGCTTCTACAATTAAACTTTCTGTTAGTTCCAACTTCAAAGTATTGAAGCTTACAGTGACATTAGAAAGGTTCTAGGCAAAAGCGTGGGTTACATCAACGTCAAAACCTGTACTTCTTTGAAAGAACTCAAACCACCCAACTGCCTTAAACAACGCTGCACATTCAGGAAAATTCGTGGCTTAGCTAGTGTCTGTCAGCTCAAAACGACTCAGTTTACTACTCTTACCCATAACTTCTGCAACTATTCACTGTCTGGCTTCTTGGAACGAAACAAAAACTGAAATTTTAACAAATCTCAAGATACGTGTCTTCAAAATTAAAAATTTGTGGTTTTCCCTGTCTCCAGCTCTTTCAGTGATGAATCATCATGAATCTGACAAGTGTTATGATGTAAGGAACAATTGCTTCAAGGTATTCAAACATCATAAGATTTAATGTGCCAACACTTGCTATGAATCAACCACGATCCTCCATTATTTTGGATTCCAACAGTGCCTTAATGTATGCAGTTGAGTTACCATGCTACGAGAATGTTTTGATACAGAAATTTTGCATAGAAGCTCAGCATAGAAGTTAAATTTTCAACATAAGAGTTAGGTCAAATAATAATAAGTATTTTGAAGACCTTTTAAATAAATAAAATACTTAATAAGCCACTATGAATAATCTAGGATAAAAGTAAAATAAAATAAAACAAAGTAAAACTCATAACATAGAAACTAGAAAGAAAAACAAAGCCCTTCAATTTAAAATAAAGCAAATTAGAAGTAATAAGGAATAAAAAAATTAAGAAAAAATCAAATAGGGACTAGGTATAATTCCATTCCTAACACCGTTGGTGGTGGATTCTGATTCTGATTATGATTTTGTGGAGGGGGGGTAGGTTCTTAGTTTTCCACTTCACAATGAGCTGAGGATAGGCTTTGACACCATGGTCCGCAGTGCTACAGTAAGTGCACTTTGGTGTTGGATTCAAGAAATCCCTCTAGTAATGCCCTTGCTGACCACAATTGTAACATATGATTGTTCCTCGACCTCGTCCATCAACTGCTCCTCGGCCAAAACCAACACCTCATCCTTCGTGGAACCCCCCTCTGAAACCTCCTCACAGTGGCCGGTATGGCGGGTACTGTGGTTGACCATACTACAGTTGGGCATATTTTGGTTGACCGTATTCAGGTGGTTGAAATTGCGGTTGTGGATACTACGGTTAACCAAATTATGATTGACCATATTGCGATTAATCATACTGCGGTTGTAGATGGTAGTGAGACTTCTTTTGGTTGTATTGTTGCTACTACTGTACCAGTGGTTGCTCTTCTCCCTTCATGAAAAATGTATCTGCAGTCCTTTCTTGGAGTAGGCCATAAGCTATGCAATCTTTCTCATCATGGCCAACTGATCGACAGAATTTGTAATACAAATTCATTGGCTTTGACACCATCTTCTACAGGTATATGCATTCTTTTGGTTGATGCCCTCTCATCTGACAGATGCAACACCACTACATCCCTCCCTGACTGAGGGGATTCGGTGCACCTGATTGTAAATACTCTTTAAATTCTGGGCATTGATCCTTGTGATGTCCTTCTGTTTTGCATCTAGTTCACCATACGTCTTCGTGGACGTCTTTTCCCTTCTTCATATCTTATAACTGGATCATCAGGTTTTCCAGCTGCACTTGTATTTGATCCATGCCTACGCTTGTTTCGTCAATTAGTGAATCCTCTAGCTTCATTGTGATTTCTAGCGCTTCTGCTTTAGTCGCTAGCTTATGTTGCATCAGCATCCCATGAATGTGTGGCACCAACCCGATGATAAACCATTCTTTATGTTGCATGTCGCTCATCCTGAAACTCACTTTTTCCATTAGCATTTTATATCATTCTTCGAATTCCCATACTGATTCGTTTGGAAATTGCTTGATTTCCTTGAGCTTTGTAATGTACTGCAACTCAATTTTTTTTTCTAAATTCATCGATCATCCCTGCCTTGATCTATGGTAATTTTTTATCTGGAGTTCATGTCGGTACCTTCGTAAATTTCATATACCAGTCTAGCACACGGCCCCTAAGGGTCGTCGCTAACTGTCCCTTCTTGATATTCTCATCTTGGACCTGTTTCACAGTCCATACCACCTCACACAAAAACCAATATTGTTCGGGATCCTCAGTCCCGTTACCCTGGAATGTTGGAATTTTTGCATCATCTCCTGCCATTCTTGCCTTTCTACTATTATTATTTATTGATATTCTACTCTTACTACTATTCTTGCACATAGGACAGCTCTGTGAATAACTTGTATTTCTTCATATCAAGTTTTGAGTAGGGCACAGAGTTGAAGGTACGTTGTATCTTAGGGGCCTTCCTTCTTCGGTTTATGGCGTAGCCTATTCACCTTCTTCTTCCTCATAATAAGGTCACTTTGTCCCTTGTGGTCCTGTTTCGCAATTTTCTGTTCTGGTCCCCTTAGGAGACTCTTTCTCAGTCCTCATCTTCTCCTCTAGTCACCGGAATATCGCCCTAATTCTCAAGGTACCACAATCTTCCTCATCCTCCCCTAAAAATTTGTCGTCGCTAATGTCCATCTACCCCGCATATTTCTATCAGACCCACATTCACGTGTTAAAATTTGAGCATTAATTCACAATAATCTAGGATCTTTACTAAGAGACCAACATGTACAGTATATCAATGCATATCAATCATAACAAGCATGTCAATCATCACAAGAATCAAAAGCATGAGAGACAAGAGACATAGAGTTTCCATGGGAAAAAACTAAGGTGAAAAACCCCACAACTTCCTCAGAGATAGAGAGAGCAATGGCTCAACCAACGTACAACCAAAATACACAGAGATAGTCTCCTAGTAGCAGATGATCCTCCTCCTCACATGTGCACCACTTTTCGAGTGAAGGAAGAATGAGTTTCTGAGTGATCCAAATAGAGATCTCCCAATCTCTATTTATACTTGTCCTATTTTCCTAGTGACATTATGGGGCCCGAATTGTCTAGCTAGGTACATCAACCATATAATATATAAATCAGGGCCGACCCCACACATGGTGGTCTGATAACCCATCGGCAAGTTAACATACTTGCAACACTTGTCAATACAGATGACGACACTTCTGTATAGAGGAATGGCACATCTCTATAGGAGTAAAATAATATATGAATGAAATACATTGATGAAATACATTCCGAAGTTACATATACATCAACACTCCCTCTTAACTAGGAAGGTATTTCTCAACACAGATCTGCTAGCACAAGTCTTCTTCTCTGGATCATCGTCATCGATGCATCATCCTCGAATCATCGTCATCATCACTGCTACTACTATCTCAACCAATCTCTGAATCTACTCATCATAGGAAGTTCTACAGAGACAGTCCTTTTTCATACTGGATGTAGGCCCACCACCTGCATGTCTTCATCATCACTAGCCATACCGTGGAATCCTCAGGACTTATTACGTGCATCACAAAACCTCTAAAGAGCATCCCAGGATGTTACAGGTACACAACTCTGACCTGTAGGATCTACCAGGGCCATATTATATGTGACCTCACCACAAAACCTCGCAAGAGCATCCCAGGCTGTTATGAGCACACAAATCTACCTATAGGATCTCCCAGGGACAAATTACATGTGGTCACCACAAAACCTCACAAGAGCATCCCGGGATGTTACGAGCACACAACTCTACCTATAGGATCTCCCAGGTCCAAATTACATGTGGTCATGGAAAAACCTCACAAGAGCATCCCGGGACTTAGTACGGGCACACAGCCCAACCTATCGGATCTCCCAGGGACATATTATATGCCATAGGACAAAACCTCAAAAGAGCATCTACCATATATCCCAGGGCCAAATTATATGCCATAGGAAAAACCTCGAAAGACTATCTGTAGATCTCCCAGGGCCAAATTATATGTCCTCCCAGAGCAAAACCTTGAAAGAGCATTTGCCAGATATCCCAGGGCCAGATTACATGCCATAGGAAAAACCTTGAAAGACTATCTACAAATCTCCCAGGGCCAAATTATATGCTCATTTAGCACAACCTGATCCACGGCCACAAAGTATCAACCTGATACTCACCATACATCATCCTGATGTACACATGATCATCCTAATCATCATCACTACAACATCCTGTTGCATGTCATCTGGAGCAACATCCTGAAGCTCGTCATCCATGATCATCCTGATCATACAATGCATCTACCTAATGCATACCAAGTATCTACCTGATACATATCATCATACATGATCCACCTGATCATACAATGTATCCACCTGATATATATCAACATACATGATCTACCTGATCATACACAGTATCCACCTGATACATATATAGATACATGGTCCAAGCATCCAACGTGATGTATATACAAATACATATAAATTATCCAACTGATCATATCCAGCATCCAACATGATGCGTACATACATATACATATAAATGATCCAACTGATCATATCCAGCATCCAACATGATGTGTACATACATATACAGAGTAGTAAATGGAGCATTGTCCTGATGCTCATCATCTAGCGCTTACATCCACAGCCATGTGAAGGATCCTCCTTCCAACATGCTTGGAATGGATTCAACAAATGTCTCCATCACTTCTTCCTAGAAGTGTCGTCGATCTGAAGAACACCGAGCCTCTCTCTGAAGTACTTGAACTTCACCTTGGCTAGTGGCTTCGTCAACACATCTGCAATCTACTCATCCGTCACAACATACATGAGCTTCACTGCACCATATCCCTGATATAGTGATATTTGATCTCTATGTGTTTCAACTTGTCGTGAAACACTGGGTTCTCAGACAACTTCACACAACTCTGGTTATCACAGAAGATACCAGTAGCATCCAACGGGAGATCAAATAACTCAGACAGTAGCTTTCGAAGCCATACTACGTCACAACTAGCCGAACAGGCTGCAACATGCTCTGCCTCAGCTGTACTCAGTGCTATGCAGGACTGCTTCCTGCTAAACCAAGAGATCACACCTGATCCCATACTGAAGCAGCACCCAGATGTGCTCTTCCTATCTGCAACACTGCCTTCCCAATCTGAATCAACATAACCCTGCAGGTTAAACTTTTGATTCGCTTCATACCTGAGTCCATAATCAACTGTACCCTTCATGTACCTCAGAATATGCTTTACAGCAACCAGGTGAAACACTCCTCAGATCTATCAGGAACTAGCTCAATGTGTTCACCGCAAAGCAAATATCTGGTCTCGTGTTCGTCAAGTACATCAAGGACTGTTAACACCAAAAAAGTGCTCACTAGCTCATTCTCTTATTCACATGACCCATTTGTCCACTTTTCCACCATTTGAGCCTCTAAAGCAATCAAAAGGTCACCAAAAAGACCATAATACACCCTTTTTCCCCTCAAAAGATATATCTTTTCTCAAAACACATAAAAAACCCTCAAAAAGGGTCTAGAATTCCCAAAAATATTAAAAGGGAATAAAAATATTCAAAATATTCAAAAAAGAAAAAAAGAGGGAAAAAGGTACCTAAACCATGTTGGTCAATACCATTGGTTTCCTCAAAACCACAATGGTATTCCCCATCACCAAAAACTATAAAAAGGTGATAGGGGCTCCTCACTTTCCATACATCCATCATCCTATCCTCATGCTGTCAAAATCTCTCTTGAGTTCTTGACCATTGTAGCAATCTTGGAGAAGAGACCATTGGAGCCTGGAGCATCTCAACCTTGGAGCTGCTCAACACCACAAATCCTCACCATTTGAGGTATTATAGTACAAAACATTCTTTCATTTCTTGTTCTTTCTATGAATCATTTTTAATTTTATTTGTTATATGCGCATCCTAGTTTAGATTTAATTCATCATCGTTTTTTCTTTCTATATTGAAACTGCTATCACATTGTTGATAGGTGCCCATTGCACAAGCTTGGTCGCAAAACCAAGCAACAGTTTTTGGCGACTCCACTATCTTTAAATTCTTGAATCTTGGTTTTTTGCTTTAGATTTAGTTTTTGTTAGTTTTAAATCATTTTAATTTACAGATCTACCATACTAGGCAACAGATCCATTGCTGCTCTAGATCTTGGCCCTCTCTGTAGCCATTAACAGCCTGGAATTTCCATTTTAGGGTTCATTTTTTGATGTTCATTTTTCGGTTTTCGCATCGCGGCTTTTCGCCCCACAGTCACGCGGCTCATCGTGGCCTCACGGCCTTTTTCCGCGCGGCATAGTGCGGCTTCGTGGCCATTTTCTGCGCTGCACTTCGCAGCCATTTTCTGCTCTGCACTGCACATTGCGACCATTTTCTGCGTTGCACATCGCGGCTTCGCGGCTCAAACCCACGATGCACATCGTGGATTTTTCCCTAAAACCCGCGATGTTGTTATTTTAATGCCCACCCAATGGATCCCCCACAAGGATCTGCTACACCTCAGCAGCAAATCACCTATGCCGTAGCTGATTATCATCATACGGATTCAAGCACACACCATTTATTAATGATGTCATCCAATGACATCAATCTCCAGACTTGCAGGAATCAGTATGGCCCACCTCTGGAAACTCCTCCCATTGATGCATCCACCCCCCCTTCCATCAGATCAACCACTATGCATACCAAATATGCCATTGGATGGAGGAACTAAAATCCCTCGCATACCTTTACGAAGGATCAATAGCAATCCTAATGCTCACGTAGCATCCAATTATAACGTCGTGGAAGATTTAGCACAATCCCCCACTACTGTATCTACTTTAGAGGTATTGAAAACATGCCCTGCACAACGAAAACTACTATTATCTGCCATCGGAGGAGTAGATCCTAACGACACACATATGATGGCCTTCGACTTAGACCAAGCTAAACCCCGAATGCCATCAAATTTATCCTTCCAAGTATCCGTAAACATTCGAAACCTTATTGTACATCGATGAAGGAGATTCAACCTATGTTATGTCCCACTCTTGTGTCGCAGAAACTTGGCTCCCCCACTTTACAACCATCCACCACAGCATTACAAGCTTATGACGGGCACTCAGCTCAACTACAAGGCCTCTTAGTGAATTTACCCATAGAACTAGGTGGCAAATTGGTTCTCATCGACATCGAAGTGATCAATGCCTAGCTCGACTACAACCTCCTTCTTGGACGTAGCTATATGTACGAAATGAAAGCCGTCGCTTCATCTATGTTCTACCTCATGATGTTCCCACATGAAGGATGCATTATCAAGATTGATCAACTCACATATTATGATCCTAACGCCCTTGTAGCCCCTCAAAATGTACTACCAATGATTGAACAAACCGTTCAAACAGCATCGACATCATCTATCTCGTCAATTGGTCCTGGAATCTACACAGAGTCACCTATGAATTCCACATTTCCATCGATCCCACCACTTTTACCGATAACAAAAACATCCAATTTGTGCACCCTTTCGCACACCACACAGCAGCCCTCATCACTACCTCAAACACCCACAGTGCCTACTCATATCGGAAACAACACCAATTCATACTATCCCATTCTTGTTCTCATTTTCAGGAGTTGTCAGTTTGCTAGTAATGGCTACACTCAACCTTCTTGGTTTAACATTAGGATTACCTGTGTGGTACTTACCAGCTCCGAGCCCCTCGCTAACTCCAACTGTTATTTTACAACTGGTACAACCTATCGCTACTACCAACCGCCCACCCCCTCCTGTCACTCATCTGCAAAACAGACCACCCCCAATAGTGACTATGGAATCAACATCTAGAAAATCCCCACCTCCATTACGAAACACAAGGGGCAGAGGCCCACAAACTTATAACACTGGACCCATAACTCTCACTCCCCCAGCAACCACCAAGGTAGCCAAGAACCCCCAACTATTCGCATTCCCCCTAAGTGCTCGTTGTGTGACGACGTAGGCCATGCCACTCATCAATGTCCACAATTACCTGCACTCCAAGAACACATAAATATGTTGGATGTCAATACCGAAATCCCAGTGGTCAGACTTGAGCCACCTCCTCAACCTTGCGACAAGACACTTCACACTAACCACCCTTATGTGATATGCGGCATTTATGGCCATTATTCACATCACTATTCTGATCTCCCAGATTATAGAGCAGCTTTATACAAGATGAACAATGCTGACTTAGAGATATCTCCTCCCCTCATCGAGGAAATCTACCCTCCGAAGTCATCTTCTTCAAAAGAAATCAATACCATCTATATGATTTCAACCACATACAAACCAGAACCAGTTGATTTATGGTCTGATTACTTTCGTACTAACGAGCAAATTATAGAAACACTCACTACACCAGACTACCCTTGGGATGATATGCACCATCGATCATACTTCCTCCCTAAGGCATCTACATCCACCACGGAAAACCAACTATCAGTCGAATCAAAGGATTTTCTACCAACTAAGGTTGATTGGTTCAAAGACCCCATCCCAACACCAGATGCCTTTGAAGAGGGGAATATGTCCAACATTTCCCCTATCATACAAATCAACATTTCCACCACACCCGGAAAACCTGAGCTCATCTCGCTAGGCGCATCATGCACTCAAGTAGAGACTCAGGCATATAAGAAACTCTTCCAAGAGTTTTGTGATGTCTTCACCTGGTCTTACATCGAGATGCTTGGCCTCGATCCTAACATTGTGGAACATCACATCAACACTTGGCCCAATGTGCCTCCTGTCTGACAGAAACAATTCCTAATTCACCCATCTAAGCTCCCAGTTGTTAAGGCTGAGATTGAGAAACACCAAAAAGCAGGATTCATATATCCTATTTCCTATACTACCTGGGTTTCAAACCCAGTGCCAGTAAACAAGAAAGTGGTCACCATTCATGTCTGTACTGATTTTCGGGACCTTAATCTAGCTTGTCCCAAAGACAATTTCCCCACACCATTTATCGACCAGCTCATTGATGCTTGTGCCGGCCACGAGGTACTTTCTTTCATGGATGGTTTCTCTAGTTATAACCAAATCAAGATCCGCAAGGAGGATTAGTACAAGACTTCTTTTACTACCCCATGGGGCACCTTTGCCTATAATGTTATGCCTTTCGGTCTAAAGAACACTGGAGCCACTTTCCAGCGAGCCATGACTTATTGTTTCCACTACCTGATTAACATTATACTAGTTTATCTGGATGACCTCACGGCTCGATCCAAAAAAATGATTTGACCACATAGACGGTCTTCGCCATGTCTTCCTACGTTGTTGAAAATATAAAATCCGCTTGAACCCTCTCAAGTGTGTCTTCTACATTCCCGCAGGACATCTATTGGGCTTCATCATTTCCAAAAAAGGCATCACTGTAGACCCCTTGAAAGTCCAAGCTATTATCGACTTACCGTCACCCCATACCTTAAGACAACTTCAAAGCCTTCAAGGGAGGTCCAACTTCCTCCACCGCTTTGTCCCCGACTATGCCACGATGGTTCATGGTTTTCTTCGTCTACTACACCTTCATACCTGCTTCATATGGGACCAACAAGTAGATTCAGCATTCACTGACTTAAAGAGAGCACTCACGAATGACCCATTGATCTCTCCCCCATATTTCACAAAAGATTTCATCCTCTATGTTTCGGCATCCAACTATGCCGTGTTTGGAGTACTTGTCCAAGAAGATACTGCTTGCCAAGAGCATGTCATTTACTATGTGAGCCAAACATTATCTGGCCCACCATTGCGCTACCCACACGAAGAGAAGATGGCCCTCGCCGTCGTCTTTTCAGTCTAGAAGTTGTGCCACTACATTCTCCTCAGCCATACCACAATTATTGCCAATTCAAACCCAATGGTCTGCCTCTTGACACATCGCCTCCTTCAAGGCCACGTAGCTAAATGGTTGATTATCCTACAATAATACGACCTAACTTTTAAAACCCCAAAGAGCACCAAGGCCCTAGCACTCGCTTAACTCATCACTAATCTCCCATCATCTTCGTCATCACCCGCTATCCAAACAGACCTCATTTACGACCACATTTTCATCATTTCCACTGACGACCCATGGTACAGCGACATCTTTATCTACCTCTGCACACAAAAATTTTGACCCAACATCAACCATGATGGACGCCTTCGTATACGACACCATGCCTCCTGACATCTCCTATTAGGCAGTGTACTTTATCGACGTGGTGTTGATACCATATTATGATGTTGCCTTTCTCATGAAGAAGCAGAACAAGTCCTTAATGACTGCCATAGCGGTGCCTGCGGAGGCCATTTCTTTGGTATGGCCACCGCCCAAAAGAACATCCGCGCAGGTTACTTTTGGCCCTCATTATTTACTGATTGCATCACTGCAGTCAAACATTGTCAAAACTTCCAACTTTGTTCCCCCAAGGCAAGAACCCCACCCACCCCCCTTCATCCAGTCGTCACTGTTGGACCATTCTGCAAATGGGCCATCGACTTCCTAGATTGCAATCCCACGTCAGCTAGCGATCATAAACACATGATTGTGGCCATAGATTATTTCACCAAATGGGTGGAATCCATGCCAACTTACAATTGCAAAGCCTACACCACAGCATGTTTTTTCCTCAACCATGTTATCGCTCATTTTGGAGTGCCAAAGCAACTCATCTCAAACCACGGCTCACTTTGAGGATGCCGTCTGGAGAGAATTATCAACCCTACTTAAATTTTAACACCATTTCTCCTCCGCCTACTACCCCCAAGGGAATGGCCAAGTCGAAGCGATTGAAAAATTTTTGAAGACCATCCTCCACCGCACTGTCGACAAACACAAATCGAATTGGCATCACATGCTCTTTCCGGCTCTATGGGCATACTGCACGTCAACCAAAACTGCAACTAGTTTTACCCCTTTCCATTTAGTTCATGGTGTCGAATCTATCCTCCCCATTGAGTGCCAAATTCTAGCCCTACACATGGCTATTGAACTCCTACCGGACACTTCACCAATTGAGCAACACTTACTACTTTTGGAGCAAGCCGATGAAGATCGTCGCATAGCCCTCCAAACCATGGAAGCCGCAAAGAACCGATCCAAAATGAGTTACGACAAACATGTCCACCCAAGAACCTTTAATGAAGGGGACCTTGTCCTCACCTATGATCAAGCTCATGACAAAATGGGAAAAGGAAAGTTTGTGTCCATGTGGCAAGGCACATACATTATACATACCTTCCTTCGATAGGGGGCATATATTCTGACAGACTCATAAGGTAACCCCCTATGCAACCCACGCAACGGGTTGTACCTCAAGCGATTTTACCCATAGAAAATATGATGGACACCACCGTCCATAATTGTACAATCTTATTTTGTTTCTTACAAAAAATACAAAAACCTAAATATTAGTTTTTCCTACATGACCATAGATGGATCCTGTTCCACTTTGCTATGTTGGTTTCGTTGATGGTGCAAGCCGTTGGTCCCCCAATCTCGCCTCCGCAGCTTGGGTAATATATTTCCCTTCACATGAGTTGATCCACATTGACGGAATGTGCATAGGTGCCGCCACCAACAACCAAGCTGAATACGACACCATGATCGGTCTCCTGGTCGTTTCTCTCTAAATGAGCATAAGTCACCTTAGCATTTACTTGGACTCCCATCTCCTTGTTTCCCAGCTCAACAATGATTACCAGGTATGCGATCCCTGTCTTTTCAGAAAATTCCTGCGCACTAAACAAATGATTCGAGAATTTGAATCCATTTCATTCACACATGTCCCAAGGAATCTCAACAATGTAGCAGACCATATGGCCAATAACATTCTCGATTGGCACACCAATCAAACCATGTAGAAAAAACAAAATTTTCATCCACATGCATAACATGTGCCTCCACGGGCATACAAACATAAACATACACCAAATAGCTATGCCAAGCCTCCACGGGAAAAACAAATATGTTCCTCCATGGGCATATACAAAAAATCAAAAGATTGCATCCACGTGCATAACATGTGCCTCCACGGGCATACAAGAATCAAACATGCCTCCACGGGCAAACAAATAGACAAGATGTGCATCCACGTTCATACACGACTATATATCCAAACATATATACATATATATATAATCATGATAGTCAACATGTCATAGGTTCCCTCAGCACCCAATATACAAAAAATACATAAGTCGTACAAAAAGGTACATCCCCATATGCTCACAAGCATTTGGGGGCAGATACAAGATCATCTAATCATCATACTCTCCGGGCTCCTCTGGTGCCACCTCTGCTGGCCCCACCGGATCATGCTGAGCCCGAACCCTCCTCTCTATTGGACCCGATGGATCATGCCGAGCCCCAACCCTCCTCTCAGCCATCACCACTGCTGCTCTAAGCATGATAGAATGCCACTCACAAGGCGCATCAAAAGAACGCTCGATGATGTCCTGGTCCAAGTCCCTCCACCCCTCCTCTGGTGCTCCTGCTAGAATCATGTCCAGTGTCTCTCGTACACCCTCAACTGCATCATCTTGAGGCCCAACTCCTTGATCACAAGGAGTTGGTACATCTATAGGAGGAGGAACAACCACCATCGCCCGTCCCCTACGGCCCACATGATCAGTCGGTGGTACCAGACCAACATCTGCACAATCACGCAAGTGAACCAAGTCAATATCATATAAATATCTCTAACTATACTCATAACAAAAACATCTAAAAACACATGATATAGTAGAGAACCAAACACAAAGACATACCATCTAAACCCCAGGCGTACCCTTGGGCTCGAGGCATCTCTGGATCTCCTCGATAATCCATACTAGCATATGGATAGTCATCAATCAATAGAGGGATTTGCTCCCACTGCTCATACATGTCCTCTGAAAAGAACCCGCGGATACCACCACCACCGCAGGGCATCATCTTCCCCCACCGCACCATGCACGACTCACTCACCAACCCATTTTGAACCGGCACCCGTGGCCACAAGGTCGGTACCCACTCAAAGAAGAAACAACACAGGAAGGAGGCATAGCAGAACTCTCCCCCCTCCCGACTGACCTTCTCCAGATCTCTCCGGACACCGGCCAAAAACATCTAACCCCATGCATAGTAGGTCCCTCTCAACACAGAATCCACCATCATCGTTTGTCCCCCAAACAAATGATGTGGCGTCGCGGCACCCAACACGTGCAGAACACAAGCCCCAACAGCCCGCATATCCCACTCCCGCAGAGATCTCAGGCTCAATGCGTTGTTCTGTGCAATTGCCCCCAACACACAGAATCTCTCCAAGAGATCCTCAATATCTAAACCTGTTGGGATCCTCAATAGAAGATCCCCTACATCCCCTAAGCGAGGAAACCCAGTAAGAAAGTAAACATCAGAGAGGGTGATCTCTAACCTCTCACCCCCCACCAAGAAAGCACCCTCTGCCGGAACCCAGAGATCCACCAATTTGTTCAGCAGCGGTCTGACTAAATGCATGGGTGGAATTTGAGTGAACTTCAGGAGCCTGCTCATAGCCAAAGTCTGTCAGACACCCTGATCGGTCCGAATCCGCACCATCAGGTCATCATCCATCTCCCGCTCCCGCCATGCTACCAATGGTCTCCTCAACATCCTACCAAAAAAAAAAGAAAATTTTTTAGAAATAGAATTTTTTTTCAAAAACTTCCATTGCAGCTTTCAAGCCTTTAGCCGCGATGATCATTGCGGCTTTTCCATCAAAAGCCGCGACGATCATCACGGGTATCAGATGCAAACCCGCGATTAACATTACGGGTATCGGCCTCACAGTCGTGATGAACATTGTGACTGTCAAGGTGATAGTCGCAATGAACATCGCGACTGTCGGCCCCAAACCCACAATGAACATCGCGGGTTTCGAGCCAAAACCCGCGATGTTCATTGCGGAAAAGGATGTGAAACCCACGATATTCCATGTTGGAAGGCCAATGTGGAATTTCGCGGCCTTCAAGGGCCCGCCGCTAACCAAAAAATACATAATTACAAAGGCTAAGGCGAATAGGAGTACCTGAAACTCGTAGAATTGAAAACCAACGATCGAATCTCCCAGAAATCAAGAAAGAGCTCCGACCTAACTCAATTGCTCTACCAAACTCGCATGTGACAATGACACATCATATTGGGCCCACACCCTATTTATAGAGATTTAACCATTTTTCAAACAACCATTGCGATATCATACGACGTACGTTTTTCAAACCATTGGTAACGTTGGAATCAGCATAGCGAGAACTTCATGATACTGCTTTCCTTTTCCTGATTTCACCAGGTCCATTTTTTGAGCATTTTTTCATGCCCCGCATCGCCTCGATTTGCATGCCACTTCATCTATCATCCATTTTTTATGAGTCTTATATTGTTGGATTCAATTTTCTGCGCTCGTGATGATGCTTGAGATCATTTCTCACTCTCACCTCCATATTTTTTGAGCATTTTTCCCCACACCCCTCGTCACCTCAGTTTGCGTGCCACATTGGCCGTCATGCATTTTTCACGAGTCTTATATCGTCGGATTCAGTTTTCTGCGCTTGCGATGATGCTTGAGATCATTTCTCACTCTCACCTCCAAATTTTTTGAGCGTTTTTCCCATGCCCCTCGCTACCTCGGTTTGCATGCCACATTGGTCGTTGCCCCTTTTTGACAATCTTTATGTCACCGGATTCAGTTTTCCGCACTCATGATGATGCTTGAGAACATTTCTCGCTCTCATCAATATCTTTTTGTTCGGTGTAGTTTTATCCCTTTTTTGGGCTGAGCAATTCTTTTACGAAAAAGGCACTTAGGGAGTTTCTGTTAAGCTCTTTTCTGACTCCTAAAACAATGAAAAGATCGCCAAGCAACCTTGCTTCCTTTCATGCTCGCTAAACGTATCTGAAAGGGCATCTACCTGGTATAAGTTTACCCCTTTTCGGGACCTTATAGACTAATTACAAAAAAGGAATACTCTAGTCACATCGGCTAGAAGAGTTCGCCATTTGCATCATTTTATGCTTTTTCGGGCCTTGGAGACTAACTTACGAAAAAGAACACCAATGGAGTCCACTTACCGCTTTCAGACTCTCTAAACATGAAAGCGACCATGAGCAATCACCATCCGAGGCTTTTATAAATCCACGGGACGGTACTCCACCACCACTGCAGAGTTTTCTTATCGTTTTCAGACTCCTTAAAAATGAAAGCACTCATGAGCAAGAATAGTCCTAGGCTCACAAAATCCATAGGACATTACTATTTCAGAGCACACTTTTATCCCCTCTTGGAGCTCATTAAAACTACAAAGAAGGACCCAATGGTGCTTCTCGGTGCCACAACAAATCATGTCTACTCATATGGCAACTTCCCCATTTTGGTCGCCTTTGTTCAAAGTATTCTGCAGTATGTCACCCTAAGAGTCCCTCTATAGCATCCGTCAGCTTGTCTACCCTTCAGTCCTTAAAGCTATGATCCCCGCACCTACAAGTCAGTTTCCTACGCTGCCAGGTCGACCTTGTCATCATGCTCTGAACAAAGGAGGTTTTAGTCCAACCACTCTATGACCCCAGTTATTTCCCATCCACACAATATGTCAGTCCTACCATCAGTACTATCCAAATTTGGTTGTACACCTCGCACTGCTATCAAGGAAACATCATTGCCTTGATCGTTGTCAGTTGTGAAGAACCTGCAACAATTAATTAATAAGAATATGCGAAATAGCAGAAATGACAGAACTCATAATCACTTTTATATTGATCGCAAGCCACTTCGAGGGGGCAACCTCCTTTGAGCAAGCTCAATACAAATAACTTCACGGTGCCTTCGTAGGCCTCAACACACACTTATATACTAAGTCTAGGCACCAATACTATGGGTCAAAACCATGGGCCACTACAAACTATGGATCAACAATACTACGAGTTGTTAAATTTTCAGAATTTACTTCAATCTGATCTAGGATCTTAACTGAGAGAACAACATTTATAGCAAACCTACAGCATATCAATCATGGATACAATAATGCAAGCACACAAGAGACACAGAGTTTACCTGGGGAAAACAATAAAGGTGAAAAACCCCAATAACTTCCTCAGAGATAGATAGAGCAATGATACAACCAGAATACAAGAGATAGTATTCTCCTAGCACCAGAGCCTCCTCCTCCACAAGTGCGCCACTCTCCAAAGTGTGAGTGAGAGAATAGAATGTGTAAAATGAGAGAGACACACTCTCTATTTATACACTAACTTGACTTGACCTTTACTCAACTAGGTCGGCCTCAACTTAACCACTCAACATAATGTTGACTAGGCCGACCCCCACTAGGGTGGTCTAATAACCCTTTGACCCACATGGCCGACCCCCAATAGGGTGGTCTAATAACCCTTTGACCCACATGACTTATACAGGGCCGACCCCAACAAGGTGGTCTAATAACCCATCAAGTATAAGTTACGACACTTACAATATAAATAACAACACTTCCGTATAGAGGAATAATAACATCTCTATAGGAATACAACCACTTCCATATAGTGGAATAATAACATCTCTATAGGAATACAATATACATATATGTGAAATACATTTCGAAGTTACATATACATCAACACTCCCTCTTAACTAGGAAGGTATTTCTCAACACTGGTCTTCTAGCACAAGTCATCTTCTCTGGATCATCGTCACTGGATAATCATCACCGAGTCATCATCATCATCATTGCTGCTGCTATCTCAATCAATCTCTAAATCTACTCGTCATAGGAAGTTCTATAGAGCCAATCCTTTTTCATACTGGATGTAGGCCCACCACCTGTAGGTCTTCATCATCACTGGCCATACTGTGGAATCCTCAGGACTTATTACGTGCATCACAAAACTTGGCTGCAACATCCCAGGCTATTACGAGCACACAACTCTACCTGTAGGATCTCCTAGGATCACATTGCATGTGACCCATCACAAAACCTGGCTGAAGCATCCCAGGCTATTACGAGCACACAGCTCTACCTATCAGATCTCCCAGGAGCACATTACATGTGATCTCACCACAAAACCTGGCTGAAGAATCCCAAGCTGTTACGAGCACACAACTCTACCTGTCGGATCTCCCAGGAGCACATTACATGTGGTCCACCACAAAACCTGGTGGAAGCATCTGAGGCCTTTTTCATTCTGTCCAGATCTCTCAGGAGCAAATTACATGTGGTCATGGAAAAACCTGGCTGAAGCATATGAGGCCTTTTTCATCCTGTCTAGATCTCCCAAGAGCAAATTACATGCCATAGGACAAAACCTCGCAAGAGCATCTCAAGATGTTACGGGTACACAACTCTAACCTGAAGATCTCCCAGGGCACAAATTACATGTCCTCCCAGAGCAATGTCTCGAAAGAGCATCCCAGGCTGTTATGGGTATGCAACTCCGACCTATAGGATCTCCCAGACATGCTCATCTGCACAACCTGATCCACGGCCACAAAGTATCATATGATACTCATCATACATCATCCTGATGTACACATGATTATCCTGATCATCATCACTGCAACATCCTGCTGCATGTCATCTGGAGAAGCTCGTCATCCGCGATCACCCTGATCATACAATGCATCCATCTGATGCACACCAAGTATCTACCTGATACATATCATCATACATAGTGTATCCACTTGATACATAGATACATGATCCACACAATGTATCCATCAACATACATGATCTACCTGATCATACCTGATACATATCAATATACATGATCTACCTGATCATATAATGTATCCACCTGATACATATACAGATACATGATCCAAGCATCCAACATGATGCATATACACAATACATACAAATGATCCAACCGATCATATCCAGCATCCAACATGATGCGTACATACATATAAATGATCCAACTGATCATATATAGCATCCAACATGATGCACACATACATATAAATGATCCAACTAATCATACAAAGCAGAAACTAGAACATCATCCTAATGCTCATCATCCAGCACTTACATCCAAAGCCATGTGAAGAATTCTCCTTCCAACATGCTTGGAATGGCTTCAGCAAATGTGTCCATCACTTCTTCCTCAAAGTGTCATCAATCTGAAGAACACCAAGCCTCTCCCTAAAGTACTCGAACTTCACCCTGGCTAGTGGCTTCGTCAGCACATCTGCAATCTGCTCGTCTGTCGCAATGTACAGGAGCTTCACAGCTCCTCTCTGCACCATATGCCTGATATAGTGATATTTGATCTCTATGTGTTTCGACCTGTCATGAAACACTGGGTTCTCGGATAGCTTCACACAACTCTGGTTATCACAAAAGATACTAGTAGCATCCAACGGGAGATCAAATAACTCAGACAGTAGCTTCCATAGCCATACTACCTCACAACTAGGTGAACAGGCTGCAACATACTCTGCCTCAGCTATACTCAGTGCTACGCAGGACTGCTTCCTGCTGAACCAAGAGATCACACCTGATCCCATACTGAAGCAGCACCCATATGTGCTCTTCCTATCTACAGCACTGCCTGCCCAATCTGAATCAACATAACCCTACAGGTTAAACTTTTGATTTGCTTCGTACTTGAGCCCATAATCCATTGTACCCTTCAGGTACCTCAGAACATGCTTTATAGCAACCAGGTGAACACTCCTTGGATCCATCAGGAACTGGTTCAATGTGTTCACTGCAAAGAAAATATCTAGTCTCGTGTTCATCAGGTACATCAAGGACCCAATCATCTGACGATGCATAGAGACATCAACCGGCTCAGATGAAGCATCACAAAAAAGCTTCAGATTCGATGCCATAGGTATGGCCATGGCCTTGCAATCCATCATCCCAAACCTCTTCAAGATCTCTATTGCATACTTCCCTTGTCCAAGGAAGATTCCATCTGCACTCTGCCACACCTCCATGTCGAAAACAAATAGTGCATCATCCCAAGTTCTTCATCTCGAACTCGGCAGCAAGATTCCGCTACATGTTGGCAATCAATCTATCTTCACCTGTAACAAATAGGTTATCCGCATACAAAAGTAGTATCACTGGATTTCCTTCCTCAACCTTGTAGAAAAGGTTGGAATCCGCTTTATTCTTGGTAAATCCCAAACTGGATAGAAAGCTGTCTATCCTACCATACCAAGTTCTGCACACATATATGACTACACCATGTTGTCTTGAAATTCATCTGGTGTATCTTCTATTTCATCACTTTTATATTTCTTTATGCTGCCATCTGTAGCATGCTTGATCTGATAGTTCCATTTGGAAGTCACAACAGACTTCCCTTTAGCTCTTGGGACCGCATCCCAAACATCGTTCTTCATGATCGACGGATCATGGCATTCTTCCTGTACCTTGGGAACTTCAATATCTTCAATAGATAATTTTGTTGCTTGAACAAATGTTGTAGTCCTTCTTTTGTAGGTGATGGTATACGATCTTTCCTACACAACAAGTTAAATTGCATGATTAGAAAACATCTCATATTTTTCAGAACAAATTCTTACACATAAGGAAATGTGTCAGACAGTCATGCAATTATCTTAGTCAATGCTTCAATACAACATTTATCCATATTCCGTAACTTTCTAGATGCCTTCCAATCTCTACCAGAACATTGTTAAGAGTGTGCACAACTCCCAACATGTCAGCAAAGAGCTTTCATTCTAGATAAGTAGCAATGGAATGTTGTACAGTTCCATAGGCCACTTACCCATGCATATTAGTAGTATATTGTTCATCAATGCAACTATTCTAATATGCATAATACACAACCTAATTCTAGGAACATCATTATATACATTATTGAACAGTATTATTTAAACAATAAAATATGCAAGTAATGACAATTCAAATAATTATCTTTGTTTGTTTGTTGGGTTGACTCCCCCTCAGTCTTTGCTTCTTTTCTGCAACTCCATTCTTATGTGGATTGTGAGAAGTGGTCAACTCCCGCTGAATATCTGCATCCTTGCAGAAACTACTGAAGTGTGCTCCTTTGCTTTCTTGCAAGAACAACTAGAGTGTGCTCCCTCTTGATCTTTGCTTCCTAGATTACCTGTCCTTGAACTTACCTCCATCCTTAATCACTATGCATGCTTATTAGTATCATCATTGTGTTATCCTTGAGGTCTCATACACAATCACACATTTATTAGTATAATCTTAATACTATCAAAACACAATAATCTTAAACATGTATATTCATGATCATTCGCAGATAATAAACCTTAGTATTCAAGGTTTCAGGGAAGTCTTCTTTTACTCATACATATTCTTATTTGATCATAGGACTCTTCTGGTTAGTTGAATCATCAATCAAGATAAGAGATATAATATGCATAAAACCTGTGATTATTCAAACCTATACCTTCATGATTCTTATGGTTAGTCATATCATCAATTATGGTAAGAAACATAATATGCATACAACCATGATTATTCAAACCTATGACTTCATGAATAATCGTTATCAACAACACAACAGTATAAGATCCTAACACAAGGTAGGATTCTAGTTTGATATAGGAAAAACATACCTGGATTAGCATGCTAGCTAGTTATGTCTAACATACCTGCATAATGTCTTCTGGTTCTCTTCAGTGACTTGTGCTAGTAACCTGCATGTCTCATAAGTTAACCATTGTAGAACCAAGTTATACATACCTCGAAAGTATATCTTCTATGTGATCCATGACAACGGATGAATCTTTGTCTTCTCGAAAGTAATTTGACTTTCTTGGTGTACCTTTTGTGTTAGAAAACAACGTAAACCGCATACAACATCACAATGCATTAGTACAATCATAAGTGTCAAAACCTTAATCAATGAATATCTTCTATTAAGGTGATACGACAAGTCCTGTAATTAATCAAGTTTGTACTGTAATGATATGAAGACAAACATATGATAAACTTAACCATGAAACATACCTGTAAGCCATGCCTGTCAAGATTGCTTGTAATCTTCTTATGGAAGGCCTTAGCCTCATCTCCCTCTAAGACAGGAACTTCTTCACTTATGCAGGTGACCAATCCATCTTCTTCTTCTAGGATTAACCTAATCCACTTGATTTGCAAGAACTGGACCAGGAGCTGGATTAGGGTTTGTCAAAGAAACCCCAAAAATTCAAACTTTGAATTTCAAACTTCCGAAAGGATAGAAATATGCGCCTTGATGAGCTAATCAAGTTGGTATATTCAGAATTTGAAAACTGCAAAGTTTCACCCCTCAAAATTGCCTTTTAGATTTCCGGATTCACTAGGGAGGACCCTGAATTAGGATTTGAGTTTCCCGAAGCTTCACCCAACCAAAGGATTTGATTCAAAACTCCAAGCTTCGATTTTTCTGAGGAGCTTCCAGCCGTGGTCACAGATTTCCAAAATTCCAATTTTTGCAAAAGCCCTAATTTTCCATCTTTCCGATCAAAGTCCTGAACTGGGTTTTGATCAAGCCCGGCCTTCTGCCCAACCAAAAAATCTGATCTTGGTCTCTAAATTTCAATTTTGATGAGTAGCATCCAGCCATGGTCTCCGATTACAAAAATTCCAACTTTCTCCGAAGCCCTAAATTTCGGAAGCCATGAATGAAGGTACTCAAAAATAATTATGTTTTGACAGAAATATGTACCTGATTGTTTCTGGTGTAACTCCAAACTTTTTGATCCATGGGGTCTAAAAATTTTCTTGAGATAGCCCGACCTATTATCTTTCCATCCCGACAGGTCTGACCTCAATTGGGTTCTCTGAGAGAGAGTTATGCCAAGTGTCACAATGTGACCTGTTTATGGGATAATACAGGATATCGAACTTGTATGGCGTGCCACGTGTCACTGGTTCAACTTCGGCCTCTAAAAAATTTTCCTGAGATAGTACAGTCTGTGTACTACCTGTCACTTTTTTCAAAATCTCATTTGGAGCTTTTTATCCCAAGTTATGACCTTTTTCTCAAGGTCACCTCGGTTTGACTCAGATCTGGAAGAGGCCGAAACCCTATATTGTACAGATCATAAATCCCAAAGTACAACGAATTAGAGGTTTTCCTTTGGACACAAGGTACATGGGGATATGATCTTCAACTTGTAAAAGTTTCAGATATGAAAACTTCACCAAAACGGATTTATAGTGAAAGTGCTACGATGACCAGTTTTTGCTATATCAAGCCCTAGCATCGTAAGTGCAACAAGTGTCATACATGCCATATCATGCCTTCTTTCAGGCTAGCTCTGATACCATGTTAAATTTTCAGAATTTACTTCAATCTGATCTAGGATCTTAACTGAGAGAACAACATGTACAACAAATCTACAGCATATCAATCATGGACACAATCATGCAAGCACACAAGAGACACAGAGTTTACTTGGGGAAAACCATAAAGGTGAAAAACCCCAATAACTTCCTCAAAGATAGATAGAGCAATGATACAACCAGAATACAAGAGATAGTATTCTCCTAGCAACAGAGCCTCCTCCTCCACAAGTGCACCACTCTCCAAAGTGTAAGTAAGAGAATAGAATGTGTAAAATGAGAGAGACACACTCTCTATTTATACACTAACTTGACTTGACCTTTACTCAACTAGGTCGGCCTCAACTTAACAACTTAACATAATGCTGACTAGGCTGACCCCCACTAGGGTGGTCTAATAACCCTTTGACCCACATGGCCGACCCCCAATAGGGTGGTCTAATAACCCTTTGACCCACATGACTTATACAGGGCCGACCCCAACAAGGTGGTCTAATAACCCATCAAGTATAAGTTACGACACTTACAATATAAATGACGACACTTCCGTATAGAGGAATAATAACATCTCTATAGGAATACAACCACTTCCATATAGAGGAATAATAACATCTCTATAGGAAAACAATATAGATATATGTGAAATACATTCCGAAGTTACATATACATCAACACGGGCAACTTACAAAGCATATGCGCCAACAACAATAACACAAATTATTGATCAAAAAATACTACGGGATGACTTACAAAGGATATGTGTCCAACAACAATATACTAACAAAGTAAAGACATGGGTTCCTAACATCCCCTCCCCCTTAAAAAAGATTTTTCCTCAAAGCTTTAGATGTGGAAATTGTTGTTGAATCTGAAGGAGTGGTTCCCATGTAGCATCCTCTGGTTGCATGTTGTGCCACTGAATTAAGACCTCTGTGATAGAGCAAGAGCGAAGCTGACGAGTGCGTCGATTAAGGATGGCCTCCGGCTCCAAGAGGATGGATCCTTCATTATCCAGTTCGAGTAAAATAGTTTGTCCACTGATGTTGGTGCCAAGAACTTTCTCCAGACAAGAGACATGAAATACTGGATGAATGCGGGAAGAAGGAGGAAGTTCCAATTTATAAGCAACAGACCTAATCTTCTGAAAAATCCGATATGGCCCATAGAACTTTGGAGTGAGCTTATGATGCCCTTTGAGTTTCAGGGAGGATTGCTTGTACGGATGGAGATGAAGAAAAACCATATCGCCTGCTTGAAAAGTGCACTCAGAACGGTGTTGATCAGCTTGTTGCTTCATGCGATTTCATGCCATGTGAAGATTGTCCCGCAAAATGTGAAGATTATGATCGCGGTTTCGAAGGACCGTGCCAACTTCCTGAACTGGTGAACTGTTGGGGGTGTATGGAAGAAGAACTGGAGGTGCCTGACCATAGACTGCTTCATACGGGGTAATTTTAGAGACAATGTGGTAAGAGGTATTGTACCACCATTCAGCAAGAGGGAGCCACTTTGCCCACTGATGTTGTTGTTCAGAGGTGAAGCAACGAGGATAAGTTTCCAAGCATTTATTGATAATTTCAGTTTGACCATCTGTTTGTGGGTGATACCTGGAACTCATCTTCAGTTTGGTGCCAATGTGCAGAAACAGTTTTGTCCAAAAATGACTGGTGAAAGTCGCATCACGATCCGAGACAATGGAAGAAGGGATGCCATGAAGACGAAAGATCTGGTCTAGGAAAAGTTGAGCGACTAAGGAGGCTGTATAGGGATGGCTGAGAGCACAAAAATGACTATATTTGGAGAGGTGATCAACCACAATGAGAATCACTGTCTTCCCGCCAGATTTAGAGAGCCCTTCAATGAAATCCATAGAAATATCTGTCCAAATCCGTGTAGGTATGGGCAAGGGTTCGAGCAATCCTGGAAGGAGTGTTGTTTCACCCTTATTATGCTGGTAGGTATCACATTCAGCCACCATCTATTGAATTGTCCTTTTAATCCCCTTCCAAAAGAAGTTACGCCGTGCCCATTCATATGTTTTGAGGAACCCAGAGTGCCCTGCCGATGGAGAAGCATGGAGTTCATAGAAGACAGCCTGTTGAAGATCTATGCTCTGGGGAACCACCAAACGACCCTTATATCTCAAAGAAGCACCATCCCAAGAGTAATGTGGTACAACAGAAGGGTTGTTGGTCAAGCATTGGATGATTTGAGATAAGGAAGAGTCATTGACATAACCCTGTTGAACAGATTGCAACCAATTTGGAACAGGAATAGAAATAGCTGAAAGAGAACCTTGGGCATCAAATGTGTGAGAAAGAGCATCTGCCACAATATTGTCTTTACCCTTCTTGTAAGTGATCTCATAGTCATAACCCATGAGTTTTCTAACCCATTTATGTAGTGCTGGGGAGGAGACACGCTGTTCTAAGAAATATTTCAGACTCTGGTGATCAGTCTTGATGCAGAAATGATTCCCTAATAGGTATGGTCGCCACTTCTGTACTGCATGCAAAATAGCCATCATTTCCTTTTCATATGTAGAGGCAGTTAAATTCTTACCTGAAAGGGCTTTGCTGGTGAACGCAATGGGGTGTTCATCTTGAAGGAGAACAGCACCAAGTCCATTGCCGCAAGCATCACTCTCAATAGTGAAGGGATTGAAAAAATCAGGCATAGCTAGAATAGGTGTAGTACACATAGCTTGTTTCAGTTTGTCAAATGCACACTGAGCAGCATGTGTCCATGTAAAAGCATCCTTTTTCAATAGAGCAGTTAATGGAGCTGCAATCTTCCCATAATCCTTGACAAACTTGCGGTAGTATCCTGTCAACCCCAAAAAACCACTAAGGCTCTTGATTGTCTGAGGATGCGGCCAATTGTTCATGGCATCGATTTTGGCAGGATCCATGTGAACCCCTTGTGCTGAGATAATGTGCCCGAGATACTCAACTTCCTTCTGTCCAAAAACACATTTAGACTGCTTGGCGTAGAGATGATGGTCAGAGAAAAGTTGCATAACAAGATCCAGATGCTGGAGATGTTCATTCCATGTTTTACTGTAGATGAGGATATCATCAAAGAATACCAGAATGAATTTCCGAAAGTAGGGACAAAATATTTTATTCATTAAGGCCTGGAATGTTGAAGGAGCATTAGTGAGGCCAAAGGGAATGACCAAAAACTCATAATGGCCATCATGTGTGCGGAAAGTTGTTTTAGGGATATCATCCTCATGAACCCGAATTTGATGATACCCAGAACGAAGATCCAACTTGGAGAAAAATTGAGCCCCATGAAGCTCATCAAGAAGCTCATCAACAACAGGAATTGGAAACTTATCCTTGATGGTGAGGTGATTAAGTGCTCGGAAGTCAATGCAGAGGCACCATGACCCATATTTTTTGTGGACAAGAAGAACTGGAGAAGAAAAGGAACTAGTGCTTGGGCGAATAATACCTTGCTTCAATAAGTCCCGAACGAGCATTTCAATCTCTGTTTTTTGGTGAAATGGGTAGCGATAGGGCCTGATGTTGGGAGGAACGCTACCAGGAAGGAGCTGAATACGATGGTCTTCTGGCCTTGAAGGTGGCAATCCCACTAGTTCAAAAAAGACACCTGTATATCGATCCAGAATTTGTTGTAGATCCAAAGGAGTACTGGAGACTGCTGATGGTTGCATCTGAATGGAATGGATCTAAGCGATGACACCATGTGAATTCTTCTTGAGTATTTTTTCCATGCGATGTGAACAGATGATGCTGAGAGACCCTGGTTGTAATCCTGTCAATGTGTGTTTTTGTCCATTGAGGGAAAACTACATCCAAAGTTCAGCAAAATCCCATAAGATAGGGCCAAGTGTGCGTAGCCATTGAGCGCCCAAAACCACATCACATCTGCCTAAGGTCAAGGCAAACATGTCAGAGCGCAAGGTATAATCTCCCATAGAGATATGCACATTTCGACACTTCCCTTTGCAAGGTAAGGTGCCCCCATTGGCAACCATGACTTCAAAGTTGGAGTAAGGATGGATAAAACAATCAGCTTGTTCGACGATCCAAGGGTCAATGAAATTATGAGTGCTACCAGAATCAATGAGTATTGTAAGAGGAAGCTTCTTGAAGTAACCCCTGACCTGCATTATTTGGGGGGTGGTGATTCCAGCTAAAGCATGGAGAGATATCTTTGGCTAGTCATCCTAAGACAGAGGGTCAATAGGCAGTTCTTGAATGTCGAACTGAGGATCCATTGTTTCTAGATCTTCGTCACCAATTTCAAAGGCAGACAGAGAATCCACATCCAAGAGATAGAGCTTTTGCTGAACACATCTATGTCCCTGAGTGAATTTCTCATCACAATTATCGCAACGCCCCTTTTCTCTGCATGCTTGCATCTCTGCTTCAGACAAACGCTTGATAGGAGTTGGTTGAGGAGCCTATGGTATGGGTGGTCATTGAGAACCCATATTTCGGAAGGGAACAAAAGTGGGCTTGGAGCGTTGTTGGGCTGCAATCTTGTCTTCTGCCAACTTAGCCAACCCTAGGGCTTCCATCATTGTGTTGGAATAGAACATTTTGATCTCAGAGTGGATGGCATCCTTTAGACCACTGATAAAACAAATCCTATAAAAGTCATCAGACAATCCTTCAGTGTGGTTGGCTAGTTTCTCAAATTCGGTTTGATACTCTCTCATAGTGCCAATTTGGTGAAGTTTAGTGAGGGCTCCTGTGAAGTCATCAAAAGCACTAGGACCAAATCATTGCAAAAGGAGCTGGCAAAAGTCAAGCCATTTTGGCTCTTCATGAGCCTTGATGTACCAACGGTACCATTGAAGAGCTTCCTGTTCCAAATGAAAGGATGCAAGCGAAACTTTGTTGACATCAAAATTATTATGCAGACTGAAATATTGTTCTAGACAATAGATCCATCTAGTTGGATCAGTACCTGTGAAGTGAGGAAAATCAAGCTTCGGACCACGGAAATTGCTAGAAGAAGACAACCCATTGTCTAATGAAGACTCGGATTGCCGTTTGTTGTTCATAGCTGAATGTTCAAGATGGAGGCCGAGAAATTTTTCATCCAGATCCTAGAGTTTGGCTTGGATGGCTGCAAGTGCTTCTTCCATGTCTTTTGCTCCTGCGCGGGTGACAACCATAACCAAGAGTCACCGGGACCACAGAAATTGCTGGAAGAAGAGAACTCATTATCTGATGAAGACTCGGACTGTCGTTTGTTGTTCATAGCTGAATGTTCAAGATGGAGGCCGAGAATTTTTTTATTGTTTTTTTCCCAGAATGGAGCGGCTACGGTTCGAAAGGGATCTGAAACAGATAGATCTGCAATGGCATGGAAGTGAGCGAAAACAGAGGGATCTGAAATGGCGCAGAATGGATTGAAAATGGCTGGATTTGGAATGGCTTTCATAATGGATCTAAATGGCTAGATGATGTTTGACGGCTTGTGTATTGGGACAGTACCCCTCACTCCATGGCTCAGGTAAAACTGATAACCGCTTTGTCACAAACAATGGCTCTTGGTTGACCTCACGGGTGGGAACTAGTCAATCAGGTAAGGGTCGTTGCCCTTTTCGCTGGAAGGTCCTCTCAATGGGCCAGCTACTTTGGGGTTCCTATGGTACTCCTCGCAATGAGTTTTAGGGCTTATGCCCAAGTACTTTCCACAGTTAAGCGGATAGGGATTATTCCCAAATCCGAACCTGCAACAGATACGAAAAAAAATTTGGCAAAAATTTCACCCAGTGAGCCTAAGAAAGTGCTCTGATACCATATGTGAAGAACCTGCAACAATTAATTAATAAGAATATGCAAAATAGCAGAAATGACAGAACTCAAAATCACTTTTATATTGATCATAGGCCACTCAAGGGGAAAACCTCCTTTGAGCAAGCTCAATACAAATAACTTCATGGTACCTTCATAGGCCTCAACACACACTTATATACTAAGTATAGGCGCCAATACTATGGGTTAAAACAATGGCCCACTACAAACTGTGGATCAACAATACTACGGGTGACTTACAAAGCATATGCGCCAACAACAATAACATAAACTATTGATCAACAAATACTACGGGATGACTTACAAAGCATATGCGTCCAACAACAATATACTAACAAAGTAAAGACATGGGTTCCTAACACCAGTCTCCCTTTGTCTACGCCAACCAAATTTATTCCAGAGGATAGACCTAGAGGTCGATGCGTCTTGGACTCACCACCATTTATGATGAGTGCCTACGAATCATTTCGAGAAGAGTCCTCAGTGCCTCTCCAAATGGTTGTTTCTCACATGCTCAACTTCAACACCTTGATCGCATCGTTGAGACTCGCACAGGGTATTGGTCCTTTCAGTTATTTGTTGAAGACCCCGGATACCACCTGACTCTTCCACATTTGAGAGTCTACTTATGGAAACAACCAGTTACATTTTCCTATAGATATCCGGGTTGCACATGGCGACAGTATCCAGATGTACCCCAGTTTTATACTCCATTGAGTATACGGTTACATATATTCCTCAAAGTTTACTCACAGTTGTTGAGTCCCTACAGATGTTGGACACCTTCAATTTCAGCAGTTCATAAATCCTCCTGAAACCTTATTCAGAATGGTTGTTGCATTTCCAGTGTATTAGTTATTGAGATCAGTCATGTTATGATCATGAGTACATCCCAGAATAGTGTCCCCTTTGGACCATTATGATGTACCAGCAGATTTTTTATGTATTATTCAGGTCCCCCTTCTTAGGACTAATTGTTATGTAAATGTCTCGATATGAGCATGGGTATGCCCACCTCATCCATTATCAGAGATTATTCCTCATTCATATTGAGGCCATGTAATATTTTTTGTTTTTGCATCTTCCAAGGGGCCGTTGATCCAGTCTCCAACCAGTCTCTTCTCTACTCCAAACCCCAGGAAAAACACAAAATAACTATGATGTCTATCAACCATACGATGAGCTCATGCCCTCACACATCAGGGGGCAATCTTTTAACACCCAAAAAATGCTCACTAGCTCATTCCCTTATTCACATGACCCATTTATCCACTTTTCCACCATTTGAGCCTCTAAAGCCATCAAAAGGTCACCAAAAAGACCATAATACACCCTTTTCCCCCTCAAAACATATATTTTTTCTCAAAAAACATAAAAAACTCTCAAAAAGGGTCCGGAATTCCCAAAAATATTAAAAGGGAATAAAAATATTCAAAATATTCAAAAAAAGAAAAAAGAGGGAAAAAGGTACCTAAACCATGTTGGTCAATACCATTGGTTTCCTCAAAACCACAATGGTATTCTCCATCACCAAAAACTATAAAAAGGTGATAGGGGCTCCTCACTTTCCATCCATCCATCATCGTATCCTCATGCTGTCAAAATCTCTCGAGTTCTTGACCATTGTAGCAATCTTGGAGAAGAGACCATTGGATCCTAGAGCATCTCAACCTTGGAGCTGCTCAACACCACAAATCCTCACCATTTGAGGTATTATAGTACAAAAAATTCTCTCATTTCTTGTTCTTTCTATGAATCATTTTTAATTTTATTTGTTATATGCACATGCTAGTTTAGATTTAATTCATAATCATTTTTTCTTTCTATATTGAAACTACTATCACATTGTTCATAGGTTCCCATTGCACAAGCTTGCTTGCAAAACCAAGCAACAAGGACCCAATCATCTAACGATACATAGAGACATCAACCAGATCAGATGAAGCATCACATAGAAGCTTCAGATTCGATGCCATAGGTGTGGCCATGGTCTTGCAATCCATCATCTCGAACCTCTTTAGGATATTTACAGTATACTTCCCTTGACCAAGGAAGATCCCATCTGTACTCTACCACACCTCCATACCTAGGAAATAGTGCATCATCCCCAAGTCCTTCATATCGAACTTAGTAGTAAGCTTTCTCTTTGTATCGGCAATCAATCTGTCATCTCCTGTTACAAACAGGTCATCTACATACAGGAGTAGAATCATAGGATTCCCTTCCTCAACCTTGTAGTAAAGGTTGGAGTCCGCTTTACTCTTGGTAAAGCCCAAACTAGATAGGAAACTGTCCATCCTACCATACCAAGTTCTGGGAGCTTGCTTCAAGCCATACAAGGCTTTCTTCAATCTGCACACATATGACTCCCTGTCATGTGTTTCAAAACCGAGTGGCTGCTCCACATACACTTCCACTTCGACTACACCATTCAAGAAGGCAGTCTTGACATCCATCTGGTGTATCTTCCATTTCATCGTTGTAGCAAAGGCAAGTACTGATCTGATGGAAGTGTACTTGGCTACAGGAGCAAAAGTTTCTTCATAATCTATTCCCTCTTTCTGAGAGAAGCCACGTGCTACAAATCTTGCCTTGTATTTCTCTATGCTGCCATCTGCAGCATGCTTGATCTTGTAGATCCATTTGGAAGTGACAACAGAATTCCCTTCAGGTCTTGGGACAACATCCCAAACATCATTCTTCATTATTGATTGGTATTCCTTGACCATGGCATCCTTCCATTCTTTCTTTTCTGTTGCTTCTTCGTAATTGGAAGGTTCTTTGTTCATGATATCACAGAGTAAAGCAACATAGCTGGTGTGAGATCTAGTTCTCTTCTTTGCTCTGTGTTCTCTTATCTGCATCTTGAATGATCTCTATAGCCCATGCGGGTTTCCTCTTGTGAGAGTTGTCCTCACGTGGTGGATCTACAGGTTGTTGCAGATCTTCAATTTCACGATCTGCATCTGGGATTGCTTCAGTCATGGTAGTGTCTTAAAATCTAGTTTCCTTAGGTTCTTCATAATCTTCAACAGGTGTCTTTCTTGATTTGATGAATGCTGAGTTTTCATCAAATGTCACATCCCTACTGAAATCAATCTTCTTGAACCCTGGAAAGTATATTCTGTAAGCCTTCGAGCTTTCACTATAACCCACAAAGATACCCTTCTTTCCTGAAGGATCCAACTTGGTCCTCTTTTCCTTTGGGACATGTGTATATACTGGACAACCAAATATTCTAAGATGGCTAACCTCAAGTTTCTTACCAAAGAAGACCTCTTCTGGTGTCTTGTTGTCCAATATCTTGTGGGGTGTTCTGTTCTACACATATACAACTGTTCTAGCTGCTTCTACCCATAGATGCATAGGTAGATCCTGGTCATCCAGCATTGCCCTTGATGCTTCCATGATTGTTCTATTCTTTCTTTCTGCAACTCCATTCTGTTGTGGATTGTAAGGAGCAATCAACTCCCTCTTAATCCCTGAATCACTACATAGCTTCTTGAAGTCACCTTAGGTGAATTATCCACCATTGTCGGATCTGAATGTTTTGATCTTCTTATCAGTTTGGTTGTCCATCAAGGTTTTGAATTCCTTGAACTTATCAAATACTTCATATTTGTTCTTCAAGAAGTAAACCTAAGTCTTCCTAGAGAAGTCATCAGTGAAAGAGACATAGTAAACATACCCACTCAGAGAACTAGATGACATGGTACCGCATACATTGGAGTGGATGATTTCCAAGATGCTTTTTTCCTTGCTTTCACTGCTTGGAAATTCCTTCTTTATGTTCTTTCCTTTTGCACATCCTTTGCAAACACCTTCATGCTTGGTCTTGATTTCAGGAAGACCTTCTACTGCCTTGCTTGCAATTGGTAATGCTCTGCAGTGCATATGTGCAAGTCTTCTATGCCAAAGTTCACTTGGCTCCATGGAATCATGTATCATGGCATGTTCAGGTTGTCCCTTCAATTTATACAAACCTCCCTCTTGCTCTCCAATCACCACCTCATCATCAATAGTTTTACCCTTTGGCCACATTAGGACTTGGCCATGAACAAATGCAACCGTCACGCCTTTTGCATCCAATGCAGATATGGAGAGTAGATTCTTCTTGATCGCAGGTACATAAAGAACTTCTTTCATCTTCAAATACTTTCCAGAGTCTAGGTTGTAGGAGGCTTCACCACTTCCTTTGATGGGGTATTGATAATCATCCCCAAGTTTCACCTTATGGGGTGATTCATGTTCAGATAAGTTTACAAAAGATTCTTTAAACCCATTCATGTGTTTGGAAGCCCCACTGTCAATTAACTAATCATTACAACCATGAGATATAGTACCTGTGAGAGCAGACACTAGAACATACTCTTCTTCACTTGATGAGTCATCATCACTTTCTACCCTAGCCCTCTTCTTTGGAGGTTCATCATCTTCGACAGCATGAGCATGGAACTTTCTTTTGCTTCCCTTCTTCTTCTTGTTGGAGTTGTTGTTATCCCTTTTGTTCTTGGGACATTATGAAGCAAAGTGACCCTTCTCATTGTAGTGAAACATCTTAGATCCTTCTTATTCTTTTGTTGGTTGTGATAGGATCTCTTGAAGTGAGAGTGCTCCATCTTGGGCTTGTTTCTTTTGGTGTGAGCTGCGAGAGCTTCATCTTCACCTCCCATATTTTCTTCTCGAGCTACAAGCCTAGCTTCTTCTTGAGAGCATTCCTCCCATAGTTTACTGAAAGAGATCAATTTCTTTCTTGCACAGATTCCTTGAATAAAGGAGTCCCATGACCTAGGTAGGCCATTCAGAGTGGTCATAACAACTTTACCATTTTCCACCACTTCATCCATAGCTTCAAGTTGTTCCTTGATCTGAGATACCTTGGAGAAGTAAGATTGAATGGTCTCTCCATTCAACACCTTGACCCCTTTCAATTGATTCCGCAGAGTCATCTTCCGATTTATGTTCTTCCCTTCAAATAACTTGGTCAGGGAGTCAAACATCTCCTTGGGTGTCTTTAGAGATGACACATGAGGTATGAGATGATCTTTGATAGAATTAGCAATGATTCTCTTTTCCTTGACCAATTTCTTCTTGTGCAATACCTTAGCCTCTTCATCCCCTGGGATAGGGACCTCAGAGCTGATGTAAGAGTCCAATTCATTTTCTTCCAGGATTAACCCAATCCTATACTTCCAGGCTCGGAAGTTATCAGCCCCTTCAAGCTTATCCTCAAGCTTGGTGTGGTGAGACATCTTTAAAGAGTACTTCAAATGGAAATAGAAAATATTTAGGTCTTACCACTTATTTTGCTGAAAACTGAATGTGGTCTCGGATTAGGGTTTGTCGAAAAAACCCTAAAAATTCAAAATGTGAATTTCAACTTTCTGAAAGGATAGAAAGATGTGCCTTGATGAGCTGATCAGCCTAGTGTATTCAGAATTTGAGATCTGCAAAGCTTTACGCTTTAGAAATGCCTTTTTGTCTTCCCAGATTCACTAAGGAGGACCCTGAATTAGGGTTTGAGTTTCCCAGAGATCTACCCAGCCAAAAATCTCGATCCAAAGCTCTAAACTTCGATTTTTGCAAGGAGCTTTCAGCTATGTCTTCAGATTCCAGAAATTCCTATTTTTGTGGAAACCCTAATGTTTAGGGCCAAATCTGAAAATGCTCAGAATTGAATTCTGATTGGACAGATAGATTCTCCTTGATGAGTAGAGTGAATCTACTATACTGTTTTTCCAAAATCTATGGAGAGAAACCCAATAAACAAGAAACCCTAGTTTCCATCACTACACAATGTCTTCTTCTTAGGTTAGCTCTGATACCATGTTAAAATTTGAGCATTAATTCACAATACTTTAGGATATTTACTGAGAGATCAACATGTATAGTATATCAATGCATATCAATCATAAAAAGCATGTCAATCATCACAAGAATCAAAAGCATGATAGACAAGAGACACAGAGTTTCCATGGGGAAAACCCTAAGGTGAAAAACCCCACAACTTCCTCAGAGATAGAGAGAGCAATGGCTCAACCAAAGTACAACCAAAATACATAGAGATAGTCTCCTAGTAGCAGATGATCCTCCTCCTCACATGTGTGCCACTTTCCAAGTGAAGGAAGAATGAGTTTCTGAGTGATCCAGATAGAGATCTCTCGATCTCTATTTATACTTGTCCTGTTTTCCCAGTGACCTTATGGGGCCGACTTGTCTAGCTAGTTACATTAACCATATAATATATAAATCAGGGCCGACCCCACATATGGTGGTCTAATAACCCATCGGCAAGTTAACATACTTGTGACACTTGTCAATACAGATGACGACGCTTCCAGATAGAGGAATGACACATCTCTATAGGAGTACAATAATATATAAATGAAATACATGGATGAAATACATTCCAAAGTTACATATACATCAGCATCACGCGGTACCCACAACCTCCGCACACTGATCTTCTACTCGTCGGAATTCATCCTCGATATACCCTTTTTGTCGACAAGCATCTTAATCCACAACTTCAGCGATAGTAGGAATCTCCCTCTAGGTCCTTTGAAAAACTTCCTTTCTATGCCACTGTATGATTTGATTGTATCAACGACAAACTCACTAATGTATCCCTCTAGGATACTACCTACTCAGAATTCAACGGCCCTTGAGACGCTATTGTCGACTCGTTTTAAATATTGGATTAGTTCTAGAGTCTAGTGGTCAGGTTCACCTCCTTGACAATGGTCCTTCCGAAATGTCAGCTGCGCCAACCACTTGTGCAACAATACTAGGAGTTCGCAGAAAAACACCTCGTGGATGTTTGAATAAATATGCTTTTGTAACCAGCTGCTTGTCATCTTCCCAGGGTTGCGATTTTCTCCTTCCACGAATTCTTTTGTCTTCTTTTCGAACTAATCCTGAATCTCTGGTTTCGTCGGGTGCCACATCATGTCCTCTTCTTTCTTCTTTAGGGTCCCGGCAACGAAACCATTTGTTGACACAGTTCTATCAATAGGGGTTCACTTCGTACCATTGTCAACAAACACCAACTAAACACTGTTAACACCCAAAAAGTGCTCATTACCTCATCTCCCTCACCACATGACTCATTTGCCTATTTTTCCCACCACCCTTGCCTCCAAAACCTTAAAAAACCATTTAAAAGCCACCAAAAGGCCAAAAAAACGCCCTTTTCCCCAAAAAATAATTTAAATTTCCTCAAAAGATAGCAAAAGCACTCTAAAAGGGCTCTAAATTCCCAAAAATCAAGTAAAAGGGAATAAAAAATATAAAAAAGAGGAAAAAGAGGGAAAAAGGAAGCAAAAACCCTAAAATAACTGACCTAAACCATATGGTGCCAAAAACCATGGGTCAACACTCCACCACTAAAAAAGCTATAAATAGGTGATGGAGGCTCCCCATTTCATATCCACAATCTATCATATCCTCACTCTGCCAAAATCACTCTTGAAACCCTAGCTTACCATTTGAGCTAGCTTCCCACTTGAGTGCCCCTTTTGGCCCATTATCCAAACACCTTAGAGAAGGAGAAGGAACCCATTGCAGCATGGAAGCAGCCCTCCTGGACTACTGCAAGAGCTCCACCAACCTCCATATATGAGGTAAATGTAACTTTGGTCATACCATAATACAAAAGAAAAATTTATATTATAATGTCATTGTCTTTTTATTTCTGTTGATGCACATGTTAGCTTAGATTTTACCTTGTTTTACTGTCAATTTTTACTGTTTTACTGAACTGCTACTAAGGAGGCCCTTTTCCTTAGTAGGTTCTCATTCACACAAGCTAGGGTGAAAACCCTAGCTACAAACACCCTTAAGCACCGACCTAGAAAGGTTTTACCCTTTCCAGAAACACCCGCGAAGCGAGTGAATTCTTCCCCAAGATGCTTAAGGGAGTTGTAGGAACTAGGTTTCCATAGTGAGGAAGGGACATGCATCTATTCTTACTCTATTGCTATAGAAACCAGAGCTTTATCTTCACATCATGCTTTGAAATTCAAACATACATTCATCATTCACATATTCACTATGTAATCAACATTCGCATTAAGAGGGTGAAACTTGCAATCGCATCACTCAGAAATTACATAAAAACAACATTTAAGCATGGCACAATATTCATCATTCGACATGAATAAAGATAAAATAGACATATCCTAACATCTTCATGCATTAACTCATCAAAAACTTGGGGTATGACCTTTGCAAGGACAATTCAAATCACCTTATCGCGGATCCATACAAACTTGCTGAAAACAAAACATCACACAAGTCATTCGCTCAGTTATTGATCAACTTGTGATCTCATTCTAGGATGCCCTTAGTCTTACATTCATATTCCTAGTTATAGCCAACTATGGCAGTTTCAAAATGGTTAAAATGACCTTTTCTAACTAACTCAACTATTATTGCACTTCCGTCAACTCCTTGTTCTCCACGAATGGTCCTTCTTCGCTGTTGTCGGCTTCTGCACTTCATGCGGTCTAACCCCGCACCAACAAAGGACCAATAGAAGTAGTCCCAATGGAATTCGAAAGGGTGTTATTCAAGTTCAAATGCATTATGGTCAATCAGATGTCGAATGGTTTGCCACCGACAAGAAGCATAACCTATCATATCAATCTGATCCCAGGATTGAGTCTGCTGAATAATGCACCACACAGGATGACATCGATAGAAAATGATGAGCTAAACCAACAGGTCTAGGAATTGTTGGATAGAGGCCTGATTCAGGATATTCTAAGTCCATGTTTAGTACCGACTGTACTCACACCAAAGAAATTAGGATAATGGAGTATGTGCACCGACTCTCATTCCATCAACAAGATAATGATCAAGTGCAGGTTTCCATTTCCAAGAATAGATGGCTTGCTCAATTTCTTGAGTGGAGATAAGTACTTCACCAAGATCAACTTGAAAAGTGGATATCACCAGATAAGGATAAGGGAAGGTGATGAATTTAAGATGGCCTTCAAGACAAAGGAAGGATTGTATGAATGGTTAGTTGTGCCCTTTGGGTTGACCAATGCACCTATTACATTCATGCGACTAATGAATTAAGTATTAAAGACATTTTTGGGGATTTTTTTTGTGTTCTATATCAACGACATTTTAATATTTAGCAAGACAAGGGAAGAACACTTGTTGCACCTTCGACAAGTCCTGCAGAGACTAAGTCAAGAAAATTTGTTGGTAAATCTGTAGAAATGCTCGTTAATGAAAGAGGAGTTCACATACTTGAGATTCATAATCTTGAGTCGAGGTTTGAATATGGACGCAAAGAAATTCAATCTTATAATAGAGTGGCCAGAACTAATGAATACCTTCAAGGTAATGAGTTTCCTTGGACTTGCCAGTTTTTACCGGAAGTTCATTAATGATTTTAGTCAAATATGTGCACCACTGAGAGTGTGTATGAAGAAGGGCAAGTTCAATTGGACAGAATCCTCCTGACAAGTATTCGAAAAGTTGAAGTAGAAGGTGATGAAGAGACCAATTCTAGCTGTCACCGACTTCGATAAGGTATTTCAAGTCAATTGCGATGCCAGTAGAGTAGAGATTGGAGCATTGTTGAACCAAGAAGGATGACCAATCACATTCTTTAGTGAGAAGATGGATGAAGCCAAGAAAAATTACTCAGTCTATGACCAGGAATTTTATGCCATCATTCAAGCATTGAAGAAATGGAGTCACTACTTGTTGTCGAAAGAGTTTGTGTTATCTACTGACCATCAGGCTTTGAGATACCTAAACACTTAGACCAAGTTGAACCAAAGGCATACGAAATGGGTGGAGTTTCTATAGAGATACACCTTTGTGATGCAAAATAAGTCGATAAAATCGAATAAGGTAGTCGACGCATTATGTTGATGAGTTTCACTACTGAACACAATGAATTTTCAATCCACAGGGTTAGATTTAGTGAATACGGAATATGAAAATGAAAAGGATTTTGCTAAAGCGTGGAAAGCGTCGAAAGAACCATGGAGTGTCGACTGAGCTCCATACTTGGACTATTTTACCCAACAAGGATACCTATTTAAGGGACATCAAATTTTTATTCCCCGAGGATAGGTAAGGGAGAATATGATATGGGAGTTTGTGAGGAACCTCCAACAATTAAATGATTAAAATGCACAAATAGCAGAAATAGCAGAACAAAGAAGAGATTTATTATTCCTAGGCCACTTCGAGGGGGAAACCTCCTTTCAGTAAGATCAATACAAATAACTCGTAGATTCCTTCATTGGCCTCAACAGGTACTTATATACTAAGTCTAAGCTAAACAACTATTACTCCCCATGAATGTGGGATAATACATTATACTCACGGGATGACTTACAAAGCATATGCATTCAACAACAATATACTAACAATGTGGGATAATAAAATATACTCACGGGATGACTTACAAAGCATATGCATCCAACAACAATATACTAACAAAGTAAAGAGAAGGGTTGACACGGGTTGCTAACATCCCCTCCCCCTTACAAAAAGCTTTAGGTGTGAAAATTGTTGCTGAATCTGAAGGAGTGGTTCCCATGTAGCATCCTCTAGTTGCATTCTATGCCACTGAATTAATACCTCTATGATGGATCGAGAGCGAAGTTGATGAGTGCACCAATTGAGGATGGCCTACGGATTTAAAAGGATGGATCCTTCATTATCCAGTTCTGGTAAATTAGTTTGTTCTCTGACGATGGTGCCAAGAGCTTTCTTTAGACAAGAGACATGAAATACTGGATGAATGCGAGAAGAAGGAGGAAGTTCCAATTTATAAGCAATGGACCCAATATTTTGAAGAACCTTATATGGCCCATAGAACTTTGGAGTGAGATTATGACTCCCTTTGAGTTTCAGGGAGGATTTCTTATAAGGTTGTAGATGAATAAAAACCATATCACTTGCTTGAAAAGTGCGCTCAGAATGGTGTTGATCGGCTTGTTGTTGACCTGCTTGCCATGTTGATCGGTGTTGACCTACTTGCCATGTGAAGATTGTCCTATAAAATGCGAAGAATCTGATCCTAAGTTCGAAGAACCATCTGAACTTTCTGAAATGGTGAACTATTGGGGGTGTATGGAAGAAGCACTGGCGGTGCATTACCATAGACTGCTTCATATGGAGTCAGTTTAGATGCATTGTGGTAGGAGGTATTGTACCACCATTCAACGAGAGGGAGCCACTTTTCCCACTTATGTTGTTGTTCGAAGGTGAAGCAACGAAGATAAGTTTCCAAATATTTGTTTATAATTTGAGTCTAACCATATGTTTGTGGGTGATACCCTGAACTCATCTTCAATTCAGTTCCAGTGTGTCGAAATAGTTATGTCTAAAATTTACTGGTGAAAGTTGCATCGCAATTTGAGACAATTGAAGAAGGGATTCCATGGAGACGGAATATCTGGTCCAGGAATCTACGCAACTGAGGAGGCGGTATAGGGATGGTTGAGGGAAAAAAAATGACTATATTTGGAGAGGCGATCAACCACAACCAAAATCACCATCTTCCCTCCATATTTAGGGATCCTTTCAATGAAATCCATAGAAATATCTGTCCAAATATGTGTAGGGATGGGAAAGGGTTTGAGCAATCCTGGAATAAGTGTTGTTTCACCCTTGTTGCACTAGAAGGTATCACATTTAGCCACCATCTGTTGAATTGTCATTTTCATTCCCTTCCAAAAGAAGTTACTTCGTGCCCGCTCATACATTTTGAGGAACCTAGAGTGCCATGCCAATGGAGAAGTATGGAATTCATAGAAGACAACCTGTTGAAGATATGTGCTCTAGGGAAGCACCAGACGACCCTTGTATCTCAAGGAATCACCATCCCAAGAGTAAAGCAGTACAGAAGAAGCGTTGTTGGCCAACTGTTGGATGATTTCAGATAATGAGGAGTGTTGCTTAGATGTTGTCTTCAAGCAAATATCAGCATTATACAAGAAAGAATAACCAAGACAAGAAGTGGATAGAATGCATTCAACCATTTATTATTCATCTTGAGTTGTTATTTATACATGGAGAGAGAGAAGTTGGAGTAGTTACACCCTCTCCAACTTCTCATGCTTTACATCCTTAATTAATACATTCATTAATATAATGATAACATAGGAAGCCTATCACCCCCCGTCAACATCTCCCCCACCAACAAATCCTTTCTTTGTCTCGAAGGAAGATGTATCATCATCCTAGATTTCTGCTACTACTGAAGTAGTCCTCATTAAGCATCATCCATGCATACTAGTCTGCATAGGTGCTCAGCCGCAACAGCCGCCAGCTTGATAGGAAAACACACATGTATAAGGCTCTATTGTGATGGGTTACTCTTCATCCTCCGTCTTCAATATGGTAGTATTCCATCGAGGTCTCACCCTCCCACAACGGTGGTCGACTATCCTCTTTTGCAATGAGGTATTTTGGTTTAAAACCTCATCTTGGCTCATCTGACGGGCATCTCCATTGACCTATGAATATCCATCTGTTCGACATCTCCATCAGTTTAGGCATGCGGGGCCTTTTGGCTCTTCTACTTTCTATGCCATTTCTTTGTCTTCTAGCTTTCTGAGGTCACAATCCAGGAACATCGTTTCAATACAGAATTAGGGGGTTTAATCAATTCAGTTGTTCTGATATTATCATATGGTGTTTAAGTTCTTCTTCTATGTGTTGCAAGATGGATTTTGCTTGAATATGGTCATCGTCGACTTCATATGTTGTGAGGCTTCCTGCAATCTTTTGAATGTTTCGTTTCTTGTGGTCGATACCGACTACTAGATATTGGGTGTGGCCGAATGAATTTACCCAGCTCGACTCGACTCGACCCGACTCAACTTTACTAACCATGGTCAAAACTGACAACTTTTTAATTTGACTGACTTGACTATGAGTCGAATAGGGATCGAATAAATTACAAATTTGGAGGGGATCACCTACCTCAAGAAAGACTCACATTTAACCCCCTCAACTTCAAAATTTTTAATGAAGAGTCACTTGTAGATCAAGACGCTATGAATTCAATATGGACTTCAACACAGCAAGGGCATGACTTCAATTTATTTGACTTATTGACCATAATGAGGACTTGTACCAAATCAATAATCAATATAATTTCGTCCATCGATACTGACCATAATTTATCAACCAAATTACAAAATTATATAAGAAAGAGTTGAACTCAACACTTTCAACCATCAATATAATATCAACTATCAACCATATTAAAATGGTCGAATATATCGACTTCAACCAATACACTAAGACTTTGTGATAATCTGCAGGGATCTAGCAACTGTAACAATCTCATAATCAAACTCTCAATATTATTTGCAAAGAAGAAGAGAAGCATGCACTCTATAATCACTCATAAACACAGAATAATGGACAATGTCAATATCATACAATGAATAATGAATGTAAAGAATGTAGCACAATGAACTATAAAGGAGCATCATATAGGATTCGAATTAGCCAAGTAGGTAATTCGAATTTTAGCTCAGAGTCTAGCTTGGAGAACAATGGAGACATCATCTAATCAGTAGTATCAGTCATAAATGGTTAGAGCCATTCAAGTGTGTCCAACTGAGTCTAACAGAACCATCTAGGCATAAATCAGGGAATGGAGACTCTAAGGGGGGTGCATGAGGCTGTCAAAGAGTCAAGTGGAACTCCAGAAGTAGCTAACTAGAACTTACAAGAAGTTAGCATGAGCAATCAGTGGAACAACTACTTTAATTAATGCACTAACTAAGTGATAACTCCCGGTAGGTGAGAAAAGGTGCTATAACTAAGTGATAACTGGTGGTAGGTGAGCAAAGGCGCCCAAACTGGCTATGGTAGGTGAGAAAGGTGCACTTGCCAAGCAGAAAAGTCAAGGAGGGCGCATTAGGTAGGTAGGAGGCCAAATGTGGGCTAAAGATAGGCTCTAGAGAGCTAGAAGCAAGCTCTAGGTGTTGGGGAGACAACCATGTTGATGACTGGATGCATGCAGTGGCATGCAAATGCATGCAGCATGCAGATTTTCATGCAGGCATGCAAAATACAAAAATGATGGTGTGAATATTCCAACACCCCCCCGCAAGCTATACTATGAGGAAATAATTGAAATCTAAAAAGTAGGGCCCTGGTGACTAAGACCAAAGGTCACCCCGTACAATCAATCTAAATAAACTAAGTGAGGAAAGAGGGAAAACCCAGTGGGAAGAAATCCCTCCCTCAAAATAGACTGAAGGATGCTAAAGTAGCATATCATCTCTAACCCCTGAAGGAGGTAAGTTTCCTTCCTCTCCGAAGAAGGATCGATCGATCTGAAATGGATCAACAATGTGAGAAAGATGAAACCTTCCATTCTAAAAATTTGATCTGGTTCTTCTATGATCATGTGGATCACCAACCAAATCACCAGAAGATTGGGAGTGTAGTGGCTTCCCATCGAGGAAGAGGAGGAATATCAGGTGAGAGATCTTCAGGTTCTTATGGATCTGGATCTCCCATTGTCTGATCTTCATCGTCAATTGCTATATCTTCAGGTTCTTGTGGATCTGGATCTAGAATTCCCTTATCATCATCTCCATCTTCAGATTCTGAATCTAAAATATCATGTGAAGATGCATCTACAATTGGCTCATCATCACATCCAAAATATGAATCTAAAATCTCATGTGAAGAAGCATGTGAAGCTGATGTCTCATACTCTGAATCTGAACTATCATGTGATGGAGATTCACTCTTTTGATCTCATCATCAATTCCAAACTCTGAATCAAAAGAACTAGAATCTGATGATGATGGATCTTCAACAAGATCACTAGTGGATGTAGTAGTGATGGCCCATTTTTCCATAGGAGTTGAAGCAATAGGTGCTATATCTTCAGGTTCTTGTGGATCTGGATCTAACATTCACACTTCTTCAAGAGTCCTCTTTTTCTCAATCTTCTTAGATCGATCCTTGCCTTTCAAGCAACCTTTGCAAGTGCCATGAGCAATCTTGTCTCTTAGAATACCATCAACCACATTTTGAGCTAGCTTGTAGTTGACATGAGATAGTCTACTCTCTTCATGTGCATGAGAGCGAAGAGTAGACTCCTTTGAGAGAGGTAAGAAGTGTGAAAACTCATAGAGTTTTTTCTCATGATTTGCAACTCCTTTTGCAATGATTTCCCCTGAAACCACGTGTTGTACCTCAACTTCATTTGGAGAAAATATCACTCTTTTGGGCTCTCCAATATGATTCATTTGATACATTGAAAGAACATTAGCTGCAAGAGAAGGAACATAAAGCACATCAGAAAAATAACCATGGTCAAGATAGATTCTTCCAATCCCCTAAGAGGAGACTTCTGAATCATTGCCCAACATGATGGAAGGGCCAACTGAGCTTTCGAAGTTGGAGAATAGATATTTGGAGGAAGACATGTGTCTTGATGCTCCTGAATCTATGATGAAAGAAGAATCTATTGATGCACTTGCCATGAGGGCATGACATCTTTATTTGTCTTCAGATCTTGAAGGTTCAATATCAGTATCTTTCTTCCTTGTACATGCAAGTACAGGAAGATTGTTCTTCTCAAGTAACTGAGCCATCAAATCTATAGTCTTCTTCATGCAAGAACTCTCAGTATGAAAACCTCTAAGACAATAGGTGCACTTGGATGTTTTCTTCTGAGAATGCTTGGTCTTCCTTGAGTTCAAAGCCCTATCTAACTGATATGGAGTATCTGTAGGCCTTGTATAATTCGATCTCTTATCAGAAATCTTTTGCTTGTCTTTACCATTCACCCTTTTGGCCTTAGCAGTTGTAGGGGCCAAATCCAACTTTGGTTTGATCATTCCCATGGAGATTAAATTCTCTTCCTCTTGATTAAGAGATTCGATGAAATCATCAAATGAGGGAAACTTCCATTTTGGAATGAACATCTTAGCTGACTGGAAAGTAGAGACAAAAACTAAGAAGTTTGGCCCCAACTTTGAGAGAATGGAAAGAATAAGCTGCTTGTCTTCTTTCACTATCTCATATCTTTTCAACTGTGATATAAATATTTTGAACTTGGTGAGGAAGGCATTGATAGATTCAAAGTTGTCGGGACTCAAATATATTAGTTCATTCTCCAATTTGTGTCCTTTCATATCATCTTTCTGTCCAAAAAGGGATTCGAGCTTGTCCCAAACCTCTTTAGGATATGTAAGATCGATGACATGGAAGTGAAGATCTTCATAAATTGAGAGAAGGAGGATACCAACTACTACATCAATCCTATCCAAGTACTTGGACTTTTCAACTACACTAAGAGGTTCTACCATCGTTCTGTTGAGTATTCGGGTTGTTGCTTGGTTTTGCAACCAAGCTTGTGCAATGGGCACCTATAAACAATGTGATAACAGTTTCAATATAGAAAGAAAAAATGATTATGAATTAAATCTAAACTAGCATGTGCATATAACAAATAAAATTAAGAACAATTCATGGAAAGAACAAGAAATGAAAGAATGTTTTGTATTATAATACCTTAAATGGTGAGGATTTGTGGTGTTGAGAAGCTCCAAGGTTGAGATGCTCTAGGCTCCAATGGTCTCTTCTCCAATATTGCTACAATGGTCAAGAATTCAAGGGAGATTTTGACAGCATGAGGATAGGATGATGGATGGATGGATAGTGAAGAGCCCCTATCACCTTTTTATAGGTTTTGGTGATGGGGAATACCATTGTGGTTTTGAGGAAACCAATGGTATTCACCAACATGGTTTAGGTATCTTTTCCCTCCTTTTTCCTTTTTTGAATATTTTATTCCCTTTTAATGTTTTTGGGGAATTGTGTACCCTTTTTGAGGATTTTTTTTATGTTTTTTGAGGAAAAATATATCTTTTGAGGGGGAAAAGGGTGTATTATGGTCTTTTGGTGACCTTTTGATGGCTTTAGAGGCTCAAATGGTGGAAAAGTGGACAAATGGGTCATGTGAATAAGGGAATGAGCTAGTGAGCACTTTTTGGGTGTTAACAGATTGCCCCCTGATGTGTGAGGGTAGGAGCTCATTGTATGGCCGATAGACATCATAGTTCTTTTGTCTTTTTCCTGGGGTTTGGAGTAGAGAAGAGACTAGTTAGAGACTGGATCAACGGCCCCTTGGAAGCTACAAAAAACAAAAAATATTACATGGCCTCAATATGAATGAGGAATAATCTCTGATAAAGGACAAGGCGAGCATACCCATGCTCGTATCAAGACATATACATAACAATTAGTCCCAAGAAGGGGGACCTAAATAATACATAAAAAATCTGCTGGTACATCATAATGGTCCAAAGGGGACACTATTATGGGATGTACGCATGATCATAACATGACTGATCTCAATAACTGATACACTGGAAATGCAACAACCATTCCGAATAAGGTTTCAAAAGGGTTGATGAACTGTTGAAACTGAAGGTGTCCAACGTCTGTGGGGACTCAACGACTGTGAGTTAACTCTAAGGAGTATATGTAACTGTATACTCGAGGGAGTATAAAACTGGTGTACATCTGAAAAACTATCGCCATGCGCAACCCGGAGAACTATAGGAAAGTGTAACTGGTTGTTTCCATAAGTAGACTCTCAAATGTGGAAGAGTCAGGTGGTGTCCGGGGTCTTCAACAAATAACTGAAAGGACAAAAAACCATGTGTGAGTCTCAACAATGTGATCAAGGTGTTGAAGTCGAGCATGTGAGAATCAACCATTTGGAGAGGCACTGAGGACTCTTCTCGAGATGATTCGTAGGCACTCATCATAAATGGTGATGAGTCCAAGACATAGGAACCTCTAGGTGTATCCTCTAGAATAAATTTAGTTGGCATCGATAGAGGGAGACCGGCAAATATCGAGGCAATGATGTTTCCTTGATAGAAGCATGAGGTGCACAACTGATATGTGGTAGTGCTGATGGTAGGACTATCATACTGTGGGGATGGGAAATAACTGGGTCCATAGAGTGGGTGGACTCAAACTTCCTTTGTTCAGAGCATGATGACATGGTTGACCTGGCAGCGTAGGAGACTTTCTTGTAGGTGCGGGGATCATAGCTTTAAGGACTGAAGGGTATGTATTGTAGATTGGAGTGACTCTGGGGGGGACAAGCCGATTGATGCTATAGAGGGACTCTCAGGGTGACATACTACAAAATACTCTGAACAAAGGCGACCGAAATGGGGAAGCTTCCATATGAGTAGACATGATCTGTTGTGGTGCCGAGAAGCACCATTGGGTCCTTCAAAGTTTTAATGAGCTCCAAGAAGGGATAAAAGTGTGCTCCGAAATGGTACTGTCCTATGGATTTTGTGATCCCAGGATTGTTCATGCTCATGCATGCTTTCATTTTTAAGGAGTCTGAAAATGATAAGGAGACTCTGCAGTGTTGGTGGAGTACCGTCCTGTAGATTTATACAAGCCCAGGGTGGTGATTGCTCATGGTTGCTTTCATGTTTAGAGAGTCTAAAAGAGGTAAGTGGACTCCATTGGTGTTCTTTTTCGTAAGTTAGTCTCCAAGGCCCAAAAAAACATAAAATGATGCAAATGGAGAACTCTTCTAGCCAATGTGACTAGAGTATTCCTTTTTCATAATTAGTCTACAAGGTCCGGAAAAGGGGTAAACTTATACCAGGTAGACTCCCTTTCAGATACGTTTAGCGAGCATGAAAGGAAGCAAGGTTGCTCGACGATCTTTTCATTGTTTTAGGAGTCATAAAAGAGCTTAACAGAAACTCCCTAAGTTCCTTTTTTGTAAAGGAATTGCTCAACCCGAAAAAGGGATAAAATTATACCGAACAAAAAGGTTTTGATGATAGCAAGAGATGGTCTCACGCATTGTCATGAGTGAGAAAAATTGAATCTGGTGACATAAAGATTGTCAAAAATGGGCAACAGCCAATGTGGTACGCAAACCGAGGTGGTGAGGGGCATGGGAAAAAATGCCCAAAAAATTTGGAGGTGAGGGAGAGAAATGATCACAAGCATCATCACGAGCGTGGAAAACTGAATTCGATGATATAAGACTCGTAAAAATAGGCGATGGCCGATGTGGCATGCAAACCGAGGTGATGAGGCGGATGGTAAAAATGCCTGAAAAATCTGGAGGTGAGAGCGAGAAATGATACCAAGCATCATCACAAGCGCAGAAAACTGAATCCGGCAATATAAGACTCGTAAAAAATGGGTGACAGCTGATGTGGCACGCAAACCGAGGCAACGAGGGGGATGGTAAAAATGCCCGAAAAATATGGAGGTGAGAGCGAGAAATGATCTCAAGCATCATCATGAGCACGGAAAACTGAATCTGGCAATATAAGACTCGTCAAAAATGGACGATGGCAGATGTGGCACACAAATCGAGGCGACGAGGGGCATGGAAAAAAATACCCAAAAAATCTAGAGGTGAGAGTGAGAAATGATCTCAATCATCATCACAAGCATGGAAAACTGAATCCGACAATATAAGATTCATTAAAAATGGGCGACGGTCGATGTGGCATGCAAATCAAGGCAACGAGGGGCATGAAAAAATGCCCAAAAAATGGACCTGGTGAAAACGGGGAAAGGAAAGGACTATCATGAAGTTCTCGCTGTGTTGATTCCAATGGTACCAACGGTTTGAGAAACGGACGTCGTATGATACCGCAATGGTTGTTTGAAAAATGGTCAAATCTCTATAAATAGGGTGTGGGCCCAATATGACGTGTCATTATTACGCGCGAGTTTGGCAGAGCAATTAGAGCTCTTTCTTTATTTCTAGGAGATTCAACCATTAGTTTTTTATTTTGTGAGTTTCAGGCAATCCTATTCACCTTATCCTTTTCAATTATGTATTTTTTCGTTAGCGGTGGGCCCATGAAGGCCGCAAAATTCCACGTTGGCATTCCAACGTGGAATATCGTAGGTTTCGCGTTCTTTTCCACGATGAACATCGCGGGTTTGGGGCCGACAGTCGCAATGTTCATCGCGACTATTGCGATGAAAGTCGTAATGTTCATCGTGACTGTGGGGCTGAGACCTGCGATGTTCATCGTGGGTTTGCGGCTGATACCCGCGATGATCACTGCAGCTTTTGATGGAAAATCCGCGATGATCATCGCAGCTAAAGGCTTAAAAGCCGCGATGGAATTTTTTCAAAAAAAATTCTATTTCTAAAATTTTTTCTTTGTTTTCTGGCAGGATGTTGAGGAGGCCGCTGGTATCATGGCGGGAGCGGGAAATGGAGGAGGACCTAACGATGCGGATTCAGACCGATCAGGGTGTCCGACAGACTTCGGCTATGAGCAGGCTCCTGAAGTTCACTCAAATTCCATCAATGTGTTCAGTTGGACCCCTGCTGAACAAATTGGTGGATCTCTAGGTTCTAGTAGAGGGTGCCTTCATGGTGGGGGGTGAGAGGTTAGAGATCACCCTCTCTGATGTTTACTTTCTTACTAGGTTTCCTCGCTTAGGGGAGGTAGGGGATCTTCTACCAAGGATCCCAGCAGGTTTAGATATTGAGGATCTCTTGGAGATATTCTGTGTACCAGGGGCTACTGTGCAGAATAGTGCATTGAGCCTGAGATCTCTACGGGAGTGGCATATGCGGGTTGTTGGGGATTGTGTTCTGCGGGTGTTGGGTGTCGCGGTGCCACATCGTTTGTCTGGGAGACAAACGATGATGGTGGATTCTGTACTGAGAGGGACCTACTATGCATGGGGTCAGATGTTTTTGGCCGGTGTCCGGAGAGATCTGGACAAGGTCAATCAAGAGGGGGGAGAGTTCTGCTATGCCTCCTTCCTGTGTTGTTTCTTCTTTGAGCAGGTACTGACCTTGCGGCCATGGGTGCCGGTTCTGGACAGGTTGGTGAGTGAGCCGTGCATGGTGTGGTGGGGGCAGATGATGCCCCACAGTGGTGGTGGTATCCATGGGTTCTTTTCACAGGATATGTATGAGCAGTGGGAGCAGATCCCCCTGCTGATTGATGACTATCCATATGCTGGTATGGATTATCGAGGAGATCCGGAGATGCCTCGAGCCCAGGGGTAGGCCTGGAGTTTAGAAGGTATGTCTTTTGTGTTTGGTTCTCTATTATATCATGTGTTTTTAGACGTTTTTGTTATGAGTATAGTTAGAGATATTTATATGATATTGACTTGCTTCACTTGCATGATTGTGCAAATGTTGGTCCGGTACCACCAGATGATCATGTGGGCCGTAGGGGACGGGCGATGGTGATCGTTCCTCCTCCTATAGCGGTACCGCCTCCTCGTGCTCGAGGAGTTGGGGGTTGTGCTCGAGGAGTTGAGCTTCGAGATGATGCAGTTGAGGACGTATGAGAGACACTGGACATTATCCTAGCAAGAGCGCCAGAGGAGGGGTGGAGGGACTTGGATCGGGACATTGTCGAGCGTTGTTTCGATGCGCCTCGTGAGTGGTGTTCTATCCTTCTTAGAGCAGCAGTGATGATGGCTGAGAGGAGGGTTGGTGCTCAGCATGATCCGGTGGAGGGGAGGATCCGGGTGCGGCATGATCCAGCGGAGCCAGCAGAGAGGAGGGTTCGGGCTCGGCATGTTCCAGCGGGGCTTGCAAAGGTGGCGCCAGAGGAGCTCGGAGAGTATGATGATTAGATGATCTTGCATGTGCCCCCAAATGATTGTGAGCATATGGGGATGTACCTTTTTGTACGGCTTATGTATTTTTTGTATATTGGGTGCTGAGGGCACCTATGACATGTTGACTATCATGATTATATATATATATATGTATGCATATGTTTGGATATATAGTCATGTATGCACGTGGATGCACATCTTGTCTATTTGTTTGCCTGTGGAGGCAAATTTTATGCACGTGGATGCAATCTTTTAACTTTTGTATATGCCCATGGAGGCACATGTTATGCATGTAGATGCAATATTTAAATTTTTTGTATATGCCCGTGGAGGCACATATTTGTTTTGTCCGTGGAGGCACATGTTATGCATGTGGATGCAAATTTTGATTTTTTTACATGGTTTGATTGGAGTGCCAATCGAGAATGTTATTGGCCATATAGTCTGCTACATTGTTAAGATTCCTTAGGACATGTGTGAATGAAATGGATTCAAACTGTCGAATCATTTGTTTAGTGCGCAGGAATTTTCTGAAAAGACAGGGATCGCGTACCTGGTAATCATTGTTGAGATGGGAAACAAGGAGCTGTGCAAAGTCCAAGAAAACGCTAAGGTGACTTACGCCCATTTGGAGAGCAGCGGCTAGGAGACCGGTCACGGCGTCGTATTCAGCTTGGTTGTTGGTGGCGGCACCTATGCACACTCCATCGATGTGGATAAACTCATGTGAAGGGGAATATATTACCCAAGCTGTGGAGGCAAGATTGGGGGACCAACGGCTTGCACCATCAGCAAAACCAATGTAGCAAAGTGGAACAGGATCCATCTATGGTCATGCAAGAAAAACAAATTTTTAGGTTTTTGTAGTTTTTGTAAAAAACAAAATAAGACTGTACAATTATGGATGGTGGTGTCCATCAGATTTTCTATGGATAAAATCATTTGAGGTACAACCCGCTGTGTGGGTTGTGTAGGGGGTTGCCTTCTGAGTCGGTCAGAATATATGCCCCCTGCCCTAGACAAGTATGCACAATGTATGGGCCTTGCCACATGGACATAAAATTTCCTTTTCCCATTTTGTCATGAGCTTGATCATAGGCGAGAAAAAGGTCCCCTTCATTAAAGGTTCTTGGGTGGACATGTTTGTCGTAACTCAGTTTGGATTGGTTCTTTGCGACTTCCATGGTTTGGAGGGTTGTGCGATGATCTTCATCGGCTTGCTCCAAAAGTAGTAAGTGTTGCTCAATTGGTGAAGTGTCTGGTAGGAGTTCAACAACCATGTGTAGGGCTTGAATCTGGCACTCAATGGGGAGGACAGATTCGACACCATGAACTAAATGGAAAGGGGTAAAACCGGTTGTGGTTTTGGTTGACATGCAGTATGCTCATAGTGCCAGAAAGAGCATGTGATGTCAATTTGATTTGTGTTTGTCTACATTGCATTGGAGGATGGTTTTCAAAATTTTGTTAATTGCTTCGACTTGGAAATGGGCACCTATCAATAATGTGATAGCAGTTTCAATATAGAAAGCAAAAACGATTATGAATTAAATCTAAACTAGCATGTGCATATAACAAATAAAATTAAGAACAATTCATGGAAAGAACAAGAAATGAAAAAATGTTTTGTATTATAATACCTCAAATGGTGAGGATTTGTGGTGTTGAGCAGCTCCAAGGTTGAGATGCTCTAGGCTCCAATGGTCTCTTCTCCAATATTGCTACAATGGTCAAGAACTCAAGGGAGATTTTGACAGCATGAGGATAGGATGATGGATGGATGGATAGTGAGGAGCCCCTATCACCTTTTTATAGGTTTTGGTGATGGGGAATACCATTGTGGTTTTGAGGAAACCAATGGTATTGACCAACATGGTTTAGGTATCTTTTCTCTCCTTTTTCCTTTTTTGAATATTTTGAATATTTTATTCCCTTTTAATGTTTTTTGGGACTTATGTACCCTTTTTGAGGGTTTTTTATGTTTTTTGAGGAAAAATATATCTTTTGAGGGGAAAAAGGGTGTATTATGGTCTTTTGGTGACCTTTTGATGGCTTTAGAGGCTCAAATGGTGGAAAAGTGGACAAATGGGTCATGTGAATAAGGGAATGAGCTAGTGAGCACTTTTTGGGTGTTAACACGGGTGAAGCTCTTGGTTCTCATGAAGAGATCCATCTTGGATTTCCACTCAACATAGTTGGAAGATGTGATCTTTAGATCCATCTGAACAAAGAAAGTCGAATAGTTGAAGAAGATTCCTGTAACGTACCCATCTTTACCCTATTGCGTTAAAATTGTAAATGATGTAAATATCGTTATTAAATCATGGTGAGGAGCTCAAGGCCAAGGCCCCACCATCGATTCAGTGTTTTATGTATTGAAAATTAAAAATAGATGCCTATGGTTCTTGTGTTGGACATGCACAATGTAAATTAAGACATCATATAAATACGAATTTTAATGAAATACCCACAACTATCTATGCAATGCAACAAGAAATGGGGGCATGATTCTACAAGGAATAGGGAGGGAAATTATTCAAACCCTTGAGCCAATGGTGATAAGCCAAATGTCAATGACTGAACACCAACTACCCATTTTGACTTATGCACCCAATCATTTAATTCTTCCAAGAGTTAGTTGAGGTAGTTAATGCCTTAGGAATGAAGAGGTATGGCAGCCAATTTCGTGCATGGGCAAGCCATCAACCTGGGAAAATGTATCTTTGCTTCTGGGGAAAGAAAACACCCACGAAATTGTGCCCAAATCCATTCTTCACCCATGTTCTTTGCTCTCTCACGCAGTCTGAGCTAGCTGGGTCTTTCTCCATCATGTTTTCTACCATTTTCTTGCATTTTCCATAGTTGGGAGCTCATTTTTGTATTACACAGTGGCTAGGAGAAAGGGAGTCGTGTATTGGGAGTTTATGGAGGTCGTTTCTACCCCTGGAATGCCCATGAACGTTTTCAGGAAACTATTTTGTTCTCCCATGGTTGATTCCCAATCTACGACTTTGTTTTTGGTTGCCCACATTTTTCTTCATACCCAACACTTGTAATTTTGTTGTTGTGTGCATCCCTGTTTTGGTTGGAACTTGTGAGCAATAATTAGGAGTGGAAGTGGAGCAGAATTGGTTTGATAAACCTAGTGAGGAGGTAACCTCTCAAGAAGATAAAAAGGTTTGGTTGCTCTTCTATTCACACCTTGAAGAACACTAGAATGGAAAGTATGGCCTGAGGGATTGTGTAGTAGTGAAGGGAATACTTCCTTGTGCCAGGTGTGTAGGTATTGTGGGGACCAAGCTAGATAGATCTTGTAGAGGGTGTCCATATCTCTGGGGTTGAGCTCACTAGCTTAGCAATTCTCCCTTTCAATTGCCTTAGCAGCCTGATAAACCAAACTGTAGATTGGCTTGGTTGATTTTGGTGTATCTTTGGGCTATGTGTGAGTCTGTTGTTCCCTTTTTCCTTGTAGAGATCATGCCTAGCTCGGGGGTGGTAGTTGTGTTGAGAAATTAATGACCACAACTGGCATATGGTTGGGTGGAACGTTGCAGCTACATAGCCAGTTGCTGGGGACTACTTTGTTATAAGATAATTACTCTCTTTTGTTAACTCTGCAATGTATTTATTTGATGAATATCATGAATATCTTGAATGTATGATAAATGTGTAATCGAATTTACTTCCGTTGTGTTTCTTACATTTATACATCTGCAATATGTCACTTTATATTATCTGAATCTTTATTTACTAATTATGAGGCTAGATGCCTAGCTTTAGCACCACGTTCTCTCCACATTGGTATGATGGGAGGGGACGTTACAATTCTGAACAGGTGAATAAACCTGCAAAACAAGAAGAGTTTTTACTGATGGAGAATGTTACACTTCAACTGAACACTACCTTAAGGATACTTGGCACATAGACTAAGTCCTTCACACCTGAATATAGCTCACTGGATTTCTCCAATGAATTCAAGTAATAGCACTAGGATTTGTTGTGGAAACTCAGAGGCTTTTGGTGCACAAGTGAAAGATAGATGCTCAAAGAAATGATGCAATTGCTACTACTACAATGGCTACAATTTGAATAGCTGCTGGCTACTCTGATACCATGTGATAACTTGCAGGGATCTAGAAATTGTAACAATCTCACAATCAAACTCTTAAGATTATTTGCAAAGAAGAAGAGAAGCATGCACTCAATAATCACTCATAAACAAAGAATAATGGACAATGTCAATATCATACAATCAATAATGAATGTAAAGAATGTAGTGCAATGAACTGTAAAGGAGCATCATATAGGATTCGAATTAGCCAAGTAGGTAATTCGAATATGAGCTGAGAGTCTAGCTTGGAGAACAATGGAGACATCATACAATCAGTAGTATCAGTCATATATGGTAAGAGCCAGTCAAGTGTGTCCAACTGAATCTAACAGAACCATCTAGGCATAAATAAGGGAATAGAGACTCCAAGGGCGGTGCATGAGGCTGTAAAATAGTCAAGTGGAATTCCAAAACTAGCTAACTAGAAGCTACAAGAAGTCAACATGAGCACTAAGTGGAACAACTGCTTTAATTAATGCACTAACTGAGTGATAACTCTCGGTAGGTGAGAAAAGGCGCTATAATTGAGTGATAACTGGTGGTAGGTGAGCAAAGGCACCCAAACTGGATGTGGTAGGTGAGAAAGGCACACTTTCCAAGCAGAAAAGTCAAAGAGGGCGCATTAGGTAGGTAGGAGGCCAAATGGGGGCTAAAGACAGGCTCTGGAGAGCTAGAAGCAAGTTCTAGGTGCTGGGGAGACAACCATGATGATGACTGGATGCATGCAGTGGCATGCAAATGCATGTAGGCATGCAAAATACAAAAATGATGGTGTGAATATTCCAACAGACTTTACCAATCGATGGGAATGAGGAGTCAACGACAAAATAATATGATGACGTGTCAAAAAGGTTCGATAAACTTCAAAAAGTAAGACCATTATTCAACAAAATAAAATAGTGGATAAACTGTGGAAGTTGTTGGTTGATTCCTTATCGGCTTAAGTGAGGCATTGGTCGACTTGCACGTGGATTGAACAAATATAAATGAAGGGTATGATCTTTGACACTTGTTGGTTTTAGACGACTTAAGTTGATGTAATAATGAATAATTTCTGCAGTCGGCTTGAAATGTTTTATTTGCATGTATTGAAATAGTGACCTCCGTGATAAACTAGTGTTGCATGTCGACCGACATATGTACATCAGGTGGGAATATTCGACTTCTTCATTACATTTGTCTTTGGAACATATATCTAGAGAGTCAAAAAAATTCTAAAACTGAACCGATGAACTGTCACTTGCAACTATACATCAACTAGAAATAGAGGACAGTTCTTTTGGCAGTTGTCCTGCTGCTTCTCTATCTCGTCAAGTTTTCTTGAATTCTCATCTTCGTTGTATTCTTTTGTCATGAGGAGTGATGATGCCTCAAGTGATGAAATGCCATTCAATTCCTCTTGTATAAGCTTTTCTTCATCGCGAGTAAATAATATGCTTTGATTGATAAATGATTTGACGAATATAATATTCATGGTGAATCAATGTGTTTTCTCAGTCGATGCAAACATATGTGATCATATTTATGTTGTTTAGTCATCGAGAAGAATGGATAGATTGATTAATCAACTAAGTGAATGTCCGCTCAATGAAAACACAAACCAATGTCTTCCTTCTTCAACTGCTGAGGTCGATGGGCTTGATACTAGTCTATGACTGCAAAGCGACTGACATATTGCTATGAGCAATAATGGATTATCATTGCTGGTACCGACAGGATGACATGGTCAGTTCAATTTTATCTGGGGCCGACCAATACCAATATCCATATTTTGTTCAAGATTTAATATAAAAAAACACCCAAGAAACCAGTCGGTGGACTCTCTAGATAGAAGTCGACAGAATTTTGACCAAATTTTAAACATCTGAAGAAAACTAAAACTATTCGATGGTGAACTATATTAATGGACTAAGTCTAGCAACGTTTTGGTGACTATACAATAACCAAATCCTCGGGCACATAAATACACACACAACAAACATGTAGGAGCATATCAACAATGCATCTAGAGCATTATAATATTGATTTCTTTCCCAAATGCTACTCTTAGAGGAGGTACTCGACCAGTGCAGTCGAAACTAGACTATAGCAGTCGGCTTCTTTGTTCGACAAGCTTTATCCATTTTTCCAATGCATTTATAATATTGCAAGAATTAGTCGGCTTCTCTTTAGAAAAATGAACACACGAACAATATATAACATTTGTTGCAGGATTCTTTTCATCTCATATTTTCTTTAGTCTTATTTTGCATGTCCAGGTTCGATTGTCGACTTATTACTTTTTCCGACGAGCTGAATTCGACTATGCTGCGGATACATCAATTTGTCTTCTCCTAGGGATTTCTCTATGAGCACACAACAACATTTTATTGTTTCCTTGCAGGATTTTCTCCACACAATTTCTTGCAGGAACAACTCCGTCGTGGTGGTGGGCCCTCGACTAGCGGTGGTGATCATGGACAATGAAATATTCTTGTTGTAGCTTCTTATGATCGTTATGCGTAGGATTTTTGAAGAGCATCTTCACCATCGCATCCTTACACAACAACATGCAAACATCATTTCACAGGTTAAGATTGCCTCTATCTGTTGCAGATCTCATCTTTCTTTTTGCAGAAATTTCTTGTCAACACATGAAATTCTTTACTCGTCCAAGCTTAGTCATCGCGGAATATTTAATATAATTTTTTTTTTCATGCAACAGGCAGGATCTTCGAGAGCATCATTTCTTTACAGCAACATCGCCCAACATCACCATTTCTGAGCATTTCTTGTAGGGTTTCGTTCTTGATTTCTTCTCGTGAGGATGAAACGACACTATATGTTGCTTATATGTTGTCTTCAAGCATATATCAACATTATACATGGAATAATAACCAAGACAAGAAGTGGATCAAATGCATTCAACCATTTATTATTCATCTTGAGTTGCTATTTACATGGAGAGAGAGAAGTCAGAGTAGTTACACCCGCTCCAACTTCTCATGCTTCACATCCTTAATTAATACATTCATTAAGATAATGATAAAATAGGAAGCCTATCGGCCCCCTCAAACAGGAGTCATTGACATAGCCATGCTGAACAGATTGCAACCAATTTGGAACAAGCATAGAAATAGCTGAAAGAGAAACTTGATCATCAAATGTGCGAGAAAGATAATCCACCACAAGATTACCCTTACCCTTCTTGTAAGTGATCTCATAGTCATAACCCATGAGTTTTCTAACCCATTTCTATTATGCTGGGAAGGAGAACCATTGTTCTAGGAAATATTTCAGAATCTAATGATCAATCTTGATGCAGAAATGATTCCCTAATAGGTATGACCACCAGTTATGTACTACATGCAAAATAACCACCATTTCCTTCTCATATGTAGAGGTGACTAAATTCTTACCAGAAAGGGATTTGCTGGTGAATGCAATGGAATGTTCATCTTGAAGGAGAACAACATCAAGTCCATTGTCGTAAGCATCACTCTCAATAGTGAAGGGCTTGGAAAAATTGGGCATAGCTAGAACAGGTGTAGTACACATAGATTTTTTCAGTTTGTCAAATGCACACTCAGTAGCATTTGTCCATGTAAAAAGCATCATTTTTCAATAGAGCGGTTAATGGAGCTACAATCTTCCTGTAATCCTTGACAAACTTGTGGTAGTATCCATTCAATCCCCAAAAACCATGAAGGCTCTTGAGTGTCTGAGGATGTGGCCAATTTTTCATGGCATCTATTTTGGAAGGATCCACATGAACCCCTTGTGCTGAAATAATATGCTTGATATAATGTACTTCCTCCTCTCCAAAAACACATTTAGACTACTTGGCATGGAGATGATGATCAGAGAAAAGTTGCAGTACAAGATACAAATGCTAAAGATGCTCAGCCCATGTTTTACTATAGATGAGCATATCATCAAAGAAGACCAGAATGAATTTCCGCAAGTAGGGATGGAATATTTTATTCATCAATTCTTGGAATGTGGAAAGAGCATTAGCAAGGCCAACGGGCATGACCAAAAAATCATAGTGGCCATCCTGTGTGTTGAAATTTGTTTTAGGGATATCATCCTCATGAACCCAAATTTGATGATACCCAGAACGAAGATCTAACTTGGAGAAAAAATTAGCACCATGAATTTCATCAAGAAGCTCATCAACAATAGGAATTGGAAACATATCCTCGATTGTGAGGTGATTTAGTGCTCAGAATTCAATGCAAAGGTGCCATGACCCATATTTTTTTCAGACAAGAAGAACTAGTAAAGAAAAGGAACTGGTACTAGGGTGAATAATACCTTGCTTTAGTAAGTCCCGAACGAGCATCTTAATCTTTGTTTTTGGTGAAATGGGTAGGATAGGACCTAATGTTGGGAGGAACGCTTCCATGAAGTAGCTAAATACGATGGTCCTATGGTATTGAAAGTGGCAATCCCACTGGTTCAGCAAAGACACATGCATATTTATCCAAAATTTGCTGTATATCCAAAGGAGTAGTGGAGACCGATGATGGGTGCATCTGAATGGAATGGAGCTAAGAGGTGACACCATGTGAATTATTATTAAGGATATTTTCCATACGATGTGAACTGATGATGTTGAGAGACCCTGGCTGCAAGATCTTCAATGTGTTTTTTTTTCCCATTGACTGAAAACTGCATCCAAATTTCAACAAAATCCGATAAGATGGGGCCAAGTGTGCATAACCATTGAGCGCCCAAAACCACATTGCATTTTCCTAAGGGAAAGGAAAACATGTCGGAGCACAGGTTTTAATATCCAATTGAGATACGCACATTGTGACACTTCCCTTTGCAAGGTAAGGTTCCCCCATTGGAAATCATGAATTCAAATTTGGAGCAAGGATGGACAAAAAATCATCCTATTCGGTGATTCGAGGGTCAATGAAGTTATGAGTGCTACCAGAATCAATGAGTGATGTAAGAGGGAGTTTCTTGAGGTAACCTTTGACCCACATTGTTTTTGGGGTGGTGACTCCGGCTAAAGCATGGAGAGATATCTCTGGGTGGTCGTCTTGAGAAGGAGGGTCAATAGGCGGTTACTGAATGTCAACCTGATCATCTATTGTATCTAGAGATTCTTCACCAATTTCAGTTGCAGGAAGAGAATCCAAATCCAAGAGATGGAGATTTTGCTCAACACATCTATGTCCCCAAGTGAATTTCTCATCACAATTATAACAAATCCATTTTTCTCTACGTGCCTGCATCTCTGCTTCAGAAAAATGCTTGATAGGAGTTTCTCTAGGAGATAGCGTGATGGGAGGTCATTGGGAAACCATATTTCTGAATGGAACAAAAGTGGATTTGGAGCGTTGTTGGGCTGCGATATTGTCCTCCACCAACTTATCCAACCCTAGGGATTCCATCATTGTGCTAGGACAGAACATTTTAACCTCAGATCGGACTGCATCCTTCAAACATTGAAAAAACAACTCCTATAGAATGCATCATACAATCCTTCTGTGTGATTGGCCAGTTTCTCAAATTCTTCCTGATACTCCCTCATAGTGCCAATTTGGAGAAGTTTAGTGAGTGCTCCTGTGAAGTCATCAAAAGCAATAGGACTTAATTGTTGCAAAAGGAGTTGGAAAAAATATGTCCATGTTGACTCTTCATGAGCCTTGATGTAACAACGGTACCATTGAAAGGATTCATGTTCCACATGAAAGGATGCAAGTGGAACTTTGTTGACATCAAAATTATTATGCAGACTGAAATATTGTTCTTCTCGGTATTATCCATCCAGTCAGATCATCACCATTGAAGTAAGGAAAATCAAGCTTCGACCCACGAAAATTGTTGGAAGAAGAGAACCTAGTGTCTACAGAAGAATCTAGTTGTCGTCTATTGTTCATGGTTGAATATTGAAGATGGAGGCCAATAATTTTTTCATCCAGATCTTGGAGTTTGGTTTTGAGGGATGCCAGTTCTTCGTCCATGTTTTTTTCTCCTACGCGAGTGACAACCATAACCAGGAGTTTTTTTTTTGAATGGGTAGAAAAACAAAAACAGAAACTTCTTTAGCAAAAATAAAATTTGGATTTGGGAAAAACTTTGATGGGTAATTGGGGTTTGACTAGGTTTTGGACACTTTCTAATGGACAAAGAAGCAGAAAATGGGGATTTTAGAAGCGAGGTGAAAGAATGCGAAAACTTTTCAGAGAGGGACAAAGAAGCTGAATTAGGAAGTGAACACTGTGGAAATATTTGAAGGCGATTGGGTGAAAATCGAGGAAGTTATGGCAAACCCTAAAAATAGACATATGTGGGATTTATGGCTTCGGGAAGTGGAATTTGGGATAGGGTCCTCAAGAAGGAAATATGCAGAATGGAAGTGCAGGGGTTCCAGTGAATTTTCAAGGGAAATGGAGCTAAAGCAAAAAATATATGGAAAAAAAAAGAAATTTGTACTCTTAATTTATTTCGGGTTTTTTCGGAATGGATCATGCAGAATGGAAGTGCAGGGGTTCCAATGAATTTTCAAAGGAAATGGAGCTGAAGAAAATAATATATGGAAAAAAAAGAAATTTGTACTCTTAATTTATTTCAGTTTTTTTTCAGAATGGATCTGCAATGGCTCGGAATTGATCTGCAACGGCTCTGGACAGATGTAATCTTCTATTTATCAGCTGGAAATAGATATGGACCCCAGGTATGCTTGGATTCCTAAAGAGTGTTTTCTAATGGCTTTTGTATTGGGGAAATAACCCTCACTCCATGGCTCAGGTAAAATTGATAACTGCTTTGCCACAAACGATAACTCTTGGTTTACCTCACAGGTGGGAACTAGTCAATGAGGTAGTGGTCATTTCCCTTTTCACTAGAAGGTCCTCTCAATGGGCCAACTACTTTGTGGTTTCTGTGGTACTCCTCACAATGAGTTTTAGGGCTATGCCCAAGTACTTCCCATAGTTAAGCGGATAGGTATTATTCCTAGATTCGAACCTGCAATGGAAAGGAACAATACAGATGCAAAGAAAAAGAACTGTTGCAATAATCATAGTGCCTAGAAGCCACTGCGAAAAAAAACAATTGGTAGAAATTCCACCCAACGATCCCAAGAAAGTGCTATGATACCATATGTGAGGAACCTCTAGCAATTAAATGATGAAAATGTACGATATATCATAAATAGTTGAACACATAAGAGATTTATTGATCGCAATCCACTTCAAGGGGGGAACATCCTTTGAGCAAGCTCAATACAAATAACTTGTGGATGCCTTCATTGGCCTCAACACGTACTTATATACTAATTCTAAGCTAAACAACTATTACTCCCATGAATGTGGGATAATACAATACACTCACGGGATGACTTACAAAGCATATGCATCCAACAACAATATACTATAAATGTGGGATAACACAATATACTCATGGGATGACTTACAAAGCATATGGATCCAAAAACAATATACTAACAAAGTAAAGAGAAGGGTTGACATGGGTTCCTAACAGAGTTGCATAGTGGAGGATTGTCAGGACACTTTGGCATAGACAAGACCAAAGTGTTGGTTGAAGAGAAGTATTACTGAGCAGGATTGGTGATAGATGTGAAGAAACATGTTCTATAGTGTCAGACATGCCAGCATGCCAAAGGGAGAAGTCAGAATATGGGACTGTATGCACCTTTTCCAGTGCTGACTGTTCCTTGGGAACATGTCAGCATGGATTTTGTGTTACGATTGTCGAAGATGCAGTAGGGTAACGACTCCATATTTGTGGTAGTTGACAGGTTTTCTAAATTGGCACATCTTATTTCATGCAGAAAGACAAGTGATGCCACCAAAATTGTTGTACTATTCTTTAAGGAAGTTGCGATATTATATGCATTTCCGAAGAGCATTGGATCGAGACACCAAGTTTATGGGTCATTTCTGGAGAACTTTCTGGAAGAAGTTGGATACGAAGCTGCAGTTTAGTTTTGCATACCATCCACAGACCAACGGGTAGACTGAAGTGGTTAACAATAGTTTGCAAAATCTCTTGAGATGTATGACTCTTGATCGACTACAGCAGTGGGAAATTGTGTTGGCTTAGTCAGAATTTGCATATGTAGCTAAGGTTTTACCCCTAGCTTGTGCAAATGAGCACCTACTAAGGAGAAGGGAATCCTTAGTAGCAGTTCAGTGAATGTAATTAATTAAGCTAAAAAAAAAATAGAAACTACTCTAAAACATGTGCATGAAACATAAACAACAAGATGTAAATGATGGTTTTTTGTATTGATATTACCTTCAATGTGAAGGTTGATGAAGCTCTTTACAATGTCCAAGAGGGTTGCTCCAAGCTCCAATGTGCTCCTTCTCTTTCTCCAATGGTGGGAATGGGACAAAAGTGGCTCTCAAGGTGAAAGTAGTTCAATGGTGAACTAGGGTTTCGAGAGAGATTTTGGCAGAGTAAGGGTATACTTGATTGTGGATATGAAATAAGGGATCTCCACCACCTATTTATAGTTTTTTGGTGGTGGAGTGCTGACCCATGGTTTTAGGAAACACATGGTTTAGGGCAGCTGTATAGGGTTTTTTCCTCATTTTCCTCATTATTTTATATTTTTTATTCCCTTTTTAGGGGATTATATCCATACTTCTTGCACATTATTGTGTCTGTTATTGCATGTGTTTCTTTGTTTTGTGCTTTGATATAGCAGGCTAGACACCCATATCTCTTGCCTTGCATCACAAGAATCCATACACTATTTATTATGTCAGCAAAAAATTGACCCCCGCAGAATTGAACTATATAGTTACAGAGAAAGAGTTTCTTGTTGTGGTGTTCTTAGTCAACAAATTTCGGCACTACATAACATGTTACTCAATCTTTATACAAACAAATCATTCATCAATAGGGTATATTGCTAACAAACCAATCATGAATGCATGAGTCACTAGATGGTTGTTACTTCTACAAGAATTCGATATTACTATTGTTGATAAGCCTCGAAAGGACAACATAGTTGCATACTTTTTATCTATATTTGTCACCAATAGGGATGATTCTCTTGTAGAATATGTATTTCCATATGAGCATCTATTTGTGTTATCTACTCACACACTATGGTATGCAGATATTGCTAAATATCTTGTTGTGTGGAATTTTCCACACCACCTTTCCCCTAGAGAATGACGAAGGATTATCCAATAGAGTGCAAGGTATTCATGGGGGGGATGTATTTTCTATACATGTGTTGATCAGATCATCCGAATATGTATTAGATATTATCATATCCATGATGTCATGGATTCCTATCATGATGAGCCCTGTGGTGTGCATTTCGATGATAGGAGGATAGGCCATAAGGTAATGCACATGGGATATTATTGGCCTACTATTTTTTGAGATGCAAAATAATATGTGGAAAAGTGTGATAGTTTCCAAAGAATGGGCTAGCCTATTCAATCATATGAGATGTCTTTACTAGTTTAGGTGGTTGTATAACCTTTTGATAAATGGGATCTTGATTTTGTGGGACCAATCAACACCCCATATCAACACATTAACGTTTTTCAACAACATGGTTCTAAGTGGCATGAAAAACTTATAAAAAAGAAGGTGTTCCATCCCGGAGACTAGGCATTATTGTATGATTTCATATTCAACTATTTTAAAGGAAAGCTCCATAATAGGTGGTTGGGTCCTTATGAAATGGATACAGTTTTTATCAATGAGACTATTAAGCTCATCACCATAAATGAGTATCATACCCCCTTAATTGCAATAGAGATCATTTATGGGTGTTCTAAATTAACGAGGAACATTCTTCCATTACCACACAAATATATATATATATATATATATATATTATTTGTAATGGAAATCATCTATTGGTGTTCTAAACGAGGAACATTCCTCCATTCCCACACCAATATATATATATATATATAATTTCAATTTTCAAAAACCCCATTGGGGCGCAGCTGGACAAGTACCAGTTGAAAACTAGCTTGCTAGCAGTTGGCATTTGAAAAAAAAACTATGAATCTCAAGTCATATTGAAATATTGAAAAATTATAATATTATTTATTTTCGGGAAAGCTTGAATCTTATAAATAAATTATGTTGTTACTTCTTCAAATTGTTTCTACTTCTCTACGTGTTGTTTATTTTCATATTGTTGTTACTTGTATAAATAATAGCATGATCGAATGTTGTTACTTTCCAAAGTAGTGGCATGACACTTGTTCGCGTCACAGTACAGATAAAAATTTCAATGGAGCAACATTATAGTTCATTAGTCATCAAAACTTCAACTTTCCTCCAACTTTATAAATATTTTCTACCTACAATTTGGTGGAATTATTGCATTGCTCTTCTACAATCCTACCACCAAAGTTCTGCTACATCCAGTTGCCATGTGACAGTCAATTCAACAATGACAATTCATTATAGGTCGTCGTCATCTCCTCCAAGACATAATTGCACATGTGTTGAATACTTCACACCACATGACTCTTACATGTACTCATACTCAATGTTGCATGACGTAATACTAACCAGGTATGTTCCACTTAAAACTTATTTATTGCTTGAAATAACTACAATATGATATTTTCATTGTACCTTCCTGTTTATTGGATGTTGATGACCAAAGAATTTAAGTTGTGGTGGTTTCATCCTTAATACATGTATAATCATCCCAGTTGTACACCCTCACATGATGACTAGCTTGTTTAGAATTAAAACTCCAATCATAAGATTAGGTGGACCTACTAGAATTATAACAGAACTTACCAAATTTGAAATTGGAATTCTCTGCCACCTTCTGCATGCAAAAACCTTGGATGAAAACCAACTTCATAGCTACTATTCTGCTACTCCATTCCCTTGCAAATATTTAACAGAATTTTCCATGAGGGATGGGCAGATTAGCAGTATGCCATGAACTTGAAAACATGGAGTTATTACGGAAAAAAAAGAGAAGTTTACATAAATTTTCAAAACCTGGGATAGATGGATTACTTTGATCGTCTACAGGGGTTTGGCATAGGAATCATGCTAGAATTTTCCCTAAATTTGACTAATGGGAAGTCCATGGTAAGAGGCATCAAAGTAGTAGTTATAGAAGGAATCATTTGAAGAGTTACTGGGCTAATACAGGTGGGTGAATGATGGTTCGGGAGGAGAACTTTGTTGGAAAAAGAAAGAAAAATAATTCACCTGAGGTGGTGAACTCCTTCAATGGAGAGACAAAGGATATGCGAAAGAATCATTGCTTGAAGGTTGGAGTGAAGTAGCACTCTTCATACAGAAATACCTCACTTGTGAAGGGTGGTACCAGGTAATCTTTGCTTATCATATGAATCTTTTAACGCATGTCAGGCATAATGTTTGTCTAAACATCGCATATTTTTTGTTGGAGTCCTTACATATTATTGAAAAATTTGCAAGGGGATCCAAACACCCCTTGGTGGAATTGAAAAAATCATGGACTTCTTAAATTTCTAGTATTAGATGCCTTGATAAACACCCAAACTTCATGGAAACAATTGGTGGGGAGTCCTGAAGAGCATATGGAACAACGGGCCGAAGTAGAAAACATGGAAATAGTTCAAGAGGAACCTCTAAATCAGGAAAAATGTGAAATAGAGGGAAGTGAGACAGAAAACTTGAGTAGTTAAGAAGAATCATAAAACCAACAGAGTGAGCAGGTGACAGGGGGATCATGTAAGGTTGATCAGGAGGATGAGCCTGAATAAGAGGAGAATGTACAGGAGGTTGATCATTCCATGCCAACAATAGAGGATAGCAATGAGGAGATAACTAAGAAGAATCTACCAAAAAAAGACTGGAATCCATGCCCAGTCAAAGTGGAGCAGTTATCGACGCCCCCCACACTAACAATTCCTACTACACCAAGGGGTCAAAAAAGGCCAGTTGCAGAGTTTGTTGCATATCTTCCTAGAAGAACAAGATCAATGGGATTGGACCAAGTAATTATAGAGCCACCTATTTTTTCCCCTATAGCTCTTGCACAAGATCTAGTTACAAGGGGTATCAATAAGGTGGGAGCATATATAAGTCATGTTGAGAAGGAAAACCCCCCTACTATGACCTCTAGTCCAGCAGAAGCAGAACACTCAATTGTCACACAAAAGCCAGTTGTCAATATGATGACAAAGGATCAGACTATGTCTGAAGAAGTCCATGTGACTTATCCACTAGAATTTTATATGGTGGACACCATGTGATTTGGGTCGTGTCTAGGAATCACGAGGGGGACAATAGTTCGACTAGATGAGTCGGCTCTATTATGGCGGAATCTTAATAAACAGAATGAGCAAAAGCAGGATTACGCAACACAGATAACACAATAACGCACATTCAATATGCAGGAATGCGAACTGTTCTAGATTGATCAAGATAAGATATCTATGTTACAATAGTTTACATGGTTATAAATATGTTTGAGATGCTTGGGTGCCTTCCCGTTACGTTCAGTTACAAAGAAGAAGTTAGAACGGTTTCAACAGTTCAATCGTTACAGTCGACTAGAAGACAAAGAGACAATCTGTTGAAGTTCGACAGTTGCTAGTCACATGTCAACGTTGCTTGTCGATGTTCCGAATTGTGAGGTTAATGAACATGTAAAAGGTGTGGAGTGTGTCACAGTATGTCGAAGTTGAGTCTCGTCAGATTTGTGTCGAAATTAGAACCTGTCGAAGTTGTCGAAGTCATGTCGAGTCAAAACTTGTCGAAGTTGTATCGATATTGATGACTTGCCAACTATGATGTGGATCAAACCTCCTTCTTTGAGAAACAATGGACCCCATTATTTTCTCGTGAAGGTGAGGAAACATGTCAGTCACTTCAATAACATAGTACCACTTTCCATGAGATGGGAGCTAGCCAGCTTTGGAAACCTCAAACAAGGGAATTGTGTTCGTCCTTGTATGGTGTACTCGTCGTCCCAAAATGGTGGCGCATGGAAGAGGCTCCTGGACATATGTATGGATGTCTTTGGGTTCTCCTGTTGATAAGTCATTATGTTCCAACAAGGGTGCAAGGTATGGTCGAAGTAGATCCACATTGAAGACTAGATGTAGACCAAGGCATGCAGGAATCTCAAGCTAGAAAGCATTTTCACCGATCTGTCGAAGAATACTCTATGGACCATATTGCAAAAGTTTCAACTTCTTGAATGGGCCAGTGAAGCACTCCTTCTTAAGATGTAGCTAGACCTTATCCCAAATTCGGAATGTATGAGGAATACGATGCTTGTCGTGTTGGGCCGTAGCTTTCTCGTTTACTCTGTGCAACATATCCTATGCTTGCTTTTGGATGTTGCAAATCTATTCTCGAAACTTGATTGGTTTATCAACTTCTCGTTGGTTGCAGTCAGAGTTGGAGTTCGGCTGTGTCGATGAGTTGACCAAATCGATAGGCACTGAGGGTTGAAATCCGTAACAGATCTCAAATGGAATATTTCCTATAGATCTATGCTGAGCAAGATTGTAGTTGTGCTTAATGTATGGAAGACTATCATCCCATGTGTGTCAATGCTTGTGACTGTACATCCGAATCAATTGTACTAAAAGGTGATTTATAACTCTCATTTGTCCATCAGTATGAGGATGGAAAGCTATCGACAATGAGAGTCGTGTGTCCAGCTGTTTTCATAGGGTCTTCCAAAATATGTTGACGAATTTGGCATCTTGATCGAAAATAATAGTTGTGGGTAAACCAAAGTGTTTCCAAACATGTGTAAAGAAGAGTTGAGTGGTCCACTGCGCTGTCATGGTCTTCTTACATGGTATGAGAATGGCCATCTTGGAAAATCGGTCGACTACTACTAATATCACGTCATGTTGATGTTTGGTAGTAGGATAACCCGTCAAGTAGTCCATATAAATAGCTTCCCATGGTCGACTGGGAACTGGCAGAGGTGTGTACAATCCCTGACATCGATTAGGAGGTTTAGCAATGGCACAAACCACGCATGATCAAATGTACTTGTTGACATCAGATTTAAGTGTAGGCTAGAAGAAATACTTCTACAAAACAGCAAGTGTCTTTGCTAGTCCAAAGTGTCCTGCAGTCTTGTTGTAGTGTGTGTTCTAAATGAGCTGCTATCGGTGTTCGTCGATCAGTACACAAAGTTGTCCAAGCTTGTATAGCAAGGTGTCTTTTAGGAAATAGTAGGAGTCTGAGGTCAACGACTTGTTAGTCTATAACTATCGGTAGACTACTGAAAAGTCATTGTTGTACTCATACAACTGTGACCAAGTGGTCATGTCGTATCCCTGTATACTCATCACTCTCAAAAGGAGAGTAATGGGTGGTTGACTAAGGCAATCGGAAACGGCGTTAGCTTTACCTTTATGATACTTAATCACCAACTGGAATTGTTGTAGGTAATTAATACACTTGAGTTGTCATTTTTTCTACAACTTTGATTGTGTCGGAGCGAACTGTAGGGGCTTATGATCAATGAGGATGACCGTTTCCTTGCCAAGGATGTAATGCCTCCATTGCTTGAGAGCTTGCACAATGGCGTATAGTTCATTTTTGTACATCGAGTATCTTCTAACTGTGGCATTAAAAGTCTCAGAATGAAAAGAGACTGGGTGACCAGACTAAGTGATCACTGTGACCAAGGCATAGTTCGATGCATCTGTCTCAATCTCAAAGGGCTGATGCAAATCAAGTAACACAAGTACTGGTGCAGTGCAGAGCTTGTGTTTGAGATGTTCAAAAGATGCTTGTTGTGTTGCTGTCCATTGGAAGACAGTTTTCCCATTTCCCTTCGTCAACTGATTCAAGGGCCAGGCTATGTGACTGAAGTCGAGTATGAATCGTCGATAGAAATTCGCCAAACCAAGAAAACTTCTTAGTTCTTGAATACTTCTAGGAAGAGGCCAATCTTTAAGGATCTATAATTTTTCTGGGTCGACATGAATGCCTACAGAGTCAATTAGATACCCCAAATATTTGATGTTGGTCATCACAAAAGAGCACTTGTCCATGTTCAGATAGAGCCGATGTTGCTGGAGAGTGTAGAGGACTTGTCGAAGATGTCTGACATGTTCTTCCCATGATCGACTGAAAATCAATATATCGTCGATATAGACAATAACCCATTTGTCGATTAAAGGTCGAAGAAGGTTATCCATATGTGGCATGAAGGTCGCATGTGTGTTGGTTAAGCCGAAAGGCATGACTAACCATTCAAACAATCCTTCCTTGGTCTTGAAAGCCATTTTCCAAACATCTGAGGGCTCGATTGGAATTTGATGATATCCCCACTTGCGGTCAAGCTTAGTAAAGAATTTAGCACCTTTCAGACAGTCGATGAGCTCGTCTATCTGCAGCAGAGGGCACCGATTCTTCATCGATATTTTGTTGAGATATCTGTAGTTGATGCACATGCACCAAGTCCTATCTTTCTTTGTAACTAAGACAACTATACTTCCACAAGGAGAGGAGCTGGGTCGAATATGACCTTTGTCAATTAATTCTTGGATCTATTTGCGAATCTCTTCATTTTCGAGAATGGATCTTCTGTAAACAGATGCGTTAGGAAAAGAAGAACCAGGAACAAGTTCAATGGAGTGTTTTACCTGACAGTGTTAAGGTACTCCGTCTGGATCTTGAAAAAGGTTCTGGTACTCATCGAGAATATGATCGACTTGCTACTTCTATTGAGAACTACATTGGTCGGTGACTCAACTCGTTGCTGCAGTATTCTGAGAATGTTGCGGGTTGATCATGATTAATTCAAACTTCTGAGCATGATTGATGAGCTTCTTTCTTTGTTTGGAATATTTCAGTGCAACTGTTGGTGTAGGTTGATGCTATGGTATGCTAAACCATCGATTTCGGATTCAAACAATCACCTTCTGAGGCCGTGATGGATAACTTCCATGTCTATCCCAGAGGTAAGGTTTCCCAAATAGGGCGTCGGCTACGGAGAGTGGTGCCAGGTCGCAGAGTACTTCATCTTCAAAAGGTTTTATGAAGTAGGAGAGTTTGCATTATCGAGTGATCAGAATTTCTTGTCCATCCTTCATCCAATCGATGTTGTAAGTCTGAGGATGCAGAGTGGTAACAAGACCTAGTTTCTTCAAAAGTTCTTCAGAAACAAAGTTTGTATGGCTCTCGTTATCCACAATCAGATGTAATGGGTTGCTCTGGACCCATATCTGTGTATGGAATAGGCACTCTCGGTCCTTCTCATCGACAATAGTCGATGCTACTGGAGTAGTTGAGGTCAATAGGGTCATCGCATCTAGATCAGATTCTTCCACCATCTTGTCGAACACGTCAGAGGTGGACACTTTTTCCAAAAATGTATTCTAAGCTTTGCATTCAGATATATCATGCCAAGATGAGTGATGTTAATCACACCATTTTCCGGTCGGCGGTTGTTTGCTACGTTCCCTTTTGTGAAAAGGCTTCTTTCCGTGATCTGGCTTTGGCGGTGTTGGCTGAGAATATTTCGACCTGTCAAAGTCGGCTGGTGCCTTCTTGTTGGGTGGTCATCCTTATTGCTTGGTTTTGAAACCAAGCTTGTGCATGTTGATGTATATGTAACTTTGGAATGTATTTCATCCATGTATTTCATATATATTTATTGTACCCTTATTAGAGATGTGTTATTCCTCTATAAGGAAGTGTCATCATGTGGATTGACAAGTGTCGCAAGTGTGTGTACTTGCCGATGGGTTATTAGACCACCATGTGTGGGGTCGACCCTGAAATATATATTATATTGTGGATGTATCTAGATAGACAAGTCAGCCCCATAGTGTAACTGTGTAAACAGGTTAAGTAAGAGATCGGGAGATCTCTATTTGGATCATTCGAAAACACACACTTCTCTCACTCAAAAAGTGGCGCACTAGTGAGGAGAAGGATCATCTGATACTAAGAGACTATCTCAATGTATTTTGGTTGTACTTTGGTTGAGCCATTTCTCTCTCTATCTCTGAGGAAGTTGTGGGGTTTTTCACCTTAGGGTTTTCCCCATGGAAACTTTGTCTCTTGTTTCTCATGCTTTTGATTCTTGTGATTCTTGTCATGCTTATTGTGATTGTTATTCATTGATATACTATACATGTTATTCTCTTAGTAAAGATCCTAGAGTATTGTGAATTAATGCTCAAAATTTAACATGGTATCAGAGCTAACCTGAGAAGAAGACATTTTGCAGTGATGGAAACTTGAGTTTCTTGTTTATTGGGTTTCTATCCACAGATTTTGGAAAAGCAGTATAGTAGATTGACTCTACTCATCAAGGAGAATATATCTATCCAATCAGAATTCAATTCTGAGCATTTTTATATTTGGCTCTACAAATTAGGGTTTCCACAAAAATAGGAATTTGTGGAATCTGAAGACATAGCTGGAAGCTCCTTGCAAAAATCGAATTTTAGAGCTTTGGATCGAGATTTTTGGCTGGGTAGATATCCGGGAAACTCAAACCCTAATTCAGGGCCCTCCCAGTGAACCTGAGAGGACAAAAAGACAAATCTGAAGGGTAAAGCTTTGTTGATCTCAAATTCTGAATGCACCATGATGATCATCTCATCAAGGCACATCTTTCTATCCTTTCAGAATGTTGAAATTCACATTTTGAATTTTTAGGGTTTTTTCGACAAACCCTAATCTGGGACCAAATCCAGTTTTCAGCATTTCAAGTGGTAAGACCTAAATATTTTCTATTTCCATTTGAAGTACTCTTTAAGATGTCTCACCACACCAAGCTTGAGGATAAGCTTGAAGGGGCTAATAACTTCCGAGCTTGGAAGTATAGGATTGGGTTAATCCTGGAAGAGAATGAGTTGGACTCATATATAGAAGAAGACATCCCTATCCCAAAGGATGAAGATGCCAAGGTATTGCATAAGAAGAACTTGGTCAAGGCAAAGAGAATCATTACTGATTCTATCAAAGACCATCTCATACCCCATGTGTCTTCTCTAAAGACACCCAAGGAGATGTTTGAATCTTTGACCAAGCTATTTGAATGGAAGAACATAAATCGGAAGATGACTCTGCGGAATCAAATGAAAGGGGTCAAGATGTTGAATGGAGAAACCATTCAATCTTACTTCTCCAAGGTCTCTCAGATCAAGTAGCAACTTGAAGTTGTGGATGAAATAGTGGACAATGGTGAAGTTGTTATGACCACTCTAAATGGCCTACCTAGGTCATGGGACTCCTTTATTCAAGGAATTTGTGCAAGAAAGAAATTGATCTCTTTCAGTAAACTATGGGAGGAATGCTCTCAAAAAGAAGCTAGACTTGTAGCTCATGAGGAAAAGATGGGAGATGAAGATCAAGCTCTCGCAACTCACACCAAAAGAAGCAAGCCCAAGAAGGAGCACTCTCGCTACAAAAGATACTATCAAAAGAATAAGAAGGATCTAAGATGCTTCACATGCAATGAGAAGGGTCAATTTGCTTCAGATTGTCCCAAGAACAAAAGGAATAATAACAACAACTCCAGCAAGAAGAAGAAGGGCAGCAAAATAAAGTTCCATGCTCATGCTGCTGAGGATGATGAACCTCCAAAGAAGAAGGCTAGGGCAGAAAGTGATGATAGTGATGATGACTCATCAAGCGAAGAAGAGTATGTTCTAATCTCTGCTCTCACAGGTACTATCTCCCATGGTTGTAATGATTGGTTGATTGAAACTAGGGCTTCCAAACACATGACTAGGTTTAAGGAATCTTTTGTAAACCTATCTGAACATGAATCACCTCATAAGCTGAAACTTGGGGATGATTTTCAATACCCAATCAAAGGAAGAGGTGAAGCCTCCTATAACCTAGATTCTGGAAAATCCTTGAAGATGAAAGAAGTTCTTTATGTACTTGGTCTCAAGAAGAATCTTCTCTCCATCTCTGCATTAGATGCAAAAGGTATGAGGGTTGCATTTGTAAATGGCCAAGTCCTAATGTGGCCAAAGGGTAAAACAATCAATGATGCAGTAGTGATTGGGGAGCAAGAGGGAGGATTGTACAAATTAAAGGGACAACCTGAACATGCTATGGAGACAAAGATTCATCCATAGTCATGGATCACATAGAGGTATGTATAATTTGTTTTGCAAAGGTTAACTAATGAGTTATGCAGGTCATTGAAGAGAACAAGAACACATTGCTAGACATATCTAGCAAATATGATGACCAGGTATGTTTTTGTTATATATATATCGTATACTTTTGTATGATTGATAATGATTACTCTTGAAGTTACAAGTTTGAGTAATCTAGGGCTTATGCATATTATGTTTCTTACCTTAATTGATGATATGACTAACCAGAAGAGTCATAGGTTTGAGTAATCACAGGTTTAGACATGTTATGACTAACCATAAGAGTTCTATATAAACCTTGAATGCTAATGCTTATTATTTCTGTTTGAAATGATCATGACTATACATGCTTGAGATTATTGTGTTTTGATAATATTAAGATTATACTAATGGATGTTTGATTATGTATGAGACCTCGAGGATAACACAATGATGATACTAACAAGCATGCATAAGGATCGAGAATGAATATAAGTTCAAGAACAGGTAATCCAGGAAGAAAAGATCAAGAGGGAGCACACTCCAGTGGTTTATGCAAGGATACAGATATTCAGAGGGAGTTGACCATCTCTCCACATTCCACAACAGAAAGGTGTAGAAGAAGCTACTTCAGATTAGGACTCCAGCAGCTCCTGCAAGGAAGCAAAGACTCAGAGGGAGTCCACCCAACAAACAAACAAAGATAAGTATTTTAACTATCATTTCTTGCATATTTGTTTGTTTAAATAAAATTGTTCAATGATGTATATACTCATGTTCCCAGACTTAGGATATGTATTGTGCATATTAGAATGATTGAATTAATGAACATGATACTACTAATATGCATGTGATGGGTAAGTGGCCTATGGAACTGTACAACATTCCATTGCTACTTATCTAGAATGAAACCTCTTTGATGACATGTTGGGAGTAGTGCAAACTCTTAATAATGTTCTGGTAGAGATTGGAAGGCATCTAGAAAGTTACAGGATATGGATGAATGTTGTATTGAAGCATTGGCTTAAACAATTGCATGACTATATGACATATTTCTTTATGTGAAAGAATTTGTTCTGAAAATTATGAGATGTTTCTAATCATGCAATTTAACTTGTTTTGTAGGAAACATCATATACCTTCACCTACAAAAGAAGGACTACAACATTTGTTCAAAGCAACAAAATTATCTATTGAAGATATTGAAGTTCCTAGGATACGGGAAGATTGCCATGATCCGTCGATCATGAAGATCGATGTTTGGAATGCGGTCCCAAGACCTAAAAGGAAGTCCGTTGTGACTTCCAAATGGATCTATCAGATCAAGCATGCTACAGATGGCAGCATAGAGAAATATAAAAGTGATGAAATAGAAGATACACCAGATGGATTTCAAGACAGCTTTCTTGAATGGTGTAGTTGAAGAGGAAGTATATGTGGAGCAGCCACTTGGTTTTGAAACACATGATAGGTAGTCATATGTGTGCAGATTGAAGAAAGCCTTGTATGGCTTAAAGCAAGCTCCTGGAACTTGGTACGGGTAGGATGGACAGTTTCCTATATAGCTTGGGCTTTACTAAGAGTAAAGCAGATTCCAACCTTTACTACAAGGTTGAGGAAGGGAATCCTGTGGTTCTAATTTTATATGTGGATGACCTGTTTGTAACAGGAGGTGACAGACTGATGGCAGATACTAAGAGGAAGCTTGTTGCTAAGTTCGATATGAAATATTTGGGAATGATGCATTATTTCCTAGGTATGGAGGTGTGGCAGAGTGCAGGTGGGATCTTCCTTGGTCAAGGAAAGTACACAGTAGATATCCTGAAGAGATTCGGGATGATGGATTGCAAGGCCATGGCCACACCTATGGCATTGAATCTAAAGCTTCTATGTCATGCTTCATCTGAGCCAGTTGATGTCTCTATGTATCGTCACATGATTGGGTCCTTGATGTACCTGACAAACACGAAACCAGATATTTGCTTTGCTGTGAACACATTGAGCCAGTTCTTGACGGATCCGAGGAGTGTTCACCTGGTTGCTGTAAAGCATGTTCTGAGGTACCTAAAGGGTACAGTGGATTATGGGCTCAAGTATGAAGCGAATCAAAAGTTTAACCTGCAGGGTTATGTTGATTCAGATTGGGTTGGCAGTGCTACAGATAGGAAGAGCACATCTAGGTGTTGCTTTAGTATGGGATCAAGTGTGATCTCTTGGTTTAGCAGGAAGCAGTCCTACGCAGCACTAAGTACAGCTGAGGCAGAGTATGTTGCAGCTTGTTCAGCTAGTTGTGAGGCAGTATGGCTATGGAAGCTACTGTCTGAGTTATTTGATCTCTTGTTGGATGCTACTGGTATCTTTTGTGATAACCAGAGTTGTGTGAAGCTGTCCAAGAACCCAGTGTTTCATGATAGGTCGAAACACATAGAGATCAAATATCACTATATCAGGGATATGGTGTAGAGAGGAGCTGTGAAGCTCTTATACGTTGCGACGGATGAGCAAATTGCAGATGTGCTGACAAAGCCACTAGCCAGGGTGAAGTTCGAGTACTTCAGAGAGAGGCTTGGTGTTCTTCAGATTGATGACACTTCGAGGAAGAAGTGATGGACACATTTGTAGAGGACATTCCAAGCATGTTGGAAGGAGGATCCTTCACATGGCTATGGATGTAAGCGCTAGATGATGAGCATCAGGACGATGCTCCAGTTACTAATCTGTATATGCATCAGGAGGATGCTGGATATGATCAGTTGGATCATTTATATGTATATGTATGTATGCATCATGTTGGATGCTGGATATGATCAGTAGGATCATTTGTATGTATTTTGCATATGCATCATGTTGGATGCTTGAACCATGTATCTGTATATGTATTAGGTGGATACATTGTATGATCAGGTGGATCATGTATGGTGATATGTATCATGTATTTGTATTTGTATCAGGTGGATCGTGTATGATGATATGTATCAGGTAGATACTTGGTATGCATCAGGTAGATGCATTGTATGATCAGGATGATCATGGATGACGAGCTTCAGGATGTTGCTCCAGATGACATGCAGTAGGATGTTGTAGTGATGATGATCAGGATGAACATATGTACATCAAGATGATGTATGGTGAGTATCAGGTTGATACTCTATGGCCGTGGATCAGGTTGTGCAGATGAGCATATAATTTGGCCTTGGCAGATTTGCAGATAGTCTTTCGAGGTTTTTCCTATGGCATGTAATCTGGCCCTGGGATATCTGGAAAATGCTCTTTTGAGGTTTTACTCTGGGAGGACATATAATTTGGCCCTGGGAGATCTACAGATAGTCTTTCGAGGTTTTTCCTATGGTATATAATCTGGCCCTGGGATATTTGGCAGATGCTCTTTCGAGGTTTTGTCCTATGGCATATAATATGTCCCTGGGAGATCCGATAGGTTGAGCTTTGTGCTCATAATAAGTCTTGGGATGCTCTTGCGAGGTTTTTCCATGACCACATATAATCTGTCCCTGGGAGATCCTATAGGTAGAGCTGTGTGCTCGTAACAACCTGGGATGCTCTTGCGAGATTTTGTGGTGAGCACATATAATCTATCCCTGGGAGATCCTATAGGTAGAGCTGTGTGCTTGTAACATCCTGGGATGCTCTTGCGAGGTTTTGTGGTGAAGTCACATATAATATGGCCCTGGAAGATCCTATAGGTAGAGCTATGTGCTCGTAACAGCCTGGGATGCTCTTTCAAGGTTTTGTGACGCACGTAATAAGTCCTGAGGATTCTACAGTATGGCCAGTGATGGCAAAGACCTGCAGGTGGTGGGCTTACATCCAGTATGAAAAAGGACTGGCTCTGTAGAACTTCCTATGACAAGTAGAGTCAGAGATTGGTTGAGATAGCAGCAGCAGTGACGATGATGATGACGATGATCCTGAGAAGAAGACTTGTCTAGCAAATCTGTGTCGAGAAATACCTTCCTAGTTAAGAGGGAGTGTTGATGTATATGTAACTTCAGAATGTATTTCATCCATGTATTTCATATATATTTATTGTACCCTTATTAGAGATGTGTTATTCCTCTATAAGGAAGTGTCGTCATGTGGATTGACAAGTGTCGCAAGTGTGTGTACTTGCAAATGGGTTATTAGACCACCATATGTGGGGTCGGCCATGAAATATATATTATATTATGGATGTATCTAGATAAACAAGTCGGCCCCATAGTGTAACTGGGCAAATAGGTTAAGTATAAATAGAGAACGGGAGATCTCTATTTAGATCATTCGGAAACACACACTTCTCTCACTCAAAAAGTGGTGCACTAGTGAGGAGGAGGATCATCTGCTACTAGGAGACTATCTCAATGTATTTTGGTTGTACTTTAGTTGAACCATTGCCCTCTCTATCTCTGAGGAAGTTGTGGGGTTTTTCACCTTAGGGTTTTCCCCACGGAAACTCTGTGTCTCTTGTCTCTCATGCTTTTGATTCTTGTGATGCTTGTCATGCTTATTGTGATTGTTATGCATTGATATATTGTACATGTTATTCTCTCAATAAAGATCCTAGAGTATTGTGAATTAATGCTCAAAATTTAACAGTGCAATGGGCATCTATCAATAATGTGATAGCAATTGCAATATAGAAAGCAAAAACGATTATGAATTAAATATAAATCTAAACTAACATGTGCATATAACAAATAAATCTAAAAACAATTCATAGAAAGAACAAGAAATAAAAGAATGTTTTGTATTATCATACATCAAATGGTGAGGATTTGTGGTGTTGAGCAGCTCCAAGGGTGAGATGCTCCAAGCTCCAATGGTCTCTTCTCTAAGATTGCTACAATGGTCAAGAACTCATGAGAGATTTTGACAGCATGAGGATAGGATGATGGATGGATGGAAAGTGAGGAGCCCCTACCACCTTTTTATAGTTTTTGGTTATGGGGAATACCATTATGGTTTTGAGGAAACCAATGGTATTGACCAACATGGTTTAGGTACCTTTTTCCCTCTTTTTTCCTTTTTTGAATATTTTTATTCCCTTTTAATATTTTTGGGAATTTTGGACCCTTTTTTAGGGTTTTTTATGTTTTTTGAGGAAAAATATATCTTTTGAGGGGAAAAAGGATGTATTATGGTCTTTTGGTGACCTTTTGATGGCTTTAGAGGCTCAAATGGTGGAAAAGTGGACAAATGGGTCATGTGAATAAGGAAATGAGCTAGTGAGCACTTTTTGGGTGTTAACAGATTGCCCCCTGATGTGTGAAGTCAGGATCTCATCGTATGGCCGATAGACATCATAGTTCTTTTGTCTTTTTCCTGGGGTTTGGGGAAGAGAAGAGACCGGTTGGAGACTGGATCAACGGCCCTTGGAAGCTGCAAAAAACAAAAAATATTACATGGCCCCAATATGAATGAGGAATAATCTCTGATAATGGATGAGGCGGGCATACCCATGCTCGTATCAAGACATATACATAACAATTAGTCCCAAGAAGGGGGACATAAAAAATCTGCTGGTACATCATAATGGTCCAAAGGGGACACTATTTTGGGATGTACTCATGATCATAACATGACTGATCTCAATGACTGATACACTGGAATAAAGAAACAACCATTATGAACAAGGTTTCAAAAGGGTTAATGAACTGTTGAAACTGAAGGTGTCCAACATCTATAGGGATTCAATGAATGTGAGTCATCTCTGAGAAGTACATGTAACTGTATACTCGAGGGAGTATAAAACTGGAGTACATCTGAAAACTGTTGCCATGCACAACCCAGATATCTATAGGAAAATGTAACCGGTTGTGTCCATAAGTAGACTCTCAAATGTTGAAGATTCAGGTGGTATCCGGGGTCTTCAACAAACAATTGAAAGGACCAATACCTTGTGCGAGTCTCAACGATGTGATCAAGGTGTTGAAGTCGAGCATGTGAGAAGTCGAGCATGTGAGAAACAACCATTTGGAGAGGCACTGAGGACTCTTCTCAAAATGATTTGTAGGCACTCATCATAAATGGTGATGAGTCCAAGACACAGGGACCTCAAGGTCTATCCTCTGGAATAGATTTGGTTGGCATCGACAGAGGGAGACTGGCAACTACCAAGGCAATGATGTTTCCTTGGTAGGAGTGTGAGGTGTAGAATTCAAGTGTGGTAGTACTGATGGTAGGACTAACATACTGTGGGTATTGGAAATAACTGGGGTCGCAGAGTGGGTGGACTCAAACTTCCTTTGTTCAGAGTATGATGACATGGTTGACCTAGCAGCGTAGGAAACTGATGTGTAGGTGTGGGGATCATAGTTTTAAGGAATTAAGGGTATGTATTGACTCTAGGTGGGAAAGCTGATGGATGTAGTAGAGGGACGCTCAAGGTGACATATTGCAGAATACTCTGAACAAAGGCAACCAAAATGGGGAAGCCACCATATGAGTAGACATGATTTATTGTGGCGCTGAGAAGCACCATTGGGTCCTTCTTCGTAGTTTTCATGAGCTCCAAGAAGCGATAAAAGTGTGCTTTGAAATGGTACTATCCTATGGATTGTGTTATCCCAGGACTGTTCGTGCTCATAGGTGCTTTCATTTTTAAGAAGTCTGAAAATGATAAGAAGACTCTGCAGTGGTTGTGAGTACCATCTTGTGGGTTTTTATGAGCCCAGGATGGTGATTGATCATGGTCGCTTTCATCTTTAGAGAGTCTGAAAGCGGTAAGTGGACTCCATTGGTGTTCTTTTTCGTAAGTTAGTCTCCAAGGCCTGAAAAAGCATAAAATGATGCAAATGGAGAACTATTCTAGCCAATGAGATGCCCTTTTAGGTACAAGGTCCAGAAAAGGGGTAAAATTATACCAGGTAGATGCCCTTTCAGATACGTTTAGCGAGCATGAAAGGAAGCAAGATTGCTCGACGATATTTTCATTTTTTTAGGAGCCAGAAAAGAGCTTAACAGAAACTCCCTAAGTGCCTTTTTCGTAAAGGAATTGCTCGGCCCGAAAAAGGGATAAAATTATACCGAACAAAAAGGTATTGGTGAGAGCGAGGAATGATCTCGAGCATCGTCACAAGTATGGAAAACTGAATCCGGTGACATAAATATTGTCAAAAATGGGCAACAGCTAATGCGGCATGCAAACCGAGGTGATGAGTGGCATTTTGAAAAAAGGCCCAAATATTATGGGGGTGAGAGCGAGAAATGATCTCACTAATCATCACGAGCATAGAAAATTGAATCCGACAATATAAAACTTGTCAAAAATGGACGACGATCGATGTGGCACACAAACCAAGGCGATGAGGGGGCATGTAAAAAATGCCTGAAAAATATGGGCATGAGAGCGAGAAATGATCTCAAGCATCATCACGAGCGCAGAAAACTGGATCCGGTGATAAAAGACTCGTAAAAAATGGACGACAGTCGATGTGGCACGTGAACCGAGGTGACGAGGTGTATGGGGAAAAATGCCCAAAAAATATGGAGGTGAGAGCGAGAAATGATCTCAAGCATCATCACAAGTTCAAAAAAATGAATCCAATGGTATAAAATTTGCCAATAAACTGACAACAGCCGATGTGGCATGGGGCATGCAAAAAATGCCCGAAAGTGTTTTGTGAGAGCGAGAAATGATCTCAAGCATCATCACGGGCACGGAAATATGAATCTTGCAGTGCAAATGGTGTGAAAAACGGAGGTCATAAGGACTTCGGAATGGTCAAAGGAAATAACTAGGTTAAAAAATGGCTACAAATAAAGGTGAGCCCACCAAGCCAAGGATGTAGTGGTGGGGAGAAATGATGACCTGCAGGGGAAGAATACTAGGTGTATCAAATATACAAGTGACACGTGACCTCAAAAATGGTTGAGATCACGAATGTGAAAAAGTGAGCAGGGTTAATGACTTGCCCCCATGCGATGTGCATGGGGTTTGTGATTGTGGATCACATATGTGTTGGTTTGAACGATGGGCTCATTGAGGTGTTGAGATAGAGATGATGGGGAAGGTTCAAAATGATTGATCATGCCCCCTATCTTAGGGTCGAGGTAATCTATTATGCCCCCTAACTCAGAGGTGTCAATGTGGTGTAGATGTTGTCTCAGAGAGAGATCAATAGGGCATTGAGCAACTGCTGGCGGGGTGGTATACCATGAGGCTGTGGGCTGTGGTGGCATACTGAAGTGATGATATGATGATAGGTGATTCCCTTTGTGGGGTGGATGCCCCCAGTATCTTCGACGAGAATCATGATGATGATGAGTAGGTAAGGTTGTGGGCCTGCCCCCATGTTGTGGACATGTGGTTTCCTCTTTGATTTGAAAAGGTTGAATATGTGGTTCGGAGGGATCAATGGAAGGGGTCAACTGGACAAAGGGGTCTCCATTGGAAACCATGTAAATTGTGTTAATATCATCTGAGGAGGAAGATGGTGGGGGATGAATTTCCTCAATGAAAGGATGGGATATCTCTAGGTCGGCATTATTCAATTTGTATAGTGCTGCTCTGTAATCTTGGAGATCAGGGAAATGATGTGAATAATGGCCGTAGATTCCGTATATTGCACAAGGATGGTTTGTGCGCAATGATTTATCACGAGGTTGAGGTGACAATTCTAATTTGGCAATTGGAATGTTGGTGTCATCATCCAACATATTCATGTGTTCTTGAAATGCTGGTAGTTGTGGACATAGATGGGTGGCATGGCCAATATCATCACACAAGGAGCACTTAGGGAGCACACGGGTTGGGGGATTCGTAGCTAATTTGGGAGTCACTAGGGGGGTGCGAGTGGTGGGTGCAGTGTTGTAGGTTGGTGGACCTCTTCCCCCAGTGTTGCGGGATTGAGGGGGGACATAACTAGATGTTGATGTAGTTCCCTCTGTTGGAATTGATCGGTTTTTGGGGTTCGAACCACCAGATGGTGGGCGATTTTGGGGGTTTGGTATGCTAGGTGGTGGATGGTTTGACATATTCATAGGTTGTACTGGTTGTAGGACAAAAGTTGGAGTCAGTGGGGAAGTTGGAGCAGGTAAGTACTATATAGGTATTTCTAATGTTAAACCTGGAGGTTAAGTGTATCCATTACTGGCGTGATAACAACACCTGAAAATGGGAACAAGAACGAGATTGTGTGAATCAGTGTTGTTCCGATATGAGTAGGCACTGTGGGTGTTTGTGGTAATGACGAGGGCTACTGTGTGGTGTGCGATAGGGTGCACAAATCATATATCTTGGTTATATCCAAAGGGGGTGGGATGGATTGGAATGTGGAAGTCATAGGTGATTCCGAGTATAATCTGGGTCTGACTGTGGAGATGAACGATGTAGGTGCATTCTAAACTGGTTGTTCAATCATAGGGAGAACATTTTTAGGTGCAGCGGAGGCATATTGGTTTCAACACGTTTGGAGATTCATGTCGAACGATGACATCATAAGGAGATGATGAGTACTTGAATCCATCGGTTGGTTTGTGTGTGCAACGTATGTTATTTGCTGTTGTGGTGCCGTGGTTCCTTGAGGAGGATCCAATGGACGAGTGTTTGCTACTCCTTGTGTGGGAAAAGGATTCTGCAGCACCATGGGTTGTGGTTGAGGAGGTGGCGCTGGTTGTGCCGCATGTCATTGGCGTTGGGCGTCATAAGACCACAGTTGGCATGCTCACCCCAAATGGGGGCAAGCGTGTGTATAATGGCCGTATACCCCACTTATCGACATGGGTGGTTTGTTCATAAATTGGGGTTCTTACCCTATTTCGGTGGTCGATCAGAGTTTTGGTTGGTGGGGGTAGCATTCTTGTTGTTTGAAGGATAAGTCTGAGTGATTGGAGGTTGTGGTGCAGCAAGGACTACCTGTGGTGGGTAATAAGCCGTTGGGGTTTGTGAGTGAACAGGAGCATGTGCGGCCTGCTGAGGGTAATACATTGGTTGGGCCGGTAAATGAATTGGGTTCTAGGTGGCCGGTTGGTTATAGTATGTGGGTGGTACATAGGTCGATGGCGCTTTCCCGTAGCAATGTCGTGGACAAGAGGGTCCATGAGTGTGATGAGTCTGATTCGTTGGAGTGTACGAAGTCGTAGCTCCAAAATTAGATGTAGCCCTAGAGAGGTCTGGGGCACTTATGGTGCTCACCATGCTAAAAGGTTTACTTTGTACTGTGACCTAGCCGAGTGGCATGCGATGCCCCCGGAGCATCACCTCGTGAAGAATCACCTCGTGGGGCGTCTGGTATGATGGTGTAGAGATATCCCGACTGGGCATAAATCAGGACGAACTACTGAGCTTTTAAGATAGCTTCTTCTTCTGACTGGGGTCATTCGGAAGCTACATCTTTGGTTATGAGAGGTAGGAGTGATTTGAGAAACCAATCCAAAAATATACAGTCGTCTAGTTTTATCTTGCAGAGGCTACATCGCTTGCACCACTCATGGATATGGTCGGTGATGTGGGTAGCCGTGTTTTGTCTACAAGACAATAGTATTTCAACTCTTGCATCATAGCATACAGGTAGCTGAAAAAACTGAAGGAAAGTGGAGACGAGGGACGTAAATGTATGGTGGTTCCCATGTGGTTGCTCAATGTACCACTTGGCTGTAGAGCCAGTGAACATTCATTGCAACAGTCTTAGTCTAATGGAGTCATCCACAATGGAGTTAGAAGAACACCATAGGTGAAATGACATTATGTGGTTTTGGGGATCTTCCCCAGCTTTTCCTTCAAACTTCGGGATGTCCGAGGGAAGCTTTGTAGGCATGGGTGGTCATGTAGGGTTGTGTCTGATAAGATCGTTGGTTAACCTAACTAGGTCTGGCAAGTTTAGACTAGCCATGTATGGTAGACGAGCAGATGGGTGTGCCGTAGTGACTGGGACATAACTGTTAATGGTGGCATTATGTAGTGGTCCAGTGGCCCCTAAGGGTATGCTAGGTATTGAAGGTTTGTTTCCTCCAACCGTTGTGGTGTGGGATGGCTTAGCACTCCCAAGTGCAACATGGGTTGCAGAGGGGTTAGGAATAGTGCTAGGAATTCCTGGGATCTGGGTTGTGGTAATGAGAGGGGGTGTGATTCCTATGTTGGGCATACCCATAATAGGTGGTGGTCCTGTGTTGGGCATACCTAAAGGTGGAGTGGCCCCTATATTAGGCATGCCTAAAGAGGTTGTTGTTACCATGGGTGGCACAATAGTAGTAGGGTTTTTCGATGTATCTCCAATAGCACTAGTGAAAAGGGGGTTGTATTGTGATCCAGCCATGGGGTTGGTTGGTGATATTTCAGTAGGGTGTTCGGATTCAGCCTCGGAATCAGATGTGAAGTGAGGCGCGTCAGAATCGGATGACTGTGTTCTATGCCGATGACGTGTTGAGTCAAGGGATAAGGCTCTACATATATGACGTGTAGAGTCAAGTGTACCGAACTGAGGGGGTTCACCCGGAAGATGGTGAGATCATCTTAAATTCTCAATGGTGAGAAATATATAAAAATTTCAGTGGAAGGTGGTGATGTAAAAAACTTGAAACGCTAGTGCAACAATGAGTGCAAGAGGGGAGTGAAAAAATAATGGCTCTCAGGCCAACAACCAACCTCAAAAGCACTTATTATAATAGCTGTCCTATAATAAGTGGAGGGATCCAATAAAGTGGTCAGAATATCAAAAGTCAAACAATTCCTAGAAAAAAGTGGTGCTCACTATACCAAAGGTGGGTATTGTATCATGCAAACACCTAACTAGAAGTATTGCGAGTCAACAAACGATATCCTCTGCAAGGTGATGAAATCCAAGTCAGATAATATAGAGTGTTGAATCAATGGTTAGATATCCCCCTACCGGGAGGGACACCGGGTAGACAATCCTAAAGAGTGGCAACTAGGATACCCCGTTCATGACACGTTCGGTTGGGTGAATCTGCAGTTTGGTTCTATCACTGCTGTACCCCTGTACGGGTGTACATCGAGAACTTCAAAAGGTATCCTTTGGTTACTGAATGGATTGCGGTATTCCACTCAGGCTTCCGGAACCAGTCTGGCTACTTCAACCCTCCTAAGGGAGAGGCCTTCCCGATAAATTGGTTGATAACCGTGTCAGAATTATAAGGGATTTTTGGGACCCTAAAGACAACCACTATGTCTCAGATGTAAAAAATTGAGGGGTGTTATTGGCACACCTATCCCCTCAATTCTACCTAACTACAAGATTCTTTTAAGTGCTCCCCAAGTGGGGTTAAAATGTTGGTTGAGTTTAAGGTAGATTTTAAGGCTCAGTTTAAATAAGGTGACAGAGTGGGTGCAAGTGTGGTTATTAAACTGAAATTGATTTTCCTGGCTTGGGCGATTGATTACAAATGAAAGAAAAGACACTTCTAGTTTGCAAAAAATAAAGGCACTTTCGAAATGTAAATTCTTGAAAAAACTATTAAAAAATAATGGATCTTTGAAATAATTTAAAGGGAAGCAAATAACATAAATATTTCAAGAAATAAATGGATCGCTTAGAAAATTGCCTGGGCAAACTGATGAGCAAATAAACAGTAAAACCTATGATCTAAATAGAATGCAGAAAATATTTCTTTCAATTACTGAAAATTTTTAAAAAGACTTTTTAATGGAACATATATAAATAGAAAAAGATTTAGTATGGCTGTAAAAATGCAGAAAAAATAATGTTGTAAAATAGGCTAAATGGAAAAAAAATACAGCAAAATTTTTTCTAAAAAATTGGTCGAATTCAAAATAACAGCATCACGGGTTTTGGGGCAAAAGCCGTGATGTTCAGTGCGGGTTTCGGCCGCGCAGTCGCGATGTGCAGTGCCGCAAATGGCCACGAAGCCGCAATGTGTAGCATGGGTTTCGGTCGCATAGTCACGATTTGCAGCGCAAAAAATGGCCGCGAAACCGCGATGTGCAATGCATAAAATGGCCATGAAGCTGCGGCGTGCTACGCGAAAAAAGGCTGCAAGGTCGTGATGAGCCGCGCGACTATTGGGCGAAAAGATGCGAAGCGAAAGCCGAAAAACGAACCCGAAAATGGAAATTTCAGGTTGTTAATGGCAACAGAAAGGGCCAAGATCTAGAACAGCAATAGATATGCTATCTAGGATGGCAGATCTGTGAATTAAAATGATTAAAACTAACAAAAACTAAGATCTAAAGCAAAAAAACAAAATCTAAGAATTCGAAGCCAGCAGAGTCGCCAAAAACTGTTGCTTGGTTTTGCAACCAAGCTTGTGCAATGGGCACCTATCAACAATGTGATAGCAGTTTCAATATAGAAAGCAAAAACGATTATGAATTAAATCTAAATCTAAACTAACATGTGCATATAACAAATAAATCTAAAAATGATTCATAAAAAGAACAAGAAATAAAAGAATGTTTTGTATTATCATACCTCAAATGGTGAGGATTTGTGGTGTTGAGCAACTCTAAGGGTGAGATGCTCCAGGCTCCAATAGTCTCTTCTCCAAGATTTCTACAATGGTCAAGAACTCATGAGAGATTTTGACAGCATGAGGATAGGATGATGGATGGATGGAAAGTGAGGAGCCCCTACCACCTTTTTATAGTTTTTGGTGGTGGGGAATACCATTATGGTTTTGAGAAAACCAATGGTATTGACCAACATGGTTTAGGTACCTTTTTCCCTATTTTTTCCTTTTTTGAATATTTTGAATATTTTTATTCCCTTTTAATATTTTTGGGAATTCTGGACCCTTTTTGAGGGTTTTTTATGTTTTTTGAGGAAAAATACATCTTTTGAGGGGAAAAAGGGTGTATTATGGTCTTTTGGTTACCTTTTGATGGCTTTAGAGGCTCAAATGGTGGAAAAGTGGACAAATGGGTCATGTGAATAAGGAAATGAGTTAGTGAGCACTTTTTGGGTGTTAAACGTCCTGATGTGGGCTTTATCATGAAATGTGCTTTTCCTTTCTGCTTGGTTTCCAGTTTGTTGGCATAGTGGAAAGTATCCGCAAGTGTATTGACAGTAAGAAATTCCATCTCCTGCTGGATTTACTGGGACAATCCGCTAACTTACTTCAAAACAAGCAATTTCTCTTCTTCTTGGATGCCAAGGCTTGCCATAAGTCGGTAGAACTCATCAGTGTATTAACTATGTACTGATTGGTATTTACATTGCCTTAGCTATTGCCACTTCTTATATTGCTCCTCGAGGTATTTCAGCAGGTAAAATTTCTTTCGGATGTGTTCAACAAATTTATCCCATGTGTCAATGGGTTCTCCGCTTTTCTCCATCTTTGTCAAGAGGTTCTCCCACCAGCAATGCATGGAGGTTGACTTATTTAAGGATGCAATGGTGACTTTTTCAGCTTCATAGAGTTTATTTACAGCGTAATAGGATTCCAATTGTTGCACCCAATTTTCGACGGATTCCGCGTCAATCTTACCTTCAAGATTCAGTATGTCTAAATTCATTTGCACTTTGAAGGGGCTGATTTTATTGGAGTGAGTTCTCGTCGAGGATCCTCCGGATGTCGAAGTGAATCGCAAGAGAATCTCATTGAACTGGGTGAACATTTCAGTTCGTTGTAGAGCTAGAGCTTTCTCAATAAGCTATGTTGTCTCGTTGGCTACATGTCTATTGTCTGTTTCTTCTGTCATTTATGGAGATCGCGTCTGCTTGGATTGCTGAGATTGTGAGCAAGTTTGAATTGGCATAAGTCAGGTAACTTTGAGAGAAGTGTATATGCAGAACTTAAGCATGAACAAAACTGAGTGCTCTGATACTAATGATCTAGATCATGTCCAGGAAGCACAAGGGGGACAACAGTTCGACTGAATGAGTCGGCTCAGTTATGTCAGAAGCTTAATAAACAGAATGAGCAAAAGTAGGATTACGCAACATAGATAACACAAATATGCACAGACAATATGCAAGAATGCGAACTATTCTAGATTGATCAAGATAAGAGATCTATGTTACAATATTTTACATGCTTATAAAGAAGTCTGAGGCGCTTGGGTGCCTACCCATTGCGTTTAGTTACAAAGAATAAGTTAGAACAGTTTCAACAATTCAACCGTTACAGTCGACTGGAAGATAGAGAGACAATCTATCGAAGTTTTATAGTCGCTAGTCACATGTCGACATTGCTTGTTGATGTTGCGAACAATGAGGTTGTTGAATATGTCAAAGGTGTGGAGTGTGTCGCAGTATGTCGAAGTCGAGACTCGTCGGAGTGGTGTCAAATCAGAACCTGTCAAAATCATGCCAATTCAAAACTTGTCGAAGTTGTATCGACATCAATGACTTGCCAACTATGACACAGATCACCATGATAGTCCCACAAGAACCCGACATGGACAAAACAGGGGCTGGAGATGCTCAGGGACTGACTACTAGAGTGTTGGTCAATGCAGAAGCTACCAAAAAATGGCATGGTCTTGAGACAAAAACTAATGCAAAACTAGTTGCATTTGATACAACTAAAATCAAAGTAGAGAAAGAGGAACCAAGCATGGTTGACACCATGAGGGGAAAAAGGAGAAATCATGCTTACTTGGACAAGCAAGTCTGTAGGTTGAAAAGAACTAGTTTGAAATTGAGGCAAAGACAAGGTGCAGGAAAATAATGGTGGAGGGAGGATAGAAGAGAACTAAAGAAGGTGCATGAAAATGTCAAGACACTAGAGGAGGAAAAATAGAATCTAGGAACACTTGTCCAAGACTTGATTGGTTGCAGATCACCAGCATCTTCCTATGCCCTATTCCTCCAAGAACATTTTATTATTTTTAAAACTGCATATATTGGTAAACCTTATATGTTCTATGACGATAAAGGTTTTTTGAAGTATTTCTATGTTTGTGACATGCTTACATAGCATTCATTGTGTGTATTCTACTTCCATGATTTTATTTTGTGTTTTGAATGTGAATTCAACCCAAAACCATACATTGGAGATCTACAATTACGAGCCTTCATTTCATACATGTTGAATCAAGTAAAATGGAAGTTGGCTCAGGAGACATGAGAAAAAAAGCAAGCTCTAAGTGACATAAGGGTCAAATCTGATCCAGCTAGGGAATCTGACTGTATCATAGCAAAAAAAAATTATTTATAGATCTCCTCAATTATCGAGGTTGGTAATATAGATTTGGGTTTAGGTGTTGAATCAATGTATATATTGCATTGATGAACTTAATTTCAGCAAAATCTCTGGTAAGTTGCAAGAAAAGGTGGGAGTTGTACTCTTTTACGATCAAAATTAGGGATCTCTTTGGGTTTCCAAATTTTAGAAGGGCCATGATCATATTCGATAAGTATGTAATGTGTATTCAAAATATATGGACAAGGTAGATTGTCATGATATTTCACTATCCCCTTATATGGCTTCCAACTGAAAGTTACAAACCTTTGTATGATCAAGCAACAGTGGAGTGTCTTTGGGAGGATGAGTTAATGATCGAAGAAGGGTTCAGGGATGCCACGGAAGTCACCTAGGAATCCTATCAGCTTAGTACTATCTGTGAGGCTTATTCATGGGCCATCATAGACATTAGAGGGAATGCATGAGGACATGAATTCAGATAAGTTGGGGGGAGATGTTGGGCCTATGATTTGTCCCTTTTTTCCACCTTTTTATTTCACTTTGAACCTTGGTGTAACACCCCCTTCCATGATTCCCTTGCACGGAAGGAAACGTTAATCAACACACAGGCTTTTAGATAGATTGAGCCTAGATAATTCTTGTCCATAAATTCCTAACAAATTAAAAACGTCCATATGCAGATTCTTCTCAATATCAACACCGCGGAAACTAAACATTACATGTGCATACAATTTCTTCATGCGTTCAGCATACACATATCAACCATACATGTATCAGTCATTAATTTTATTAAGCATGGACAATTTATCATACTGCATAAAACATGATGCGTTTCATTTCAGTAACCGGAATGCATTGCAAAACACAAACTGTATATAAATTAAATCACAAGAATACTCATCTTGAATTGCAACAGTCCAAACGACTGGCTATGGAAGGGAAACGTTCCTCCCAACCGTAGACCTCTGTCCAGCTTGTGTTCTTTCAGCTGAGAGGTCACCCCCGAGCTGGGCTGTGTATCCACTAAGGAGGACTAGCTGGGTTCACTCACAGCCATGGTTCTGGTCAAGCATCCAAGAAGATAGAGGAGGGTAATGCTAAGCCAGTGAGCTCAACCACAGAGCTACAGGCATCTCAAGTGAGCTCAACAATCAGGCACCCACATTACCTACCACATCCAACACAAGGAAGATCCCCTTCTCTGTTACACAGTCCCTCAGGAAACTCTTCCCTCCAGTGCTCTTCAGGATGGGCATAGAAAGGTCCAGCTGCTGATCCTTGAGATCCTAGCCTTCACTGGGTTTATCAAGCACACCCAACCTCTGCATAGTCATTCCCAACTTGATTCCTCACCATTCTGCTCACCAAATACTCAAATCCGTCACTCATTTTCTGAGCTGCAAAAACTGGGTTTTCCCCTTGAGTTCGGGGTAGCTAATGCTCCCAAAATCGCCCCAAGGTTCATGCTAATGGATCCCCCATTGGATTTCCCTGTCCCATGCCAAATCTGGACGTTTTTGGTCCTTCCAAATCTGGGTTCTCTCAAGTCGCGTTTTTCTGGTTTCCTCACTGTTGGCTCTCGTTTTTGGATGGGAATGATGCTAGGTAGGTTCACAATGGAATGGGGTGAGAATGAAGCAACCTCCCATGAGGTTGAGTGACTTCTTGCCCAAGTAATCAGAGCCCATGCCCACCCATACGAATTTCAGGGCTGCCCATGCTCCATTGAAGCCATGGGCTGAAAATCTCAACCACCTTCTTACAACAGGCATTAATGTCACCTAGGGAAGTCAATGGGTTCTCATAATGACAAATGGCAGCCTAGGGTTTAGTCCCATAGCCCCCTCACCACTCCATAGTGGATACATGTGGCCCATTCTCATTCGTTGCCTCCATAGCCAGTTTTTGGGTATTTTATTTCAATGTTCAATATTTACATCAATTTACAATATCCCATGGCTTAATAGCACGTGGGTAACAAAATATCAAGCGTGTCTAATTTAAATAAAATCCGAGCATAAACTAGCGGGGCCTTGGCCTTGAGCTCCACGCTAGGGAAACATACATCGTGTGTTTACAATATTTACATTAGAGCCAATATTTCCTAAGGGTCGAAATTGGGGTATTACACTTGGGTTCCTTTACACTCCTTTTTGAAACTACTTAGCCTACAAACTTATATTTTGATCTCAAGATATAGTCTTGTTGAATACTACATTGTTTTGAGCAATAACATAAGTTTTTGAGTTGTTTTCATGCTTGTTTTCGGGATTATTTATCATATGTCTCGATATGTGCATAGACAGGTTGGACCCATGATGTTGGAGGTGTTAGAAAAACAAGATCGCAAAGCAATAACAATAAACAGAAATGCAATCATAATCACGCATACACATGACAAGAGAGACACAGATATATTGTGGTTCACCCCAAGATGGTCTACGTCCACACTGAAGTTGACAGTCCTTATTATTATACCATCCAGCAAAGTGAAGGGATACAACCTGCAGCACAGCCGCTACACTTCCTCTTTACTGTCTCACAATCTCTCTTCTTGATCTCAGAGATCTTTACAATGCATAAAACCTAATACATCAACCCTAGTCGTGTTACAATGTCTTTGTTTTATAAGGGAAATACAATGGGAAAATACCACGAGTTACCCAAAACCATGGGCCCAAAAACTATTGGCTAAAACAACCCCAAGGTAGGGGAATGAGTGTACAGTCCTCTGAGGTGCACGGCTGAGACAATATCATATATGAGACTAGAAGATCTGGCTCCACAACCAACAATCTCCCACTTGGAGACTGATCACAACAACTCCACCGCTATTGTACTTTCTCCTCTTCACATTCATGCTAGAAGGACAACTGAAACCGAGCAGGAACTTAGTTTCTCTCTGGTCACTACCTTTGTGAACATGTCTACAGGATTCTGGATAGTATGTATCTTTTCCAGCTTCAACAATTCATCTTCTAGAATAGAGCATATGAAATGGTACTTGAGCTATATATGTTTAGTACTGGAATGGAATGGTGAGTTCTTTGCAAGATGAATGGCACTCTGGATGTCACTATACAACATGCTATCCCTCTGCTTCTTACCCACTTCCTCCATAAACCTATGCAACCAAATCATCTCTTTACTAGCCTTTGTAACAACAACATACTCTGCTTCTGTTGTTAAAATTGCAACAACCTTTTTCAATCTAGGAATCCAACTTACTATTGTTCCACCTATAGTAAACACATACCCTGTGGTGCTCCTCCTGCTATCCTTATCACCTGCCATATCTGCATCAACATATCCCTGTAGAACAGTGTTTGAACCTCCAAAACATAATGCCTGAGTGGTAGTACCTCTCAAATACCTGAGAAATCACTGTACTTCCTTCCAATGTTCTGTACCTGGATTGTTCATATATCTGCTCACAACTCCCACTGCTTGTGCAATATCTGGTCTTGTGCACATCATGTCATACATCAAGCTGCCAACTGTTGATTGATAGGGAATCTTGGACATGTAATTTGTCTATTCCTGTGTCTTGGGACACATTTCCTTAGACTTAAATGGTTGGCCAAAGGTTTACTTACTGGTTTTTCATTCTGCATTCAAAACCTCTCCAACACCTTTTGTATGTACTCACTCTGAGACAATGTCAATTTGTGATTTTTCCTGTCTCGTGTTATTCTCATACCAAGGATTTGCTTTGCAGCACCCAAATCCTTCATCGCAAATGAATTAGCTAACTTCCTTTTGAGCGCATTTATATCCTGCATGTTAGACCCTGCAACAAGCATGTCACCCACATACAATAACAAGATAATATAACTTCCATTATCTAGCCTCTTGAAGTAAACACAGTGGTCAAAATGGCATCTACTATAACCTTGTTCTATCATAAACCTGTCAAATTTTAAATACCACTACCTTGGAGCTTGCTTCAAGCCATACAAGCTCTTTTTCAACCTGCATACCAAGTTTTCCTTACCTTTGACCTCATATCCTTGTGGTTGCTGCATATATATCTCTTCCTCCAAATCCCCATGGAGAAAGGTTGTTTTTACATCTAACTGTTCAAGATGCAAATATTCTACTGCCACTAGACTTAAGATAGTCCTAATTGAAGTAATCTTAACAACAAGAGAACATATTTCATCAAAATCTATACCTTTCTTTTGTGCAAACCCTTTTACAACAAGTCTCGCCGTGTACTGCTTCTTACTTCCTTCTTCTTCCTTCAACCTGTAAATCCATTTGTTCTACAATGCTCTTTTACCAGCAAGAAACTGAACCAAATCCCAAGTCTGGTTTCCTACCAATGAGTCAATCTCCTCATTCATCCCTTGCTCCTACTTCTTTATAGTTTCCACCTGCATTGCTTCTTCATAACACTCTGGTTCACCAACATCAGTCATCAATAAATAATACATTGAAGGAGAGTATCGTTCAAGGAGTCTATTTAACCTGGTAGATCTTCTTGCAGTTGCAAGAGTTTCAGGTAATTGCTGCTGTTCTTGATTTTCTGGCACCTTTGGAACTTCATTTTCTTTAATTTCATCAAGTACTGTGTACTCTGTGTTTTCCTTTTCCTGTTTCTTTCCCTGCAACTAATCTTTATACATGACCTTTTCATTGAATATCACATCTCTAATCCTGATGATTTTGTTATTTTCATAATCCCATAAGCGATAACCAAATTCATCAACCCCATATCCAATAAAGGTACATTTCTTAGATTTAGCTTCAAGCTTTTTTCTATTATCTTTATCAATATGGACAAATGCTTCACAACCAAACGTTTGTAAATGAGTAGTTTACCTTTTTACCTGTCCATGTCTCCTCTAAAATACCACCATCCAAAGCACTTGAAGGTCCTCTATTTATTAAATAAACAACAGTATTTACAGCATCCGCCCAAAACTGTAAGGGCAACGCTGCATGCAATCTCATACACCTTGTATGCTCCATGATCATTCTGTTCATCCTTTCAGAGACACCATTTTCTTGTGGTGTTCCTGGGACTATCTTCTGTCTTCGAATCCCATGGTATGAACAGTAACTATCAAACTCCTTGCCGCAATACTCACCTCCATTATCAGATCCGAGACACTTCAAACTTTTTTTTGTCTCATTCTCAACCAAAGCTTTCCACTTCTTAAAAGTAGAAAACACATCAAATTTCTGTCTAATGCAATAAACCCAAGCTTTCCTAGTTGCACATCAATAAATGTAACATAATAATGAGAGCCGCCAAGAGATTGTACCTAAGTTGGTCCCCATACATCTGTATGCACAAGCTCTAACTTTTCATTCTTCTTCTGTTTCCCAACCATGAGAAATCTGACTCTCTTCTATTTTCCATAAACACAGTTTTCACAGAATTCCAAACTTACCTGCTTCAAATCTAGAAGCAACTTCCTTGAGTGGAGAATCTGCATCCCCTTCTCACTCATGTGGCCAAGCCTAGATGTCACAATGTTGTATCTGTTCGTGTGGAAGCTAAAGAGATAGAATGGTTAGTATTATGAGGACATAAATACAATGTGCCTACCCTATCTCCTTTTGCTATCACCATTGATCCTTTAGTGATCTTCCACCACTTTTATCCAAATGTAGATAGACAACAGCCATCTCCCAACTGCCCTGTTGAGATCAGATTTCTTTTCATAATAGGAATATGCCTTATATCTTTCAACAACCAATCAGTTCCATTCTTAACTTTTATCCATACCTTACCCATTCCAACAATTTTACATGGTTCATCATCACCCAATAAAACATGTCCAAAATCATTTAGAACATAATCATGAAAGCATTTCCTATGGGGTGTAGCATGACATGAAGCCCCTGAATCTACTACCCAATAATCACTAGTATTATCTAATGCAAGAATCAAAGCATCTTGTAACACATCACCTGCTACATTTTCTTCCTGGTTATTTTCCTGTTGTGCATCTCCTTTCTTCTTTATAGATCTGCAGTCTTTCTTCAGGTGTCCTTTCTTTCCACAGTTCCAACACTCTATCTTTCCTAGTTTGGACTTGGATCTTCCCGTTTTAGACTTTCCACGATTACCTTGGCTTTTTCCTCTCTCCTTTTGTCTTCCCTTGCTCTCCATGGTCAACACATTACCTAATGTCTCACCTGTGCTTTTTCTTCGCATTTCCTCAGTAAGAATAACACCAATAACATCACCAAATTTCAAGGTTTTTGAACCAGAGACAGAGTTACTTACAGCCATGACCAAGCTATTCCATCTTTCTGGCAATGAACACAAGATTAGAAGAGCCCTAACCTCATCATCAAATTTCACACTTACAGAACTTAGTTGATTTGTAACCATATTAAACTCATTTAAATTATCAGTAATAGATCCACCTTCAGACATCTTCATATTAAATAAATGCTTTTTTAGAAATACCTTGTTGGAAGCCTAGGATTTTTCATACAACTTACCCAGTGCACTCATCAAACCATCTGTTGTCGTTTCTTTTGAGATATTGAAAGCCACCGATGAAGCCAGGATCAGCTGTATTGTTCCCAGAGCCTTTCTGTCAAGAACCTCCCATTCTTAGTCCTTCATGGTCGTCGGCTGCTTTGCTCTTCCTCCCAACGGCAGGAATAGATCCTTCTGGTATAGATAGTCCTCCATTTTCATTTTCCATAACTGGATGTTTTGGCCATTAAACTGCTTGACCTTAAACTTTCCTTCTTCTGCCATTTCTCCCACTCGAACCAGAAACCCTAGCTTCCTACGGGTTTATCTGCCAAATAGACCTTTGGCTCTGATACCAATTGTTAGAAAAATAGGATCGCAGAGCAATAACAATAAAAATAAATGAAAATATAATCACGCATACACACTACAAGAGAGACACAGATATATCGTGGTTCACCCCAAGATGGGTTATGTCCACACTGAAGTTGCCAGTCTTTATTATTATACCGTCCAACAAAGTGAAGGGATACAACCTGCAGTACAGCAGCTGCACTTCCTCTTCACTATCTCACAGTCTCTCTTCTTGATCTCAGAGATCTTTACAATGCATAAAACCTAATACATCAACCCTAGCCATGTTACAATGTCTCTCTTTTATAAGGGAAATACAATGGGAAAATACCACAAGTTACCCAAAACCATGGGCCCAAAAATTGTTGGCGAAAACAGCCCCAAGATAAGGGAATGAGTGTACAGTCCTCTAAGGTGCACGGATGAGAATTTATCATCTATGAGACTGGAAGATCTGGCTCCACAGCTAACAAGAGGATCATTGTTGAATACCTTCATGCACACTTAGAGATTGGCCTATCCCATTTTGTATGTGTCGTTGCATGTATGTCGTTACTTGCATGTTGTTACTCCTGGATGTTGCAAATATGTCATGGTTTTGGAATGCTTAAGCATTTGGCATTCAATTGATGCTCAAGCATAGGACAAGATAAGCGCCAATAGATATTTTCTAGGTTAGCAGGTGTTGGATTTACTTCTTCTTCTCTATCTACTTTCCTTGGGGCTGACCTAGGTTCTGTGAGTTTCTTCCTATAGTCTTGAGTCCAACAAAATCCCCTTCACTGGACCTTTCGGCATTAACCTGTGAGCAAGCTGAAGTCTCACCCGAAGCGAAGATGGGTGGTTAGAGAATCAGGTTTATGTAACCTGATGACATGTGGTTATGTTATGTGAACCGATGTGCGTAGCTTACTCAACATCTACTTCACAGATCATGACCAACAGGTATATGCACACTTCACATATCTCAACAATGTACAAGTATCTGTGCACTTCGCATATCTCAACAACCTACTGGTATCTGTGTAATTCGCATATCTCAAAAACCTACAAACTCCATTGAATTGTTGTTACTTTGATTCTATGACTACGCATTTACCATACTTAACATAACTTCACAATGTTCACACATGCATGTCCCGGTACGTATCATATTATTCTCATTCACATTCATATGAAAACAAATATATAAGCGTAAATGTTCATGAACATTCAATATAACAGAAATCCATACACATAACACAAGTATTTACGTGGTTCACCCCCCAGATGGGTGCTACGTCCACGGGAACTGTTCTTATATTTCTTGGAAGGGGTTAACAGTTCCAGTCTGCACACTAAGCTGTGGACTCTTATCTACAATAGATCTCTACACACATAGATGTAGAGTCTTTTTCCTCTCTTAGACCTCCCAAAATCTAACATAAGTCTAAAATCTAAGCCTTACAAATCTCTAACCCTTCCTTATACAAAATTCCCCTTTTATAGATTGTACCCAAAGGTCACATGTTTACAATAACTATGGTCCAACCCCCATAGTACCCTTAAACCCAAAATGGCATGGCCCTCATGTTGACATGCTTTGTCTTTACTTCGTTGGAGCTTTCATGTCCTTTTGCGCTACTTCCTCTGGCTCTAACGCTTCTTTGACAGTCGCAGTTCTAACCACGTGGCTCTAACGCTACAGTGGCATGTCCTTTGCACCATTCTGTCTCTTTACTCTTCGCTCCTATATCTGACAGTCCTCCGCTTCATTAAAAACCACTCCAACTACTTCGCTGGTCCTTAGTACTTCACATTTACTAAGGGGACTGTGAAATTAAAGCACATCAGATCTAATGAACAAGTAAATCAATTACAAGGTGAAACTCAAAAAATATGTGTAAATTGTGCAAAAGTCTTGCAGCAATGCTCTATTAAACTCATAATGGTAGAATACAATACAATACAGTAACAATGACTGAGCAATTCGAATTAGCTAAGGAGGTCATTCTAATATACTGCATGGTCTAGCTTGGCTCCACCTAGGAGTCGTCATCATCAGATCAGTGGAGCCATCAATGCACAAGTAATGGTCAACCAGGTGTCAAAATGAGTCTAACTGAGTGTGGTAGGTGTAACTGGCACATGTAGGCACTAACTGAATGAAGGAGGCTCAGTGGAGGGCGCATGAGGATCTAACTGGAGTCAGAATAGGAAGTCTATGTGAAGAACCTGCAATAATTAATTAATGCAAATACATGAGATATTAGAAATAATAGAACTCAGAATCACTTTTATATTGATCACGGGCCACTTCAAGGGGGCAACCTCCTTTGAGCAAGCTCAATACAATTAACTTCACGGTGCCTTCATAGGCCTCAACACACACTTATATACTAAGTCTAGGCACCAATACCATGGGTCAATACTATGTGTCAATACAAACCATGGGCTAAGTCTAGGCGCCAATACTATGAGTCAAAACCATGGGACCTATAATACTATGGGACGACTTACAAAGCATATGCGTCCAATACTATGGGTCAATACTATGGGCTAATATAAACTATGGATCAACAAATACTACGGGACGACTTACAAAGCATATGCGTCCAACAACAATATACTAACAAAGTAAAGACATGGGTTCCTAACATCCCCTCTCCCTTAGAAAAAGCTTTGTCCTCAAAGCTTTAGATGTGGAAATTGATGCAGAATCTGAAGGAGTGGGTCCCCTGTAGCATCCTTGGGTTGCATTCCAAGCCACTGGCGCCTTTGGAGTTTCAGGGAGGATTGCATGGAAGGCTATAGATGAAGAAGAACCATATCAGCGATGTGAAAAGTGCGCTTAGAACGGTGCTGATCGGCTTGTTGTTTCAGTCGAATTCTTGCCATGTGAAAATTGTCCTGCAGAATGAGAAGAAGCTGATCACGGTTTCAAAGAATTGAGTCAATTGCCTGAACTGGGGAGCTGCTGAAGGTGTATGGAAGAAGAACTGGTGGTGCATGTACAAAGACTGCTTCATATGGTGTCCTTTGAGATGTGGTACTATACCACTGGAGCGCTTCTAGGAAATCCATTGAAGTAGTTGTCCAAATCTGTGGAGGGATGGGTAAGGGTTCAAGCAGTCCTGAAAGGAGGGTCGTTTCACCCTTGTTGACTTGGAAAGTATCACAGTCAACCACCATTCATTGAATTGTCCTTTTGAGTCCCTGCCAAAAGAAGTTACATTGTTCCTGGTCATACATTTTGAGGAACCCAGAGTTCCCTACTGATGAAGAAGCATGGAGTTCATAGAAGAGATAGCCCCGTTGAACAGATTGCAACCAATTTGGAACAAGTAGAGAAATAGTTGTAAGAGAAACTGGATCATCAAATGTGCGAGGAGGAGCATCTTCCACCATATTGTCCTTACCCTTCTAGTAAGTGGTCGCATAGTCATAAACCATGAGTTGGATAACCCATTTCAGGTGTGTTGGGGAGGAGACCCATTCTTCCAGGAAAGTTTCCAGACTCTGGAGATCAGTCTTGATGCAGAAATAATTCCCCAATAGGGATGGCTGCCACTTCTGGACTGTATGCAAAATAGTCATCATTTCCTGCTGAGAGATAGATGTGGCTAAATTCTTACCGGAAAGGTGTCTTGAAGGCAACAAGCTCATTGGTTTAGCAAAGACACCTGCATATCTATCTAAGGAAGTAGTGGAGACTGTTGATGGGTGCATCTGAATGGAATGGAGCTGAGCGATGACACCATGTGAATTCTTCTTAAGTATTTTTTCTAGGCGATGTGAATTGATGATGCAGAGAGATTCTGGTTGTAAGCCCATAAATTTGTGTTGAGCCCCATTGATTGAAAACTGCATCCAAAGTTCAGCAAAATCCCATAAGATGGGGCCAAGTGTGCGTAACCATTGAACGCCCAAAACCACATCACATCCGACTAAGGACAAGGCAAACATGTGAGAGCGCAGGTTATAATCTTCCATAGAGATACGCACATTATGACACTTCCCCTTGCAAGGTAAGGTGCCCCATTGGCAACCATGACTTCAAAGTTGGAGCAAGGATGGACAAAACAATCAACCTGTTTGGCAATCCGAGGATCAATGAAGTTACGAGTACTACCAGAATCAATGAGTATGGTAAGAGGGAGCTTCTTGAAGTATCCCTTGACTTGCATTATTTGTGGGGTGGTGATGCCGGTTACAGCATGGAGAGAGATCTCGGGTGGGTCATCCTAAGATGGGGTGTCAACAGGTGGGTGTTGAATGTCGACCTGATCATCTACTGTATCTGGAGCTTCTTCATCAAGTTTTGAGACAGGTGGAGAAGCCACATCCAAGAGATAGAGCTTTTGTTGAACACATCTATGTCCCCGAGTGAATTTCTCATCACAATTATAACAAAGCCCTTTTTGTCGGCGTGCCTGCATCTCTATTTCAGACAATTTCTTGATAGGAGTTGGTTGAGTAGTAGGCGTGATGGGAGGTCGTTGGGAACCCATATTTCTGAAGGGAACAAAGGTGGGTTTGGAGCATTGTTGAGTTGTGATCTTGTCCTCAACCATCTTAGCCAACCCAAGGACTTCCATCATTGTGTTGGGAAAAAACATTTTGACCTCTAAGCAGATTTCATCCTTGAGATCACTAATAAAACAACTCCTGTAGAATTCATCGGACAATCCTTCTATGTGATTGGCTAGTTTCTCAAATTCCGTCTGATACTCTCTCACTGTGCTAGTTTAGTGAAGTTTAGTGAGTGCTCCTGTGAAGTCGTCAAAAGAACTAGGACCAAATCGTGACAAAAGGAGTTGGCAAAAATCTGTCCAGTTTGGCTCGGGATGAGCTTTGATGTACCAATGGTACCATTGAAGGGCTTCATGTTCCAAATGAAATGATGCAAGTGGAACTTTCTGAACATCAAAAGTATTATGCAGACTGGAATATTTTTCTACTCGGTATATACATCTAGTCGGACCAGTACCATTGAAGCGAGGAAAATCAAGCTTCGGCCCATGAAAATTGCTGGAAGAAGAGAACCCGGTGGCTGCAAAAGATTCTGGCTATCGGTTATTGTTCATGGCTGAATGCTGAAGATGGAGGCTGAGAAATTTTTCATCCAGATCTTGGAGTTTGGTTTGGATGGCTGCAAGTGCTTCCTCCATGGTGTTTTCTCCTGTGCGAGTGACAACCATAACCAGTAAATATATTTTTTTTTTGTGGGGGGGGGAATGGATAGAAAAACACAAACACAAGCTTATTTAGTAAGGGGAAATTTGGATTTGGAAAAAAATCGGAGGGGTAATTGGGGTTTGACTAGGTTTTCGACACTTTCTGAGGGACAGGGAAGCAAAAAATGGGGATTTCAGAAGTGGGAACTCTATGGTAAAATTTGAAGGCAATCGGGTGAAAATTGAAGAAGTTATGGCAAACCCTAAAAACAGACAAATGTGGGATTTCTGGTCTTGGGAAGTGGAATTTGGGATAGGCTCTTCAGCAATGAAATACGTAGAATGGGATTGCAGGGATGTCAGTGAAGTTTCAGGGAAAACAAAGTTGAAATAAGGGAGATATGGGCGAAAAACAGAATTTTATACCCCCATTTTTTTTTTGGAACCAGAAATGGATCGGCAACAGCGGCGTAGAAGGGATCCAAAATAGATGGATCTGCAACGGCATGGAAGGGATTGAAAATGGCTGGATCTGAAACGGCGAATGGATCTGGAACGACTTTCAGAATAGATCTGAAATTGCTGGATCTGGAGCGGAAGTGATTGGCAACAGTTTAACTGAAAATAGATATGGACCCCAGGTATGTACGGCTTCCTAACAGTTCAGGTGTTTCACTCAGCCACCAATGATGTCTGACGGCTTGCGTATTGGGGCAGTACCCCTCACTACACGACTCAGGTAAAACTGATAACCACTTTGCCACCAACGACAGCTCTTGGTTTACCTCATGATTGGGAACTAGTCAATCAGGTAGGGGTCGTTGCCCTTTTCGTTGGCAGGTCCTCTCAATGGGCCAGCTACTTTGGGGTTCCTGTGGTACTCCTCACAATGAGTTTTAGGGCTTATGCCCAAGTACTTCCCACAGTTAAGCAAATAGGGATTATTCCCAAATCCGAAGATGCAACAGATGCGAAAAAAAATTTGGCAGAAATTCCACCCAATGAGCCCAAGAAAGTGCTCTGATACCAGATGTGAAGAACCTGCAATAATTAATTAATTCAAATACATGAGATATTAGAAATAATAGAACTCAAAATCACTTTTATATTGATCATGGGCCACTTCGAGGGGGAAACCTCCTTTGAGCAAGCTCAATACAATTAACTTCACGGTGCTTTCATAGGCCTCAACACACACTTATATACTAAGTCTAGGCACCAATACCATGGGCCAATACTATGTGTCAATACAAACCATGGGCTAAGTCTAGGCACCAATACTATGAGTCAATTCCATGGGACATATAATACTATGGGATGACTTACAAATCATATGCGTCCAATACTATGGTCTAATATAAACTATGGATCAACAGATACTACGGGATGACTTACAAAGCATATGCAGCCAACAACAATATACTAACAAAGTAAAGACATGGGTTTCTAATAGTCTAGTCTCACTGGAGGTCCAACAGAGTGATACAAGCAGTTAGGAGTCAATCTAGCCTTAAATCAAGGAAATACAACTAGCTAACTAAAGTGAACTGAGTGATAGGTGAAGAAGGACGCCTTTATCAAGTGGTAGGTGAGAAGTGGGAGCCTTCCTACCTAGGAGGGCTAAAACTCTATGGAAAGAAGCTCTTAGGTGCTAGCATACTAGGGACTAGGTGCTGGAGGCATCAAACTGGTGACTGGGATGCATGTGGATGCATGCAAATTCATGCAAAGTACATAACTGAATGATGATATATCCTAAAACCCCCCCCTCAAGCTATACTATGATGTAAAAAATAATAACTGAATAGGGCCCTGGTTACTGAGACTAAAGGTCACCCCGATACAATAATCCAAAAATGCTAGAAATAAATCTAAGTGAGGAAAGAGGGAAAACCCAATGGGAAGAAATCCCCCCCTCAAGATGAACATAGAAGGATCTAATCTGTCTCCACCATGATGGAACTCACCCCTAACAGTGAACAGAGGTAATAGAACTTCTTCTCAGTTAAGCTCTTGATGAAGATGTCTACAATTTGCTCATCGGTAGGTCAATATTGCAAAACAATGGTACGGTCATGCACAAGATCTCGGATGTAGTGCATGTGGATCTTGATGTGCTTGGTCCTCTATCTTTGAACTGGCTCTGTCAAGATCTTGATATCACTTTTATTGTCACAAAAAATGATATTCGAAGTAGTACTACCAATATCAAACTCTCAAAAAATACCCTACAACCAAACTACCTGAATGCAAGCATTGACTGCTCCTCGATACTCTGCCTTTGCTGAAGATAATGTAATGGCTGCCCGCTTTTTGCTTGACCAACAAATAGGCCCATTTTCAATCATGAAAACATAACCGAAAGTGGACTTCTAATCAATACTATCACCCACCCAATCTGAATCTGTATACCCAATCAAATCTAGCTCACAATCTGCAGCATAGTGTATGCCAAAGTGTCGAGTACCCTACACATAGTGTAAGATCCTCTTGGCTTCCCACCAATGGAGTTCATGGGGCTATTTCATATATATTGATACAACACTCACGGCATAAGATATATCAGGCCTTGATTGTGTCAATTAAAGTAGAGAACCGATCAACTAACGATACAATGTAGAATCTGCAAGCAGTGTAGAATCTCCCTCCTCAATACTGATTCCTAAGAGGAATGGGAAGGAGGATGCCTTAAATTATGACATGTTGAACTTGTTTAATAGGTTTGAAATGTATTTTTGCTGAGATATGCTAATCCCATCAAAATTTTGTGCAATCTCAAGCCCCAAAAATTGTTTTAGCAAGCCCAAATCGCTCATGTCAAAAGCTAGATTTAAAGCAGTTTTTAACCTGTCAATTGAACTGAGAATGCTACCAATTGTCAGAAGATCATCAACATAAAGAACTATAATCATAAAATTACCTTCAGTTTTTTGTAGGTACACATTTTGATCTGATTTTCACCTTTTGAAGTTTTGCGAGAGAAGGAATGAGTCCATCTTAGCATACCAAGCTCTTGGGGCCTGTTTTAAGCCATACAATGACTTCTTCAATCTGCATACTAACTTTGGATCTGACATATATCCTTTTGGCTGCTTCATATATATTTCTTCTTTCAGATCTCCATGGAGAAATTCACTCTTCACATCCATATGGTGCACTTCCCAGTGCTTGGATGCGGGAATAGCTAAAACAAGATGGATCGAATCCATCTTTGCAACCGGTGCAAAGGTCTCAGTGTAGTCCACTCCTTGGACCTGGGAGAAACCTTTGGCAACCAATCGAGATTTTTATTTTCAATTTGATCCATTAGCGGAAACATTTGTGCGGTAGACCCATTTACATTGGACTAATTTCCTCCCAGGTGGAAGAGAAACTAGCTCCCATGTAGCATTCTTTTGAAGAGAACTGTACTCTTCATCCATGGAGGTTTGCCATCTCAGATCTCAGTGGGAATGATAATATGATTTAGGATCTAAACCTATCATCAAAAATCATTTCTCATATAGAAAAGGATCGGAGAACGAAAGATCCATATCTGCTCTTTGAAAGTCTGCTCAAGTCCTCCTTGGATCAGCAGGATTTCCAATGTTTTGACTAGCAGAATTGAGTGTATTTTGGGCCCACTTTGGAAAGTGTTGGGCCACAACTAGATCAACCTATGAACCTAATATATCATGTTCATCAAATTCTGATAAAATATTAGAAATATCAGAACCAATACTTTCATCATCTTCTTCAAATTCTTCATCTTGTGGAGGTGGCAAATCGGCAGTTTCTTCCTCGACTAGTTCTAGATTTTGAAGCGGTTCTTCAAATCAGACACTTCGCTCAATGAATATCTTTTTGGATCTGATATCCATGAGTTTGTAGGAATTTGATTCTTCAACATATCCCAATAGGATGCATTCAACACTTTTCGGATCCAAAGATCTTCTCTTTTTCGATGGAATTCTAGCCCAAGTGGTTGAGCCAAAAACACGGAAATTTGACACATCAGGTTTGTGACCTGTGTAAGCTTCGAAAGGTGTAATATCAGTCAAATATGAATGTGGAAACCTATTTTGAATGTATGCAACAATATTCATGGCCTCATCCCAAAGGTTTTCAGCCAAACCTTTTGATTCAATCATATAGGTTGCCATCTCTTTCAGTGATATGTTCGTCCTTTCCACTACACCATTCATCTATGGTGTGTAGGGAACTGTGTGCTGGATATAAATGCCGCTTTAAGCACAAACTTGCAGCAGCTCTGATTTTATATATTCACCTCCATTATCATATCTAAGAGCCTTTATCTTCCTCTCGGTGGCAGTCTCAACAGAAGCCTTAAAAAACTTGAATTTTTCTAGTACTTCTGACTTGTTTTTGAGAAAGAAAACCCATGTAAATCTAGAGAAGTCGTCGATGAATGTCAAAACATACCTTGAGCCATTCATGGATATTCTTGGTAGTGGACCATTGATATCAGAATGTATCATCCCTAAAATTCCAGAAACTCTGCTAGCTTTGCCTTGGTCAAATTTGTGCTCGGGATGCTTCCCAATGATGCAACCTTTGCATATTCCCTTCGAGGATTTGATCGTCGGAAGACCATCAACCATGGAATTTTTCTATATCAGCTGCAAATATTTATAATTTAGGTGTCCAAACCTCTCATTCCATAGCCTACTGACCTAATTGCCATTAGTTAGAAGAGCAGTGGGCTTGTCATGCGGCAAAAAGTGTGAAAATTCATATGCTTTTGAAGCATGATTTGATTTTCCGACCGCAATAATTCTTCCATTTTGAATATCAGAAATTTCAACTTTGTTAGGGAAGAATACAACTTTCTTTTCTGAACCAGTGTGTGTAATCTGATAAACATAAAGAATATTCGAAGCTAAGGAAGGAACATAGAGAACATTGTGAAAACTGCCATGCTCTAAATGAATGGTTCCTTTGCCCTTTCAAGAGACCTGAGAGCCATCTCCCATGTGGATGGAGATGGTCATATTTGGATCAAATTCTGATAGAAAATATTTATTTGCAGCCATGTGGTTCGAAGCTCCAGAATCAATGAGTAGAGTGGAGGAATTTGAAATAGTTTCCATGAGTGCATGCCCTCTTTCGGGATGATCATTTTTGTCCTTCTTCCTTGCACCGTCGAGAAGGTTTATGTTGTTTTTCTCCAAGAGAAGGGCCATATGATCTATGGTCTTCTTCATGCATGAGCTTTCAGGATGATATCCCTTGCTGCAATAAGAACATTTATATTTCTCTTTGCCCTCTTTCCCTTTTTTCTTGTTTTTTGAACCGGATGGCTCATCTGCTTGCTTGTTTTTCTCTCTTTGCTTAGACGGATCAAACTTTGGCTTCTCTTTCTTTTGCTTCCCTTTTCCATTCATAACTTTAGATCATCCAACAAATAATGCTTGGTCTTTGGAGCATATGGACCCCATTTGAATGATTTTATCATGCTCCTTCGTCACGGATTCAATGAAGGCACTTAAGGTAGGCATTTTCCAATTCATAATTGTGAGCTTTCCGGAATTGAATGTAGAGACAAATACCGAATAATATTTACCAAGTTTTGAGAGAATAGAAAGAATCAACTATTTATCTTCCTTTACAACTCTACTTTCCTTCAATAGCAATACCAAGTGTTAAATTTTCAGAATTTACTTCATTATGATCTAGGATCTTAACTAAGAGAACAACATGTACAGCATATCTACAGCATATCAATCATGGAGACAATAATGCAAGCACACAAGAGACACAAAGATTTACTTGGGGAAAACCATAAAGGTGAAAAACCCCAATAACTTCCTCAGAGATAGATAGAGCAATGATACAACCAACCAAGAGAGATAGCCATAACCTAGCAGCAGATCCTCCTCCTTCATAAGTGCGCCACTCCTCCTTGAGTGCATGTGTGAGAAGTGAATGAGCAAATAGAGTGCCTCCCGCACTCTATTTATACTTGACTTGACTTGCCTTTTTACCTAACTCATGTAGGCTCGAACTTTACCACATAACATAATGCTGAGTGGGCCGACCCCCAATAGGGTGGTCTAATAACCCTTTGACCCACATGGCCGACCCCCAATAGGGTGGTCTAATAACCCTTTGACCCACATGACTTATACAGGGCCGACCCCAAATAAGGTGGTCTAATAACCCATCAAGTATAAGTTACGACACTTACAATATAAATGACGACACTTCCTTATAGAGGAATAATACCATCTCTATAGGAATACAATATACATATATGTGAAATACATTCCGAAGTTACATATACATCAACACTCCCTCTTAACTAGGAAGGTATTTCTCAGCACAGTTCTTCTAGCACAAGTCATCTTCTCTGGATCATCGTCACTAGATAATCGTCATCGAGTCATCATCGTCGTCACTGCTGCTGCTATCTCAATCAATCTCTGAATCTACTCGTCATAGGAGGTTCTACAGAGCCAGTCCTTTTTCATACTGGATGTAGGCCCACCACCTGCAGGTCTTTGTCATCACTTGCCATACTGTGGAATCCTCAGGACTTATTACGTGCGTCACAAAACCTCGAAAGAGCATCCCAGGATGTTACGGGTACACAACTCCGACCTTTAGGATCTCATAGGGAGCTATTACATGTGACCCCACCACAAAACCTCGCAAGAGCATCTCAGGATGTTACGGGTACACAACTCCGACCTGAAATCTCCCAAGGCACAAATTACATGTGGTCCACCACAAAACCTCGCAAGAGCATCTCAGGATGTTACGGGTACACAACTCCGACCTGAAATCTCCCAGGGCACAAATTACATGTGGTCCACCACAAAACCTCGCAAGAGCATCTCAGGATGTTACGGGTACACAACTCCGACCTGAAATCTCCCAGGGCGCTATTACATGTGGTCATGGAAAAACCTCGAAAGAGCATCTCAGGATGTTACGGGTACACAACTCTGACCTGAAATCTCCCAGGGCCCAAATTACATGCCATAGGACAAAACCTCGCAAGAGCATCTCAGGATGTTACGGGTACACAACTCCGACCTGAGATCTCCCAGGGCGCTATTACATGTCCTCCCAGAGAAATGTCTCGAAAGAGCATCCCAGGCTGTTACGGGTACACAACTCCGACCTATAGGATCTCCCAGACATGCTCATCTGCACAACATGATCCACGGCCATAGAGTATCAACCTGATACTCACCATACATCATCCTGATGTACTCATGATCGTCCTGATCATCATCACTGCAACGTCCTGCTGCATGTCATCTGGAGCAACATCCTGAAGCTCATCATCCATGATCATCCTGATCATCACTGCAACATCCTGCTGCATGTCATCTGGAGCAACATCCTGAAGCTCATCATCCATGATCATCCTGATCATCACTGCAACATCCTGTTGCATGTCATCTGGAGCAACATCCTGAAGCTCATCATCCATGATCATCCTGATCATCAATGCATCCACCTGATGCATACCTAGTATCTACCTGATACATATCATCATACATGATCCACCTGATCATCAATGCATCCACCTGATGCATACCAAGTATCTACCTGATACATGATACATATCACTATACATGATCCACCTGATCATCAATGCATCCACCTGATGCATACCAAGTATCTACCTGATGCATGATATATATCACCATACATGATCCACCTGATTATACAATGTATCCACCTGATACATATACAGATACATGGTCCAAGCATCCAACATGATGCACATACATACATAAATGATCCAACTGATCATATCCAGCATCCAATATGATGCGTACATACATACATAAAAATGATCCAACTGATCATATCCAGCATCCAACATGATGCGTACATACATACATAAAAATGATCCAACTGATCATATCCAGCAGAAACCAGAACATCATCCTGATGCCCATTATCCAGCGCTTACATCCACAGCCATGTGAAGGATCCTCCTTCCAACATGCTTGGAATGGCTTCAGCAAATGTGTCCATCACTTCTTCCTCGAAGTGTCCTCGATCTGAAGAACGCCAAGCCTCTCTCTGAAGTACTCGAACTTTACTATGGCTAGTGGCTTCGTCAGCACATCTGCAATCTGCTCATCCATCGCAACATATAGAAGCTTTACAGCTCCTCTCTGCACCATATCCCTGATATAGTGATATTTGATCTCTATGTGTTTCGACCTGTCATGAAACACTAGGTTCTCGGACAGCTTCACACAACTCTGGTTATCACTGAAGATACCAGTAGCCTCCAACGGGAGATCAAATAACTCAGACAGTAGCTTCCGTAGCCATACTGCCTCACAACTAGCTGAACAGGCTGCAACATACTCTGCCTCAGTTGTGGTCAGTGCTACACAGGACTGCTTCCTGCTAAACCAAGAGATCACACCTGATCCCATACTGAAGCAACACCCAGATGTGCTCATCCTATCCGCAGCACTGCCAGCCCAATCTGAATCAACATAACCCTACAGGTTAAACTTTTGATTCACCTCATACCTGAGCCCATAATCCATTGTACCCTTCAGGTACCTCAGAACATGCTTTACAGTAACCAGGTGAACACTCCTTGGATCTGTCAGGAACTGGCTCAATGTGTTCACAGCAAAGCAAATATCTGGTCTCGTGTTCATCAGGTACATCAAGGACCCAATCATCTGACGATACATGGAGACATCAACCAGCTCAGATGAAGCATCACATAGAAGCTTCATATTCGATGCCATAGGTGTGGCCATAGCCTTGCAGTCCATCATCCTGAACCTCTTCAGGATCTCTACTGCATACTTCCCTTGTCCAAGGAAGATTCCATCACTCTGCCACACCTCCATGCCAAAAACAAATAGTGCATCATTCCCAAGTTCTTCATCTCGAACTCAGTAGTAAGCTTCCGTTGCGTGTCGGCAATCAATCTATTTTCACCTGTAACAAACAGGTTATCTACATACAAAAGTAGTATCACTAGATTTCCTTCCTCAACCTTGTAGAAAAGGTTGTAATCCGCTTTATTCTGGGTAAAGCCCAAACTGGATAGAAAGCTATCTATCCTACCATACCAAGTTTTGCACACATATCTGACTACACCATGCTGTCTTAAAATCCATCTGGTGCATCTTCTATTTCATCACTTTTATATTTCTCAATGCTGCCATCTGCAATATGCTTGATCAGATAGTTCCATTTGGAAGTCATAACAAACTTCCCTTCATGTCTTGGGACTGCAACCCAAACATCATTCTTCATGATCGACGGATCATGGCATTCCATTTCTTCATCCCAGATCTTGGGAACTTCAATATCTTCAATAGATATCTTTGTTGCTGGAACAAATGTTGTAGTCCTTTTGTAGGTAAAGATATACGGTCTTTCCTACAAAACAAGTTAAATTGAATGATTAGAAACATCTCATAGTTTTCAGAACAAATTCTTACACATAAAGAAATATGTCATACAGTCATGCAATTATCTTAGCCAATGCTTCAATACAACATTTATCCATATCCCATAACTTTCTAGATGCCTTCCAATCTCTACCAGAACATTGTTAAGAGTGTGCACAACTCCCAACATGTCAGCAAAGAGGTTTCATTCTAGATAAGTAGCAATGGAATGTTGTACAGTGCCATAGGCCACTTACCCATGTATATTAGTAGTATACTGTTCATCAATGCAACTATACATATCCTAAGTCTAGGAACATGAGCATATACATCATTGAACAATTTTATTTAAACAAACAAATATGCAATAAATTAAAATACTTATCTTTGTTTGTTCGTTGGGTGGACTCCCTCTGAGTCTTTGCTTTCTTGCAGGAGCTGCTGGAGTCCTAATCTGCAGTAGCTTCTTCTACACCTTTCTGTTGTGGAATGTAGAAAGATGGTCAACTCCCTCTGAATATCTGCATTCTTGCAGAAACTACTGAAGTGTACTCCCTCTTGATCTTTGCTCCCTGGATTACCTGTCCTTGAACTTATATACATTCTCGATCCCTATGCATGCTTGTTAGTATCATCATTGTGTTATCCTCTAGGTCTAATATAAAAACATACATTCATTAGTATACTATTAAAACACAATAATCTCAAGCATGTATAGTCATGATCATTTCAAACAAAAATAGTAAGCATTATTATTCAAGGTTTATGCAGGATTCTTATGGTTAGTCGAATCATAAGAAACATAACATATCTAAACCTATAATTACTCAAACCTATGACTCTTCAGGTTAGTTGAATCATCAATCAAGATAACAGATATAATATGCATAAAACCTGTGATTATTCAAAGCTATACCTTCATGATTCTTCTGGTTAGTCATATCATCAATTAAGGTAAGAAACATAATATGCATACAACCATGATTATTCAAACCTATGACTTCATGAATAATCATTATCAACAACAGTATAAGATTCTAACACAAGGTAGGATTCTTAACTTGATATAGGAAAAACATACCTGGATTAGCATGCTAGCTATTTATGTTTGACATACTCACATGATGTCTTCTTGTTCTTCTTCAATGACTTGTGCTAGTATCCTGTATATCTCATAGGTTAACTATTACAAAACCAAGTTATACATACCTCGTAAATGGATCTTCTATGAGATCCATGACAATGGATGAATCTTTGTCCTCATGTTATCATGATCATATGTTCTTGGACCAGAACATGATTTGTCTTTCTTGGTGTACCTTTTCATGTTAGTAGACAACATAAACCTCATACAACACCATAATACATTAGTACAATCATAAGTGTCAACACCCTAACCAATGAATATCTTCTATCATGCATTCATAATTTTGTTAAGGTGATACAACAAATCTAAAATCAAAATTGTACTAACCGTAATAACATGAAGACAAACATACCATAAACTTAATCATGGACAAATATCAAAACATACCTCGATGAGTCATACCTGTCGAGATCGCTTGTAATCTTCTTATGTAAGGCCTTAGCCTCATCTCCCTCTGAAACAGGAACTTCTTCACCTATGTAGGTGACCAATCCATTTTCTTCTAGGATTAACCCAATCCACTTGATGTGCAAGAACTGGACCTGGAGCTGGATATGGGTTTGTCAGAGAAACCCCAAAAATTCAAACTTTGAATTTCAAACTTCCGAAAGGATAGAAATATGCGCCTTGATGAGCTGATCAAATTGGTATATTCATAATTTGAAAACTGCAAAGTTTCACTCCTCAATTTTGCCTTTGAAACTTCTGGATTCACTGGACGTGACCCTGAACTGGGGTTTGATGAATCCCACTCTTTTTCCCAATCAAAAGGTTTGATCCAAAGCTCTAAGCTTCTATTTTTCTGAAGAGCTTCCAGCCGTGGTCTCAGATTTCGAAAATTCCCATTTTTACAGAAGCCCTAATTTTCCACTTTCCTGATCAAAGTCCCGAACTAGGGTCTGATCAAGCCCGGCCTTCTTCCCAACCAAAAATTCTGATTTTGGTCTCTAAATTTTTATTTTGATGAGTAGCATTCAGCCGTGGTCTCCGATTACAAAAATTCCAACTTTCTTCAAAGCCCTAAATTCCGGAAGCCATGAATGAAGGTACCAAAAAATAATTCTGTTTTGACAGAAATATGTACCTGATTGTTTCTGGTGTAACTCCGAAATTTTTGATCCACAGGGTCTGAAAACGTTTCCTGAGATATCCTGACCTGTTATCTTTCCATCCTGACAGGTCTTACCTCAATTGGATTTTCTGAGAGAGACTTATGCCAAATGTCGCAACGTGACCTGTTTATGGGATAAAACAGTAGAGCGAACTTGTACGGCGTGCCACGTGTCACTGGTTCAACTTCGGCCTCTGAAAACGTTTTTTGAGATAGTACATTCTGTGTACTACCTGTCACTTTTCACGAAATTTCATTTGGAGCTTCCTAGCCCAAGTTATGACCTTTTTCCCAAGGTCACCTGATTTTGACTCAGATCTGGAAGAGGCAGAAACCCTATATTGCACAGATCATAAATCACAAAGTACAACGAATTAGAGGTTTTCCTTTGGACACAAGGTACCTGGATATTTAATCTTTGTCCTGTAACAATTTCAGATCCGAAAACTTCACCAAAACGGATTTATAGCTAAATTTCTACGATGACTGGTTTTTTTCTATATCAAGCCCTAGCATCGTAAGTGCAACAAGTGTCATACATGCCATATCATGCCTTCTTTCAGGCTAGCTCTGATACCATGTTAAATTTTCAGAATTTACTTCATTATGATCTAGGATCTTAACTGAGAGAACAACATGTACAGCATATCTACAGCATATCAATCATGGAGACAATAATGCAAGCACACAAGAGACACAAAGATTTACTTGGGGAAAACCATAAAGGTGAAAAACCCCAATAACTTCCTCAGAGATAGATAGAGCAATGATACAACCAACCAAGAGAGATAGCCATAACCTAGCAGCAGATCCTCCTCCTTCATAAGTGCGCCACTCCTCCTTGAGTGCATGTGTGAGAAGTGAATGAGCAAATAGAGTGCCTCCCGCACTCTATTTATACTTGACTTGACTTGCCTTTTTACCTAACTCATGTAGGCTCGAACTTTACCACATAACATAATGCTGAGTGGGCCGACCCCCAATAGGGTGGTCTAATAACCCTTTGAACCACATGGCCGACCCCCAATAGGGTGGTCTAATAACCCTTTGACCCACATGACTTATACAGGGCCGACCCCAAATAAGGTGGTCTAATAACCCATCAAGTATAAGTTACGACACTTACAATATAAATGACGACACTTCCTTATAGAGGAATAATACCATCTCTATAGGAATACAATATACATATATGTGAAATACATTCCGAAGTTACATATACATCAACACCAAGTGCTTGAATTTGGTGAAGAAATCATTGATGGTCTCGAAATTTTCAGGATTCAAGGAAATCAATTCATTTTCCAATTGAAAAGACCGCATCTTATCTTGCTTTACAAAAAGCTTTTCGAGTTTCTCCCATACTTCCTTTGGATTAGTCAATCCACTGAGGTGAAAGTGAAGATCCTTGGAAATATTGAGGCAAAGAAGACCATATGCTTCATCCAATTTGTTGAAGTGCTTGGATTTCTCAGTGAGTGTATTTGGCTCAACTTCGAGGCCCATGGTGACTCTGTAGTACCCTTTTGAGTGCAACATAATCTCCATTTCATTCTTCCATTCAAAATAATTGAAGGGAGTGAGAAGCTTTGAAGAAGAAGAATCCATCTCAATGATAGTGAATGCTAATGGAGCAGTTATAAAACCTGTGGATCACAATAAAACAAGAACAATAAGGTCGAACAATCCACCCATTTTAGAGTTGCATCACACCCGACATAGGAGATCAAGCAAGCTTGATGATCCAATGATCTATATCCAGGAATTCTGTGGAAAACTCATGGCTTCTGGAGTGGATTGGAGAGAAATTTCAGTCTTGCATGCACATGAACGAATGCACATGAGATTTTGCATGCCGCTGCTGAAATATTTTTGTGAGCTCTTCACTCAATCTTCATGTAGAACACTTGCAGAAAAGAATTCTTGTCCCTTCCATGGCTCTAATACCATGTGAAATTAAAATATAGCAGATCTAATGAACAAGTAAATCAATTACAAGATAAAACGCAGAAAATATGTGTAAACTATGCAAAAGGCTTGCAGCAGTGCTCTATTGAACTCAGTATGGTACAATACAATAACAATGACTAAGAAATTCGAATTAGCCAAGTAGGCCATTCGAATATACTACATGGTGCAGCTTGGCTCCAACTAGGATTCCTCATCATTAGATCAGTGGAGTCATCAATGCACAAGTAACGGTCAACCAGGTGTCAAACTGAGTCTGTAATGCCTCGATTTTGACCCCATTGCATAAAAAGTGTAAATGATGTAATATTGTTATAAAATCATGGTGAGGAGCTCAAGGCCACGGCCCCGCCATCGATTTATTGATGTATATGGTTTACGTACTAGCCAAGCACATTGGAATTGTAAATATGCATTTTAATAAAATACCCACAACTAGCTATGCAATGCAACAAGAGATTGGGGCATGATTTTACAAGGAATTGGGAGGGAAAACATTCAAACCCTTAAGCCAATCAAGGCAAGCCAAGTGTCAATGAGAGAACCCATCAAACCCTCAACTAACCATGTTGACTTTTGTACCCAATCATTCATTTCTCCCAAAAGTTGGTTGAGGTAGTTAATGCCTTGGGGAATGAGAGGTATGGCTGTCCAAAATTCGAGTATGGGCAACCACCCTGCATGGAAAAACATGTTTGGCTTCCTTGACAAGAAAAAGAGCCATGAATTTGCTCCCCAAGCCATAACCCATCAAGGAGTTTTGCCTCTCTCACGTTTTTAGGCTGCCTGGGTGTTTTCTCTCCACATTTTTGTAGTTTTTCCTGATTTTTCTAGCTGGGAAACAAGGCGTTTTTGTGTTGCAGAGTGGTTGGGAGTATGGGAGATTGAATTGGGGTTTCAATGGGTCCGTTTTCGCCATTTAGATGCCCAAGATACCGATGGAAAATCGGATTGGTCCCCTATGGACGATTTCCTTTTCACATCCTATTTTTGGTGTGCCCACGATTTGGGAAAGTCCATGACCATCTTATTTGTAAATCCCATTGTTAAGAATGGGAATCCATGCCCAGTTTGAGTTTTTGTGTGTAAAAGAAGGTTGGGGTTGAGATGGGTTTCTATTGCTTTGGCTGTGCATAAGCTGGAATGTTCCCTTTTCCTTGTAAGAATCATGCCCAGCTCGGGGGTGGTAGTTGTGTTGAGAGAATTGATGAACACAACTGGCCTATGGTTGGGTGGAACGTTGCAGTGACATAGCTAGTTGTTTGGGGCAATTTCACCATAAAGATAAGTGTTTATCTATCTATGCATTTAATTCTACAAATGTATTAATTTGTTGACTGTGTTAAATTTAATGGCATCATGTAATGTGTGTGGATGATGTTATTCTGCTGTGCATGTTTGCTTTAAATTGCATCTGCACACATTTGATCTTTATTTGTTGTGAATTTAATGAATGGGCTAAGTTTATGTAAAAGCACCAGATTGTCATCATGTTCCCTTTCAAGAAATCGGCTAGATGGGAGGGTACGTGACAAAATCTAACTGAGTGTGGTAGGTGTAACTGGCACATGTAGGAACAAACTGAAGGAAGGAGGCTCAGTGGAGGGAGCATGAGGAGCTAACTGGAGTCAGAATAGGCAGTCTAGTCTCACTGGAGGTCCAACAGAGTGATACAAGCAATTAGGAGTCAATCTAGCCTTAAATCAAGGAAAGAAAACTAGCTAACTGAAGTGAACTGAGTGGTAGGTGAAGAAGAGAGCCTTTCTCAACTGGTATGTGAGAAGTGGGAGCCTTCCTGACTAGGAGGGATAAAACTGTATGGAAAGAAGCTCCCGGGTGCTGGCAGACTGAGGACTAGGTGTTGGAGGCATCAACTGATAACTGGGTTGCATGCAGATGTATGCATGAAAAGTACATAACTGAATGATGAGATATCCTAACAGGGATAGATCCTTATCTACCACTTCATTGTGATCCATACCATGCTCCCAGGAATTGCGGAGTTTTTTCTCTCAAAACTAGTCGATGTTAGGCCTCTCCTAACTTGTACTTTTCCATCAAAACTTCTTCTACTTGGGTCGCACCCAATAGCAGGAGAGTGCAACATCAACTAGTGTTATATATGGATGAAACTACGTAGAATTATTCTATTTTTCCACGGTTGTTATAATGGAATTAACATATGAAAGGTCCTTAATTTATATTGCTGCGAACAACCTTGAGAATATTTGATTCTCAAAGTGTTCAAGTACTCCATTCTGGGAAAGGCTGTCATCTAAATATTTGTATAAGAGAACTGATCCCTCTTGGGTTCAGGGTTGTCAATTATTGTTCAGGACAGAGTGAGAGACAGAGAATATTCAGACTTATGGTATCATTTCTTTTTTTCATAATATATAAATGTTGGATCTTGTGCTTTGAGTTTTTATTTGTGAGTAATTAGTAGCCCTGGTTAGAGAAGGAAGGGCTCCCTTCACTAACCAGGAGCTACCCCTATAGTTCATTATTTTCATCGATAGATTGATTTGCGGCTTGTTAATTCTACTAGTTTCATCGCCAGTGATTATTGTTTGTTGCATAGTTCTTTATACATGCTATTATTTGCAAATTTATAGTGATAGATGATTAATTTGTTATCACATACATTGGTTGATGTCTATTTGAGCTATTATTATTAATATTGGCTTCTTGTCATTACTATTAATTCATAGATCATAATTTTGATCATTGATTGCATGTGATTGGATTTCCCTGCAATAGATAACATATTTAACCTTTACAACAGAAGCAGTCTCTTGAAATTTGATTGAATTGTTTTTTAAATGGTTGAGTTCCATAGTTAATATTTTTCCTTCAGGGTTGTGTGGATGAGTGTGGATTATTTTTCAGATCTAGTGTACTCTCTTTTCCAGTAGTATGATTTCTATTTCCATGAATAGTGTGTCCTCAAAGTAGAAGTGTGGTTCTTCTTTCTTTTCAACGGAATGGTGAATGATTAGATTTTATTTTATGAATATTTGAGTGAATGAATTCCTTTCAATATGAGTGGATTTGAATGCTACTTTATCATATTTATCTCCATATGCATTTAGTTCTTCTTACTAGCACTAGATGGAAATTGTGTCCTACATTTACTTTGTGTTTTGAAATAAAAAGATGCTCCTGGATTTACATTTTATGTGAGTGCTATTTTGGTGTCTTTGCACACCATTAATTGTATAAAAAATCAATGATTGCATTCTAAGCGTGTTGTTGTTGAGATGGCTCCTCCTATGATGCAATTATGTCAATTTATTTGAAAATTATCATTGTATGCTTTTATAAACATCCCTACTGGAAGTTGGACATTGTTTCCTGCTACTTGGGAGAGTGCTCCTCATATCCCCAAAAGGATTTCCTTTTTTTAATATCAACTTATTTGTCCTTTAGGATTTTCATAATCTCCGTAAAAAAATAAAATGACATTAAACTATTACTTTATCAATTATTCTTTTTTGTTGTTGTATGTTTTTTCTATTGTAAGTCTAACATGTCATATTGACCATTGCTCTATAAATGCTTCCTATATTTTAAACATAACCTGATTCTTGGAGTCATTAAATTGCTTTTTGTACTATAAGTGAAAAGTACGATTATAGGTTCTTTCCACTATAAATGTCATAGTTTTGTAAAATAAATTCCCCCTTTCATTAACTTCCACCACCAATCTAGATGAGTTAAGGACCAGTTCGTCACCATTTACATATTTCATAATTTTTATTGTATTAGGACGACATTCCCTTCCTTTATTGTTGGTCCCTGCAGAACATTCAACATATGTAAAATAGATTCCTTGAAACATGTTAGTGAATATTCTTAAGTACATTATTACTGAAAATTCAAGGAAAAATTCATAGTGATTTATTTTTTATTCACCCAATTCATCCCTCTATGACTTTTCCATCAAGGTTTTATGCTCTTATGCACTTAGATTGCAAAGAATCTTATCAAGTTTCCTCAGATTTTGGCTCTTCATGACACACATTAACCAATACACATTAGTTAAACTTACATGTAATTCAAACATATTAATTTTATATTGAAATTACAAAGAACTTGCCTTCTTCACTTTTTTGTATGTGCTCCCATCATGTCAATTACATTATTTTTCCTTGATCTCTTATCAAAAAATTTCTATCAATAAACAACTTGGACCATTAAATAGAGAAGTTATTAATTATATTATACAAATAAACCACATAATTTATAGCTAAAAAAGTAGCCTGGCATATCAGTGTTCTTTATGAATTAAAACTCCACAGTGAGTGTATAGTATGTATGCACCAGTGCATCAAAAATATTTACTCACCGATAATGAAAAATAAATTTAAAAAAAAACTATATCTTTCTCGATGTGATATATTTATCTAACAACACCAATGTGACTTACTATCTATAGCACACTAAAAACTCCCTAAAAACCTTTTTTTTAAATTATAGCCAAATGGTGCACTTTTATTAAAATCACACCAATGTGTTTTATAGAACTATCCACACCGAAAACCATGAAAGTACTTTTGTTAGAAAAACAATAACATAGATATCATTTGGGATCCAATGCAATAAGTGGTTCCATTGCTTAAGATGTCCAATGTATTATATATTGAAGCACAAACCCATTAAATCTAAAGTTCCTAAAAATAAAAGTCGTAATATGAAATAATAGAGGGAGTTAGACCCTAATGTTAAATTTTGCAGCGACATAAAACAAAAGACGCAACAAGAAAGTAAGAGTTCCAATATTGAAGGTAACTATGAAAATCTTGTATTTTTTATAATTTACTCTAAATCTTAATAGGAACATAAATAAATCATGCATTAAGATCAATAGTAAGAATTTACATACTTGAAATTTCTACTATGCAGAGTTTTGTGTGATTCACCATACCTTACAAATTTTGATTCTCAAAAAAATATGGTTACTTCAAAGTACTCCCTGGTAAATCTCTCTTGAAAAAATATCCCCTTGAAATTTTGGAAAAATAACAAAATAGTATTATGTTTTCATTTTTAAAACCCTTTATTAAAATATTTTTTTAAATAGGGATTCACTTTGTTGACCAATATCTTATCACGTTCATTCATAAATGATGGTTTTTTAATTGTGAAAAATAAGGTCAAAATATTGTAGGTATTGGGGGCAGGGAGTAGGGTATGGGGGGTTTATAGGTATTGGGGGGGGGTATAAAAAAGGGTATCTAGTAAAACTAGGGAATATTTCATAAAATATGGTTTTTTAATTGGAAATATGTATTGGGAGGGGGGCTCAACAAAAGGATTTTGGTATTTAGTTATCAATATCTAGTGATATTAGGGGTATTATTTAATATCCCATCAACAAAGCATTATCGCATAGTTTCACAGAGTGAATTCCTCATGGTTTTTTGAAAAATAAATTCCCGCTCCTTTTTCAGGTCACAAAAAAAGAAAAAAAAACTAGTGCATTTTTTTCATGTTTTCCGCATACTGGTGCGCTTTAATATATAAGTGCACCAATGTGACCAAATAGAAAACACATTATTCACAGATAAATTTGTACTATTTTTTTGCATGACCAATGCACATTTAAGATATGATCGCACCGGTGCACTATGGGTTTTAAAGTGTGTTGTATGGACAAAAAGTAGGAAAATAAGCATGTAAAAAAAGGCATTTCATGTTGCAGTATGTGAGTACCAATGCACTCATAATATAAGTGGGAATTGTTGTTACTATGGTATATGAGAGCACCAGTGCGATATAGTTTGCAAAGAGCACCGAGTAAACATAAAATAGTTTTGTAAAAAAAATTCCCCCTTTCATTAAATTCCACCACCAGTCTAGATGACCTAAGGACCAATTCATCATCATCTACATCTTTCATAATTTTTATTTTATTAGAACGACATTTATTTCCCTTTCTATTGGTCCCTTCAGAACATTCAACATATTTAAAATAGATTTCTTGAAACATGTTAGTGAATATTATTAAGTACATTATTACTAAAAATTCAAAGAAAAATTCATATTGATTACTTTTTTATTCACCTAATTCATCCCTCTACGACTTTTCCATCAAGGTTTTATGCTCTTCTGCACTTAGATTGCAAAGAATCTTATCAAGTTGCCTCATATTTTGGCTCTGCATGACACGCATTAACCAATACACATTAGTTAAACTTACATAAACATATTAATTATATACTAAAATTACAAAGAACTTTCCTTCACTTTTTTGTATGTGCTCCCATCATGTCAATTATATTATTGTTCCTTGATCTCTTATTACGAAATTTCTATCAATAAACAACTTGGACCACTAAATAGAGAAGCTATTAATTATATTATACAAATAAATTACATAAGTTCCAGCTAAAAGCGTAGTATGGCATATCGGTGTGCTTTATGAATTAAAACTCCCTTGTGTGTGTATAGTATATACGCAACAATGCATCAAAAATATTTACACACTGATAACGAAAAATAAATTTTAAAAAAAATCTATATCTTTCACGATGTGTTATATTTAACCAACAACACCGGTGTGACTTACTATCTATATCACACCAAAAACTCCCTAAAACCTTTTTTTTAAATTGTATCCAAATGGTGCACTTTTATTAAAAGCACACCAATGTGTTCTATAGAACTATCCGCACCGAAAAACATGAAAGCATTTTTTTTAGAAAAACACTAACAGGGATAAAGTTTTGGTATACAATGCAATAAGTGGTCCCATTCCTTAAGATGTCCAACGTCTTATATATTGAAGCAAAAACCCATTAAATCTAAAATGCCTAAATATAAAAACCCTAATGTGAAATAATAGAGGGAGTTAAACCTATGTTAAATTTTGCATCCACATAAAACAAAAGGAAGCAACAAGAAAGCAAGGGTTCCAACATTGAAGGTAAATATGAGAATATTGTATTTTTTAGAATTTACTCTAAATCTTTATAGGAACATAAATATATCATGCATTAAGATCAATAGTAAGAATTTACTTACTTGAAATTTCTACTATGCAGAGTTTTGTGCGATTCTCCATACCTTAAAAATTTTGATCTTCTAAAAAATATGGTTGCTTCAAAGTCCTCCCCGGTAAATATCTCTTGCAAAACTCTCCCCTTGAAATTTCGGCAAAATAATGAAATAGTATTAGGTTTTCATTTTTAAAACCCTTTATTAAACTATTTTTTTACATAGAGATTCACCTTTTTTACCAATATATTATCACGTTCATTCACAAAGGAGGGTTTTTTAATTGTGAAAAGTAAGGCCAATATATTGTATGTATTGGGGGTGGGGAGTAGGATATGTGTGATGGTAAATTTCCTCTACACTAAATTTTAAGTTTATTTATTTATTGAAAACCGTTTATATAAAAGAAACAGGAAACAAATTTAACATGTTACACAGTATCACCATTTACATCATGCACATATATGTATATAATTGTAAAGTGTGTGTATATATATCTATATATTATATATATATGTACATATATATATATATATATATATATATACACACACTTTACAATTATATACATATATGTGCATGATGTAAATGGTGATATATATATATATATGTACATATATATATATATATATATAGATATATATATATATATATATATATGTTGACGTATATGTAACTTCAGAATGTATTTCACATATATGTATATTGTATTCCTATAGAGATGGTATTATTCCTCTATAAGGAAGTGTCGTCATTTATATTGTAAGTGTCGTAACTTATACTTGATGGGTTATTAGACCACCTTGTTGGGGTCGGCCCTGTATAAGTCACGTGGGTCAAAGGGTTATTAGACCACCCTATTGGGGGTCGGCCATGTGGGTCTAAGGGTTATTAGACCACCCTATTGGGGGTCGGCCCAGTCAGCACTATGTTATGTGGTTAAGTTCGAGCCTACATGAGTTAGGTAAAAAGGCAAGTCAAGTCAAGTATAAATAGAGTGAGGGAGGCACTCTATTTACTCACTCACTTCTCACACATGCACTTAAGGAGGAGTGGCGCACTTATGGAGGACGAGGATCTGCTGCTAGGTTATGGCTATCTCTCTTGGTTGGTTGTATCATTGCTCTATCTATCTCTGAGGAAGTTATTGGGGTTTTTCACCTTTATGGTTTTCCCCAAGTAAATCTTTGTGTCTCTTGTGTGCTTGCATTATTGTCTCCATGATTGATATGCTGTAGATATGCTGTACATGTTGTTCTCTCAGTTAAGATCCTAGATCATATTGAAGTAAATTCTGAAAATTTAACATGGTATCAGAGCTAGCCTGAAAGAAGGCATGATATGGCATGTATGACACTTGTTGCACTTACGATGCTAGGGCTTGATATTGCAAAAACCAGTCATCGTAGCACTTTCGCTATAAATCTGTTTTGGAGAAGTTTTCGGATCTGAAATTGTTACAGGCCGAAGCTAACATCTCCAGGTACCTTGTGTCCAAAGGACAACCTCTAATTCGTTGTACTTTGTGATTTATTATTTGTGCAATATAGGGTTTCTGCCTCTTCCAGATCTGAGTCAAAATCAGGTGACCTTGGGAAAAAGGTCATATCTTGGGCTAGGAAGCTCCAAATGAAATTTCGTAAAAAGTGACAGGTAGTACACAGTCTGTACTATCTCAGAATACGTTTTCAGAGGCCGAAGTTGAACCAGTGACACGTGGCATGCCGTACACGTTCACTCTCCTGTATTATCCCATAAACAGGTCACGTTGCGACACTTGGCATAAATCTCTCTCAGAGAGTCCAATTGAGGTCAGAATTGTCATGATGGAAATATAACAGGCCGAGCTAGCTCAGAAAACGTTTTTAGAGCCCGAAGTTCAAATAGTGACACGTGGCATTCCGTACAAGTTCGCTCTTATGTTTTATCCCAAAACAGGTCACGTTGCGACATTTGGCATAACTCTCTCTCAGAAAATCCAATTGAGGTCAGACCTATCAGGATGGAAATATAACAGGTCAGGCTATCTCAGGAAATTTTTTCAGACCCTGTGGATCAAAAATGTCGGAGTTACATCAGAAACAATCAGGTACATATTTCTGTCAAAACAGAATTATTTTTTGGTACCTTCATTCATGGCTTCCGGAATTTAGGGCTTTGGAGAAAGTTGGAATTTTTGTAATCGGAGACCACGGCTGAATGCTACTCATCAAAATAAAAATTTAGAGACCAAAATCAGAATTTTTGGTTGGGCAGAAGGCCGGGCTTGATCAGACCCTAGTTCGGGACTTTGATCAGGAAAGTGGAAAATTAGGGCTTCTGTAAAAATGGGAATTTTTGAAATCTGAGACCACGGCTGGAAGCTCCTCAGAAAAATAGAAGCTTGGAGATTTGGATCAAACCTTTTTATTGGGAAAAAGAGTGGGATTCATCAAACCCCAGTTCAGGGTCACGTCCAGTGAATCCGGAAGTTTCAAAGGAAAAATTGAGGAGTGAAACTTTGCAATTTTCAAATTATGAATATACCAATTTGATCAGCTCATCAAGGCGCATATTTCTATCCTTTCAGAAGTTTGAAATTCAAAGTTTGAATTTTTGGGGTTTCTCTGACAAACCCATATCCAGCTCCAGGTCCAGTTCTTGCACATCAAGTGGATTGGGTTAATCCTAGAAGAAGATGGATTGGTCACCTACATAGGTGAAGAAGTTCCTGTTTCAGAGGGAGATGAGGCTAAGGCCTTACATAAGAAGATTACAAGCGATCTCGACAGGTATGACTCATCGAGGTATGTCTTGATATTTGTCCATGATTAAGCTTATGGTATGTTTGTCTTCATGTTATTACAGTTAAGTACAATTTTGTTTTTAGATTTGTCGTATCACCTTAACAAAATTATGAATGCATGATAGAAGATATTCATTATTTAGGGTGTTGACACTTATGATTGTACTAATGCATTATGGTGTTGTATGAGGTTTATGTTGTCTACTAACATGAAAGGTACACCAAGAAAGACAAATCATGTTCCAGTTCAAGAACATATGATCATGGTGACATGAGGATAAAGACTCATCCATTGTCATGGATATCATAGAAGATCCACTTACGAGGTATGTATAACTTGGTTTTATAATGGCTAACCATTGAGACATGCAGGCTACTAGCACAAGTCATTGAAGAGAACCAAAAGACATTATACGGGTATGTTAGACATAACTAGCTAGCATGCTAATCCAGGTATGTTTTTCCTATATCAAGATAGAATCCTACCTTGTGTTAGGATCTTATACTGTTGTTGATAATGATTATTCATGAAGTCATAGGTTCCAATAATCATGATTGTATGCATATTATGTTTCTTACCATAATTGATGATATGACTAACCAGAAGAATCATGATGGTATAGGTTTGAATAATCACAGGTTTTATGCATTTTATATCTCTTATCTTGATTGATGATTCAACTAATCTGAAGAGTCATAGGTTTGAGTAATTACAGTTTTAGACATGTTATGTTTCTTATGATTTGACTAACCTTAAGAATCCTACATAAACCTTGAATGCTAATGCTTATTATTTTCTGTTTGAAATGATCATGACTATACATGCTTGAGATTATTGTGTTTTAATATTATACTAATGAATGTATGATTTTATATGAGATCACAAGGATAACTCAATCATGATACTAATAAGCATGCATAGGGACCAAGGATGAATATGAGTTGAAGAACAAGTAATCCAGGAAGCAAAGATCAAGAGGGAGCACACTCTAGTTGTTCCTGCAATAAATCAAAGGAGCACACTTCAGTAGTTTCTGTAAGGATGCAGATATTCAAAGGGAGTTGACCATCTCTCTACATTCCACAACAGAAAGGTGTAGAAGAAGTTACTTCAGATTAGGACTCTAGCAGCTCCTGCAAGGAAGCAAAGACTCAGAGGGAGTCCACCCAACGAACAAAGAAAGATAAGTATTTTAATCATCATTTCTTGCATATTTGTTTGTTTAACTAAAATTGTTCAAAGATGTATATGCTCATGTTCCTAGACTTAGGATATGTATTGTGCATATTAGACTAGTTGCATTGATGAACAGTATACTACTAATATACATGGGTAAGTGGCCTATGGCATTGTACAACATTCCATTGCTACTTATCTAGAATGAAACCTCTTTGCTAACATGTTGGGAGTTGTGCACACTCTTAACAATGTTCTGGTAGAGATTGGAAGGCATCTAGAAAGTTACGGAATATGGATAAATGTTGTATTGAAGCATTGGCTAAGATAAATGCATGACTGTATAACATATTTATTTATATGTAAGAATTTGTTCTGAAAACTATGAGATGTTTTCTAATCATGCAATTTAACTTGTTGTGTAGGAAAGATCGTATGCCATCACCTACAAAAGAAGAACTACAACATTTGTTCAGCAACAAAATATCTATTGAAGATATTGAAGTTCCCAGGATACGGGAAGAATGCCATGATCCGTCGATCATGAAGAATGATGTTTGGGATGCGATCCCAAGAGCTGAAGGGAAGTCTGTTGTGACTTCCAAATAGAACTATCAGATCAAGCATGTTGCAGATGGCAGCATTGAGAAATACAAAAGTGATGAAATAGAAGATGCACCAAATGGATTTCAAGACAGCATGGTGTAGTCATATATGTGTGCAGAACTTGCTATGGTAGGATAGACAGCTTTCTATCCAGTTTGGGCTTTACCAAGAATAAAGCGGACTCCAACCTTTTCTACAAGGTTGAGGAAGGCAATCCAGCGATACTACTATTTGGATGACCTGTTTGTATCAAGTGAGGATAGATTGATTGCCGACACACAGCGGAAGCTTGCTGCCGAGTTCGAGTTGAGGAACTTGGTGATGATGCACTATTTGTTTTTTGGCATGGAGGTGTGGCAGAGTGATGGAATCTTCCTTGGACAAGGGAAGTCTGCAGTAGAGATCCTGAAGAGGTTCAGGATGATGGATTGTAAGGCCATGGCCACACCTATGGCATCGAATCTGAAGCTTCTATGTGATGCTTCATTTGAGCCAGTTGATGTCTCTATGTATCGTCAGATGATTGGGTCCTTGATGTACCTGACAAACATGAGACCAGACATTTTCTTTGCTATGAACACATTGAGCCAGTTCCTGACGGATCCGAGGAGTGTTCACCTGGTTGCTGTAAAGCATGTTCTGAGGTACCTGAAGGGTACAGCGGATTATGGGCTCAAGTATGAGGCGAATCAAAAGTTTAACCTGCAGGGTTATGTTGATTCAGATTGGGCTGGTAGTGCTGCAGATAGGAAGAGCACATCTGGGTGTTGCTTCAGTATGGGATCAGGTGTGATCTCTTGGTTTAGCAGGAAGCAGTCCTGCGTAGCACTGAGTACAGCTGAGGCAGAATATGTTGCAGCCTGCTCAGCTAGTTGTGAGGCAGTATGGCTACGGAAGCTACTATCTGAGTTATTTGATCTCCCGTTGGAGGCTATTGGCATCTTCTGTGATAACCAGAGTTGTGTGAAGCTGTCCGAGAACCCAGTATTTCATGACAGGTCAAAACACATAGAGATCAAATATCACTATATCAGGGACATGGTGCAGAGAGGAGCTGTGAAGCTCCTGTATGTTGCGACGGACGAGCAGATTGCAGATGTGCTGATGAAGCCACTAGCCAGGGTGAAGTTCGAGTACTTCAGAGAGAGGCTTGGCGTGCTTCAGATCGAGGATACTTCGAGGAAGAAGTGATGAACACATTTGCTAAATCCATTCCAAGCATGTTGGAAGGAGGATCCTTCACATGGCTGTGGATGTAAGCGCTGGATGATGAGCATCAGGATGATGTTCTGGTTTCTACTTGGATATGATCAGTTGGATCATTTTATGTATGTATGTACGCATCATGTGGATGCTGGATATGATCAGTTGGATCATTTTATGTATGTATGTATGCATCATGTTGGATGCTTGGACCATGTATCTGTATATGTATCAGGTGGATACATTGTATGATCAGGTGGATCATGTATGGTGATATGTATCATGCATTTGTATTTGTATCAGGTGGATACATTGATGATCAGGAGGACCATGTATGATGATATGTATCAGGTAGATACTTGGTATGCATCAGGTAGATGCATTGATGATCAGGAGGATCATGTATGATGATATGTATCAGGTAGATACTTGGTATGCATCAGGTAGATGCATTGATGATCAGGAGGATCATGTATGATGATATGTATCACGTATTTGTATCAGGTGGATACATTGATGATCAGGAGGATCATGTATGATACTTGGTATGCATCAGGTAGATGCATTGATGATCAGGTGGATCATGCAGCAGGATGTTGCAGTGATGATCAGGATGATCATAGATGACGAGCTTCAGGATGTTGCTCCAGATGACATGCAGCAGGATGTTGCAGTGATGATCAGGATGATCATAGATGACGAGCTTCAGGATGTTGCTCCAGATGACATGCAGCAGGATGTTGCAGTGATGATCAGGATGATCATAGATGACGAGCTTCAGGATGTTGCTCCAGATGACATGCAGCAGGACGTTGCAGTGATGATGATCGGGATGATCATGGATACATCAGGATGATGTATGGTGAGTATCAGGTTGATACTCTATGGCCGTGGATCAGGTTGTGCAGATGAGCATGTAATTCGTTGCCCTGGGAGATTTGCAGATGGTCTTTCGAGGTTTTGCCTATGGCATGTAATTCGGTGCCCTGGGACATCTGGCAAATGCTCTTTCGAGGTTTTTCTTTGGGAGGACATGTAATTTGTTGCCCTGGGAGATCTGCAGATAGTCTTTCGAGGTTTTTCCTATGGCATATAATAGCGCCCTGGGATATCTGGCAGATGCTCTTGCGAGGTTTTGTCCTATGGCATGTAATTCGTTTCCCTGGGAGATACGATAGGTTGGGCTGCGTGCCCGTAATCAGTCCCGGGATGCTCTTGCGAGGTTTTTCCATGACCACATGTAATTCGTTGCCCTGGGAGATCCTATAGGTAGAGCTGTGTGCTCGTAACAGCCTGGGATGCTCTTGCGAGGTTTTGTGGTGAGGTCACATGTAATTCGTTGCCCTGGGAGATCCTATAGGTAGAGATGTGTGCTCGTAACAGCCTGGGATGCTCTTTCGAGGTTTTGTGACGCACGTAAAAGTCCTGAGGATTCCACAGTATGGCCAGTGATGACGAAGACCTGCAGGTGGTGAGCCTACATCCAGTATGAAAAAGGACTGGCTCTGTAGAACTTCCTATGACGAGTAGATTCAGAGATTTATTGAGATAGCAGCAGCAGTGACGATGATGATGACTCGATGACAATTATCTAGTGACGATGATCCAGAGAAGATGACTTGTGCTAGAAGAACTGTGCTGAGAAATACCTTCCTAGTTAAGAGGGAGTGTTGATGTATATGTAACTTCGGAATGTATTTCACATATATGTATATTGTATTCCTATAGAGATGGTATTATTCCTCTATAAGGAAGTGTCGTCATTTATATTGTATGTGTCGTAACTTATACTTGATGGGTTATTAGACCACCTTATTGGGGTCGGCCCTGTATAAGTCATGTGGGTCAAAGGGTTATTAGACCACCCTATTGGGGGTCGGCCATGTGGGTCTAAGGGTTATTAGACCACCCTATTGGGGGTCGGCCCAGTCAGCATTATGTTATGTGGTTAAGTTCGAGCCTACATGAGTTAGGTAAAAAGGCAAGTCAAGTCAAGTATAAATAGAGTGTGGGAGGCACTCTATTTACTCACTCACTTCTCACACATGCACTCAAGGAGGAGTGGCGCACTTATGGAGGAGGAGGATCTGCTGCTAGGTTATGGCTATCTCTCTTGGTTGGTTGTATCATTGCTCTATCTATCTCTGAGGAAGTTATTGGGGTTTTTCACCTTTATGGTTTTCCCCAAGTAAATCTTTGTGTCTCTTGTGTGCTTGCATTATTGTCTCCATGATTGATATGCTGTAGATATGCTGTACATGTTGTTCTCTCAGTTAAGATCCTAGATCATATTGAAGTAAATTCTGAAAATTTAACAATATATATATATATATATAACAATCACTTTATAGAAAGAAACAAATAACTTGTATTTCATCATAAAATCTCATTTTTTACAGTACTTATCTCTTCACAGCCTCTTCTATTCTCTGGAGGGGTGTCTATGGTGACTAATGCATAGACAAGAGCCTTGTATCATCGTCCAGCGGTCTCCATCCAGAAAGGGTCTATATTTGGATCATCGTCTAGTAGTCTCCATCCAAAATATATCCCCAGCCTCTTTTCTTGCTTCATTTTTCACCTCCAATCTCCTTTTCCAACTTTAACCTTATCTAAGTTAAATAGTACATGAAGAGTTGCATAACCAAAGGTAATGATCTCCCTTTCTGTTACTTTTCATTAATTACAAATTTACAAATAGTTTATTACATTTTACTTTATTTAATCCACTCTTTTATATTTTAACACGTATACTTTCCTTTCACTTCATTCCTTTATTCATTTATAGTATCTTTTCCTTTTTGGGGAAATGGGTTTGTGACATTCTCCCCTCCTTTAATTTCTATTGTCCTCAACGGCCTTGTCCTTATCTACATTAAAACAATCAATGTTAAAATCATTTAATAAGGAAGGATATTGCTTAGAAATCACATCAAAAAAACTCCCATGTAGCATTATTTACATCACAATATGTCAACTTAACCAAAAACATATGTCGACTTAACCAAAAAGATAAGAATGATGCTAACCCTCTCGTCGACCTCAAAATACACGGATACATTGTCCGACAAGTTGTACTCGATTTTGGTTTGCAAGTTAATATCATGACTTGTGATACTTGGTGTCACATCCCCATTTTGACCCCCTTTTTCATTAAATCGTAAATGATGTAAATATTGATATTTAATCATGATGAGGAGCTCAAGGCCAAGGCCCAACCATTTATTTAGTGTTTTATGTATCGGCAATTAAAAATAGATGCCTATGGTTCTTGTGCTAGATATGCACAATGTAAATTAAGACATCATGTAAATACGAATTTTAATGAAAAACCCACAACTAACTATGCAATGCAACAAAGAGATGGGGGCATGATTCTACAAGGACTAGGGAGGGAAATTATTCAAACCCTTGAGCCAATGGTGTTAATCCATGTGTCAATGAGAAAACCCATAAACCAGCAACTACCCATTTTGGGTTATGCACCCAATCATTTAATTCTTCCAAGAATTGGTTGAGGTAGTTAATGCCTTGGGAATGAAGAGGTATGGCAGCCAATTTCATGTATGGGCAAGCCATCAACCTGGGAATTCGTATTTTTGCTTCTTGGGCAAGAAAACACCCACAAAATGGTGCCCAAAGCCATTTTGAACGGATGGTCTTTCCTCTCTCACGTAGTCTGAACTACTGGGTCTTTCCCCATCACGTTTTTCACCCTTTTTCCTACATTTTCCATGCCTGGGAGCTCGTTTTTGCATTGTACAGTAGCTAGGATAGAAGGGCCACGATTTGGGGTTGTGATGGATGTCGTTTTTGCCCCAAAATGCCCATGGACGTTTTTCTGAAAATGATTTCTGCTCTCCAGGGTTGTTCCCCAATTGCCATTTCGTTTTTGGGCTTTCCCACGTTTTTCTAAATTGGTAGAAACCCCCTCTTTGGACATCCCACTGAAGAAATTTTTTTCCTCATGCCCAACAATTATGGTTTTGCTATTATGTGCATCCCTGTTTTGGTTTGAATCTGTGAGCAAGAGATTTGGAGTGGTAGTGGACAGAATTGGCTTGATAAACCTAGTGGGGAGAATAACCTCTCAAGAAGATCAAGAGGGCTAGTTACTCTTCTATGCACACCTGGGACACTCTAGAATTGGAAGGTATGGCCTGAGGGACTGTGAATTGGTGAAGGGAATACTTCCTTGAGTAGGGTGTGTAGGCATTGTGCGTGCCAAGCTAGATAGATCTTGTAGAGGTATCCATAGCTCTGTGGTTGAGCTCACTAGCTTAGCAATTCTTCCTTTCCATTTTCTAGCAGCCTGATAAACCAAATCGTAGATTGGCTTGGCTCATCTTGGTGTATGCTTGGCTATGTGTGAGTTTGTTGTTCCCTGGTTCCTTGTAGAGATCATGCCCAGCTTGGGGGTGGTAGTTGTATCAAGAGGATGATAAGCACAACTGGCCTATGGTTGGGTGGAACGTTGCAGATGCATAGTTGGTTTCTTGGGACTACTTTTCTATAAGATAAGTATTCTCTTGTGTTAACCTTGGAATTATTTATTTGATGAATATCTTGAATGTATGATGAATGAGTAATTGATATTACTTCCGCTATGTTTTTCTTATAATTACACATTTCCATATGTCTTTTATCTTATGTGAATGCTTATTTAATAAGTTCATGGGGCTAGATGCCCAGTTTAGCATCACAATCCTCTCCATCTATATGGTATGATGGGAGGGGACGTGACACTTGGGAACAATGAGGTCGACCTCAGCTTCAAGAATCGAGCATTTATTTGAAACTTGTTGATCAAGGACAGATTGAACCAATTGGTGTTTGGAGAAATGTTGAAACTTCCATAAAAGGCATAGTGACAAGAGTTGACTTTGAAATTATAAATCCAAAAGATGGAGCCAGTTCATTCCCAGCCTTGGTTGGTCGACCATGGGGCGAAAAAATGAAAGCATCGATATCTCCTGTTAAAGGTCGAATGAAACTTAAAGGTAACGTCCAAAAGGTGATAGTACCTATCTTCCCATCTCAGGGAGAACTGTGGTCAGAACCTATGGAGGATGAAAATAATATACGACAGCTATATCAAATAAACAATAATGAATGTTATGTTGAACCAAATGCGCAAGTAGAAATTTATCTTGGAGATACTATAGCACTCAAATACAATTCTGACGCCGAACTGTATGACTAGAAAATCAAAAATTATGAACTTCAAGCAAATGAATGCTGGACAATCAAGTCCATTCCTAAAAAGAAGACCAATAAATGATTCTCTATCTCGACCATTCCAAATATATTCAAGAGAAAAATTCGTGAAAATATGACTTTAGCACCAATGAAAAGTGACTCGACACATACTCTTGTGCTGTGATATAAAGAACGAGAATCTCTGTCTACACATATTGAATAAGTTTCAAAGAATGTTGGAGAACAAGGGAGATTGCAGAGTCTGGTCGAGACATTTACAGGACAAGTTGCTAGATGGTGGGACACGCATCAATCAAGACTCCAAACATGGACCACTACATCAACATATTTTGTTGAAAGGTCTGGAGATAAGAAACTAATAGCTCAAGATGAAATCCCAACTTTCACACAAGGACAATATCCTGAAGCTCACATCGACAAGTGCGAAAGGGAATGGAGAAGACTAGGATATAGATATGAAAGAGTTTGGCCACATCTCTTTCCAAAGACACTCGACGACTTGCCAAATAAATGGTACAAGATGGAAGAAGCAAGAGGAGATACATTCATTTGGAAAGAACTAATATAAAATTTCATCAAAGACATCCAATTTTCTCCAAAGGAAGAGTAGCTAACTGAGGCGAGCGACCAAATCAAAAAGTTTCTGGAACCAATAGAAAATGAAGTACCAGCAGATAAGCAACCACTTGTTCGAAAAACCATTGTCTTCCATAACATTCAATCGAAAGAAGTCCAGCATTCGACATGATTGCGACTAGAAACAAAGAAAACAGTCTTAAAAATCTTCAAGTGGAAATAAGATCATCCAACTATGTCGAAACCAGTCAGAAAAACTTTCAAAGTGGAGACCGTGGAGAAAGAAGACCCTGAAAGATTAACAGAAAAAGACTTTCCCTCGGTGTTCACACAGATCAAAGAAGGCGAGCACCCAATCAATGACAGTCGAGCACCAGAGTGGATGGATGCAAAAGTGAAAGTAAAATAATTTTATATGTCCAACAACGACAGACTGAAAATGGTGAAAATTGGTGATTACTGGAATGAACAGAAAACTGTCAATATCACTTGCCTCCTTAAAGAATTTCAAGAAGTATTTGCATGATATTATAAAGACCTGAAAGGACTCATACAGGAGATGAGCGAAATGAAGATTGATATCAAGCCAGATGCCAAGCCAGTAAAGAAAAGACCATACAAACTTGCACAAAAATACAAGGATATTGTCAAAAAGGAGATCGATAGCATGCTTGCCGCAGGTATCATCTATCCTATTGATTAGTCAGAATGAGCAATCCCAATGGTCGTACAGCTGAAGAAGCATGATCCGACAAGACTGTGAATATGTGTCGACTTTCATGAACTCAATAAAGTAACACTCAGTGACCCTTTTCCTACGCCTTTCGCTGATGAAACCATTAATGAAGTTGCAGGTCATGAGTGATATTCCTTCACGGACAAATTCTCTGGGTACAACCAAGTACCCAGTGCTAAAGAAGACCAAAAGAAGAAAACATTTGTCTGTGAGTTCAAATCATTTGCTTATAAATTCATGTTGTTTGGTATGAAGAATGCACCAACTGTCTTCTCTAGAATTGTTATCAAAGCTTTTCAAGAGTACATCTACAAAACTATGGCTTTCCACTTTGATGATTGGACAATCTACTCCATGTTGAAGGATCACTGCAAATGGCTCTGGTTGATTCTAGAAAGATGTCGACAGATTCAACTCTCGTTGAACATCAAGAAGTGTATTTTTGCAAATCCTATCGAAATATTATTGGGCCATGTTGTGTGCAAGGATGGCATAAAAGTTGACTATGCCAAAATAAATATTATTCTCAACCTAAAGCCACCGGTCAACTCTAAGAAAGTGCGAATCTTGTTGGGCCACATGGGATACTATCGAAGGTTCATCTTACATTATTCTGACATGACGTATCCCTTGGAGGAATTAATAAAATAAAATCAAGAGTACAAGTGGACCGACGAGAGTAATACATCATTCAACATCATGAAAAGAAAACATGTCGAAGCCACTATAGTCTGATTCCCGAACTAGTCGATCAAGTTCCATGTGCATATCGATGCTTCGGGCATAGAAGTCGGTGCAATTTTAACGCAACCTGGTGATGATGGAATGGATCAACCTAATGCCTTTAGCAGCAGAAATTTGAACATAGCAGAAAGAAATTATTCAACGACTGAAAGAGAAGCATTGGGTATGGCATTTGCACTCCAGAAATACAGACACTATCTATTGGCTAATCCTTTTATCTTTTATACAAATCATCAAGCACTAAGTACATAGTCAATAATCCATTACACCATGGAAGATTATGTCGTTGGTTACTGTTATTCCAGGAATTTGAATTTGAAGTCATAGTTCGACTAGGAAAGGAAAATTTTGGACCTGACCACTTGTCGTGAATCAACACAGGAAAAGAGATGACAGGAATTGAAGATGAAATACCAGATGCGCACTTGTTTAGAATTGAATTTGACCCCTCGGATCTAGAAGACATTACAAAACTCCTAGAGGATGGACAAGCACTAGAAGGAATGTCAGAAAAGAAAAAGAATATCCTCGCAATGAAATTTGCACCTTACACTCTAATCAATGGATTCCTTTATAAACTTGGCCTCAATGATATATTGCGACGATGTATGCTTGAACATGAATGACAAAGTAGAATGATGGAGGCGCATTATGGACCAAAAGGAGGATATTATCATGTTGACATCACAGCCAGAAATATTCTGCAGTCCAGACTTTGGTGGCCGACAGTTCACAAAGACTGTCGAGATTTTGTAAGTAAATGTGATAGATGTCAATGAATGGGTCAACCTTTTCCAAGTACAGAAATGCCCCTTGTTCCAGTAAATCCAAGTCAAACAGTCAAAATGTGTGCAATTGACTTTATCACACCATTCCCAATACTTGGCAGAAGAACAGGTGCGAAATACATCATCACCGCAGTAGAGTATATCACCAAATGGGATGAGGAGGAACCTATAGAAACATGTTCGAGTGAGATAGCTGCAAAATTTATATGCAAGGATATTATCACAAGATTTGGATTCCCACCTACATTAATCAGCGACCAGGGAACTCACTTTGTCTATAAAACAATTGTTGCTCTTACAAAATAATTTTCAATCGAACACAGGATAAGTACTTCATATCACCCACAGTCAAATGGCGCTGTAGAATCCTTTAGTAAAACACTTATCAAAGGTTTAACAAAAATGTGCAACATCCACAAAGATGATTGGGACGACAAGGTACCTGCTATCCTATGGGCATACAGAACAACATATAAAAGAAAAACAAGCTAGATCCCTTTCACACTTGTATATGGTCAAGAAGTAGTCGTCCCCTTGCACTTTTGTCGACAAGCTCCAAGAATTGCTGAAGTATTACACATTGATGTCGAAGATGCAAGAAAAGAATGTCGATTTGAACCATTGAAACTCAACGAGACATGACAGATAGAAATACATCACCAATAAAACCAAAAGCAGTAGCAGAAATCATGGCACGATAGAAATATCAAGCACAAAAATCTATCTGTTGGTGACTTGGCATTGCTATATAAGAGCCATGTCAAAGGTAAGACGAAAAATTTGCACACAGAATGGATGGGTCCATATATTGTTGAATACATCAACACCAATGGCTTAGTCCGACTAAAAACACTACAAGGAAGTGTATTCAAGAAACTTGTTAATGGCGCCCGACTGAAATGATACAAGGAATGAAAAAAAATGGTTATAACTGCCTTGGGAGAGAAGCATTATAAGAAATATTTCAAAATCAAGTCTTATAAACTGCATAATGACAAGAGACTAGAGAAGTAATTATGGAAAAGAAAATGAACGAAGCTGCAGAGAAAAGATCCCGATGCATGACCGTCATTATGACAGACATCGACAAGAAAGACCAAACCGATGAGTACAGGACATAATTGGAAGAGATCCTCGATCAAGACAACCTATTTTTGTCTGACATGGCATGTCAAAAGATGCACACCGACACCACACCAATGAAGAAAAAATTTGTGAAGACCGACACGTAGAGAAGAAGAGTCGAAGTGTGCCCAACAAGGAGCTGACAACCTGTCAATCAAATTTAATGCCCTTGTTGAACCATCAATCAATGTGACCATCTACTTTGCATTCCCTTGTGCTGAGCAATGTTGCTATAAATACTGGTGTTAGCACCCAAATTAACCCCCCAAGGATGTGAAAGAGGGCAAGCTGGGGTAACAGTAGAACCACTTTAGACTTGTGCTACTGACCCAACATAGTCTAAGAGGGATCTCTCTTAAACTGTAAATGACTGAAAATACTCAATAACATTGTAGCCATGAAGAACACACAAAGAAGACTGAAAACTAATCAAAGATGAATGCACAGACTTCTCACTTGAGATATTCAATCAAAGCAAACTCAGAAGGTTAGATTTCTGGAAGGGACAAATTGTGTAAAAGCGTGGTGGGATAAACATAAGAGAAAAACATTGGGCGACAGAGTCAAGGCGTTACATGTAAATTGGACAGTAGTGCTGCAGTGCGGACTATTAAAACAGAGGCAAGGTAGATACCCTCTTGCTGTCGTAATGCTATTTTCTGGTGATAAAAGAATAGAGAAAGAATAGACCATTGATACGAGCACCCAGAAAAGATGAATTCGATATCAATTTTAGTAGCAATATTGAGTGAACACCTAAGATAATAACCAGAGCTTGTTTCCAAGAATTCTAAGCTATTATACACTAATATCAGATATGAAAGGGAAAACATAATGTAAATGTATAATAGGAAACACGATCACATGAAGAAGAAGGAAAAAATAGACTACAAGTAAAGAAACACATGAATCTCTACAAAATGTCTGCCATAGGCACTGCCGATTATATTAATGAAGAAAGTTTCAAACAGAACTTGATCCCTGGGCCTTAGCCAAAAATGATTTTCCCCCCTGTTTTTCTCTTCTATTATAATGATATTTATAGGATTTTAGCCTCGAATTGGTCATCAGTAAATAGTTAAAACTATGTTGCCACCTTGATAGCCTCAAAATTGGGAATCATTACATATGTGTCGAGCTCAAAACAGATCGATTAAGGTGGGAAACATGAATGCTATGAATAGAGCGCCACCTTACTCCTGAGCCTTTAATTGGCCCTGCGGATTAAAGAAATTCTTCATTCTCAAAGAGTTGTCCGCCTGCAATTCTTTTGTTGCAGGGGGAGGTGTCGCTTCCTTAGTAGAGATTACAAAATCCTTGAGAATCTCCATGTCCTGGTGGATGTCTCGCTCATGTTCAGGGGTCTCCTTCTTCCCCTGACGTCAAACCCTTCTGCACACCTGTCGCTCTTCGAGCTCTTCATCTTCGCTAGTGGTGGTAGTTTCTACGTGGTCGAATACCACGGGAGATAAAGGAGCGTGTTCTTCCTCCACCTCAGACCACGCCTGCTTGGGCATAAAGACCACTTCAGATACTTTACCCTTCTCCATGACCAGACTCTAACTGAAAGATACCTGGGCTACCAGGTGCACCACCTTTCCCATGCATTGATTTCAAACAGGGGACGCAGGGACCATGTCTATAATGGTCGTGATGATGACAGAAGCTACGCGTGATCACCTTCACCATGATGACCTGACCGAATCTCCCACTCGAGCAACAATTATGTCTCTAAGGCTTGAGCTGACGTGAAACATGCTTAGCCAGGATTTCTGGATAGGTGGAAAAGTATACGACGGCACTGAGGTGGCCCCCATCCTATTTGCAATCATTTTGGTGGCAGTAGAGCTACATTTAAGATGTCTATCCACATAGTCAAATCTACACCATAGATCTGAACCTCATTTTCATCTCGACCGTTGAATGGCGCGAGTCATACCATGTTCAGAAATTTTAGAATAGATAATCACATGCACAAGTAAGATCTACGAACTAGATCTCAGCCATAGATCTTATCTCCATCACATCCAGGCCATTCGAACTTGCAACCTAGCTTTGTTGGTTTGTGCCTCTCATAGATTGAGGGCATACTTGAGCAGCTTGATGTAAATAACCTCCCCTGTTTCTTTGTGCAAGTTGATCACGTCTGGCACTGGATTTGACTTCTAAGTCAGGGTTAAGACAGGTGGCTAAAAAAGCTTGGTGGTTCTCAGAGGAAAATTGTCTATATGAAGAGATAATAGACTCTTCGTGAAAAACTCTTGGACCCAGGTATTGTTGTTCAAAAAATTCACCCTATAGTGAGGAAAGGGACACTATCAACTTAAAGGGAGATAGGAAACACAATAATTACACTACAGAAACATCTATAAATGGAAATAAATCAAAGATCATGAAGACGTAACTTATTACTGACGTTTGATCCTAGCTTTGCTTGATCTTACGCTTAATATTCAACTTGATCTTCCACTTCAATAGACCTGCAACATAAAGATGCCTTCTTCAACATATCTTGACTGATATAAAGATGATGAAATTGAAATACAATTCAAACATCAAGAACAATCAAGCATTTAACCAAATAAATACACAATCCATTAGGCATTATATTTGGTATAGGAAGGAATGTTTCAACCTTTATTGTCAAAAGCATATAATGATTACAAGTTATACCTAATCAATGCAGCATGCTTGTGCAACCGGATTTTGGGCTCCTGCTCTTCTCTGACTTGAAATCTTCCAGCATAACAACCCTTCATACAAACTTCTCTTCTTGTGAATGAGAATCTCCACAATGTCTCTCTATGTCTTATCTCTCAACCCTCTCCTCAATCCTCCTTGTATTTATAGGACAAGGAAGGCAGTTTAGATCGAGAGGTGGTTCTAATGGAAGTTGGGGAAGTTGCAGAACCAACTGCAACTAATCCCAATTCGTCAAATTAATATATTTTTTGTCATATTTTAAGGTGTGCGCTAGTTTTTGATAGTGGAGTAGCGCAAAGTATGCAACTAGCGTTTGCAACTTTTTTGAGGGTGTGCGCTAGTTTATTGAAGTGGAGTAGCGCACAACAGGAGGTGTGCGCTACTATTTCCTTGCGGAGTAGCGCATGAGCGCTGGTATACTGAAATAGTCATGAGGTTTTTTAGGGTTTTGTTAGCTTGCAGAAGGGTAAGTCAGGTCAATGTATCATCCAAGGTCATCATGCTCTTCAATCCAAGTTGTCCTTTTGTGTGATTGATAGCTCAAGGTGATCATGGAAGGAGAAGTGCAGATTTGACATATAATAGATGCCTCCTAATGTGTGAGGTCAGAGGGAAATGATGGTCGAAATACATTATAATTCCAAGTCAGAGGAGGAGCAAGAAACCGCAGAACCAAGTCACAGAAACACCTGAAACACAGATCAAGGTCAGCGAGCAATTACAGTCTTGACATTGTATAGATGTATAGTGTGATACAACATGATCTCTGATACATAACCAGCAGATGTACATATAGCATGGACACTTGAAATACAAGTGTGGATCCATGTCAAACTGAGAGATCATAGCCATAACAACAGACTGGATCTATGTCTCATGGAGAGCCGAATATAAGTGAGGCTTAGTCTTGTGCAGCTTGGGTGATAACATAATGAGGTGATGTCATCAACATCCCAAGGTCTTCATCCAAAACAACCCAAAGTACAAACCCTAACCATGTGAATAGATGAGCTGATAGTCGAACATGGGGGGTATCATTTGATTACCGGTCCTTGATGTATACCATTAACAAACGCTAGGGCTTCCACCGATAATGATGATGGGGCCCAAGGTACCTAGTACGATCCAACAAGTGTGCATAAGTGGACTTGGAGTTGAACACTTGAGGATCCTCTCAAATAAGAGACATTGATATATTCTCATCAATCAACAATGAGGAGAATTGCCACTGGTGACTGCAATCTCCAAGGTACTAACCGAAACTCTAAACTTCAATCCCAGAGAAAAATGAGTTGATGTCGATGGGAAGAAGTCCGTTGGAAGGGAGGCATTGAGGCATCCCCCATCATCCAACACGAGGGACACTCAATTGGTATGAGCTGATATGGAGTAATATGTAACAAGACTGACACTAGGATGGCTGACACATGAGGTCAAGGTAAACTGCAGAATGGCCAACACGGGGTATATCCTTGAACAGTAAGCACAACACAAAGTGACATAGGAATTTTTCAACATAATGGGGAAAATGATATAAACTTGTAACGTAGGAGACATTAGCAGGCCCTCCATATGGTTGGAAGAATAACCAACTGAGGGAGTAAGCAACTAGGAGATCAAGTTCACCCTAAGGTCAAAAACTAAACCCAACCGACATGATAGACTCAAGTAGGTGCTGTGTTCAAGGATAGGACTGATTGAACTGCCTTTGAAACTAAAGATATGATACATCCTTCTTATCCCTTATTATTTTTAGATAAAAGAATACCCTTCTTGTTGTTTTAATGAGTCCAAGAAAGAATGAAAACTCAGTAGATCCAACCATGTAAAAAGTTTAACGATCCCATGGGAGGAAGACTCAAGACCTTCTTCATTGTTTATAGAGTTCGAAGAAGAGATAGAAGATTACTCTATAATACTGATCTTTGGATTTTAATATCGAGCCGAGATCTGTTCTTGCTCACCGGTGTTTTCAATTTTAAGGAGTCTGAAAAACTTAAACAATAACTCCATACACCTACTCGTGGATTTTAATATCGATCCCAAGTAGGTTAATGCTCGTCGGTGTTTTCCTGTTTATAGAGTCTGAAAAACTTAAACAATCCTCTTTACACCTATCCATGGATTTTATATCGAGCCCGGATTGGTCTATGCTCGCTGGTGTTTTCTTGTTTATAGAGTTGAAAAACTTAAACAGTCCTATATTAACCATCTCGTGGATTTCACATCGAGCCCGAGTAGGTGAATGCTCGCTTGGTGTTTTCATGTTTAAAGAGCTTGAAAACCCTAAAGAAAGGCTCTGAAAGGTCCTTTTTCATAAAGTTAGTCTCCTCCCCCAAACAAGTATAAAACAATGGAAGAAGAACTCTTCTAGCGCATACACAAGTATACCTAGAGCATACCTTTTCTGTAAATTATCCACCAAGGCCCGGAAAAGGGGTAATTCTATACCTGAGTGGATGAGCCTTCAATTAATTTAACGAGATTGAAAAGGAAAAGTTTGCTTGGCGATCTTGTTTAGGTTTAAATATTCCAAACAAGAGCTTAAAATGACTTAAATGACAACTTCTATGATCACAACTCATGATCTACCAAAACTAGGACTTCAACAAATATCTTAGTAATCGCGACAAAAAATCTTAAATGATATGTAATTTTAACCATGAGCTAGTTGAAAAGGTCTATCATCAAGAAAATTAGTCTTAAAGGATTGATCCTGCAAAAATTTAATGAAAAAATGAGAACCATTGGGTGAAATTACCTTAGTACCATATGTAGCTATTCATTGATTAAATAGAACAATTTGGTAGAATTTGAAACTATAGAGATTTTACCAAAGTGGGTAAAAATTTAAAATCAAACTCATATATGTAATTTCAAAATTAAAAACTCAAATTTCATATTGGTTTTGTAGGGAAAAAATTGGGAGCAAACCCTTGGATTTCAATCCTCCGTGGCGATCAACTCAAGCAACCAATCAACATTTTGCCTCCACCAAGTAAGTTTATTTCATCCTAACTTGCATTTCCATTGTTTATTTGTCAATTTTTGAGCTAAAAATCAATTTTAAGGTCATGCTCACATCATTAAAAGCGTGTGCACTACTCTTCTATAGGCAAAGTAGGGCATATTGGGAGGTATGCACTACTATGCTTGTACATAGTAGTGCCCATGCATGACTGTGTGGCTTATACAGTAGCGCACACCCCTGAACATGTTAAAAAAGTGCCGAGATGCTAAAAATTGACATTCTTGTGGCAGGATGGTACTTGTTTTGAGGGAGAGAGAACATGAGGAGATGGATAGGGTGGCATTGAAAGACTCGGCCACTCTCCATTCCCTCCGAAGATGTGGTTTGTTAAAGTTTTACCGAACCGTGAACATGAGAGCACTCAATCGATTGCTTCAAAGACTCGGTCAATACTAGGATGTAGATGCCAATGCATTTGATATCTAGGGACAAACCCTGGACCTTACTATCGATGACATATACTTCATTACCGAACTCTCTAGGACGGGAGATGCGATAAATTTGATGAGCCCCCTCCTTCTCCATAGGTGATGGATACTTTATGTGTATATTTTTTAGGCCACCGAGCCCAGTTTTGTAACTTGTGACATGACTTGTGATAGACTTATGATCCAAAACTCATATTATATTTTTTGATACAGTATCAATTATGTACATGTGTGTGTGTTTAACTTTATGTGTGAAATGTTATTTATGGAAATGTATGATACAAATGCAATCTAAAACATAATTTGCAAATGTATCAGTTAATGCATTTAAATTTCTTAGAATGTGTTGATATATAATGGAATCAAACTGTCTTTCCAATAATCTAACTCGCAAAAACTGTCATAGCAAAACAGGATCTCTAATCTGGTAAACACCTGTTAACTGAAATACAACTAGTTGTGAGTCAAGTCTTACCTCCAAATGTGAAATGCCATGAATAAGAGCATATCGGAGATGTTCTATAACTGCACTATACTCAGCTACATTGTTCATAGTAGGACCCAAACAACCCCCCCGAAGAGAAAAAATGGCTAGCGGGTGAGTAAATGACCCAAGCTAATGAATCCAACTGTCAGGTGTGGCAACTGGCGCCATCAACAAATCCTAAGAAATGTTCAGTCGACATCTGATACATGAAATGAAGACACACATAAGGTTAACTAACAAACACAAGCAAAAACTAGCTCTACAAAATATACAGCTATGTTATAAGAAAAAGCACAACTTCCTAAGCGTAGCACTTCTTCAAGTAGAGCCCATTTCTAGGCCCAGGCAGCTTATTACCCTCATAATCTACTAGCTCATAAGCACCCTTCTTCAGTACTTTAGAAATTATGTAAGGCCCAATCCACATGGATTTGAACTTGCCAGGTCCTAGAGGTTCCTTGTATTGATCCCACAGTAGAACAAGATCTCCTTCAAGGGACACCCTAGGTCTGACAGACTTGTCGTATTGTCCTTTGACTCGTTTCTTATGAACTTCATTTTCTGTGAGCGCATCGCGGCACTGCTCATCTAGATGCTCTAAATGAGACAAATTTTCTTCGAGTGCTAAAGTATCCGGTAGTAATTGAACAGCCAGTTTTAACGAAGGAATCTTGCATTAATTGGAACGACTACTTCTATCCCATTCACAAGCTGGAAAGGAGAGAACCCGGTAGCAGTCTTTACATTTGCTCGGTAATACCAAAGAGCAGGGTATAGCATGATGTGCCAGTTATTTCGACTGGCATTAACAGTTCTTTGCAGAATTACCTTTAAAGTTTTGTTAATTGCTTCGACTTGTCCATTCACCTGTGAATAATATGAAGATGAATGTTCTTGCCAAAAACCTAACATTGTGTACAGATCGGTCATCATGCTATTCTGAAAATGACTGCTGTGATCAGTCACAATTATGCCGAACCTTGCAATAATCTGATTGAATACAAAATAAGCAGCAGTTTCTCCATCTGCCTTGACAGTAGGCATTGCCTCGGCTCACTTGGTGAAGTAGTCGACAACAACGATGATATAATGATGTCCTCCAGCCGAAACTAGATTGCAAGTCATATAATCAACCCCCCATTTTGTGAAGGGACCTGCTGTAATGATAGGATGAAGAGGAGATGGAAGTGCTCTCATTTTCCTAGTGAAAAACTGACATGGACGGCAGCATTCCACAGCTCCACAGCTTCCACACAATCGTTAAAGATTGTGGGCCAAAAATACCCGGCACGCAGTATTTTCTGGGTTGTTTCCAACCCATAAAGATACCCCACAGGCTCCACTGTGGGCATCATTCAATACTGATTTTGCTTCTTCTAAAGTCAAACAACATCGTAAGATGGAATCTATCCCATGTCTATACAAAGTATCAGAGATGATGAGATAGTTTTTCGCATGACTTTTCAGTTTGCGTCGTTCTTCTCTAGAAAAAGTGGTAGGACACCTCAAAGTATGGATATATACTAAAATATCTCCGTACCATGGGTCAAAGGAGGCAATAAGGAAGATATGCTCATCCAGGAATGATGATTCTTCCTCGATATTCTCTAAGTCACTTGGAAACTCTAAGATTAACTCAGCGAACACTAGTGATTTCTTCAACTTGGCCCATTGAAAGACCAAATCAAACTCTTGTAAGATTACAATCCATTTATTGTACTTCCCACCGATGATGCGTCGAGTGAGAACATATTGAAAAGGATTTACTTTTGCTATCATAGTAGTTGTTCGTAAAAGGATGTAGTGACGAAGCCTCTGTACCGCATAGACCACGGCTAGTGCTAACTTCTCCACATGCGAATATTTAATCTCAAGAGCTATCAATGCGCGCGAGAGATAGTAAACAACATGCTCTTGGACCGTGTCATCCTCCTAAACTAATACTATACTAATTGTGAAAACAGATGCCGCTAGATATAAAAGAAAATCTTTTGCATAATCAGGTGGGCTTAACAAGGGGGATGAAAGTAGTGCCTTTTTCAAGGCTTCAAACGATGCTTGAGCAACCTCATCCCACATGAAGTAGGTATCTTGTTTAAGCAGTCTCATAAAACCTTTTGTGATCTTAGCATAGTTTATGATAAAGCGTCGCAAGAAGTTAGACATGCCTTGCAAACTTTGAAGTTGTCGCAAGGTATGAGGAGGAGGCAGATTTACAATCGCCTCAACTTTTAACGAGTTGACCATTATACCATGACTGGATATAATAAAACCTAGTAAACGTCCTGATTCGACACCGAACACGCACTTGTTAGGATTTAGTCGAATCTTATATTGTCTACATCTTTCAAACACAAGTCTCAAATGAGCTGGATGATCCCATCTCTTTCTAGATCTCACCGTGAGGTCATCCAAGTAAGGTTCAACTATGTGTTTGATATCATGAAAAGCGAAATTCATAACTCGCTGGAACGTAGCTCCAACATTCTTTAATCCAAACAGCATCTTCCGATACGCAAAGGTTCCCCACGAGAAAATGAAAGATATTTTGTGTTGATCTTCAAGTTTGATTTGGATTTGATTATATCCCAAAAATCCATCCATGAAAGAAAACATCTCATGTCCCGCACATGCATCTATGATCTGGTCGATAAACGGTGTAGGATAGTTATCTTTCAGACAAGCTTTATTCAAGTCCCGTAAGTCTTTACAAACTCAGATGGTACCTTTCTTTTTATCAACCGGAACAGGGTTTGAAACCCATTCCGTCATGTCAATCGAGTAGATAAATCCGGCTCTAATCAATTTTTCAACTTCCGCCTTAATGGCGGCCGCTTTTTGAGGATTCACAGGATGGAGCTTTTGTCTCACAGGTTTTGCATTAGGGTATGTTGTGATGACATGCTCAACGATGGCTGGATCGATGCCTGGCATCTCCTCATGAGACCAGGAAAAAATGTCACGGAATTCTTTAAAAAGCTTGGTATACATAGCGATCTCTTCTAGAGAAAAGTCTGCACCAATAAAAATGGTTTCCACAACCCCAGGTTTGGTGGAAATGTTAATCGAGATTGTTCTCGATATATTATCCATATTCCCTTCAGCGTAAACATCTCTTGAAGTAGAAGGAAAAGATGACAAATCAACAAATCCATCGGGTCTCATAGAGAATTCTCCTCTCTCTATCCTATTTAAGTTTGGAAGCAGGTAAGACCTGTGATGCATATGTTCCCATGGTTGGGCCAGGCCCATCATGGCTTCCAAAATGGCTTCATCAGACGGTAAGACCGTGTCTAAATAGTCGAAAGAGTGGGTAGAATTCAATGACCATGCAGGATCATAGTCCATATCCGACTCAGTAGAGACTGGCAGAGTCACGATATGTTCCATTGCAGCATGTTGTGCTTCCATGTACGCTATCTCTGCAATGGTTAAAGGAACTGAAGGTTATGATATAGTAGGGAGGATCCACGGATCAGTCCTTAAACCAATCGTGAAAGTTTCAGTAGGCGTACCCTCATCATAACACATAAAAAGAGCAGGAGACAGTAGGTCAAAAGTGCCTATTAATGACCTATAAATCCCTGCTCCTAAACTCTCGCTTACTGGGGAAGATTGATCAACTAAAGGAATAGTGGTATCCGATGAAGTTTGGTTGTTTTGCCGAGAGAACAAAAGTTGATCGACCATGATGATCTTTCCTTCTAACTCATAAAACTACCTATGCAATGGCTCGCATGGCATATGTCTAGCTCCTGCCTAATAACATATTGTAATTAAGTGGAGTGTCCAGAACTTCAATCTCTACAGCAACTGTCTTACTAGCAAGTTTAATTTCAAACGATGGTAGAACTCTGTGTGGATGGAAAGTCCTGCCATCGAAGGCAGTAAGCAGTGTGTTAGAGGGGGCTAACTCGAAAGACCCTAAAGCTTTCCAGCAAGAAATTGACTTCACGAATGTCGACGTGCCCTCATCTACGATAGCCCGTCTAATGGTCGTAGGACCATGGACCACTTCTATCTGTAGGGCAATGTGGTATGGAAACCGATATTTGATATCAGACATATCAAAGAGCGCAGTCATGTTGGATGATTCCATACTTCCAATCACTTCCAAAAGTGCATTTCGTTGTAATGGACAACTTTGCAAAACTTCTAAGGTGGACATAGCACAAGGGGTCTGGGCTAGATCTTCAACCACATTGTAGTTGGAAGTAGCCTGAGCATTGGGATTGTGCGAGGCCCGTTTCAAGACACCTTTCGGGATCTTGGGCAACAGATCCACTAGAATGTGGAGAGGAATGGAATATTCGGGAATCTCTTTATCCTTGTTCTGCACATCCGAGGTATAATTTCTTGCTCGTGTTTGCAAAAGTGCATCTGTGCTAACCATATTAATGAAATTTTGATCAACTGAAGCATGAGTAGTGCCCCCAGCTTTGGAGGTGTCAGAAGCTGAACCCTGCCCCTTAGGAAATGGATCTTTAAGTACGGCATGTTTCTTTTCTTGAAGCAGCTTCTAGGCTTCTTCGAGTAGAGGGAATTGGTGAGTGAGGTGATCCTGCTTGCAAAGCTTACAAGGGAACTTAACCTTCTTATTTTCTTTATTACCCTCCTTGGAATTCTCTTTATTCTTGGGATTTTATTGGTTCCCCTCTCCTTTCTTGCCCTTCTTTTTATTATTGGGCTGCCGAGAGCCCTTTTGATTGTTCTAAACCTAGTTTACAGATTCAGAAGTAGAAGGAGAGGTTGTGATGGAGGTTACTTCTGCAGTTGATTGTTTGATGGATAAGGCATGAACCTACTCAGTCAATGCTTCGAAAGCTACAGAATCTACTGATCCCACTATGCCATCAGCATGTGGTCTAGGTTTAGGTCTACTAAGATCAGTGTTTGATCGCAGTGCATCTGGCACAATCTCATAAAGTAGCCCAGACTATGCATAAACAAGGTCTAGCTATTGGGTCCGTAAAATGGCTTCTTCCTCTGTAGACACTCCAGAAGTATCTACTTCCTTAGAAATGTAAGGAAGGAGTGATTTTAGGTACCACTCAAGAAGAAATTCTGGAGGTATACTGGCTTTAATGAGCCTCTTCCGTCTTCGCCACTCCTAAATGTGATCAAATAAGTGAGTGTCCTTATTCTGTCTAAATGTAGACAAAAGATCTATCTTGGCATCATACCGAACAAGAAGTTGGAAGTGGTTCAGAAAAATAGTCGCAAGATTTCAAAAATTAAAAAACATAGCTGCAGGTAACTCAATGTACCATTTAGCCACAACGCCTATTAAGGTTCTTTGGAAAAGTCTCAACCTAACGGAATATTTGTTCAATGAGTTCAAAGAACACCATAAATGGAAAGTGGTGACATGATCACCAGGGTCTTCATCAGTTTTTCCTTCAAATTTTGGAATGTCTGAAGGTAACTTAGTAGGAACCGATGGCCAAGTTGCATTATGGAACACCAGATCATTTTTTAACTTGGAAAGGTCTGGCAAATTCAGAGTTGCCAGAAATGGTAAACGAGGTCTATAAAATGGCATTTGATAAGCTGGGGTCATAAAGGGGGAACCACCCATAGTTTGACCCATGAACTGCTGGTAGGGGTTTCCCCCATCCATCTGCTGGTAGGGGTTGCCCTCGACCATCTACTAGTAGGGGTTTTCCCCAGCCATCTGCTGGTAGGGGTTGCCCCTAACCACTTGCTGTTGTGTGAAAGTGTTGTTGAAATTCCCCCATCCAAATGAAAGTGGGTTAGTACTCTGAACATGTGTCCTCTGAGGCTGGGTGTTAGCCCCGCCATATTGTTGATTAAGGATGTTACCCCCTCCTCCAGAAAACAAAGAAAAAGGGGTGTTTCCTGTAGGTACATTACCTTGATTCATATTGTAACCTACAAAGGCATTAAAACCAAGGGTAATCGAGGTGGACGGCGCAGTCATGGTACTCATGATGGGCATAGTTGCAGAGGCGTTTGGCCCTACATTTGGTGTGGAAATCCAAGTACTAGGTATAGGATATGGCTGTTGAGTTGCAGGACGTGGATCGACATTCACTATATTACTGGGTCCAAAAGTAGGAGTAGAGGTGGATGTCAAAGCTATTGAGCTCGGCATGCCTAACGTACCAGTATTAAAACTGAAAGATGGAGTTGAAACAACGATTGACTGAGTCAAACTCGGTATAACAATGGAGGTCGTATTTCCAGTATTTGTGTTCATACCTATTGTGGGAGTTTGTGGGACTCCCTATTCGCCTCCTGTATTAGTCATAATATGCCCAGGTGTGAACAAATATGCACTATAATCAGGTTGCTGGAAACCAACAGGTATCAGAAGCAGAATGTTAGAATCAGTCGAAGGAGGATTAAATGGAGGATTAAATGGAGGATTAAACGGAGGATTAAACTCACCAGAAGTGAGATCCTCAATCTCAACTATATTAAAAGCTTGCTGATCTGGAGTCCCAGGTTGTCAAAAGCATTTAATGATTACAAGTAATACTTGATCAATGCAGCATGCTTGTGCAACTAGATTCTAGGCTCCTGCTCTTCTCTGACTTGAAATCTTCCAGCACAACAACCCTTCATACAAACTTCTCTTCTTGTGAATGAGAATCTCCACAATGTCTCGCTATGTCTTATCTCTCACCCCTCTCCTCAATCCTCCTTGTATTTATAGGACAAGGAAGGCAGTTTAGATCGAGAGGTGGTTGTGATGGAAGTTGGGGAAGTTGCAGAACCAACTGCAACTAATCCCAATTCGTCAAATTAATATATTTTTTATCATATTTAAGGTGTGCGCAAGTTTTTTACAGTAGAGTAGCACACAGTATGCAACTTCAGTGTTTAACAACTAGCGATTGCAACTTTTTTGAGGGTGTGCACTAGTTTACTGAGGTGGAGTAGTGCACAACAGGAGGTGTGCACTACTATTGCCTTGTGGAGTAGCGCATGAGCGCTAGTATACTGAAATAGAGTAGCGCACAGCTCAAAACATGAGATTTGTTAGGGTTTTGTTAGCTTGCAGAAGGGTAATTCAAGTCAAGGTATCATACAAGGTCATCATGCTCTTCAATCCAAGTTGTCCTTTTGTGTGATCGACAGTTCAAGGTGATCACAGATGGAGAAGTGTAGAATTGACCTATAACAGGTATTTGGGATGCTGGGATTCAAAAAGAACTTCTAACGACTGAGGAATTTACTGTGTAGACAATCTCAGAGTTTTGGGAATTCATACTGAATCTTTGGGGTTCAGAATAATTTGATTCACACCATGACACGAACTTGGGAAAGGCATAATCTGGTCAATACAAAAAGGGGTAAAATATGACTGAAACATTCTATGCATGTCTAAACCCTCTTCAAGAAAAACCCTCCATCTTCTCTTGATTTCAAGCACAAACAGCCAAACTTCTGTATCAAATACATCGAAATCCCTATCTTCCAAAGCAATTTAACCCTAACATTCCCAGAAACTAGTTCTTCATCCATTTTCTCATTGTAAATAGACTTAGATTTGCTACTAGCGGCGGTTATGAGGCCTTCCCTGTCACTGAAAAACTCTGAGAATGACTCCTCTTTTCACCTTCTTCGTCTTCCACACGCCCAGAAGCTTCCGGCTCCGACAAGTTCCAGAACAAATATCAACTTCTTATGCCAACTCTTATATATATAACCCTTTTGCTTTCAAACTTCTTTCTTCTTTTCCAGCTGTCCATATTTTTCATCCATTGATCTCTTATGCAATGATCTTGGCCATTAGATCTAATCCCTTTTTATTGATTTGACACCACTTCCATATCTGTCGTCGGTTCACTTTCTGTGCTTCAATCTCCATCGTCTATCATCACACGCCATGTCTACAAAGTGGCATCGCGAACCTCCAAAGTGATTTCAAATACCACTTTCTCTCCTTGTGATAAAGCCTGGCATCGACACCTGTCCAGTGGTTTCATTTATCGTGACCAACACATCCTTTAACCATCGTGCATCTCCCTTGTGTGACAATCATCGTGAACTGTCGATCTACCATGCAATAATCTGGATCGCTCTTCTACTCTTCCGCACATGCACCTTTTCGAAAATCTGAATTTTAGCCACAAGATCTTCCCTGGCTCATATTAGCGGTCCACGTGGTCAGTAGCATACCCCTTTACTTCGGCGGTATCGCATCCTCTCCAGTTGGTTTTTCATACCACCTTTCGTGTTTGTGATACCCTCTGTATATGACACATAGCACCCAGCTTTCCCCGTCGCAACCACCTATGCCCCTTTCTCCCACGCATCTTGTCTATGTGACAGTCAACGAGAACCGTTGATTTCTCTTGCACACATAATCAGCCGTGAAACTGGTGTGGATTTTAACAATTTCAATTTGTGTCCTTGGGCTATAGTCTTTTTACCTCCTTCTGCTCATTTTGGTCACATTTTTGCATTTTCTCTTGCAATTTGTTCAAGTTTATCAACTCCTCTCAGATTTAGCACCTGACCAGGGAAATTTTCAAGATATCTATGCATTTCACCTTAGTTCTTACACTGAAAAACTAGGTGCTAACAACTGGGCTCGAGGACTCTTGGATACTATTTTTCCAAGAGCTTGAACTTTAGAACATAAGGCCATCCAAACTATTCGAGCCATCTCTTGAACCTAATAACCCTGTAACCACAATGGCACCCAAGAAAACTCAGGAAACAACCAGGTTCGCAGCAACCAATATTAGGGAGCTAGAAAAAGCCAACTCACCTTTGGAAACCCGACTGCAGCTCATCTGAAAAGCCAAGGTTTCAGAACAACAATGGAAGAGGATCTGGAACGACATACTTGATTTGGGAAAGGAAGAGGGTAAATGGAGAGACGATGCTCAGAAACTTTGAACCACCACAATTCTGTAGTATATGCAAGCACCTCTGGTTGATAACTTTGCTAGGTTAAAACACATTATTTCTCAGTTCATCGTGAGCAGGTATCATAATGGAAAATTGTAATTTGACACACCCGTCGAAATAAACGATGACCTCATTAACGAGATCACTGGTTTATCAATGAAAGGCGATGTTCTCCCAATGCAACAAAAACCATCATTGCTCAAGGAATTCATGGGCACACCTGTAGGGAAATATTCCAGACGATTGATGGTAAACCAGATAATCTATCAGAAAGACAAAATTGTTGCATTAATTGTGTCGATCGGGATCACAAGTTCCGGTCGAGGGTTCGACCTCAAAATGGATATGTTGGAGGCTGTACATAATATGGCATCTCGAGGCAAAGTGTACAATTGGGCAAACCATCTAGCCTACATCGTAAGGAATGTTTTCTACAAGTGTCAAGAAGAGGGGTCAAGCATTCGATACCCATCCATGTTGATTTGGACAGCTATGTCACATCTTCGACCAACAGGAAACAAAGACTTTACATCAAACAAAGGCATATTGATGAAGAACTTTCGTTGTTTATCTCATGGAGAAAGTCGTCTTAGGGCACGGGGGCTTCATTCAATAAACCGCTATCATAGCACATTTGTTCTTGGCATATGAAACAATTCCCCTAATTTCACTAAATATTGGAAAATACCTTCCAAAATCATTTTTTTAGCCCCCTCCTAGTATGCCTTCCCAATTTAAAAAAACCCCTATTTTCACTAGATATTGTATGTATCAACTTTTTCATGAACATTTTTTATACCCCTTTATATTTCTACCTAGTATATTGATATGATACCCCTCTTATGACCCCACATGCATTCTACAATGCACCTTGCTTGTTTCGATGTATATTGTGGATGCACATTACTTCACCCACAATGCAAGTACTCAACCACATATCATTATGATGTGCAACATCTAATGGTCTAGTGAAGAGATAGGAGATCACTTCTTGTATGTCACTAGAGCCAATGCACATAGTACAACATTTAGATTACATGTTGCAGTTCCCAAATCGCTGACTAAGCCTGTTGTGGGTTAGGTATCCAAGCCCCCAGGGCCTGTAACAAGCTTTAGGAGGCTGACTAAACCTCCCAAGGCCTGTAATAGGAATGAGTGGTTGGGTATTCAAGCCCCCAAGGCATATCGAGGGCCTATAACAGGCCCTGGAGGCTTAGAGCCTCCCAAGGATATTGGTAACAATTGGCTTAGTGCTATTGGTAACAATTGGTTGTTAATGACCACTGTCTCTCGACTATGATCTACTGGAAACCCACTTCACCACGAAACCCATGGCCTCAAGCATGCCTCAAGACTTGATTTCCCTGCGTACTGGTAAGCCCGAGCCTTGCCTCAACCCTATTTATCATCCGACCATGATCCTGCCATCTTTTTTTGGTGGATATTTTCCAGCCCACCCATATAGAAAAGACCCCAAAGTATTTTGTATTGTTACATAAAATAAAATAAACCCTTTTCCCCTTAATATATAAGCAATATAATTTTTAGGTTTTCATGAATATTTAATACCACAATATGAATGAACGTGATATTATATTTCCTTCTAGTAAATCCCCCATGTCTTGGGGCCAAAACAACCAATATTTGGCTCTAAACATGGTTCCAGAATCTCAAAGTTCAAAATGCAAGATGGAGGGTACCACAAACTATCTGTCAAATTCTACCGCCAACAGCACACATTCATCTTGCATTAGGTCATGCTTCGGTTTGGTAATTACAAGGAGCAGTGGGCACAGCATAACCACTCAAATTTTACCCTTCAGTCGAGGATATATTTAAAGAGCTCCTATGACAGTCAAATACAACTCTAGAAATCCCTCCAAAGGCACAAAAAGTAGACTTTACAATAGTCGAACCTATGATGGATGTTGAAAAGGAAGAATATTATGAAATCTGACTTCACTTGAACAAATTCACCTTCCAGCTCAAGCAAATTGTTGAGATAAATCCCCATGGGATCACAATGACAGCACATCAGGACCCTCCAGAGGTAGTTGAAAATCCGGATGAGAGTACACAATCAGACAATCCGCTTCCAAAGTATGCTCTCATGATGGAAAACATCCAGCGGATAGCCGATGAAATATCTAAATCCCAACGAAACCAGGAGAGAAAAATACACGGAAAGGGGAAGAGGAAACTTGTTATTGAAGAAACAACAAAGGAAGATGAAGCCAAACTCTTCGACAGCGCATCCTATATTCTAGCCGATGTTGCTAAACAAAAGATCCTTGTCGAAGACCAATTTAAGAAAATCATGGAAGCAGAAATATCCCGCAATCAACCACCATCCCGGAAGAGATCTAAGCTCACGATCGAACCCCATGTCTACCTTACACAAATTCCACCTGCACCATATCTGACCATTGTGATGGAATATGTAAATATTTCGACCCCTCCATCCCCCATAGCACCTACACCACAATCATCCCTTAATCTTCCATTGTTAGTTAAAACACTTCCTTATCCACTCAGAGAAAAGATTCAAGATGATAATGACTTGAACCAGTTTATAGCTCAGTTTCCTTCACTTTTTCCTCATTGGCGACATCCAATCACTAAGAAACATGTCATCCCCGACACAACTCCCCCGATCGATTTAGCTCCCACAAACGCCTCCACAACCGACCTACCATCCCCTTCAAGAACCATAGAACCCCAAGTGGTCGAATATCATCAAACATGACTAGAAAGAAATCCCGATCTGACTAGCAATATCTTCACACAATAGACTTCATCGTTCATCCCCTTACCAATCGAACCAATGGTGGAATACCCAACTCCACCTCGACATTCCTTCGATCCCCCAGAAATTCCACCAGAAATTGTTAACTATGATGATGATGAAACAGTTATACCTGAAGTTTGTCTACCCCAAGTCAAATCTGGTTCCGTCAAGCAATCCTGACCCCCCTCCACCACCACCACCAAACGAAGTTCCACCTTCACCACCAACTACTTCACCAGCCGATGAAGTTTCAAACCCACCCTCGACTCCAATCAAGCCCAGTCTTCCATCCCCTACTCTTGCCGACGAAACCACTCCAAATTCAGCAGCTCAATAAACTTAAGATCAAGAAGAAACTGTCGTCGTAGAAGCACCAAAAGAACCCAATACAAAATCACCAAAAGAATCCATCACAACAGTACTAGATCAAGCCAATACATCAGCACCAGAAGACACAGACATAGCAAAAACAATGTCATAAATAGCAATTCAAGCATAGACATAACAAGTCATTGTCAACAAGCAACTCGATGCAGAAAAATAGACAGAAGTGACCGACCACCAAAAAGGATCGGATCCGCAGAAAGAAGATTCTAACAAAGAACAACATAAAGGAAAAATAAAGCAGCGGAAAGAAAAGAAACGTCAAGAGAAAGAACGATAGAAGCAAAGGAAACAATAGCACCTTCAATATATTCAGCAAGAAATTCATCGTTCAGTACATCTAGACCAATTTGGGCCAATTTCCACATTTGATCCAGAAGAAACAACACAGGAAGAACTCGATCTACTTGCAGATGCTGTCATCAGAGAATAGAGGCATAGAAGACTTGAAAATCAAGATCTCATCCAGAAACTGCGAGAGGAGCAAACCACATTTTTGGCTAAGTGTGAGGACTTAGTGCAGCAAGTCGTACCACTGTCGTCGAGTTCCGACATGACAATTCCTCTAGACAAAGCATATCAACTTTTTTAAAGTGTCGTGTCGACTTTGCAAGATGAATTAGCCAAGAACCGACAGGATCAGCCTGCCGAAACATCAACTTTAATAGAAACTCAGTATACAGCATTCACAAAGGCTCATAGTCTACTAACACAGTATACCCAGGAAGCACCCACAATATCCGAAGTTTTGAGTAATTGGTATACTCACTATGGATAGGTATTTAAAGAAATGAAAAGAACGCATGAGTTACTCAGCACACTGCATCAGCAACTACACACCGTTGACGAAACACTCATTCAAACCATCAACGCACAGATCATTTTGGAAAATAGAAATCTTGAAAAACTGGATAAACAAGAAGAACAGTGGATGATCCAATCTCGCACTAGCCTCTTTAAACTTGAAAATATCTAACCATATATTCAAAGACTGCTTACCATTTTCCAACAACAAAATCAACCTCTTTGGCCATGACTTGATCCATCTGCAAAACAATTCTACACAAGATAAAATGGAAAGTCTGTCAAGCTTAACCACATTGACCATAGACATCCAAAACATGTTGTGCACTTGGGAGGATTTTTAGCATTAGCTATCTATGTCTTCTAAGGCCATCGTCGAATTCTACGTCTAGCAATAAGCGGCCGCCAACTCTAGTCATCCACAGTAGTAACAACTTGATTTATTTTTGCTCGGATATATTCCATATCCTCATTTCTTCGGTACGAAGAACTATTTTTTGGTGGGGGATATTTTGGAGGAGCCTAACTCACCCTGTCGACTAGGTCCTCCTCCCAACCTATTGTAAAACATGTCGACAGTTGTGTCAACCAGTGCATGTCAGGTCAGTCGGTTGAACGAACAAGTAGTTATATAACTATCTGTAAAACATATATATAGCCTAGTGAGCCAACTCATACATTAAGTTGGATCTATAGATATGTATTGTTCTGCATATCTTGCTGAGTAATAAAAGGCTTGTGCTTCCTCTCCATAAATGATCTATTGTGTCTATATATTTTTGTGCTTTCTTATATATAATATGTATCACTAGTAACAATGTAACCCCCTCAATTACAACATATATTAAAGAATACCCCTAATTTCACTACATATTGATAAATACCTACCAAAATCCGTTTTTTGAGCCCCCTTGCCAATACATATTTCCAATTAAAAAAAAAACTATTTTTACGAGATATTCCCTAATTTTAATACATACCCCTTTTATACCCCACATACCCTACTCCCCACCCACCTATACCTACAATATATTGACCTTATTTTTCACAATTTAAAAACCCCCCTTGATGAATGAATGTGATAAAATATTGGTCAACAAGGTGAATCCCCTATGATCAATGTATGGCATGCCAAACGCATGTTTCTTGACACTTTTAAGGTAATTTACCATCAAGTCCCTTATATTTTGAGGAATCTTGTCACACAATCAACATTGAAAATGGTCAATTTTATGAATGTTAAATTACATTGTATATTTATGTTTCCCACTAATTGCAGGTTATTAAAAGATAAGGTACTTTCGAGTGATAATGTATTTCCTGGAAACTGTGAAGAGGAAAAGAAAAAGTATAAAATGTTGGGTGTTGAGTACATATCATATCATGTTTTCCTTATGATTTTATTATGTATACAGGATAATATGTAGACAAAAAGATATGTCCAAAAAGTGGGCATGACAGGTACCATAAATCAAAAAACAAGGGCAAAGCACATGGTCTTCCTCATAAGATATTGAGGCACATGCCTATAATCCCAAGGGTTCAAAGGCCCTTTCATTGCAAATAATTAGCTATGTTGCAAGGATGGCATGCCTCACACAAAAGTGAGTCATGATTTATGTGAATCCCAATAGATTCAATAGCCATGAAGCATATACAGGATACATGGCTCAATAAATTAAAGGATGAAGTATGGATCCTTCAATTGAACATAGACATGGATGGAATTAACCCATATTCCCTCCAAAACACCAACTATTATGTTTGTCTTGTAGTAATGAGAAATAACAATAATACCCCATGGTTTTTCTTGAATAATAAACATCTTATGTTGGCTCTTATAGTCCTTGGTAGAAGACAAGTAAAGAATATGAATGTTTTCCTATGACCATTGATCGATGAATTGAATGAATTATAAGAATGGATACATGTATACAATGTAAAGACCCATACCAACAGAGAGGAGTTTTACATTGTATGGAATAGGTGCATACACCACACATGATTATCCAGGATAAGGAGTTTTCTTTGGTAAACATGTTGATAGATTTGTTTATATGAGTAACAATATTTGTTGGCATAGTTAATTCGGTGTGGTTGTATTGATCTTCAAAGCTAACATGCTCTATATATAATGGCATTGCAGGTTTTGTAATAAAAGGGTATCATGGATGTAAATGTTGTGGACCTTCTATGAAAGTCTAGTTGGTCCATCCAACTATGAAAGTCGGTGTATGATTTCTCCAGGGTATTCCTCCCAAAAGACCGCCCTTAGAGAAGAGAAACATCTACTTTCGATGGTAAACCAAAGAGAACCCAAAGCACTGAAACAATGACACCGGTTGACTGGATTACGGCATATGACAGAGAGAAGGAGCAAGAAATTAAACAAATGTTTGATTCAAATGGGGAATATATGTTTGATGAGCCTAAATTATTCTACACCTATGTGTTGTTGCTACAACATCCTTCCCCAAATTTTTGAAAATGTTGGGGCCCCTCCTTCTACATTTTGGTAACAAATGTTTCTCTTTTCTTTGAAGCTTATACTACTCCAACTTGCAAAACTTCAACACTTGCTTCCCAAAGAAGTTTTCCTCAACTAAATTTTTTCTAAGGAAAAGCCACCTTTAGCCTTCAGCGCAAGTTTTAACCATAAATCTTCTGCCTTCGGTGCAAGTTTTAATCATAAACCTTACGTTTTCAGTGCAGGTTTTAACCATAAATATTTTGTTTTCAATGCAGGTTTTAACCATAACTCTACCGCTTCGGCGATAATGTTAACCACAATTCAACCATTTTTTTTGGGCGCAAGTCTTAAATTTTATATTGGCCTCTTTTGCGCATTTTTTTATTATATATTGGCCTCTATAACTATCTTGGTCGCCTTTGGCGCACTTTCAGAGCTCATCTCGGCCGATCTTTAGCGTAGATCTTATCCCTATATTGGCCGCCTTTGGCACAATTGCTAACGATATTTCGGGTGTTTACGCGTAATATTTAACCCTAAAAGGGATGCCGACACGAAAACCCTTTGAATATTTTTGTGACTCGTTGGCGCATCTTTCATTAACGCAAATGTTGTGACTAAATTCTCCGCCGGTGCGCAATACTTATCCCTAAAAAAAATCCTCTCTCATAATTGCGCCTCATCTTTAGACGCAGTTCAATTCTTGGCGCAGCCCATCATCGCGGGATTTAATCCTAAAACTGCCACTCATAGTGCAAAGCTTAAAGGAAAGGTTTCCACTTTGGCATAGCAAACCAATTTGGGCATATGTGCAAATACGGAGTTGGTGGAGTCATTAATATTTCCATGTGCGGATTTAAATGCCCGTTTTCCTTGAGCCCCATGCTCATCAACTCGCCAACCTACCACTCACGTGAAATTAATGCTTCCCCTATATGAATTCATAGAATGGGATTTCGGGAAATCATTTTGCCGCTGCCGACGAACATATCTCGCCATTCGCCATTGGATCTCTATTTGGACCGCCATTTGTTTCAGGATGCCCTCTAGCTTCCAGGCCCCATCACGAGGTTGACAGGTAGGTGCTTTTCCCATCCCCATTGTGTTATCCACAGTTCCCAGTTAGAATCATATTCACTTTGGTAGTCTGTTGTCGCTATATATGTGTGCCAAAGGAACCCATACACGTCGAGCGATTATTTTTTCTTTTTTTTATTATTCGAAACAATGAGGACTCGAAGCCACCCTATGCAAACCAAAGCCCAGAAGTCCCTTTCCTCACATATGCATCCCAGCCTCTTCCCACTATCGCTTACTCTGTGTCCTAAGTAATTTTTCCCATGCAGCATTCCCGTTGATAAGAATATAATCCCTGGAAATTCCCATTCATAGCTTGACGGCCATAGTTTTCTCACATAGACTATATAGATCACACACCACGCCCAAATCTGTAGTAAACACTTGTGTGTGTTTAAAACACCACAACCGCATCCATCCCCGTGGAAAGAAACACGCCCCAAATGACAAAACCATTCACGCCTAGGCCATAAAAAAACAATAGTGCCTTGCATAACTGCATCCCTCTATGGAGGACTGAAGCAAAATCATCATTTTCTACCACACATGGTCGATAATCACCAATAATACTCGTGGAGCTAGTGAGCTATGGATCCTTTTTGAAATATGTCTGCATTGCCCCTACTTGTGAACAACGTTGTTTGAAAGCCAAAACCGCCTTAGAACATGTTAAGAAATCCTTTTGGGCCTGCAGTAGTAGCATCATGAATAACTCTGCATTCATTTGTAAAGGCCAGCAACCGTGAAATGATAGCTGCATCTATAAATTATTTAATTAGTTTTCAAAATAGCTTTCATATTGTGAAAATTGCATATTCTAGAAATTTTATGACTATTTTACTAATGCTTGAAAGTCATTTAGTTAGAAGCCAATTCTGTCATGTTTTCTTTTACAATCTGTAGGAAGCATTGCGTTTAAATAGTTGCTCTAAATTTCTTCAAAAAAAACTCCTTATTTGTGCTCCTCGACTCACTGTAGGTTTAACATGCATAGAAAATCTGCATGGAAGAAAGCCACGGAAAAGGTAGAGTCAGATTCAAACATAGAGATCCTGTTGGATACCTCACTTGAGACCATGTTCACTGATACACAAGCTACCACCAATGTACCCCCAGGGACCTCTGCCCCAGAGTTTCAGTGGGGTGACTTATATAGATTCATCAGAGATCAATACAACTCTCAAAACCCCATAGAGGATGCTATGGTATATGCAAATATCAGAAGGTCCTGTCTCCCTAAGGAAACAACTCGTCCTGAGTTATTCCCATGTTCTGAAGTGCTTGGCTGGTTGATCCCTCATGTCAAGACTGACACTAGGTTTATAAATGATAAGAGTGGAATGAACCTAGCATCTTTTTCTCCTGAGCATATCATGGCTACCTATATATTTCCCCTGGCTAGGGCTTGGTTAGATAATGAATGGATAGCAGAACACTCTATGGACCCGCTGGACACCGCCAGGAAAATGATGATAGTTGACAGACATACAAGAAAGAGGAAAACTAATGAGTATGAGAGCAACCTCCTAAAGACTCCTTATACACTCATTGTTCTGATGTTGAGCCAGATCTTTGGTATGCCAAATGTCAATATCTTTAAACTCAGATGGGTACCAGTATTATTCCATATAGCTATGAATGGTACCATCTTTAATTGGGATGATATAATTTCAGAAATATTGGTCTCACAGCTAACTGCTGCCCAAGGAGGAATGACTCAGAACAAAGCAGAATTCTTTATGTCTTCATACTTGATCGACTACCTACTGAGAAAACACACCTTCCCTAACTTGGGTTGCTCATGGAACAGAAAGGAGACACCTCTCTTCATGGCCTATCAACTCACGTGGGAAAGCTAGTATGCGAGCTATTACAACCAGGTTTGCGAGAAATTCATCATGCCTTTATATCAAATTATTTTTGTAGAGGAACCAGCTTCCATGTTAGAGAATGTCATGCCCATTATTGAGGCCTTCAGCGATTATTACCATGGTCTAGAAGGTAACTATATCTGAATGAGTGGAGCATCCGTAACCCCCTTTTTACTTCCCAAATATGCTACAGATTTTGTGATACATAGGGAAGCCTTAAGTAAACTCTTCAGCGTTGGTGGAATCAGTAGAGTTCTCACTGAAAGAAAGAAATTGACATATCCACCAATGCCTTTCACTATAGGAGCGTACAGCCTCCCGATGGGCAAGGAAGGAGAAAACTATGTCTGGGATTTAGAAATCTTCCATTTTGGTACAAAATTCTTTAGAAGTCATGACCTTTCTGGTAAAGTTGCCAAACATATTATTGATGCCAAAACCAACTTCGAGTACACTCATCTTATGGACCAAGATGAAGAGTTCTTCCAAAGTGCTTGAAACTTAATAGAATTAGGCAAGCGCTACAAGAAAGACAAGAAAAATAGCTCTGCCCCCAGGCTTCTCGGCCTAATCCAAAAGGAGCAGGAGGCATCAGTGTCCTAATCAGGAGATTTGACAGGTATGGAACAAGAGGAAGAGGACAGGATACTACAAGAACAAACTATCAAACAATAGCAAGATCAGGAAGCAGCAAGGATTCAAAATGAATGGACTGCCAAATTGTGACAAGATGAAGAGGTTGTTAGGGTTCAAAATGAACAAGCTGCCAAGTTTCAACAAGAAGAAGCGGCGAGAATTCAACAAGAGAATTGTATTCAATTGCAGCAACAAGAAGAAGCTGCTAGAATCAAGAGGGAGCAGGAGGAAAAGGTTTTACAAGAAGAGGAAGCAAGAATTCAACGGAAGTAGGCTATTCAATTACAGCAACAAGAAGAAGCCGCTAGAATCCAGAAGGAAGAGGAATTGAAGGCCCAGAGAGAAGAAGAAGAAAGGATCTTCCAAGAACAGGCTACTAAACACCAAGAAGAAGATGAAGGGGGGATTTTGTTGGAGGAGGCAGACAGATTACAAGTAGAATTAGCAGAACTAGCTGAAAGACAAGAAAAGGAGCAGGCTGAGAGAACTCCTGAACAAAACCCGTCCAGCCCACAAGCCATGAACTTAGATATGCCAAATATAGACCAACCAGGGATTGCTCATGTAGGGGTTGTTTCTACTGAGGAATTGGCACTAACTCCATACAACCCCAGAAAGCAGCGCCAAGTGGCCAACCTAGATTCCATCTATTTTCACAAACGGAAGAAGGCTATCATTGGCAGAACAGTGAGAAAAATGGAGATTGATCCTGAATCATATGAATTCAGAGTATCGAAGACCACGCTAATCCAGGGGACTGGCATCGATCCTTCATTCCAAGCAAGATGCACTGTAGCTTCTGATGAAATATTGTAACTTCTAAGAATAGTATATTTGTTATTCTGTAGATGTTCCCTTCCTCCAAGGTGACTTTATTGTATAACCGGAGATGTTTATTCCTCCAATGGATTGTGGTAACTAGGGTTATTAGATCTCCCATGTGGGGGTCGGTGCTAAGTTAATTTATTAGGGGTTATTAGACTCTCTTAAGAGAGGTCGGCCCCATAGGGTTAAAAGTCAGTTAGGATACAAGTATAAGTAGAGGAGGATGTTCCTCACTTATCTCACTCTTCCATCACTTAGAAAGTAGCGCACAAGTGAGAGAGAGGTCTGCATAGGAGGTAGAGAACGAGCTCTAGTCTTGGACTACATCTTGTATTTGGTTGATCATATTTATTGAGGAAATCTTTGTTGGGTTTTCTACCCCATGAGGGTTTCCCAGGGTAAAATATCTATCTATCTTATGATTATGTTTCTTTCAGTGATCTTGCTAGTCAAATTAGTATAAACTTAACATGGTATCAGAGCCATATCCACTAACTCTGATGAGTCATTAGCTAACAGCTTCAGGTTGGAATCCATGGGAGTGGCCATGGCTTTACATTCCAACATGTCAAATCTCTTCAATATTTCCATAGCATACCTTCCCTGGTTGAGAAAGATTCCTCTTGGGCCTTGCCATACTTCCAGACCTAGGAAATAATGCATTGATCCGAGATCTTTCATCTCAAATTCTGAAGAGAGCTTCTTCTTGCACTCGATAATATATTTCTCATTTCCAGTCAGAAATAGATCATCCACATATAGCAACAATATGACAAGTTCATCATCCATAACTTTGACATAAAGGTTAGGATCAGCTTTACTCTTGGTAAAGCCCAAGCTAGTCAAGAAACTGTCAATTCTGCCATACTAAGCTTAGGGGGCTTACTTCAGTCCATACAAGGCCTTCTTTAGTTTTGATGGCACTCCCATTTTTGGGAAACCTCAAACAGTAATTGATTCTTCAGATTTTAAAAATCGAATACTACAGAAGCAAGTCTCCAAACGCTTACCTTATGTATAAATGCATATTTTGACAGGCAAATGAAATCAAGTTAGAATCTCAGCCACCGTTGATTCACCCAAATCGATGATGGAAAATTGTTTGACCTCTCCACAGAAACTTTACCTTCACTTCAGATCATGGCCATTCCTTTATCAATCCAACAGTGTAAATTCTGGCAACAGTTTCCCCTCTATTTGACTTCGACGGTGAATGTGTCCAAGAGATCATGCATTATGTTCTAGGGCTTCTACTTGAGAGCTCGATTCAGATGGTACCAATACCAGTGATGGAGTGGTTGCTTCAACCTTCTCAGAACTGAAATCAACCATCGACATTCATTTAATAGCCAGACACAAAGAATTCCCAAGCAAAAACAGGGTTTGATTCAAATTATGTCAACTAATTCCACGCTGGTAATTTCTTCAATATCTTGGAGAATCATTTTCAAATACAAATCACAGAGATCAATTTATCAAGTAACACGATCAATTGAATATTATCTCAGTGGAAAATGGTTATCTGGAACCAAGTAAATTCATGAAAGCCACAGAGTATAATTACCCTGTTTCCTTATTCCAACAACAACCAAACAATTTAATTACAATGCCATTTTAAAGAGCCTACCAGAATCTGGTTTGGATCCTAACAAATAGGATCTGCAACATTCAAAGATCACAACAATCTAAACAACTCACAAACGCTGACTCTTTAGGGATTCGAGAGTCCATTTGGCAAAAAAGCCATTATTACAACACACCTCATCATCACTCAAACTAACTCAATCTAATCTAATACAAGATGATAACAAGACTTCATTCTCTCTCCCAATGCTCCTGCATCAGGCTTCCGGACTTGAAAAGATTCATGGACTCCTATCCATGAGTTCTTCTATACAAGTGCCACTTTTTTGTAACATTGTGGCTGTCAACCATATTGAATCTTCCACTGGATGACCTACCCACTTCACTAAGTACTCATAGTATTCTTTTCCTCTGGTTTTTTTTTCACTCTCTTGTCTAAGATCTTTTCTAGTTGTAGACTTAACTTAGCTGGCATTTGCTTTTGCCATTGAACCTATTGTCTGACTTCACTACTGTCACCTTCTTCAACTGTTCCTTCTGTTGTACCTACATTGTACTTATACAAATCTGCAACATTACAAATTGGAGAAATTCTCATACCTGCTGGCAATTCCAGTTCATATTCATTATTTGAAAATTTCCTGAGAATTTTACAAGGTCCAATTTTCTTATATTTCAACTTGTTGTACTCTCCCTTCGGAAAATCTTTCTTTCCTTAGGTGTGCCAAAACTAGTTCATCAACTTCAAAACTCTGCTCTCTCCTCTTTAAATCTGCTCTGCTTTTGTATTTGATGCTACTGTCCTGCAATTTCGATTTTATCTGTTCATGGACCTCATGCATTGTTGTAGCAAATTCCTCTCCATCTGCAGTTCTTCCTTCAGCTCTTCCTAAATCTCTTAGTTCATAAATGCCTCTTGGCTGCATTCCATAAACAATCTAAAATGGACTTTGGCATGTGCTCCTGTTCGGGGAATCATTATAAGCAAATTCAGCCCGAGGGAGTACTTGATCCCACTGCTTGGGACGCTCTCCAACTAAGCTCCTTAAAATATTTCCCAAACTTCTATTAACCACCTCAGTTTTCCCATCAATCTGACGGTGGTATGCTGAACTGAAACTCAGGTTTGTTCCAAGTTTTTTCCACAGGGTCTTCCAGAAATGTCCAAGGAATTTAGAGTCTCTATCAAAAACAATGTTTCTTGGAATCCCATGCAATCTTACACTTTCCTTAAAAAATAGATTGGCTATGTTTGTAGCATCACTAGTTTTGAAACAAGGGATAAAATGTGCCATTTTAGAGAATCTATCAACAACAACAAAAATTGAATCATGACCCTTCTGTGTTTTTGGAAAACCCAAAATGAAATCCATGCTAATTGAATCCCAAGGTCTGTTGGGAATTGGAAGTGGTGTATACAAACCGGTATTTTGGCTTCTCCTTTTTGCATGCTGACAGATTGTACATTTATCCACAAACTTCTGCACATATGTTCTCATTCTTGGCCAGAAATAAAAATGCTTCAGCTGTTCCAGAGTTTTATCATGTCCAAAATGCCCACTTAATCCCCCACTGTGATTTTCCTTGATTAAGTTTTCCCTCATCGAGCATTTGGGACTACAAAGCTGACTACATTTAAATAGTAATCCATCTTGCATTATGTATTCTAACCATGGAGTCCTGTCTCTTACTGCTGGATTTTACAAGCCTCAAATGCTTCTTTAAAATCTGCATCATCTTCATACAAGTCTTTCATAGAGTCAAACACTGTAGCATGTACTTGGTTTCCTTGCATTACTAAATCCCTCCTACTTAAAGCATTTGCAATTTTATTGGATTGTCCACTAATATGCTTTATGACAAAAGTAAAATTTTGCAGATATTCAACCCATTTTACATGTCTTTGATTCAGTTTTGGCTGCTGCATTATGTAGTGCAAGGCATGATTGTCTGAATACAAAATAAATTCTTTAGGCAACACGTAATGCCTCCATTTCTTCAGTGTTTGAACTACAGCATAAAACTCTTTGTCATATGATGAGTATTTCTTCCTGGCTTCAGTCAACTTCTCATTGAAATAGGCTATGGGTTTGTCTTCTTGATTCAACACAGCTCCTATGGCTTCTCCACTGGCATCACACTTCACCTGAAATGGTCTTTGGAAATCTGGAAAAGCTAAAGAGGTTGCTCAGTGACCCTTTTTTTCAACAGCCGAAAGCCCCTTTCAGCGTCTATAGTCCACCTAAATGGCTGCTTATCTTTTTTAATGGTCTCAATTATTGGTGCACTAATCTTACTCAAATTCCTTATAAATTTTCGGTAAAAACTAGACAACCCATGGAAGCTCCTTACCTCAGAAATATTCTTGGGTGAAGGCCAATCTTGAATAGATTTCACCTTTTCAGGATCCATCTTTAATCCCTCCTTAGAAATGACAAAGCCAAGATATATAAGTTCAGACTTTAAAAATGAACATTTTTTCATATTTATTATCAATTTCTCCTGCTGCAATTTCTTTAAGACATGACTCAAGTGCCTCAAATGTTCTTCTTTGGACTGACTGTATATTAGTATATCATCCAGATAAACTATGAAAAACTTTCCAATAAAGTCTTTCAACACCTAATTCATTAATCTCATAAAGGTACTTGGTGCATTTGATAAACCAAATGGCATGACAAGCCATTCATACAACCCATCGTTTGTCTTAAACATTGTTTTCCACTCATCTCCCTCTCTGATTCTGATTTGATGGTAACCACTTTTCAAATCAATTTTGGAAAAATAACTTGCACCCTCTACACAGTCCAGTAAATCATCTATTCTAGGCAATGGAAATCTGTATCTGATTGTTATTTTGTTGATGGCTCTTGAATCAGTGCACATCCTCCAGGTTCCATCTTTTTTCGGACTTAGTACTGTTGGTACAGCACATGGGCTAAGGCTTTCTCTGATCAACCCATTGTCTAACGGTTCCCGCACTTGATTTCTAATTTCTTCATTTTCTTGGGGTGTCATTCTATATGCATCCTTGTTTGGTAAGTTTGATCCAGGTATCAAGTCAATATGGTGACTGATACTCCTCTTGGGTGGAAGTTCACTAGGTAAATCATTCACCACTATATCATGAAATTCATTTAACATATCTTGAATCTCAACAGGAAGATCTGAAATTTTAGTAGTTGTAAACACTACCCTAGGTTTACAAACCAAAGCAAAATTTACCTCATTATCCTCCACCTGCTCTAGAAATTCCTTGCCACTCATCAGCAAAGCTTTTGGATCATTATTTCCAGCTACTCTTCTTCTTGCAATGGCAGCAAATTTTGGTTCAGGCTTTCTTTTTGAAACTTGTAGACATTCCTCTTACCTTCATGTATGGCATTTCTGTCATATTGCCAAGGTCTTCCCAATAAGATGTGACACACATCCATTGGCATCACATCACAAAGAATCCTGTCTTTGTAGCTTCCTAACTGTAAATCTACCTCACATTGTTCATTTACCAACAATTGATGATTTTTTTGAAGCCATGACACCTTGTATGGTGTTGGATGCTTAGTCTTCTTCAGATTTAACTTATCTACCAATTCAGTGGACACCAAATTGTCCGTGCTTCCGCTATCAACCACTATCTTGCAGCACTTCCCTTTAACTTTGCATATGGTCTTAAATAAGCCTTTCCTTTGAGTTGGTTCAACAAGTTTTTTCTCTGACTTCAGTAGCACTTTCTTTAACAAAAGAGACTCACCTGTCTCGGGTACATTCTCAACCTCTTGTTCCTTTGCTTCTCCTTCCACTATTGGTGTAACAACAACATTTCTTGAGCTCGTATCTTTGTTCTCTAGGCACTTAAAAGATCGATGTCCCATCTTACCACATTTAAAACATTTGAATTCTCTTCCTCTGCCTCGGCCTCTTCCTTTAGGAGAGAATCCTCTTTCTTTAAATTCATCCTCCTGATGTCCTTGATGACTTGAACTGCTGGTTACTTCTCTTTGGGTTGTAGGTCTCCCTCTATTGAATTCTTGTCCTCTTCCTCTATTAGGACCTCTTCCTTTATTTGACTGCCTCCTTGCAATCTTGTCCTTTGCTTTCAAAACAAGCTGGTAAGCTTCTTCTACTGTCTTTGGAGTCAGCAGGCTAATTTCATCTTTGATATCCATTCTCAAACCATTCACATACCTGGCTACCTTTTCTATAGTGTCTTGCACATAACCTGCTCTTATATTCACTTTATAAAACTCTTTGGTGTACTCTCTTACGGACATCAGCCTTTGCCTAAGATTTTGCATCTGTCTAAATAAAGAGAGTTGATAATCTTGGGGTAGAAACTTGCCTTGGAGTTTTGTAACCATCCGATTCCAACTCTTGATTTCTTGTTTGTTCTGCCTGTACACTGTCCCACCATAAAGACGCATTCCCTTTGAGTTTTGTGACAACGAACTTCACCTTCTTTTCATTATTCATTTCCTCATAGTCAAAGAACTTCTCCATATCATTGATCCAGTCAACAAGCTCTTCAGGATTCAAACTAACACTGTAGTTCGACACATCAAGCTTTGGTCTCGAGGTTGATCCCAAAACATGCTTCAACATCCTCAACGTAGTTGTTTCTTGAACTACAGTCTCTTCCTCTTGAGACTCTTCATCCTCACTGACATAATTAGGATCCCTTTTTCTGTCAACTTCTATGACATCCAACCTTGCCTCCAAACATCGCATCAATCTTACTACCTCCGCGTTTTCTATAGGCCTTCTACCTCGTCGACCTCTTCTTCCAACCTGATAAGCCATAAATTGACATGAAAGATCACTCTGAGATCTCACTAGATGATCTTGTTCTTCTAGCAATGATACTGGTGAAAGATAGACTCTGCACCACATATAATACTAGCACTCAACCAATCAAAATTATGCTCTGATACCAATTGATGGCGCTCCCATTTTTGGGAAACCTCGAACAGTAATTGATTCTTCATATTTTAAAAATCGAATACTATAGAAGCAAGTCTCCAAATGCTTTCCTCTTGTATAAATGCATATTTTGACAGGCAAATGAATTTCAAGTTAGAATCTCAGCCACCGTTGATTCACCCAAATCAATGATGGAAAATTGTTTGACCTCTCCACAGAAACTTTACCTTCACTTCAGATCGTGACCATTCCTTTATCAATCCAACAGTGTAAATTCTGGCAACGGTTTCCCCTCTATTTGACTTCGACAGTGAATGCATCCACGATATCATGCATTATGTTCTAGGGCTTCTACTTGAGAGCTCGATTCAGATGGTATCAAGACCAGTGATGGATTGGTTGCTTCAACCTTCTCAGAACTGAAATCAACCATCAACATTCATTTAATAGCTAGATGCAGAGAATTCCCAAGAAAAAACAAGGTTTGATTCAAATTATGTCAACTAATTCCACGCTGGTAATTTCTTCAATATCCTAGAGAATCATTTTCGAATACAAATCACAAAGATCAATTTATCAAGTAACACGTTCAATTGAATATTATCTCAGTAGAAAATGGTTATCTGGAACCAAGTAAATTCGTGAAACCCACAGAGTATAATTACCTTGTTTCCTTATTCCAACAACAACCAAACAATTTGATTACAATGCCATTTTAAAGAGCCTACTAGAATCTGGTTTGGATCCTAACAAATAGGATCTGCAACATTCAAAGATCACAACAATCTAAACAACTAACAAACGCTGACTCTTTAGGGATTCGAGAGTCCATTTGGAAAAAAACAGCCATTATTACAACACACCTCACCATCACTCAAACTAACTCAATCTAATCTAAGACAAGATTATAACAAGAATTTATTCTCTCTCCCAATGCTCCTGCATCAAGTTTGCACACATGGGTTCTTCCATCTTCCACCTCAAATCCTTGTGGTTTCTCTATGTACACTTTCTCCTCAATCACACCATTCAGGAAGGTTGTCTTCACATCCATCTGGTGTAATTCCCACTTCATCATGGATGCAAGTGCCAAGATGGTTCTAATGGAAGTGTACCTTGCAACTGGAAAATGTTTCTTCATAGTCAATTCCCTCTTTCTGAGAGAATCCTCTGGCCACAAACCTTTCCTTATACTTTTCAATGTTGCCATTCGTAGCATGCTATATCTCGTATATCCATTTGGAGGATACCACAATCTTGTCCTTTGGCTTGGGAACTATATCCAAAACATCATTCTTCATTATTGACTGCTACTCCTCAGTCATTGCTTCTACCCACTCTTTCTTATGGGATGCTTCTTCATAACTAGTGGGTTCTTGATCTACAAGATCACACATCAGGGCCACATAGTTGGAAAATGTCGTTGGTTTCTTGCTCACCCTAATGGAGCCTTCAGGAGCTCCATATTTTTATACTCCTAGTATAATGTCTCTTGCCCAAGATAGCTTTCTCTTCTATGAAATTTCTATGACAGGGGGTTCTTGTGGTTCCATCATGTCATGGTCTTCAGGAGTTGTCTCTTCAGAGGTGGGTGCAGCTTATGTGATTCTGGAAGGTGCCTCTTTCTCATATACTTCTTCATGTTGGCACTTTCTAGATCTCTTGAGAGCTGCCTCTTCATCAAATGTCACATCCCTACTTATTTCCATATGATGGAATCTTGGGATGTATATTCTGAATGCTTTGGATGCCTCACAATATCCAACAAATATTCCTTTCTTCCCAGAAGGATCTAGCTTGGTCCTCTTTTCTTTTGGAATGTGAATGTATAATGGGCATCCAAATATCTTGAGGTGACTTACCTCAGGCTTCTTCCCTATGAACACTTCTTATGGGGTCTTGAAATCAAGAGCACTATGAGATAGTCTATTTTGCACATAGACTGTTGTCCTGGCTGCTTCAGCCCATAGATACATAGTTATGTCTTGATCATATATCATTGTTTTTTACTGCTTCCATAATAGTTCTATTCTTTCTTTCCGTAACACCATTCTATTGGGGATTGTAGGGAGTGGTTAGTTCCCTCTTGATTCCAGCTTCCTTACAAAAGACTTCAAAATATTTTGAAGTATATTCTCTGCCATTATCTGTCCTGTCATGTGCTTTGAAGCACCACTATCAATGAGCCATGTATCTTCTCCAGGTGTCACAGACCTAGAGAGTGTAGAGAATAGAACATATGCTTCTGCTTCTTCTTTTTCTATTTTATTTCTCTTCTTTCGAGGCCTTTCCTCTTCCTCTTCTTCACTACCATCTTCTGCCAAATTTGCTTGATGTATTTTGTGAATATTCTTCTTCTTCTTTGAAGCACAATTTCTAGCAATGTGTCCTAGTTTGTGACAAATATAACATTGAACTGAGGAGAGATCTCTTTCTGAGTTTACTCCCCCTTTCCTTTTAAATATATGAGGAGGTTGTGACTCCTTGTGACCATTCTTCTTGGAGTTGAAATGACTCCTTCTTCTTCTTCTGGTGTGAGTAGCCAAAGCTTGGTCATCCTCCTTAAGAAGGGGTTCTCTATTAGCTACCCTAGCTTCTTCCTGAATGCAATCCTCCCATACCACATCAAACTTCATACTTTCTTTCCTGGCACACATAGTTTGGATGAATGACTCCCAAGGTCTAGTGAGACCATTTAGAGAAGTCATGACTAGGTCATCTTCATCAAGGGTATCTCCAATGGCATCTAGTTCTTCCTTGAATTGGGAAACCCTTGAGAAATAATATTGAATAGATTCTCCTTTATTCATCTTGGTGCTCTTCAATTGAGCTCTCAGATTCATCTTACTATTGATGTTCTTTCCCTCATACATTCTAGAAAGGGCATCATACATTTCCTTTGGGGTCTTCACAGATGCCACTTGGGGAATCAAGTGGTCTTTGATAGAATCAGCAATGATTCTCTTTGCCCTAATTAGGTCCTTCCTATACTTCTCTTTGGCTTCATCTTCCTCGGGTTCTGCAACTTCATCCTTGATATATTGGGCAAGATCATTCTCTTCAAGAATGAGACCAATTCTATATTTCCATGCCCGAAAATTCTCTATACCTTCTAGCTTGTCTTTAAGCTTAGTGCTTGGGGCCAGGGCCATCTTGCCTAGGGGATTACCAAAAATTGAAAATTCCAAAAATGAAAACTGACCTTACTAGGAGATTTGCTTGACTGAGGCGAGGTGACTGATGTACTTACTTTATGGAAACTTCAATTTTTTAGCCCCCAAACTTGACCAGCAAACTTCGGACCTACTGTAGAAATCTGGTTCTAGTTTTCTGGTTTTCCGTACTTTTTGTCAAACTAGGGTTTGACTTTCCTGGAGTTCTACCCAACCAAAAAGTTTGATATAGGGATCAAACGTTCGATTTTGAGGAGGTCTATCCAGCCATGTAATCAGAATCCAAAAATTCCAACTTTTACAGAAACCCTAATTTTCACCAGAGGAAGAGAGAGAGAGATTTTCACCTTGTGAAAGATGTCCTAGTCTAGGGACGATGCAGTCCTTGATCCATTTAAGACAAATCCATGTCTAGGGACAATGCAGTCCTTGATCCATTTAAGACAAATCTATGTCTAGGGACGATGCAGTCCTTGATCCATTTAAGACAAATCCATGTCTAGGGACGATGCAGTCCTTGGTCCATTTAAGACAAATCCATGTCTAGGGACGATGCAGTCCTTGGTCCATTTAAGACAAATCCATGTCTAGGGATGATGCAGTCCCTGATCCATTTAAGACAAATCCATGTCTAGGGATGATGCAGTCCATGATCCATTTAAGACAAATCCATGTCTAGGGACAATGCAGTCCTTGATCCATTTAAAACAAATCCATGTCTAGGGACGATGCAGTCCTTGATCCATTTGAGACAAATCCATGTCTAGGGATGATGCGGTCCTTGATTCATTTAAGACAAATCCATGTCTAGGGACGATGCTGCTGATCATGATGACGATGATGTTGATCGAAGGCTCCAGTTCATGATGTGATGTTGTTGATGCTGTTATGATGATGTTCAATAGATCCAGATGATGAGGCTATTGATCGAGAGATCCAGATGATGATGTTACCGTGGCTTTTTTACTGCTGCAGAAGATGAAGACCCAGTACTAAAGATGTTGATGTTCTAGTATTGATTATGTTCCAGTAACTGTTTGAGTTACTGATGATGATGTATGAAGAAAGCTTCCAATGATTTATAGATGTATCATGTACCATGTAGTTGATGACTCCTTGCTCTTGCAGATGTTGTTATAATATCCTTCTCATTAAGGGGGAGTGTTGAACTATTGTAACTTCTAAGAATATTATATTTGTACTTTATTATTCCAGAGATGTTCCCTTCCTCCGAGGTGACCCTATTGTATATCCGAAGATGTTTATTCCTCCAATGGATTGTGGTAACTAGGGTTATTAGATCTCCCATGTGGGGGTCAGCCCTAATTTAATTTATTAGGGGTTATTAGACTCTCTTAGGATAGGTCGGCCCCATAGGGTAGAACTTCAGTCGAGAAACAAGTATAAGTAGAAGAGGATGTTCCTCACTTATCTCACTCTTCCATCACTCGGAAAATAGCGCACAAGTGAGAGAGAGGTCTGCATAGGAGGTAGAGAAGGAGCTCTAGTCTTGGACTACATCTTGTATTTGGTTGATCATCTTTATTGAGGAAAGCTTTGCTGGGTTTTCTACCCCATGAGGGTTTCCCAGGGTAAAATATCTGTCTATCTTGTGATTATGTTTCTTTCAGTGATCTTTCTAGTCAAATTCGTATAAACTTAACAACTTCATCCCAGGAAAATAAAGCCAATGTTGATCGATTAATGAAAGAAGTAAAAAATTACAGAGAGAAATGCTTCAAAATAAAAGTTGACAGGAAGAAAGAAGTGCTAGAAGCAAATGAAATGAAGAGGAAATACAAGGAACTTGCAGAAGAGAAGTTAAGGACAACTTCAAAAGCTCTGCAGCTTGAAAATGAGAAGAATTCACTGGAGATGTAGCTATCCATCTTACAAGATGAGCAAAAGAACTTAAAGACTCGTATATCAGAGTTGGAGAAACTCAAGGCCAGCAGGGCTCAACAGAATCATATCTTCAAACCTCGGTTTGAAAGGTTACTACAGGAAAAAGAAGAGTTAGTGAAACAACTCAAGGTGATAACATAAAACAGGCAAGATCTGTCCACCTTCTGTAAGCAGGCCCGTGACATGCAAGAGATGATACATCAATTGCTGGTATCCATTTCTAAAGAAATTTGCGGGATGAAAGAAATTATCACAAAGATGACAAGTATTGGATTGGAGCACTTCGGATTAAAGACAGGTTTGCTCAATATGCGGTCCAGATTAAGGAGCAGTCGGAATGGAGAAAAGGAAAATCAGGTTTTCCCTCAAATATGCATGCCCTAACCGATGAGAAGTTGGATATTGATATAGGAGTCCTAGAATTTTGCAGAGACTGTGGCGACAGATTAAGTATTGAAATCCAGAAGACAATAAAAAAGTGTTATGTTATCTATTCCAATATCCGAGAAGCTCATGAGACATGTCAGATGCCTCTACCACAGAGTGTTTATGAGTTTCCTGAGAGAGAACAGCGCATGACGGAGTTAGGGAATAATATGAACGCAGAATTGGATTATTTATAGAAGATAGAAGGTATATCCTTAGAAGACCTTCATCAATTCATTGGGAAAATTGATTTCCACACTCACTGTCTAGAAATTTGCATGCAAAGGACTATAATGGGGACAACAACCATCAAAACAGAATTATGCAGACACAAGATAGCGTGGAATGTGACAATCTCATTAAGAGGAAAAACCATTATAAGGTAAATTGGACAGTGGGCAGGCTACATTGAACATGAAGATAAATCAGCACAATTAGGCGAACCTATTGAAGAGGTTGAGCCTATTGTAGGAAGTGAGTCGATAGGAGAGTAGCGACCAAATGAGTCAGCAGAACCAGCTGGGCCTTAGTTTGTCTTATTATACTTTAGGAAAATAAGCTGGAAATTTTTTCATGTGTAAATATATTAAGAGACAACTGTCCTTTTATTTTTCTCTTTTGTGAAAAGGTACCCATGAAGCATTCAATTTTGTAGTTACACACTAAATGACAAATTAGAAGTTTCCATAACTTTAGGGTACACTTGTCAGCTCAAGGAGCAAATTGTAAAACTATATATAGAGGGATAAGAGAAGGAGAAATGACTTTTGGCAGGTGAATGAATTTTCTTCCTTGTACGTGAATTACTTTGCTACTTGCTCCAAGAATTGGACTTTGCCTAATGAAATCCTGGGAGAAGGCATTTTTTACTGGGAAATGTGTCAAATGTGTGCTGGATTATTCCTATATAATCTGCATATTGTTGTGAGATCATTCTTTGATATCATGAATTGTTTCTATGTGATTAATTCTCTTACATATTCCTGTGCAAATATGTTTATCTCAAAATGAGTAATGGAATGTATTAAATGAATTAAAGTTATCTTTAATATCTTTCATATTCTGCTGTAGATGAAACCTTTATGATTAAATGGCTATCTCTATAATCTTTAGGTGTTTCTTCCAGTTTATTACTCATCTTTATAATTTGCTCCTTGCAAGGATAGGTTAAATTTGCTTATACAGTTTTAGATTAATTTAGATTAGCTGCTTGCATTTAGCTTAGGGAACTTTCATTTCATCTTTAAAATAAAATACATAAACGGTGGATCGGGCCATGACCGGTGTAATGAACAAGAATCTTTAAATATTATGGTAGCCGGAACCGTTAACTGGGCGGATTCCATAGACCAAACAGTGAGCGATCTAATTGGACTTGCTTACCGGGGAGAATCCCTTGCTGATTGATGCTATGATTTTCGAGGCATCAACAATTTTTGGCGATAGAAGGAGGGCCACCAATGCATGGCTGATATAGGAGACTCTTCTTTAAGACGAGATCCAGTTGGAAACCTACTTAAAACAACAATCCGAGGCAATTCAGATCTGGAAGTGACAAATCAAGAAAATCCCAACTCTGGATTTGAAAATCAAGAAACATTGTATGCTATACCTTTTGCTGAAATAGTAAACTTGAGAAGACATACCCGTGCTTACGTTAAACAGCTTGGGGGTTTAAACACGATTCCCTTTCTTCCTAGAAGAAGAGCTCTTAGAAAAGAAAGACAGTACACACGCGATTCAGTTCTTGTTCAGATCTTTGAAGAATTAGTAGACTTATCTTTAGAAGAAATTACAAAAGCTCTTGGAGAAATAGAGCTCGAATATCCTCTAGATCTTGAAGAATCGTGCACTCCGAAGAATTCTCCACCTCATACTCCTCACGATACTCCACCAAATTCTCCACGAGGAGCCATGGTTGTACCTTCCTGGAGAGCAAGAGGAGCCTTGAACTGGGCTGGTCCTTTTCACAATCTGCCTAAGAACCCTGAACAGGTCTTGCCTAAGTATGATCCTGGAAAAGGTATTTCCGCTAAAGATCACCTTAAGAGATATTACCTAGCCTTGAACCTGTTAAATGTGCAGCATGAAGATGTAGTCTGTCGCCTTTTCCCCTATACTTTTGAGCCTGAGGTATCCTCATGGTACTTTAGTTTACAAGCCAGCTCGATAGCTAGTTGGGAAGAATTTGAACAATGTTTCTTGATGAAATATGGAAATTAGAACATAGTAGCTACACTCATGAAAGAATTGTTGTCCATGAGGATGGAAAAGAAAGAGAAGGTACAAGAATTCAACCAAAGATTCACAACACTGTTAAATAATTTTAGCGAAGTAGCTAAGCCTGCAGAAGAATCTTTAGTGGAATACTATACAACCGCACTCGATCCCCCCTTAGCTATGTTTGTCAAAAGAACTAAGAAAACCACCTTAATAGAAAATTTCGAAGAAGCTAGGAAGGTAGAAGAAGAAGCAGACAACATTTCTAAGCATGCGCTTAATGGAGAAACAAAAACAACAACCACTAAGAAACCATTCTTGCTTACCAAGAATAAGGAAGAACCATCAGCGGATATGGAAAATGTAGTCAAAATTATGCAAAAATTATCCAATAAAATTGCAGATCTTGAACAGGATAGGGAAGCTAGCACTTCCAGGAAGCCTTTTAAACCTTTCTACAAGAAAAGAGAGGAAAACGATTAGCCTCATCCACCTATGAATAACTCTCCTATTTTGAATTTGAATAAAGTAGGAATGGAACATTTATGCACCTTTCATCAAGAACTACACTTTGAAAAAAGTTGTCTACAATGGATAAATTCAATGAGCTTGGTGATGAACCAAATGCTAGACTCACAAATCCCAAACCAAGACAATCCTCCAAAGGATCAAAATCCTGAACCTGAAGAACCAACCACAGACACTACTATGGTGTTATGGGATTGGGTACCTTTAACTGAATTAGTTGAAGACTATCCCAAGGAATGTCAATTCTCAACTGTTAACATTAATACTCGTAGTAAAGGTCCAATCGCTGATCCAGTTCCAAGCTCAACCAATCCCAAGCCTAAAACCTCCAAAGAGATACCGAAAATGCACATCACAGTCATTCCACCACAGCCCAAACCTAACGAAATGCCTACTAAACAACCAAACATTGAAACAATTCAGCCACCAAAAGTAACTTTGAATAAAACTGATAATCAACCCAAAGTTGTAAAGGAATGTGATATGGGATATGACATCATCGAATACATAAAGAAAGTAAAAGCTAATGTGTCTATATTTGACATGTGTAGTTTGCCTCAACAATGAAAGAAGTTGTTGTAAGCTCTCGAACCCCAATCTAGTGCTCCGTTAGCAAATACTCAAGAGGATCCCAAAATAAATGAAGCTAGCATTGGCGGAAAATCTAAATCCCCAGAACTCCCTTTTCTGTTAACTTTTGAGATTTTTAATCACAATGTGCATAATTGTTTAGTAGATTCTGGAGATTCCTCGAATGTCATGCCATTGTCTATTTGCAAAAGGATCAATGGGCAGCCAACTCCATCCCCAGCCCAAATTATTCAGCTGGACAGGACTGTTGTTAAGGTAATTGGGGAAATGAAAGATGTGCTTATTAGGTTGTCTACAGATTTTAGGGTGTGTCAGTTCATTGATTTAATGGTAGTTGATATCCATGAAGCTTATGGTTTGATCCTAAGCAGATATTGGTCAACTAAACTAGACCGTTATTTCGCCATAGATTGGTCCCACTTATGGCTGCCCTATCAGAATAGGAAAAACAAAATTAAAGTGCTCAGAGAACCGCACATGAAACAGAACGTAACTCGGCTAGAGGAAAAGAATGAAGTCGTAGCTTGCTTATCTTTTGTCCTAGGAAATTGTTTCTTAGAAATCAAGCCTAAAAATTATCAGTCATGAGATATTAGCAATGAATTAGACAAACAGTCCAATATCCTTCAATTTTCTCGGACTGACGATATCGACTGTAACATAGTTAACTTAGTTCTTGACTTAGATGGTTCAAATACTAAATTAGTTGGATCAAAGAATGTTTTATGGGTTTTGTACTTTGATGGTTCCAAAACTCAAGAAGGATCTAGAGCCGGTTGTGTTCTAATGGACCCGGAGAGGAACAAGCACTTCTTGTCTTGTAGATTAGAGTTCAATTCTACTAATAATATTGTTCAATATGAAGCTTTAGTCCATGGATCGAAGAAAGCCATCGGTTTGAATGTTAAATATCTAAAAGTCTTCGGCGACTCGGAAATAGTCGTCAGACAGGTAAGAGACACAATTCATTGTCTTTCACCACACCTGAAAGGCTATCAGTCTGAGGTATGGGATCTAATTACCAACTTTGAAGCTTTTAATATAAAATATATTCCTAGATTATAGAATGTTGCCGCTGAATTGTTAGCTACCTCTCCTTCTAGGTTGGTGCCTACTAATAATAAGTGTTCTATTGAATTGGTTTTCAGGCCTTCCATTCCAGGTAACATAACAAATTTTAGGGTGTTCGATGATGACAACCAAATCATTAGTTTCCTTACAAATGAAGACATGTTTCAAGAAGCTGTTATAGATGAAGAAAAACATGATGCTGATTTGCAAAATAAGGATGCAGTCAAAGGAAATTTCATCCCTAAAGGAGTGAGATCACTTAAAAGTTTGTTCGGCTTGCAGAGCAAGTTCAAGAAACCCATAAATGTTAAAAATCATAGTTCTACTATGCAGCATGAATTGATAAATCTAGGCACAGAGGCCAAACCAAAATATGTCAATCTTGGTAGATGTTGTTCGCCGAGTGAAAGAGACTGGTTCATCAAAATTTTTCGACAATATAAAGATGTGTTTGCTTGGACGTATGAAGATCTAAAAACATATAATATTCATATCATTCAGCATGTCATACCAATGAAGATAGGTGTTAACCCTTTTCAGCAGCAGCTAAGAAGAATGCACCCTACTCTCAAGCCTTTTATTCAGAAGGAATTAAAGAAGTTATTAGACGCTAAGATCATCTTTAAAGTCCGGCATTCGTAATGGGTTGCTAATTTAGTTCCCATAAGGAAGAAGTCTAGAGAAATAAGTGTAAAATTAGTCACAGCAGATCTAATGAACAAGTAAATCAATCATAATAGATGAAACTCAGAAAAATGGTGTAAAACTGTGCAAAACATGTATCAGTGCTCAATATCCCAATGAGGGTGAATAATTACAATACAATACAGTAACAATCACTGAGCAATTCAAATTGACTAAGGAGGCCATTCGAATCACTGAATGGAGCATCTTGACTCCAACTAGGAGTCCTCATCATCAATCAGTGGTGGTCATCAATGCACAAGAACCAATCATCCAGGTGTCAATCTGAGTCTAACTAAGTGTAACATGTGTAACTGAAGTATGTAGCACTGATATAGGGAAGTGGGCTCAGTGGAGGGTGCATGGGAGGCTAACTGAAGTCAGAACAAGTCATCTAGTCAATCTGGAGGTCCAACGGAGTGAAACAGACAGTCGGGAGTGAAACTAGCCTCAAATCAGGGAGAATCGGAGCTAACTGAGTGTAACTGAAGTGGAACTGCAATGGTAGGTGAAGAAGTGCGCCCTTCTCTGGCAGTAGGTGAGAAGTGGGCACCTTCTTGACTAGGAGGGATAATGAACTGATGTAAGAAGCTCCCGGGTGCTAGAATAAGGTGGCTAAGTTGCTAGAGGCATCAACCTAGTGACTGGGATGCATGCAAACACTAGAATTTGCATGCAAACCCTAATTGCATGCAAGATCCTGAAAAAGATGATGTGGATATCCGAACACCCCCGCTCAAGCTACACTATGATGTGCAAAAAATAATGTGGGGCCCTGGTAACTAAGACCAAAGGTCACCCCAATACAATAATCCAAAAAATGTTGAAAATAAACTAAGTGAGGAAAGAGGGAAAACCCAGTGGGAATAAAGCCCCCCCTCAAGCTAAAACATAATAATGGATCAATCTGTCTCCACCATGATGGGACTCACCCCCAATAGTGAACGGAGGTAAGAGAACTTCTTCTCAGTGAATCTCTTGGTGAAGATGTCTGCAATTTGCTCATCAGTAGGGAAATATTGCAGAATGATGGTGCGATCATGCACCAACTGTCGAATGTAATGCATATGAATCTCAATGTGTTTGGTCCTCTGCCGCTGAACTAGATCTATGGAGATCTTGATAGCACTTTGATTGTCACAAAATAGGACAGTCGAAGTAGTTCCACCAAAACCAAACTCGAAAAGAATACCCTACAACCAAACTGCATGAATGCAGGCATTGACTGCCCCTCGATACTCTGCCTCTGCTGAAGAAATTGCAATGGCTTCCTACTTTTTGCTGGACCAGAAAATAGCACCATGACCAATCATGAAAACATAACCGGAAGTGTACTTCCGATCAATGCTATCACTTGCCCAATCTGAATCAGTAAAACCAATGAAATCAAGCTCAGAATCTGCAGCATAATGTATGCCAAAATGTTTCGTACCTTGCACATACTGCAAGATCCGCTTGGCTTCTCGCCAATGAAGCTCATGGGGATGCTACATATACCTTGACATGCCACTCATGGCATATGAAATATTAGTCCTTGATTGTTTCAAATAAAGTAGTGAACCAATCAACTATCGATACATACTGCAATCTGCAAGCGGTGTAGAATCTCCCTCCTCAAGACTGATTCCTGAGAGGAATGGGAATGGGGATGCCTTACATTCAGCCATAATTAACTTCAATAATAGGTCAGAAGCATATTTTTTCTGAGATATAGTGATCCCATCAAAATTTTGAGCTATCACCAAGCCCAAAAGGTGACTCAGCAAGCCCAAATCGCTCATGTCAAAAGCTAGATTTAAGGCAGTTTTTAGCTTGTTTATTGAAGTAAGAGTGCTACCAGTAATGAGAATATCATCAGCATAAAGTACAATAACCAACCAATTACCTTTTACTTGCTGAATATACACATTCGGATCAGATTTGCATCTTTGGAAATTCTGAGAAAGAAGGAAGGAGTTCATCTTTGCGTACCAAGCTCTTGGGGCCTGTTTTAACCCATACAAATATTTCTTCAATCTGTAAACTAATGATGGATCTTATGTGTAGCCCTCTGGATGCTGAATATATACCTCTTCAGCAAGGTCTCCATATAGAAATGCACTCTTCACATCCATGTGGTGCACTTCCCAATGCTGGGATGCGGAAATAGCCAAAACAAGGCGGATGGAATCCATGTTTGCAACCGGTGCAAAGGTCTCAGTGTAGTCCACTCCTTGGACTTGGGAGAAACCTTTTGCCACCAACCTTGATTTTCATTTGCTGATAGAGCCATCAGTAGAAACTTTCATGCGGTAGACCCATTTACACTTCACTAATTTTCTTCCAGGTGGAAGAGAAACTAGCTCCCATGTATTGTTCTTTTGAAGAGAACTGTACTCTTCATCCATGGCACTTTGCCATCTCATATCTCGGTGGGAAGAATAGTATGATGTGGGATCTGAACTAGTCATCAAATAAAAAATATCAGGAATTATTGGATCATAAATAGAAAGAACCATACCTTCTCTTTGAAAGTCTGCTCTTGTTCGTCTCGGATCAGCAGGATTTCCAAGGTTCGAACCAACAGATTGAAGAGTGTTTTGGGCCCACTTTGGTAACTGAGGAGGATCATAATGGTCAGATTATGAACCTGATATGTCATGATCATCATGTGTTTCTAAAATATCAGAAATATCAGAACTCATACCTTCATTATCGCTGCACGGATCTTCTTCTGGTGAAGGCGGTGAAACGGTAGTTTCTTCCTCGACTAGTTGCAATTCTTGAAGCGGTTCTTCAAATTGCACACTGCGCTGTATGAATATCCTTTTAGATATGATATCCATGAGTTTATATGATTTTTATTCTTCCCCATATCCTATCAGTATGCACTCAATACTTTGTGGATCCAAAGCTCGTCTCTTCTTGGAAGGAATTCTAGCCCATGTAGTAGAGCCAAAAACTCTCAAATTTGACACATCCGGTTTGTGACCAAAGAATGCTTCGAAAGGAGTCATACCTTTCACGGATGAATGCGGAACACGGTTCTGTATGTATGAAGCAACATTTATTGCTTCAACCCAAATATTTGCAGCCAAACCTTTTGATTCAATCATGCATGTAGCCATCTCTTTCAGTGACCGATTTTTCCTTTCCGCTACACCGTTTTGCTGGGGTGTGTAGGGAACTGTATGTTGGATCTGAATTCCGCTTTGGGCACAAAGTTGCAGCAAATCAGCCTTGACATATTCTCCACCATTATCAGATCTAATATTTTTGATCTTGCTCTCAGTGGAGGTCTCAACAGAATCCTTAAAATCCTTGAATTTTCCAAGCACTTCTGACTTGTTTTTGAGAAAAAATACCCCTATAAAGCTGGAAAAATCATCAATAAATGTCAAAACATACCTTCAACCATTTAATGATGTATGGGGCAATGGACCACTGATATCAGAATGTATCAGCCCCAAAACTGTAGAAGCTCTGCTAGCTTTGTTGTGGTCGAATCTATGCTCGGGTTGCTTCCCAATAATGCAACCAGTGCATATTCCCTTCGAGGAACGGAGTTGTGGAATACCATCTACCATGGAATTGTTTGATAACAGAAGAAAATACTTATAATTAAGATGTCCAAATATTTCATGCCAAATCCTACTAACCTCATTACCATGTGTGCGAAGATCAGTGGGCTTTGCAAGCAGAATAAAGTGTGAAAACTCATAGCATTTTGCAGTGTGGTTCTCCTTTCGACTGCAACAAGTCTTCCACTTTTGATGTCAGAAATTTCAACTGTATTAGGGCTGAATGTAACTTGCTTCGGTTCACCAGTGTGTGTCATTTGATACACAGAAAGAAGATTTGAAGCCAAGGAAGGCACATAGAGAACATTCTAAAAGCTTCCATGATCTACATGAATCGTACCTTTGCCCTTTGAAGAAATTTTTGAGTCATCTCCCAAATGGATGGGGATGGAGTTGTTTGGATCGAATGAAGAAAAAGAATCAATATTTGCAGCCATATGATTCGATGCACCCAAATCTATCAAGAGAGTAGTGGGCTTCGAAACAATTGCCATGAGTGCTTGTCCTCTTTCATGATCATCATTCCTATCCTTCTTCCTTGCACCGCCAGGAAGAGTTATGTTGTTCTTTTCCAAAAGGAGGGCCATTGATCTATAGTCTTCTTCATACATGAACTTTCGGGATGAAAGCCATGGTTGCAATAAGTACATTTATATTTTTGGTTACCGTCTTTGCCCTTTTGCTTGAACTTCGAACTGGATGGTGCATCCGTCTGTTTGCCTTTCTCTCTTTGCTTGTGAGGTTCGAATTTGGGCTTCTCCTTCTTTTTCTTTTCTTTACCATTTGAGATATTGGGTCCTTGAACATATAGGGTTGAATATTTGGAGCTTATGGACCCCATTTGAATCAACTTATCATGCTCTTTTGTGACGGACTCAATGAAGGCATTCAAGGTAGGCATCTTCCAATTCGGGGTAGTTAGCCGACCGGAATTGAAAGTAGAGACAAATACCGAATAATCTTTACCAAGCTTGCTAAGAATGGAGAGGATCAATTGCTTATCCTCTTTGATAACTCCACTGTTCTTCAACTGCATGTTCAAGTTCTGGAATTTTGTGAAGAATTCATTAATGGTCTTGAAATTCTCAGGACTAAGGGCAATCAATTCATTCTCGAATTGAAAATCCCTAAGCTCGTCCTGCTTGCCAAATAGTGTTTCAAGTTGATCCCATATAGCTTTTGGAGTCTTCAATCCGCTGAGATAGAAGTGAATATCTTTGGAGATGGAGAGACAAAGAAGAAGATAAGCTTCATCAAGCTTGTTGTAGTGTTTGGTTCTATTTGACAAGGTGTTTGGGTCCAATTCAAGACCAAGAGTGACTCGGTAGTAACCTTTTGAACGTAATATGATCTCCATATCATCTTTCCAGTCAAAATAATTGAATGGGGTGAGGATAGGATTTGAAGAAGAGTATTCCATTGCTAGGAGCAAGTGCACACTGATGTAGAAATGTTTGCAAGGGCAAAGTATCGAATGCAATTGATGGAGACAATAACCTGCAAATCACAATAAAACCAAGAACAATGAGGTCGAACAATCCACCCTTTTAGAGTTGCATCACACCTGGGATTGGAGATCAAGCAATGTTGAATGGGTCCAATGTATTAGTATTTATGTGGAAACTCAAGCTTCTGGAGTGTTATTGGAAATATTTTCAAGCTTTGCATGCACAGGAGCGAATGCCCTTGAGATCTTTCATGCCAAAACTTTTTGTAATTTTTGAGCAAATTCACTCAAATCTTCTTGTAGAAAAGAGATCTTGTCCCTACAATGGCTCTGATACCATGTAAAATTAGTCACAGCAGATCTAATGAACAAGTAAATCAATCACAATAGATGAAACTCTGAAAAAATGGTGTAAAACTGTGCAAAACATGCATCAGTGCTCAATATCCCAATGAGGGTGAATAATTACAATACAATATAGTAAAAATCACTAAGCAATTCGAATTGACTAAGGAGATCATTCTAATCACTTAATGGAGTATCTTGACTCCAACCAGGAGTCCTCATCATCAATCAGTGTTGGTCATCAATGCACAAGAACCAGTCATCCAGGTGTCAATCTGAGTCTTACTGAGTGTAACATGTGTAACTGAAGTGTGTAGCATTGATATAAGGAAGTGGGCTCATTGGAGGGCACATGGGAGGCTAACTGAAGTCAAAAAAAGTCATCTAGTCAATCTGGAGGTCCAACGGAGTCAAACAGTCAGTCGGGAGTGAAACTAGCCTCAAATCAGGGAGAATTGGAGCTAACTGAGTGTAACTGAAGTGGAACTGCAGTGGTAGGTGAAGAAGTGCACCCTTCTCTGGAAGTAGGTGAGAAGTGGGCACCTTCCTGACTAGGAGGGCTAATGAACTTATGTAAGAAGCTCCCGAGTGTTAGAATAAGGTGGCTAAGGTGCTGGAGGCATCAACCTGGTGACAGGGATGCATGCAAAGTGCATGCAAACCCTAATTGCATGCAAGATCCTGAAAAAGATGATGTGGATATCCGAACAATAAGATTATGTGTAGATTTCAGAAACCTGAACAGAGCATCTGATAAAGATAATTATCCTATTCCTTCAATGGAACAAATTTTGCAAATGGTATCAGGAGCAGAAATGTTTTCTCTACTGGATGGTTTCTCTGGTTACAACCAAGTGTTGGTAGCAGAAGGAGACCATTTTAAGACTACTTTCTGCACTAAGTGGGGAACGTTCGCATACCGAAGAATGTCGTTCGGATTGATAAACGCAGGAGCCACCTTCCAATGAGAAATGGACATTGCCTTTCGGGGGTTAGGCGTTCACTGTGTTGTAGTCTATCTAGATGATGTGACAGTGTTCTCAAAGAAAAGGGAAGATCATGTTTTCCATTTAAAGCAAATTTTCGACCGTTGTAGGAAGTATGGTATATCTCTAAACCCCAAGAAAAGTTTCTTTGTTGTTCTCAAAGACAAACTTTTGGGTCACATTATCTCAAACAAAGGAATTTCAATAAATCAAGAGAGAGTCCAAGTTATCAATAAAATCGCCATGCCCCACAATAAAAAATCTATGTTTTCATTTATGGGCACTATCAATTTTGTTCGAAGGTTTGTCCTTGATTTCGCTCAGACTGTCAAACCTCTACAGCAAATGGTCAAGCAAAGTGTGCAATTCAAGTGGACAGATTTAGAGAAAGATGCATTTAAGGATATCAAATCAGCCATAGCTAGTGCCCCCTCTCTAAGAAGTCCATATTTTGACAAAGATTTTATTTTATATACCTTTTCCTCATATGACTCTCTAGCAGCAGTGCTCACACAAAAGGTAGAATCAGGAGATGAATACCCAATCTCTTTTATGAGCACTAGTCTGCAAGGCAATGAACTAAACTATCTTGTTGTAGACAAACAGGAATAAGATGTATTCAAAGCGGTAAAATAGTTCAGGCCATATATTCTTAAGAACCGAATGAAAGTCATAGTTCCCCATCCAGCCGTCAGATCCCTTTTCGTTCAGAAGGAATTGGGAGAGAGAAGAGGGAATTGAGTCACAGCTCTTCAAGAATATGATTTAGAATTTAAACCAGCTACCATCATTAAAGGTCAAGGCCTATGCAAATTACTTACTGAACATCCAATGGATGAAGAGCAAGATTGGAAAAGTGAAGCTGAGCTAAATACCATAGAGGTGTGCCCCATTTTCGCGGCTCCTGAATCCTGGTATAGAGACTTAGTACATTACTTATAGCAAGGGTATCTACCATAACATTGGAGTTCTAAACAACGTAGGGCACTCTATTTGAAGTCAGCAGCTTATCAAATTATTGATGGAAATGGAATACTTTTCAGAAAAAACTATGATGGATTTTTTCTCAGATGCCTGGAAAAGGAAGATGCAAATAAAGTAGTTAAAGAATTACACGATGGCCCAACTGGTGGAAATTACTCCGGAGACACGACATCTCACAAAATACTAAGGGCTGGAGATTACTGGCCCACTTTGTTCAGAGATGCTCATGCCTATGGATGCAATTGTGATGTGTGCCAAAGGAGTGCTAGGAAATTACCCAAAGCAGCAAGACCATTGCAGCCTATTATCATTTCAGAACCTTTCAAACAGTGGGGCATAGATGCCATTGGAAAGATAAAGCCGAATTCTTTTCTCCAGCACCGATATATCCTGACAGCCACGGACTATTTTACAAGATGGACAGAAGTTATCCCATTATGCAAACTCAATGAAGATACAGTCATCAATTTCTTAAAGGAGAACATTATAACCAGGTTTGGGGTTCCAATTTCCCTAGTCTTTGATAATGCAACTTATTTCTCATCTTTTAAGATAAATGAATTTGTTTATGAAAGAGGAATTAAATTACATTATTCATCCAATTACTATCCCAGGGAAATGGGTTAGCGGAATCTTCAAACAAAAACCTCATCCGAATCCTTAAGAAAACTGTGATTGAAAACCAGAGAAGCTAGCACACTGCTCTCCCAAACACTTTATGGGTAGATAGAGTCACTCCAAAGAATGCTTTGGGAGTTTCCCCATATACCCTCGTCTACAGTAGAGAAGCCATCCTTCCTCCTAACGTCTTACTCCCATCTTTGCAATTGTCTCAAGATTCCTTAGGTACCAATAGTTAAGTTTTATAGTCTAGAATTGACACTTTACTGAAACTCAAAGAATCTCGGCAAAAGGCCAAAGATTGGTTCCACCAACACCAAGACAGTCAAAAGGTGGTTTGATAAAAGGAAGTCTGGAAAAAGGAATTTCGAAGTAGGTGACTTAGTTCTAAAATGGGATCATCCACGCGAAGTTAAAGGAATGCATACGAAGTTTCAGCATCTATGGGTCGGTCCGTATCTAATTTCCAAAAAACTTGGCCCATCCACTTACAAGCTAAAATACCTCCAAGGAGAGGAAGTAACCCTTCCCCTCAATAGCCTCGCCTTGAAACAATACATTGCATAGTCTCATTGAGGTTTTTGTACATAAATAAACAGTTTCTTTGTTTCTTTTGTTTTCTTTTATTTTCCTTGTTATGAGCAGTTCAAGTAAGTTGGTCTCTTATAGATAGTTTTCTCCTTCCCGTTTGTTTTTTCTCTTTTCTTTACTTCACTTGATAAAGCCCACCTCGACTCTTGGCATAGTTGTAGGACAAAACTCCGAGCAAAATCAAAGTCTTGAAAGAAAGAATTTCAGACATAAAGAAAATATAGCTCTGTGACTTCACCTTCACTGATCAGCCTTTAGGAATGTAGAGATCTTTTCCTGTTTGGTCAGAATAACCCCAGTTAAATAACTAATGATGCAATATTTCTCTCTCACTATCTTAAGGTACCACCCGCTTAGACATCGCTACCTGTCTCAAGGTTTTTGCTATTATGGATGCACGGAAAGGAAGCATGTTTCACAGGTGTATAGTATTTAAAGTGATCCCATACCACAAATAAAATCCCAAAGAGATTATGTCAAGGACTCTGATTTCCAGAAATTCTTGCCTCAATTAAAGCTTGGCCGAGATGAAGTAAAATGATCAATCTATAGAGTTGTTCAAGTAACTATTCCCAACCAAGGTTCTTCTCCATCTGTGAAGCTTGATAATCAAATAAAAATCTCTCTCTCACACAAAAGGACATTTTGGATTGAAGAACCCATATCAAAATATTGAAATTTTAAGCAAGTTATTTCTAGAAGGCTCAAATAGCTAAAGCTATCAATTTAAGAGACATCCAAAAGAGATGCAAATAGTATGGGAATGAGGAACAAACGAATACACCTGTGAGACATTGTTACAATCTTGTGGAGTCCTCCTTTAGTCAAAACACCATAAAGACATATCTTAAGAGAATTAACTCCATATCCTGGCCTTGAGAGAGTTTGAAAGAAGTATAAGTCTTAGCCTCCTTTTCCCATAAGACTAATATGATTAAGAGATCACTGCATTCTTAGAAGTTGAACAGAGGGGCATTTTGTTACGCTTGAAGCTACTAATTTAAAAGTCATTATGATCACGACAAGATTTTGTTTCAGAGATCTGTGTTCGCCAGCGAATCGCCAATTGTTGTTGCTGCAACATCCTTCCCCAAATTTTTGAAAATGTTGGGGCCCCTCATACATTTTGGTAACAAATGTTTCTCTTTTCTTTGAAACTTATCCTGCTCCAACTTGGCAAACTTCAACACTTACTTCCCAAAGAATTTTTTCTCAACTAAATTTTTTCTAAGACAAAGCCACTTTTAGCCTTCAGCACAAGTTTTAACCATAAATTTTCTGCCTTCGATGCAAGTTTTAATCATAAACATTCCGTTTTCAGCGCAGGTTTTAACCATAAATCTTTCGTTTTCAGCGCAGGTTCTAACCATAACTCTACCGCTTCGACGATAATGTTAACCACAATTCAACCATTTTTTGGGGGGGGGCCACAAGTCTTAAATTTTATATTTGCCTCTTTTGCACATTTTTTTTATATATTGGCCTCTATAACTATCTCGGTCGCCTTTGGCACACTTTCAGAGCTCATCTCGGCCAATCTTTAGCACAGATCTTAGCCCTATATTGGTCTCCTTTGGCGCAATTACTAACGATATTTCGGGTGTTTAGGAACGGGATTTAACCCTAAAAGGGATGCCAACACGAAAACACTTTGAATCTTTTTGCGACTCGTTGGCGCATCTTTCATTAACGCAAATGTTGTGACTAAATTCTCTGCCGGTGTGTAATACTTATTCCTAAAAAGAAATCCGCTCTCATAATTGTGCCTCATCTTTGGACACAATTCAATTCTTGCTGCAGCCCATCATCACAGGATTTGATCCTAAAACCACCACTCATAGCGTAGAGCTTAATGGTAAGCGTGTCACTTTGGTGCAGCAAACGAATTTGGGCATATGTGCGAATAGGGAGTTGGTGGAGTCATTAATACACCCATGTGCGGATTTAAATTCCCATTTCCCTTGAGCCCGCTGCTCATCAACGCGCCAACCTATCACTCACATGAAATTAATGCTTCCCCTATATGAATTCATAGAACGGGATTTCAGGAAATCATTATGCCGCTGCCAATGGAGGACATATCTCGCCATTCACCATTGGATCTCTGTTTGGACGGTCGTTTGTTTCAGGATGCCCTCTAGCTTCCAAGAGCTATCACAAGGTTTACAAGTAGGTGCTTTGCCCCTCCCTGTTATGTTATCCACGGTTCCCAGTTAGAATTATACTCCATTCGGTAGTCTGTTGTCGCTATATATGTGTGCCGAAGGAACCCATACACGTGGAGCAGTTATTTTTTCTCTTTTTTATTATTCAAAACAATGAGGACTCGAATCCACCCTATGTGAACCAAAGCCCGGAAGGCCCTTTCCTCACATATGCATCCCAGCCTCTTCCCACTCTCTCTTACTTGGTGTCCTAAGTAATTTTTCCCACACACCATTCCCATTGATAAGAATACAATCCCTGGAAATTCCCATTCATAGCTTGACGGCAGTAGTTTTATCACATGGACCGTATAGTTCACGCCCCACGCCCAAATCTGTAGCAAACGCTTGTGTTTGGTTAAAACGCCACAATTGCATCCATCCTTGTGGAAAGAAACAAGCCCCAAATGACAAAACCATTCGCACCTAGGCCATAAAAAACCAATAGTGCCTCGCATAGCTGCATCCCTCTACGGAGGACTGAAGCAAAATCACCATTTTCTACAATGCATGGTCGATAATAAGAAATAATGCTCATGGAGCTAGTGAGCTATGGATCTTTTTTGAAATACGTCCGCATTGCCCCTACCCGTGAATAATGTTGTTTGAAAGCCAAAACTGTCATAGAACATGTTAAGAAATCCTTTTGGGCTAGCAGTAGTAGCATCATGAATAACTCTGCATTCATTTGTAAAGGCCATCAACTGTGAAATGATAGTTGCATCTGTAAATTAGTTAATCAGTTTTCAAAATAGCTTTCATATTGTGATAAATGCATATTCTAGAAATTTTAGGACTATTTTACTAATGCTTGAAAGTCATTTAGTTAGAAGCCAATTCTGTCACGTTTTATTTTACAATATGTAGGAAGCATTGCATTTAAATAGTTGCTCTAAATTTCTTAAAAAAAAACTCTTTATTTGTGCTCCCTGGCTCGCCGCAGGTTTAACATCCATAGAAAATTTGCAAGGAAGAAAGCCGCGCAAAAGGTAGAGTCAGATTCAAACGTAGAGATCCTGCTGGATAACTCACTTGAGACCATGTTCACCGATACACAAGCTACCACCAATGTACCCCCAGGGAGCTCTGCCCCAGAGTTTCAGTGTGGTGACTTATATATATTCATCAGAGATCAAGACAACTCTCAAAACCCCATAGAGGACGATCTGGTATATGAAAATATCAGAAGGTTCTGTCTCCATAAGGTAGCAACTTGTCCTGAGTTATTCCCATGTTCTAAAGTGCTTGGATGGTTGCTCCCTCATGTCAAGACTAACACCAGGTTTATAAATGATAAGAATGGAATGAACCTGGCATCTTTTTCTCCTAAGCATATCACGGCTACCTACAAATTGCCCTTGGCTAGGGCTTGGTTATATAATGAATGGATAGCAGAACACTCTATGGACCCGCTAGACACCGCTAGGAAAATGATGATAGTTGACAAACAGATAAGAAATAGGCACTAATGAGTATGAGAGCAACCTCCTAAAGACTCCTTATAGACTCATCATTATGATGTTGAGATGGATCTTTGGTATGCCAAATGGCAATATATTTAAACTCGGATGGGTACCAGTAATATGCCATATAGCTATGAATGGTACCATCTTTAATTGGGCTGATATAATTTCAAAAAGCTTGGTCTCACAGCTAACTGCTTCCCAAGGAGGAATGACTCAAAAGAAATCAGAATTCTTTATGTCTTCATACCTGATAGACTACCTACTGAGCAAACACACCTTCCCTGACTTGGGTTGCTCATGGAACAGAAAGGAGACACCTCGCTTCATGGCCTATCAAGTCATGTGGGCAAGAAAGTATGAGAGCTATTACAAGCAGGTTTGTGGGAAATTCATCATGCCTTTATATCAGCTTATTTTTGTAGAGGAACCAGCTTGCATGTCAGAGAACGCCATGCCCATTATTGAGGCCTTTGGCGATTATTACCATGGTCTAGAAGGTACCTATATCCGAAAGAGTGGAGGATCCGTAGCCCCCTTTTTACTTCCTAGATATGCTACAGATTTTGTGATACATAGGGAATCCTTAAGGAAACTCTTCAACTTTGGTGGAATCAGTAGATTTCTCACTGAAAGAAAGAAATTGATATATCCACCAATGCCTTTCACTATAGGAGCATACAGCCTCCCGAGGGCCGAGGAAGGAGAAAACTATGTCTAGGATTTAGAAATCTTCCATTTTGGTACAAAGTTCTTCAGAAGGCATGACCCTTCTAGTAAAGTTGCCAAACATATTATTAATGCCAAATCCAGCTTCGAGTATGCTCATCTTATGGACCAAGATGGAGAGTTCTTCTGTAGTGCTTGAAACTTAACAGAATTAGGAAAGCACTACAAGAAAGACAAGAAAAAGAGCTCTACCCCCAGGCCTATCAGCCTAATCCAAAAAGAGAAGGAGGCATCAGTGTCCCAATCACGAGATTTTACAGGTATGGAGAAAGAGGAAGAGGACAAGATACTACAGGAACAAACTATCAAACAACAACAAGATCAGGAAGCAACAAGGATTCAAAATGAATGGACTGCCAAATTGCAACAAGATGAAGAGGTTGTTAGGGTTCAAAATGAACAAGATGCTGAGTTTCAACAAGAAGAAGCAGCAAGAATTCAACAAGAACATGCTAGTCAATTGCAACAACAACAAGAAGCTGCTAAAATCAAGAGGGAGCAGGAGGAAAATGTTTTACAACAAGAGGCAGCAAGAATTCAACGGGAGCAGGCTATTCAATTGCATCAACAAGAAGAAGCCGCCAGAATCCAAAAGGAAGAAGAATTGAAGGCCCAGGGAGAAGAAGAAGAAAGGATCTTCCAGGAACAGAATACTAAACAGCAAGAAGAAGAAGAAGGGAGGCTTTTGTTGGAGGAGGTAGACAGATTACAAGCAGAATTAGCAGAGCTAGCTGAAAGACAAGGAGCATGCTGAGAGAACTCCTGAACAAAACCCGTCCATCCCACATGCCATGGACTTATATATGCCAAATATAGACGAACTAGGGATTGCTCATGCAGGGGTTGTTTCTACTGAGGAATTGGCACTGACTCCATACAACCCCAGAAAGCAACGCCAAGTGGCCAACCTGGATTCTATCTATTTTCATGAATGGAAGAAAGCTATCATTGGCAGAACAGTGAGAAAAATGGAGATTGATCCTGAATCATTTGAATTTAGAGTATCGGAGACCACGCTAATCCAGGGGACTGACATCAATCCTTCATTCCATGAAGGATGCACTGTAGCTTCAACCAAGGAAAATAAAGCCAATGTTGATCGGTTAATGAAAGAAGTAAAAAATTATAGAGAGAAATGCTTCAAAAGAAAAGCTCACATGAAGAAAGAAGTGCTAGAAGCAAATGAAATGAAGAGGAAATACAAGGAACTTGCAAAAGAGAAGTTAAGGACATCTTCAGAAGCTCTGCAGCTCGAAAGTGAGAAGAATTCACTGGAGATGTAGTTGTCCATCTTAGAAGATGAGCAAAAGAACTTAAAGACTCGTATATCAGAGTTGGAGAAACTGGAGGCCAGCAGGGCTCAACAGACTCATATCTTCAAACCTGAGTTTGAAAGGTTACTACAGGAAAAAAGAAGAGTTAGTGAAATAGCTCAAGGAGATAACAGAAAATAGGCAGGATCTGTCCACCTTCTGTAAGCAGGCCTGCGACATGCAAGAGAGGATACATCAATTGTTGGTATACATTTCTAAAGAAATTTGTAGGATGAAAGAAATGATCACAAAGATGACAGGTATTTAGATTGGAGCACTTCGGATTAAAAACGGGTTTGCTCAATATGCGGTCCATATTAAGAAGCAGTCGGAATGGAGAAAAGGAAAATCAGGTTTTCCCTCAAATATTTGCGCCCTAACCGATGGGGAGCTGGATATGGATATACGAGTCCTGAAATTTTGCAGAGACTGTGGCGACAGATTAAGTATTGAAATCCAAAAGACAATAAAAAAGTGCTATGTTATCTATTCCAAGATCCGAGAAGCTCATGAGACATGTCAGATGCGTCTACCACAGAGTGTTTATGAGTTTCCTGAGAGAGACCAGTGCATGACGAAGTTAGGGAATAATCTGAATGCAGAAATTCATTATTTAAAGAAGATAGAAGGTATATCCTCAGAAGACCTTCATCAATTCATTGGGTAGATTGTTGTCCACACTCACTGTCTGGAAATTTGCACACAGAGGACTGTAAAGGGGACAACAACCATCAAAAAATAAGTAAGCAGACACAGGATAGCGCGGAATGTGACAATCTCATTAAGAGGAAAAACCATTGTAAGGGAAATTGGAAGAGGGTGAGCCTATTGCAGGAAGTGAGCCGATATGAGAGGAGTGACCAAATGAGTTAGCAGAACCACCTGGGCCTTAGTTTGTCTTATTATACATTAGGAAAATAAGATGGAAAGTATTTACTGTGTAAATATATTAAAAGACAATTGTCCTTTTATTTTTTTCTTTTGTGAAAAGGTACCCATGAATCTTTTAGTTTTGTAGTTACACACTAAATGACAAATTAGAAGTTTCTAGAACTTTAGGGTACACTTTTTAGCTCAAGGAGAAATTGTAAAATTATATATAGAGGGATAAGAGAAGGAGAAAGGACTTTTGGCAGGTGAATGAATTTTCTTCCTTGTACATGAATTACTTTGCTACTTGCTCCAAGAATTGGACTTTGCCTAATGAAAGCCTGGGAGAAGGCGTTTTTTCCTGGGAAATGTGTCAAATGTGTGTTGGATTATTCCTATATCATCTGCATATTGCTGTGAGATCATTCTTTGCTATCATGAATTGTTTCTATGTGATTAGTGCTCTTACATTTTCTTGTGCAAATATGTTTATCTCAAAATGAGTAATGGAATGTATTAAATGAATTAAAGCTATCTTTAATATCTTTCATATTCTGCTGTAGATACATATTTATGATTAAATGGCTATCTGTATACTCTTTAGGTGTTTCTTCCAGTTTATTACTCATCTTTATATTTTGCTCCTTGCAAGGATAGGTTAAATTTGCTTATACAGTCTTAGATTAATTTAGATTAGCTGCTTTCATTTAGCTTAGGGCACTTGCATTTCATCTTTAAAATAAAATACATAAACGGTGGATCGGGCCACGACCAATCTAAAGAACAAGAATATTTAAATATTAGGGTAGCCGGAACTATTAATCGGAAGGATTCCCTAGACCAAACGGTGAGCGATCTATTTGGGCTTGCTTACCAGGGAGAATCCCTTGCTGATTGATGCTACGATTTTAGAGGCATCAATAGTTTTTGGCGCTAGAAGGAGGGCCACCAGTGCATGGATGATATAGGAGACTCTTCTTTAAGACGAGATCCAGCTGGAAACCCGTTTAAAATAGTAATCCTAGGCAATTCAGATCTGGAAGTGACAAATCAAGAAAATACCAACTCTGGATTTGAAAATCAAGAAAATCAAGAAACATTGTAATGTATACCTTTTGCTGAAGTAGCAAAGTTGAGAAGACATACCCATGCTTACGTTAAACAGCTTGGCGGCTTAAACATGATTCCCTTTCTTCCTAGAAGAATATCTCTTAGAAAAGAAAGACAGTACACACGCGATTTAGTTCTTGTTCAGAGCTTTGAAGAATTAGTAGACTTATCTTTAGAAGAAATTACAGAACCTCTTGGAGAAATAGAGCTCGAAGATCCTCTAGATCTTGAAGGACTATGCACTCCGAAGAATTCTCCACCTCATACTCCTCATGATACTCCACCAAATTCTTCACGAGGAGCCATGGTTGTACCTTCCTGGAGAGCAAGAGGAGCCTTGAACTTGGCTAGTCCTTTTCACAATATGCCTAAGAACCCTTAAAAGGTCTTGCCTAAGTATGATCCTGGAAAAGGTATTTCCACTAAAGATCACCTTAAGATATATTACCTAGCCTTGAACTTGTTAAATGTGCAGCATGAAGATGTAGTCTACCGCCTTGTCCCCTATACTTTCGAGCCTAAGGTATGCTCATGGTACTTTAGTTTACAAGCCAACTCGATAGCTAGTTGGGAAGAATTTGAACAATTTTTCTTGAAGAAATATGGAAATCAGAAAACAGTAGCTACACTCATGAAAGAATTGATGTCCATGAGGATGGAAAAGAAAGAGAAGGTACAAGAATTCAACCAAATATTCACCACACTGTTAAATCATTCTAGCGAAGTAGCTAAACCCGTAGAAGAGTCTTTAGTGGAATACTATACAACCGCACTCTATCCCCCTTAGCGATGTTTGTCAAAAGAACTAAGAAAACCACCTTAGTAGAAAATTTCAAAGAAGCTAAGAAGGTAGAAGAAGAAGCAGACATCATTGCTAAGCATGCACTTGATGCATAAACAAAAAGAGCAACCACCAAGAAACCATTCTTGCTTACCAGGAATAAGGAAGAACCATCAGCGGATATGGAAAATGTAGTCAAAATGATGCAAAAATTGTCCAATAAAAGTGCAAATCTTGAAAAGGATAAGGCAGGTAGCACTTCCAGGAATCCTTTTAAACCTTTCTACAAGAAAAGAGAGGAAAACGATCAGCCTCATCCACCTATGAATAACTCTCCTGTTTTGAATTTGAATGAAGTAGGAATGGAACATTTCTGCACCTTTCATCAAGAACCACACTCTGAAAAAAGATGTCCACAATGGATAAATTCAATGAGCTTGGTGATGAACCAAATGCTAGACTCACAAATCCCAGACCAAGACAATCCTCCAGAGGATCAAAATCCTGAACCTGAAGAACCAGCAACAGACACTACTATGGTGTTATGGGATTGGGTACCTTTAACTAAATTAGTTGAAGATTATCCCGAGGAAAGTCAAGTCTCAATTGTTAACATTAATACTCGCAGTAAAGGTCCATTCACTGATCCAGTTCCAAGGTCAACCATGCCCAACCCTAAAACCTCCAAAGAGATACCGAAAAGGCACTTCACAATCATTCCACCACAGCCCAAACTTAACCAAATGCCTACTAAATAGCCAAACATTGAAACAATTCAGCCAGCAAAAGTAACTTTGAATAAAACTGATAATCAACCCAAAGTTATAAAAAATGTGATATGGGATATGACATCATCAAAGACATAAAGAAAGTAAAATCTAATGTGTCTATATTTGACATGTGTAGTTTGCCTCAACAACGAAAGAAGTTGTTGCAGGCTCTCAAACCCCAATCTAGCGCTCTGTTAGCAAATACTCAAGACGATCCCGAAATAAATGAAGCTAGCATTGCCAAAAAATCCAAATCCCAAACACTCCCTTTTTTGTTAACTTTTGAGATTTTTAATCACAATGTGCATAATTGTTTAGTAGATTCTAGAGCTTCCTCGAATGTCATGCCATTGTCTATTTGCAAAAGGATCAATGGGAAGCCAACTCCATCCCCAGCCCAAATTATTCAGCTGGACAAGATCGCTATTAAGGTAATTGGGGAAATGAAAGATGTGCTTATTAGGTTGTCTGCAGATTCTAGGGTGTGTTAGTTCATTGATATAATGGTAGTTTCTATCTCTGAAGCTTATGGTTTGATCCTAAGCAGAGATTGGTCAACTAAACTAGAAGGTTATTTCGCCACAGATTGGTCCCACTTATGGCTGCCCTATCAGAATAGGCAAAACCAAATTAAAGTGCTGAAAGAACCTCACATGAAACAGAACGTAACTCAACTAAAGGAAAAGAATGAAGCCATAGATTTCTCATCTTTCATCCTAGGAAATTATTTCTTAGAAATTGAGCTTGGGAATTATCAGTCAGAAGATATCAGCAATGAATCAGACAAACAGTCCGATCTCCTTCAATTTTCTCGGACTGACGATATTGACTGTAACATAGTTAACTTAATTGTTGACTTAGATGGTTCAAATACTAACTTAGTTGGATCAAAGAATATTTTTTGGATTTTGTACTTTGATGGTTCCAAAACTCAAGAAGGATTTGGAGTTTGTTGTGTTCTAATGGACCCCGAGAGGAACAAGCACTTCTTGTCTTGTAGATTAGATTTCGATTGTACTAATAATACTACTAAATATGAAGCTTTAGTCCATGGATTGAAGAAAGCCATTGGTTTGAATGTTAAATATCTGAAAGTCTTCAGCGACTCAAAAATAGTCGTCAGACAGGTAAGAGACATGATTCATTGTCTTTCACCACATCTGAAATGCTATCAGTCTGAGGTATGGGATCTAATTATCGACTTTGAAGCTTTTAATATAAAATATGCTCCTAGATTACAGAATGTTGTTGTTGACTTGTTATCTACCTCTCCTTCTATGTTGGTGCCTACTAATAATAAGTGTTCTATTGAATTGGTTTCCAGGCCTTTTGTTTCAGATAATATAACAAATTTCAGGGTGTTCTATGATAACAACCAAATCATTAGTTTCCTTACAAATGAAGACATGTTTCAAGAAGTTGATATAGATGAATAAAAACATGATGCTAATCTACAAAATAAGGACGCAGTCAAAGGAAATTTCATCCCTAAAGGAGTGAGATCACTTGAAAGTTTGTTCAACTTGCAAAGCAAGTTCAAGAAACCCACAAATGTTAAAACTCATAGTTCTACTATGCATCATGAATTGATAAATCTAGGCACAGAGACCGAACCAAAATATGTCAATATTGGTAGATGTTGTTCACCGAGTGAAAGAGACAGGTTCAACAAACTTTTTCGGCAATATAAAGATGTGTTTGCTTTGACATATGAAGATCTAAAAACATATGATATTCGTATCATTCAACATGTCATACCTATGAAGGAAGGTGTTAAACCTTTTCAGCTACAGCTAAGAGGAATGCACCCTACTCTCGAGACTTTGATTCAGAAGGAATTAAAGAAGTTATTAAATACTAATATCATCTTTAAATTCTGGCATTCATAATGGGTTGCTAATTTAGTTCCCGTAAGGAAGGAGTCTGGAGAAATAAGATTATGTGTAGATTTCAGAAACCTAAACAGAGCATCTGATAAAGATAATTATCATGTTCCTTCAATGGAACAAATTTTGTAGATGGTATCAGGAGCATAAATGTTTTCTCTACTAGATGGTTTCTCCGGTTACAATCAAGTGTTGGTAATGGAAGGAGACCATCTTAAGACTACTTTCTGCACTAAGTGGGGAATGTTCGCATACCGAAGAATTCCGTTCGGATTGATAAACGCAGGAGCCACCTTCCAACGAGCAATGGACATTTCCTTTCGGGGGTTGTGAATTCATTGTGTTGTAGTCTATCTAGATGATGTGATAGTGTTCTCAAAGAAAAGGGAAAATCATGTTTTCCATTTAAAGCAAATTTTCGACCATTGCAGGAAGTATGGTATATCTCTAAACCCCAAGAAAAGTGTCTTTGTTTTTCTCGAAGGAAAAATTTTGGGTCACATTATCTCAAAGAAAGGAATTTCAATAGATCAAGAGAGAGTCCAAGTTATCATTAAAATCCCCATGCCCCACAATAAAAAAATCTATGCGGTCATTTATGGGAACTATCAATTTTGTGCGAAGGTTAGTCCCTTATTTCACTCAGATTGTCAAACCTCTGCAGCAAATGGTCAAGCAAAGTGTGCAATTCAAGTGGACAAATTTAGAGAAAGATGCATTTAAGGATATCAAATCAGCCATAGCCAATGATCCCTCTCTAAGAAGTCCATATTTTGACAAAGATTTTATTTTATATACCTTTGCCTTAGATGACTCTCTAGCAGCAGTGCTCACGCAAAAGGTAGAATCAGGAGATGAATACCCAATCTCTTTTATGAGCACTGGTCTGCAAGGTGCTGAACTGAACTATCCTATTGTAGACAAATAGGTATATGCTGTATTCAAAGTAGTAAAATAGTTCAGGCCATATATTCTTAAGAACCGAACGAAAGTCATAGTTCCCCATCCAGCTGTCATATCCCTTTTCTTTCAGAAGGAATTGGGAGAGAGAAGAGGGAATTGGGTCACAGCTCTTCAAGAATATGATTTTGAATTTAAACCAACTACCATCATTAAAGTTCAAGGCCTATGCAAATTGCTTACTAAACATCCAATGGATGAAGAGCAAGATTGGAAAAGTGAAGCTGAGCTAACTACCGTAGAGGTGTGCCCCATTTTCACTGCTCTTGAATCCTTTTATAGAGACTTAGTGCATTACTTATAGCAAGGGTATCTAACAGAACATTGGAGTTCTAAACAACATAGGGCACTCCATTTGAAGTCAACAGCTTATCAAATTATTGATGGAATACGTTTTAGAAAAAACTAAGATCGAGTTTTTGTCATATGCCTGGAAAAGGAAGATGCAAATAAAGTAGTTAAAGAATTACACGATGGCCCGGCTGGTGGACATTACTCCGAAGACACAACAGCTTACCAAATACTGAGGGCTGGATATTACTGGCCCACTTTGTTCAGAGATGCCCATGCCTACGCATGCAATTGTGATGTGTGCCAAAGGAGTGCTGGGAAATTACCCAAAGCAGCAGGACCATTACAGCCTATTATCATTTCAGAACCTTTCAAACAGTGGGGCATAGATTCCATTGGAGAGATAAAGCGGAATTCTTCTCTCCAGCACCGGTATATCCTGACAGCCACAGACTATTTTACAAGATGGACAGAAGCTATCTCGTTACGCAAACTCAATGAAGATACAGTCATCAATTTCTTAAAGGATAACATTATAACCAGGTTTGGGGTTCCAATTTCCCTAATCTTTGATAATGCAACTTATTTCTCATCTTTTAAGATAAATGAATTTGTTTATGAAAGAGGAGATAAATTACATTATTCAGCCAATTACTATCCCCAGGGAAATGGGTTAGCAGAATCTTCAAACAAAAACCTCATCCGAATACTTAAGAAAACTGTGATTGAAAACCAGAGAAGCTGGCACACTGCTCTCCCAAACGCTTTATGGGAAGATACAGTCACTCCAAAGAATGCTTTGGGAGTTTCCCCATATAACCTTGTCTACGGTAGAGAAGCCATCCTTCCTCCTAACGTCTTACTCCCATCTTTGCAATTGTCTCAAGCTTCCTTAGGTACCAATGGTTAAGTTTTACAGTCTAGAATTGACACTTTACTGAAACTCGAAGAATCTCGGCAAAAGGCCAAAGATCGGTTCCACCAACACCAAGACATAGTCAAAAGATGGTTTGATAAAAGGAAGTCTGGCAAAAGGAATTTCGAAGTAGGTGACTTAGTTCTAAAATGGGATCATCCACATGAAGGTAAAGGAATGCATATGAAGATTCAACATCTATGGGTCGGCTCGTATCTAATTTCCAAAAAACTTGGCCCATCCACTTACAAGCTAAAACACCTCCAGGGAGAGGAAGTAACCCTTCCCCTCAATGGCCTTGCCTTGAAACAATACTTTACATGTTAAATTTTGAGTATTAATTCGCAATACTATAGGATCTTTGCTGAGAGAATAACATCTACAGTATATCAATGCATGACAATCATAATATGACAAGAATCACAAGCATCACAAGAATCAAAAGCATAGAGACAAGAGACACGGAGTTTCCGTGGGGAAAACCCTAAGGTGAAAAACCCCACAACTTCCTCAGAGATAGAGAGAGCAATGGCTCAACCAAAATACAACCAAATAACACTGAGATAGTCTCCTAGCAAATGATCCTCCTCCTCCTCACGAGTGCGCCACTTTTGAGAGTGAGAGTTAGTTACTTTTTCTGAGTGAGTAAAATAGAGATCTCCTATCTCTATTTATACTCACCTTTTTTCCCAGTGACTTAATGGGGCCGACTTGTCTACTTAGATACATCCACATTATAATATATATAAATTAGGGCCGACCCCACATGGTGGTCTAATAACCCATCGGCAAGTACACACACTTGCGACACTTGTCAATCCACATGACGACACTTCCTTATAGAGGAATAACACATCTCTTATAAGGGTACAATAAATATATATAAAATATACAGATGAAATACATTCCAAAGTTACATATACATCAACACTCCCTATTAACTAGGAAGGTATTTCTCGACACAGATCTGCTAGACAAGTCTTCTTCTCTGGATCATCGTCATCATCATCGTCACTGCTGCTGCTATCTCAACCAATCTCTGACTCTACTCGTCATAGGAAGTTCTACAGAGCCAGTCCTTTTTCATACTGGATGTAGGCCCACTATTTGTAGGTCTTCATCATCACTGGCCATACTATGGAATCCTCAGGACTTATTACGTGCGTCACAAAACCTGGCTGCAGCATCCCAGGTTATTACGAGCACACAGCTCTACCTGTAGGATCTCCCAGGAGGACATTACATGTGACCCATCACAAAACCTGGTTGAAGCATCCCAGGCTGTTACGATCACTCAGCTCTACTTGTCGGATCTCCCAGGAGCACATTACATGTGATCTCACCACAAAACCTGGCTGAAGCATCTGAGGCCTTTTTCATCCTATCCAGATCTCCCAGGAGCAAATTACATGTGGTCATGGCAAAACCTGGCTGAAGCATCTGAGGCCTTTTTCATCCTGTCCAGATCTCCCAGGAGCAAATTACATGCCATAGGACAAAACCTTGCAAGAGCATCTGCCAAACATCCCAGGGCACCGAATTACATGCCATAGGCAAAACCTCAAAATACTATCTGCAGATCTCCCAGGGCACAAATTACATGTCCTCCCAAGCAAAACCTCGCAAGAGCATTTGCCAGATGTCCCAGGGCACCGAATTACATGCCATAGGAAAAACCTCGAAAGACCATCTGCATATCTCCCAGGGCACAAATTACATTCTTTCTTGCACAACCTGATCCACAACCGTAAAGTATCATCTGATACTCATCACACATCATCCTAATGTACACATGATCATCCTGATCATCATCACTGCAAAAATCCTGCTGCATGTCATCTGGAGAAGCTCGTCATCCACGATCATCCAAGTATCCACCTGATACATACATAGATACATGATCCACACAATGTATCCATCAGCATACATGATCTACCTAATCATACAAAGATACATGATCCACACAATGTATCCATCAACATACATGATCTACCTGATCATACAAAGATACATGATCCACACAATGTATCCATCAACATACATGATCTGCCTGATCATACAAAGATACATGATCCACACAATGTATCCATCAACATCCAACATGATGCGTACATACAAAATACATACACATGATCCAACCCATCATATCCAGCATCCAACATGATGCATACATACATACATATAATGATCCAACTAATCATATCCTGCATCCAACATGATGCACACATACATACATATAATGATCCAACTGATCATATCCAAGCAGAAACCAGAACATCATCCTGATGCTCATCATCCAGCGCTTACATCCATAGCCATGTGAAGGATCCCCCTTCCAACATGCTTGGAATGGCTTCAGCAAATGTGTCCATCACTTCTTCCTTGAAGTGTCCTCGATCTGAAGCACTCCAAGCCTCTCTCTGAAGTACTCGAACTTCACCCTGGCTAGTGGCTTCGTTAGCACATCTACAATCTGCTCGTCCGTCGCAACATACAGGAGCTTTACAGCTCCTCTCTGCACCATATCCCTGATATAGTGATATTTGATCTCTATGTGTTTCGACCTGTCATGAAACACTGGGTTCTCGGACAGCTTCACACAACTCTGGTTATCACAGAAGATACCAGTAGCATCCAACGGGAGATCAAATAACTCAGACAGTAGCTTCCGTATCCATACTTCCTCACAACTAGCTAAACAGGCTGCAACATACTCTGCCTCAGCTGTACTCAGTGCTACACAGGACTACTTCCTGCTAAACCAAGAGATCACACCTGATCCCATACTGAAGAAACACCCAGATGTGCTCTTCCTATCTGCAGCACTACCAGCCCAATCTGAATCAACATAACCCTGTAGGTTAAACTTTTGATTCGCTTCATACTTGATCCCATAATCCAATGTACCCTTCAAGTACCTCAGAACATGCTTTACAGCAACCAGATGAACACTCCTCGGATCCGTCAGGAACTGGCTCAATGTGTTCACAGCAAAGAAAATGTCTGGTCTTGTGTTTGTCAGGTACATCAAGGATCCAATCATCTGACGGTACATGGAGACATCAACCGACTCAGATGAAGCATCACATAGAAGCTTCAGATTCGATGCCATAGGTGTGGCCATGGCCTTGCAGTCCATCATCCCAAATCTCTTCAGGATATCTACTGTGTACTTCCCTTGACCAAGGAAGATCCCACCTGCACTCTGCCACACCTCCATGCCTAGGAAATAGTGCATCATTCCCAAATCTTTCATATCGAATTCAGCAGCAAGCTTCCTCTTAGTATCTGCAATCAGTCTATCATCTCCTGTTACAAATAAGTCATCCACATATAAGAGTAGAATCACAGGATTCCCTTCCACAACCTTGTAGTAAATGTTGGGAATCTGCTTTACTCTTGGTAAAGCCCAAGCTAGATAGGAAACTGTCCATCCTACCATACCAAGTTCTAGGAGCTTGCTTCAAGCCATACAAGGCTTTCTTCAATCTGCACACATATGACTCCCTGTCATGTATTTCAAAACCAAGTGGCTGTTCCATATATACTTCCTCTTCAACTACACCATTCAAGAAAGCAGTCTTGACATCCATCTGGTGTATTTTCTATTTCATAGCTGCAGCCAGGGCAAGTACTGTTCTGATGAAAGTATACCTGGCTACAGGTGCAAAAGTTTATTCATAATCTATTCCCTCTTTCTGAGAGAATCCACGAGCTACGAATCTTGCTTTGTATTTCTCCACACTGCCATCTGCAGCATGCTTGATTTTGAAGATCCATTTAGAAGTCACAACAGACTTCTCTTTAGGTCTTGGGACAACATCCCAAACATCATTCTTCATTATTGATTGGTATTCCTCAACCATGGCATCCTTCCATTCTTTCTTTTCCGCTGCCTCTTCATAACTGGAAGGATCTTTGTTCATAATGTCACAAAGTAAAGCAACATAGATGGTTTGAGATCTGGTTCTCTTCTTTGCTCTGAGTTCTTCTTCTGGAATACCAAATCTTTCTGCATATTGAATGAGCTCTCTAGCCCACACAGGTTTCCTCTTGTGAGAGTTATCCTCACAGAGTGGATCTACAGGTTCTTGTGGATCTTCAAACTCACGAACAGCTTCTGGAACTGCTTCAGTCATGGTAGTGTCCTGAAATCTTGTTTCCTTAGGTTCTTCATAAACTTCGGTAGGTGACTTCCTTGATTTGATGAATGCTGAGTTTTCATCAAATGTTACATCCCTGCTGACATCAATCTTCTTGAACCTTGGAAAGTATATTCTGTAAGCCTTCGAGCTTTCACTGTAACCCACAAAGATACCCTTCTTTCCTGAAGGATCTAGTTTAGTCCTCTTTTCCTTTGGGACATGAGTGTATACTAGACAACCAAATATTCTGAGATGACTGACTTCAGCTTTCTTACCAGAAAAGACCTCTTCTAGTGTCTTGTTGTCCAATATCTTGTGGGGTGTTCTGTTCTGCACATATACAGCTGTTCTAGCTGCTTCTGCCCATAGATGCATAGAAAGATCCTGGTCATGCAACATTTCCCTTGCTGCTTCCATGATAGTTCTGTTCTTCCTTTCTACAACACCATTCTGTTGAGGATTATAAGGAGCATTCAACTCCCTCTTAATCCCTGAATCACTGCAAAGCTTCTTGAATTCTTGAATTCACTTGAGGTGAATTCTCCACCATTGTCGGATCTGAATGTTTTGATCTTCTTGTCAGTTTGATTCTCCATCAAGGTTTTGAATTCCTTGAATTTATCAAGCACCTCATCTTTGCCCTTCAAGAAGTATACCCAAGTCTTCCTGGAGAAGTCATCAATAAATGAGACATAGTAAACATACCCACTCAGGGAACTAGATGACATAGGGCCACATACATCTGAGTGGATGATTTCCAGGATGTCTTTTGCCTTGCTTTCACTGCTTGGGAAAGCCTTCTTAATGTTCTTACATTTTGCACATCCTTTGCAAACACCTTCATTTTTGGTCTTGATTTCAAGAAGACCCTCTACTGCCTTGCTTGCAATTGGAAGTGCTCTGTAGTGCATGTGAGCAAGTCTTCTATGCCAAAGTTCACTTGGCTCCATGGATTCATGCACCATGGGATGTTCAGGTTGTCCCTTCAATTTATACAAGCATCCCTCTTGCTCTCCAATCACTACTGCATCATCTATGTTCTTTCCTTTGGCCACATTAGGACTTGGCCATCCACAAATGCAACCCTCATACCTTTTGCATCCAATGCAGAGATGGAGAGTAAGTTCTTCTTGAGCCCAAGTACATAGAGGACTTCCTTCATCTTCAGAGATTTTCCAGAATCTAGGTTGTAGGAGGATTCACCACTTCCTTTGATTGGGTATTGATAATCATCCCCAAGTTTCACCTTATGGGGTGATTCATGTTCAGATAGATTCACAAAAGATTCCTTAAACCCAGTCATGTGTTTGGAAGCCCCACTATCAATCAACCAATCATTACAGCCATGGGAGATGGTACCTGTGAGAGCAGAGATTAGAACATACTCTTCTTCACTTGATGAGTCATCATTGCTATCACTTTCTGCCTTAGCTTCTTCTTTGGGGGTTCATCATCTTCAGCAGCATGAGCATGAAACCTTCGTTTGCTACCCTTCTTCTTCTTATTGGGGATGTTATTGTCCTTCTTGTTCTTGGGACAATTTATGGCAATATGTCCTTTCTCATTGCAGGTGAAGCATATTCTTCTTTCTTTGAAGTGATGTGAAGATCTCTTGGAGTGAGATGGCTCTCTCTTGGACTTTCATTTCCTGGTGTGAGCTGTGAGAGCTTGATCTTCATTCCCCATCTTTTCTTCTCGTGCCACAAGCCTTGCTTCTTCTTGTGAGCATTCTTCCTGAAGCCTATTGAAGGAGATCAACTTCTTCCTTGCACAAATTCCTTGGATAAAGGAATCCCATGACCTGGGTAGGCCATTTAGAGTGGTCATCACCACTTCACCATTCTCTACCATTTCATCCACTGCTTCTAGTTGTTCCTTGATCTGGGAGACCCTTGAAAAATAGGATTGAATGGTTTCTCCATTCTGAAACTTTACTCCTTTCAATTGGTTCCGCAGGGTCATCTTCCGATTTATGTTCTTTCCTTCAAACAGCTTGGTCAAAGAATCAAACATCTCCTTGGGTGTCTTAAGAGAAGACACATGGGGTATGAGATGGTCTTTGATAGAATCAGCAATGATTCTCTTTGCCTTGACCAAGTTCTTCTTGTGCAATGCCTTGGCCTCTTCATCCTCTGGGATAGGGATGTCTTCTTTCACATATGAGTCCAACTCATTCTCTTCCAGGATTAACCCAATCCTATACTTCCAGGCTCAGAAGTTATCAGCTCCTTCAAGCTTATCCTCAAGCTTGGTGTGGAGAGACATCTTTAAGAGTACTTCAAATGGAAATAGAAAAGATTTAGGACTTACCATTTGAAGTGTTGAAAACTGGATTTGGTCCCGGATTAGGGTTTGTCAGAGAAACCCTAAAAATTCAAAATGTGAATTTCAAAATTCCAAAAGGATAGAAATATGCGCCTTGGAGAGCTGATCAGCCTGGTACATTCAGAATTTGAGATCAGCAAAGTCTTACCCTTCAAAATTGCCTTTTTGTCCTCCTGGGTTCACTAGGGAGAGCCCTGAATTAGGGTTTGAGTTTCCCGGAGATCTACCCAGCCAAAAATCTCGATCCAAAGCTCTAAACTTTGATTTTTGCAAGGATCTTCCAGCTGTGTCTTAAAATGCCAGAAATTCCTATTTTTGTGGAAACCCTAATTTTTAGGGCCAAATCTAAAAATGCTCGGAACTGAATTTTGATTGGATAGATAGATGAACCTTGATGAGTAGAGTCAATCTACTATAGTGATTTTCAAAAATCTGTGGAGAAAAACCCAATAAACAAGGAACACAAGCTTCTGTCACTGCAAAATGTCTTCTTCTTAGGTTAGCTCTGATACCATGTTAAATTTTGAGCATTAATTCACAATACTATAGGATCTTTGCTGAGAGAATAACATCTACAGTATATCAATGCATGACAATCATAATATGACAAGCATCACAAGCATCACAAGAATCAAAAGCATAGAGACAAGAGACACAGAGTTTCCGTGGGGAAAACCCTAAGGTGAAAAACCCCACAACTTCCTCAGAGATAGAAAGAGCAATGGCTCAACCAAAATACAACCAAATAACACTGAGATAGTCTCCTAGCAGATGATCCTCCTCCTCCTCACTAGTGCACCACTTTTGAGAGTGAGAGTGAGTTACTTTTTTCGAGTGAGTAAAATAGAGATCTCCTATCTCTATTTATACTCACCTTTTTGCCCAGTGACTTAATGGGGCCGACTTGTCTGCTTAGATACATCCACATTATAATATATATAAATCAGGGCCGACCCCACATGGTGGTCTAATAACCCATCGGCAAGTACACACACTTGCGACACTTGTCAATCCACATGACGACGCTTCCTTATAGAGGAATAACACATCTCTTATAAGGGTACAATAAATATATATAAAATATACAAATGAAATACATTCCGAAGTTACATATACATCAACATTGCATAGTCTCATTGAGATTTTTGTACATAAATAAACAGTTTCTTTGTTTCTTTTGTTTTGTTTTCTTTTCCTTGTTTCTTGTTTTGCTTGTTATGAGTAGTTCAAGTAAGTTGCTCTGTTATAGATAGTTTTCTCCTTCCCATTTGTTTTTTCTCTTTTCTTTACTTCACTTGATAAAACCCACCTCGACTCTTGGCATAGTTGTAGGACAGAACTCTGAGCAAAATCGAAGTCTTGAAAGACAAAATTTCATACATAAAGAAAATATAGCTCTGTGACTTCGCCTTCTCTGATCAGCCTTTAGGAATGTAGAGATCTTTTCCTAATTGGTCGGAATAACCCCAGTTAAATAACTAATGATGCAATATTTCTCTGTCACTATCTTAAGGCCCCACCCTCTTAAACATCGCTACCTGTCTCGAGGATTTTGCTATTATGGACGCACGGAAAGGAAGCATGTTTCACAGGTGTAAAGTATTTAAAGTGATCCCGTACTACAAATAAAATCCCAAAGAGATTATGTCAAGGAGTCTGATTTCCAGAAATTCTCGCCTCAATTAAAGCATGGCCGAGATGAAGTAAAATGATCAATCTATAGAGCTATTCAAGTAACTCATCCCAAGCAAGGTTCTTTTTTGTCTATGAAGCTTGATAATCAAATAAAAATCTCTCGTTCACCCAAAAGGACATTATGGATTGAAGAACCCAGATCAAAATTTTGAAATTTTAAACAAGTTATTTATGGAAGGCTCAAACAGCTAAAGCTTTCAATTTAAGAGACATCCAAAAGAGATGCAAATAGTATGGGAATGAGGAACAAACCAATATGCCTATGAGACATTGTTACGATCTTGTGGAGTCCTCCTTTAGTCAAAACACCATAAAGACAGATCTTAAGAGAATTAACTCCATATCCTATCCCTGAGAGAGTTTGAAAGAAGTATAAGTCTTAGCCTCCTTTTCCCCTAAGACCAATATGATTAAGAGATCACAGCATTCTTAGAAGTTGAACAGAGGGGCATTTTGTTACGCTCGAAGCTACTAATTTAAAAGTCATTCTGATCATGACAAGATTTTGTTTCAGAGATCTGTTTTCGCCAACGAATCATCAAATTGTTGTTGCTGCAACATCCTTCCCCAAATTTTTGAAAATGTTGGGGCCCCTCCTTCTACCTTTTGGTAACAAATGTTTCTCTTTTCTTTGAAGCTTATCCTGCTCCAACTTGGAAAACTTCAACACTTGCTTCCCAAAGAAGTTTTTCTCAACTAAAGTTTTTCTAAGGCAAAGCCACTTTTAGCCTTCACCGCAAGTTTTAATCATAAAACTTATGTTTTCAGTGTAGGTTTTAACCATAAATATTTCGTTTTCAGCGCGGGTTTTAACCATAACTCTATCGCATCGGCGATAATGTTAACCACAATTCAACCATTTTTTTTTTGGGCGCAAGTCTTGAATTTTATATTGGCCTCTTTTGCGCATTTTGTTTTATATATTGGCCTCTATAACTATCTTGGTCACCTTTGGCGCACTTTTGGAGCTCATCTCAGCCGATCTTTAGCGCAGATCTTAGCCCTATATTGGCCTCCTTTGGCACAATTGCTAATGATATTTCGGGTGTTTAGGCACAGGATTTAACCCTAAAAGGAACGCCGACACGAAAACACTTTGAATCTTTTTGCGACTCGTTGGCGCATCTTTCATTAACGCAAATGTTGTGACTAAATTCTCCGCCGACGTGCAATACTTATCCCTTAAAAAAAATCCGCTCTCATAATTGCACCTCATCTTTGGACGCAGTTCAATTCTTGGCGCAGCCCATCATTGCGGGATTTAATCCTAAAACCACCGCTCATAGCGTAGAGCTTCATGGTAAGGTCCCTGCTTTGGCGTAGCAAACCAATTTGGGAATATGTGCGAATAGGGAGTTGGTGGAGCCATTAATATTGCCATGTGTGGGTTTAAATGCCCGTTTTCCTTGAGCCCCATGCTCATCAAATTGCCAACCTATCACTCACATGAAATTAATGCTTCCCCTATATGAATTCATAGAACGGGATTTCGTGAAATCATTCTCCCGCTGCCGACAGAAGACATATCTCGCAATTCGCCGTTGGATCTCTATTTGGACCGTCGTTTGTTTCAGGATGCCCTCTAACTTCCAGGAGCTATCATGAGGTTGACAGGTAGGTGCTTTGCCCCTCCCCGTTGTTTTATCCATGTTTCCCAGTTAGAATTATGTGCCGAAGGAACCCATGCACGTCGAGCGATTATTTTTTCTTTTTTTTATTATTAGAAACAATGAGGACTCGAAGCCACCCTATGTGAACCAAAGCCCGGAAGGCCCTTTCCTCACATATGCATCCCAGCCTCTTCCCACTATCGCTTACTCGATGTCCTAAGTAAGTTTTCCCACGCAGCATTCCCGTTGATAAGAATACAATCCCTAGAAATTCCCATTCATAGCTTGACGGCTGTAGTTTTCTCACATAGACTATATAGATCATGCCCCATGCCCAAATCTATAGCAAACGCTTGTGTTTGGTTAAAAAGCAACAACCGCATCCATCCACGTGGAAAGAAACACGCCCTAAATGACATAACCATTCATGCCTAGGCCATAAAAAAACAATAGTGCCTCGCATAACTGCATCCCTCTACGGAGGACTGAAGCGAAATCACCATTCTCTACCACGCATGGTCGATAATCACCAATAATGCTCGTGGAGCTAGTGAGCTATGGACCTTTTTTGAAATACGTCTGCATTACCCCTACCCGTGAACAACATTGTTTGAAAGCCAGAACCGCCTTAGAACATGTTAAGAAATCCTTTTGAGCCTGCAGTAGTAGCATCATGAATAACTCTGCATTCATTTTAAAGGCCAGCAACCGTGAAATGACAGCTGCATCTGTAAATTAGTTAATCAATTTTCAAAATAGCTTTCATATTCTGAAAATTGTATATTCTAGAAATTTTATGACTATTTTACTAATGCTTGAAAGTCATTTAATTAGAAGCCAATTCTGTCACGTTTTCTTTTACAATCTGTAGGAAGCATTGCGTTTAAATAGTTGCTCTAAATTCTTCTAACAAAACTCCTTATTTGTGCTCCCCTGCTCGCCATAGGTTTAACATGCATAGAAAATTTGCAAGGAAGAAAGCCATGCAAAAGGTAGAGTCAAATTCAAACGTAGAGATCCTGCTGGATACCTCACTTGAGACCATGTTCACTGATACACAAGCTACCACCAATGTACCCCCACGGAGCGCTGCCCCAGAGTTTCAGTGGCGTGACTTATATAGATTCATCATAGATCAAGACAACTCTCAAAACCCCATAGAGGACGCTATGGTATATGCAAATATCAGAAGGTCCCGTCTCCATAAGGCAGCAACTCGTACTGAGTTATTCCCATGTTCTGAAGTGCTTGGCTGGTTGATCCCTCATGTCAAGACTGACACTAGGTTTATAAATGATAAGAATGGAATGAACCTAGCTTCTTTTGCTCCTGATCATATCACAGCTATCTATAGATTTCCTCTGGCTAGGGATTGGTTAGATAATGAATAGATAGCAGAACACTCTATGGACTCGCTGGACACCGCCAGGAAAATGATGATAGTTGATAGACAGATAAGAAAGAGGCAAACTAATGAGTATGAGAGCAACCTCCTAAAGACTCCTTATAGACTCATCATTCTAATGTTGAGCTGGATCTTTGGTATGCCAAATGGCAATATATTTAAACTCGGATGGGTACCAGTAATATTCCATATAGCTATGAATGGTACCATCTTTAATTGGGCTGATATAATTTCCGAAAGCTTGGTTTCACAGCTAACTGCTGCCCAAGGAGGAATGACTCAGAAGAAAGCGGAATTCTTTATGTCTTCATACTTGATAGACTGCATACTAAGCAAACACACCTTCCCTGACTTGGGTTGCTCATGGAACAGAAAGGAGACACCTCTCTTCATGGCCTATCAACTCACTTGGGCAAGCAAGTATGCGAGCTATTACAAGCAGGTTTGCGAGAAATTCATCATGCCTTTATATCAGCTTATTTTTGTAGAGGAACCAGCTTGCATGTCAAAGAACGCCATGCCCATTATTGAGGCATTCGGCGATTATTACCATGGTCTAGAAGCTACCTATATCCAAATGAGTGGAGGATCCGCAGCCTCCTTTTTACTTCCCAGATATGCTACAGATTTTGTGATACATAGGGAAGCCTTAAGGCAACTCTTCAGCATTGGTGGAATCAGTAGAGTTCTCACTGAAAGAAAGAAATTGATATATCCACCAATGCCTTTCACTATAGGAGCGTACAGCCTCCCGAGGGCCAAGGAAGGAGAAAACTATGTCCAGTATTTAGAAATCTTCCATTTGTGTACAAAGTTCCTTAGAAAGCATGACCCTTCTAGTAAAGTTGCCAAACATATTATTGATGCCAAAACCAGCTTCAAGTATGCTCATCTTATGGACCAAGATGAAGAGTTCTTCCGTAGTGCTCGAAACTTAACAGAATTAGGAAAGCACTACAAGAAAGACGAGAAAAACAGCTCTGCCTCCAGGCCTGTCGGCCTAATCCAAAAGGAGCAGGAGGCATTAGTGTCCCAATCAGGAGATTCGACAGGTATGGAACAAGAGGAAGAGGACAAGATACTACAAGAACAAACTATCATACAACAGCAAGATCACAAAGCAGCAAGGATTCATTTTGAACGGACTACCAAATTACAACAAGATGAAGAGGTTGTTAGGGTTCAAAATGAACAAGCTGCCAAGTTTAAACAAGAGGAAGCAGCGAGAATTCAATAAGAGAATGCTATTCAATTGCAACAACAAGAAGAATCTTCTAGAATCAAGAGGGAGCAGGAGGAAAAGGTTTTACAAGAAGAGGCAGCAAGAATTCAACGGGAGCAGGCTATTCAATTGTAGCAATAAGAAGAAGCCACCAAAATCTAGAAGGAAGAGGAATTGAAGGCCCAGAGAGAAGAAGAATAAAGGATCTTCCAGGAACAGGCTACTAAACAGCAAGAAGAAGAAGAAGGGAGGCTTTTGTTGGAGGAGGCAGACAGATTACAAGCAGAATTAACAAAGCTAGCTATAAGACAAGAAAAGGAGCAGGCTGAGAGAACTCCTAAAAAAAACTCGTCCATCCCACAAGCCATGGACTTAGATATGCCAAATATTGACAAACCAGGGATTGCTCATGCAGGGGTTGTTTCTACTGAGGAATTGGCATTAACTCCATACAACCCTAGAAAGCAGCACCAAGTGGCCAACCGGGATTTCATCTATTTTCATGAACGGAAGAAGGCTATCATTGACAGAACAGTGAGAAAAATGGAGATTGATCCTGAATCATTTGAATTCAAAGTATCTGACACCACGCTAGTCCAGGGGACAGACATCGATCCTTCATTCCAAGCAGGATGCACTGTAGCTTCAACCCAGGAAAATAAAGCCAATGTTGATCAGTTAATAAAAGAAGTAAAAAATTACAGAGAGAAATGCTTCAAAATAAAAGCTGACAGAAAGAAAGAAGTTCTAGAAGAAAATTAAATGAAGAGGAAATACAAGGAACTTGCAGAAGAGAAGTTAAGGACAACTTCAGAAGCTGTGCAGCTCGAAAATGAGAAGAATTCCCTAGAGATGCAGTTGTCCATATTAGAAGACGAGCAAAAGAACTTAAATACTCGTATATCGTATTTGGACAAACTCGAGGCCAGCAGGGCTCAACAGACTCATATCTTCAAACCTCAATTTGAAAGGTTACCACTAGAAAAAGAAGAGTTAGTGAAACAGCTCAAGGAGATAACAGAAAACGGGCAGGATCTGTCCACCTTCTGTAAGCAGGCCCACGACATGCAAGAGAAGATACATCAATTGCTGGTATCCATTTCTGAAGAAATTTGTGGGATGAAAGAAATGATCACAAAGATGACAGGTATTGAGATTGGAGCACTTCAGATTAAAGACAGGTTTTCTCAATATGTGGTCCATATTAAGGAGCAATCGGAATGGAGAAAAGGAAAATCAAGTTTTCCCTCAAATCCGCGCGCCCTAGCGGATGAGGAGCTGGATATGGATATAGGAGTCCTAGAATTTTGCAGAGACTATGGTGACAGATTAATTATTGAAATCCAGAAGACAATAAAAAAGTGCTATGTTATCTATTCCAAGATCCGAGAAGCTCATGAGACATGTCAAATGCCTCTACCATGGAGTGTTTATGAGTTTCCTGAGAGAGACTAGCACATGACGGAGTTAGGGAATAATTTGAATGCAGAATTGGATTATTTAAAGAAGATAGAAGGTATATCCTCATAAGACCTTCATCAATTCATTGGGAATATTGTTGTCCACACTCACTATCTGGAAATTTGCGCACAGAGGACTGTAACGGAGACAACAACCATCAAAACAGAATTACGGATACACAAGATAGCGCAGAATGTGATAATCTCATTAAGAGGAAAAACCATTGTAAGGGAAATTGGACAGTGGACAGGCTACATTAAACAGGAAGATAAATCAGCACAATCAGGCGAGCCTGTTGAAGAGGGTGAGCCTATTGGAGGAAGTGAGCCGATAGGAGAGGAGCGACCAAATGAGTCAGCAGAACCACATGGGACTTAGTTTGTCTTATTATACTTTAGGAAAATAAGCTGGAAATTTTTTCATGTGTAAATATATTAAGAGACAGATGTCCTTTTATTTTTGTCTTTTGTGAAAAGGTATCCACGAATCATTCAGTTTTGTAGTTACACACTAAATGACAAATTAGAAGTTTCCAGAACTTTAGGGTACACTTGTCAGCTCAAGGAGCAAATTGTAAAACTATATATAGAGGGATAAGAGAAGGAGAAAGGACTTTTGGCAGGTGAATGAATTTTCTTACTTGTACGTGAATTACTTTGCTACTTGCTCCAAGAATTGGACTTTGCCTAATGAAAGCTTGGGAGAAGACGTTTTTGCCTGGGAAATGTGTCAAATATGTGCTGGATTATTCCTATATCATCTGCATATTGCTGTGAGATCATTCTTTGCTATCATGAATTGTTTCTATGTGATTAATGCTCTTACATCTTCCTGTGCAAATATGTTTATCTCAAAATGAGTAATGGAATGTATTAAATGAATTAAAGATATCTTTAATATCTTTCATATTCTATTGTAGATACATCTTTATGATTAAATGGCTATCTGTAAATCTTTAGGTGTTTCTTCCAGTTTATTACTCATCTTTATAATTTGCTCCTTGCAAGGATAGGTTAAATTTGCTTATGCAGTCTTAGATTAATTTAGATTAGCTGCTTGCATTTCATCTTTAAAATAAAATAGATAAACGTTGGATTGGGCCGCGACCGGTGTAAAGAACAAGAATCTTTAAATCTTATGGTAGTGGAACCATTAACCGAACGGATTCCCTGCACCAAACGGTGAGCGATCTAATTGGGCTTACTTATTGGGGAGAAGCCCTTGTTGATTGATGCTACGATTTTTGAGGCATCAACACTATGTTGAGAAAATGTCCATTGGGATGAAAAGGAAATCAAATTTTATAAGCTCCCATATTGGGAGCATCTTAAGATTTCCCATTGACTAGATCCCATGCATATATTTAAAAATGTTTCATCTTCTTTATAGAGGCACATATTATCAAGACAAAGTGACACATTGGTTGTTAGGAGATATCTTATTTCTTCAAATACTAAAAGGAAACATTGGCCAAGATAAGAAAGTAGAGGAGAGGATGGTCCCTTTTGGTCTTTTAAAGAAGGTGATGTCCCATGTATTTTAATGAGAGGTGACATTTAATTGGAAAAGGAAGTTATATTGGGTGTGAATGTTCCTTCTTTATATGGGTCTACTCTATGGTACTACTTCAATGTAGAAGAACATTTTGTTGGGGTTGAAATCACATGACCATCTAAACCTTCTAAAAGTATGTATGTCAAAAACATGTTTTTTATTTTTTACGCCGCAATTTAAAACACAATTAATTTTGTATATGTTTACTTTGCAGTGTCATTATCATTTTCTCATGTGTGGGTATATGAACCATGACTTCCCCTAGGGCCTATGGAATTCCATATCTAAATTATCTGCATTTTTATGTAGGATCACATCTAAGGAGATTCATATGGCCAGCATTCCACAATGGAATCAAGAGATAGTCTATATTGTTTGTATGTGTTGAGAAGGGATTGTCAACAAGTTTCATGGAGTTATAGGTTCATCTTATAATTCACCTATTTGATGAGGTTGAATTAGCTAGGGTTGTCTCATGTCACTGGATGTTCTTCTTAGATAGGTACATGAAAAAATTGAAGGGATTTGTTCAACAAAGGGAAAAACTATTAGGTATGTGCTATATTCCTTGCATGACTACCCCCCTTCTGGTGGGGGTTCGAGGAGGATCCACCCCCCCAGCCAGGGAGCATGGAGGCTAGCGGGGCTCCATTTGGGAGTTCAGGGGAGAAGGCCCTGAGAAACAAATTTGGGTTAATCTTGCTCCATTTTTTGTTGTTTTCAGCCAATGGTTTTCAGCCCATTCTAATCTAATTCTGGTTTGGGATTTAGGGTTTCATAGGGTTGTGAATGCCTATATATTGTACTGTAAATAGTTGAATTAATACAATGAAAAAAACAATGAGAGCAGTGAAGCTCCAAGTTAAGCTGGTTTTTCCCTTTGGGGTTTTCAGGGTAAATTTTTGTGTACTGTGTGTCAACTACATTGTTTTTTTTGCTTAAGAATCGTATGCATTGTTACACTTAAATGGGCTTAGAACTTTCAAAAACCCCAAGGGTTCCATGGTAGAGGGGTACGTAGTATATAGTTATGAGTTATAAGGGGTTTTAAGAGTTATACACTTAACATTAATTAGATATTGTGAGTTGTGTTTTAGGATTACTATTTTGTGAGTAAAGATATTATATGCTTACTATAATTTTAAATAAGTCATACATATTTAGTATAGAGTGTTTAGGTGTTTAGGTGTTTTTGGATATTTTAAATACATATTTCAAGGAAATATTGTAATTTTCATTATAATTTTAAATTTGTAACTCCTCATTAAAAAATAAAAATGGTTACCATTACTAAACATTGTTATATTTAATATAAATCTAAACATGATGTTTTTCACAATTTGATATGCATGAGGTTTATACACAATATAAAAATGGAGGAATAATAATTTTATACACATATAACAAACACAAACAATCACATCTAACATCACCTAACGTCAACTAAGATAAACATCTAATCATTACATCTAAAATCACCTATCATCATCTAAACATTACCCAATATCATCTAAGAAACAAATATAATAATCACATCTAAAAAAATAAAAGAATTAACTAACATCATCATCAAACACATCTGACAAATTTAAACATCATTTAGTACACAAATGTACCAAAGATAAACATAAACAAACAATATCTAACATACACATCTACCAAACATAAACATCATTTAAGAAACAAGTCTAACAAGCATATCTAATAAATGCATCTAACATACATATCTAATAATCACATCTAGCATACACATCTAATAATCACATCTAACAAAACACGGGCATTATCTCACATCATCACATCACCATCACATAACAAACATAAACATCATCTAGAATACACATCTAAGAATTAGCTAACATCATCTAACTTACACATCTACATCACCTATCAAACATAAGCGCCATCTAACATAAACATAAAAATTTAGTTAACATAATGTAACATACAGTACATCAATCACATATAATATATACATCTAAAAAAATACAAGCGTTATTGAACAACATCATGTAGCATACACATCAAACATCACCTAACATACACATCTAAACATCACCTAACATCATCTAATGTCTACATCTAATAGATATAAACATCATCTAACACACAAATCTAATAATCACATCTAACAAAACACAAGAATTATTTAACATCAACATCACACACATCTAACAAAAAACATTTAACATAGACATCTATCAAGAACATCTAACAAACATATCTAACATGATCTAACATACACATCAACATCTTGATGTATAAATAAACATCAACATCAACATGAAAAATGCAATATATATATATATATGAAAAGTAATATCAAACTCATGATGAATATCAAATATACATCTCAATTCCAATAACTACTATGAGATAGTTAGTCCACCTCTAGAACCAGAGGCATCAGTACCTTTTACAACAGAGCTAGAGGAGTGGGTGGTCGATCGACCTATGGATGAGGAGATGGTGGTAGTTCATCTCATTGAGGAGGAGATAGTGATCATTTGTGATTGCGAGGAGAAGGATAAGTTGGAGGATATGGTGGAAGGTCAACTTCGTAAGGAGAATTAGGATCACCACCCTTATTAGATGAACCAAAAGAATGTTGACTGTCATGGCCATCAGATGAAAATTAAGAATGTTAATTTTCATGGCCATCCCTCTACCTCTCAGCAAGTAGTTTGACCACAGCGAAAATATGACGCATCAATGACATCATATCATGTGGAAGTTTCCTCCATATACGTACAAGCTCAGGGTCATGTATGATCACCATAACATGGATAGGGTGCACTCCCTGCCAAGCCAACAATCAACATAAACGATCTACCAACTCCTGATGGAATGTAACATATCATGTCCTATGTCGCAGGTCGGGTCTCTATAACTAAGGCACTACATCAACCTCAACCATATCTTCATCATGTACTTTGGGATGCCCCTCCATAATCCCCAATGTGTTATATACCATATGAGTATCATCAATTATGTGCTTAGGTGATCATAACGCACCGTCTAGTGGACAAATTATTTTAACCATAAAAAAAGCGATGCGCTTTGTTAACTACATAGCTCCAGTGCATTATATGAGTTATAAGTACTGCATACAGTGCATATGTGATACTATAATGCACCGATGGCACAAGTTTAGTATGTAATATATTTACTCAGTGCATATTGTATTAGGGAGCACCGTTGCTTTAAAAATACGTGTCTCCACCATCCCTGATGCACACATTTTCATACAATGCACCGGTATCGCACAACTATGTGTGAAAATATTACAGAAGTTGGTTAAAAAAATAATATTTTGAAAAGGAAGGTCGGTGCATATGTTAACAATAAGCGCACTGGAAAGACGGTGTGATAAGTACACATTATGCTCGATGCTTTCAATAACAATTCCACACTGTATACAATGTGGAATTATTATTAACAGGCACTGGACTATGTAGTGAAAAATTAAAAGAAAATTGTTCTTACTCATAGTGGTGCATCCGGAAATATATACAGCACCGGTTACATGGTGCTCTAGGTTACTATCATCACCAGTGCATTAATTAATATTACCGCACCTCCTATGATGCTCTATGAAGTGCAACACATCAGTATGGGATATTGTGAAATTTTTTTATTCATTTGTAGCGGTGCATAAGTTAATATGGAGTGCATCGGTAAAACAGTGCACTATATGGTAATAAGGCTCTACTGCCCCACACATGGTGAGCCTTGTAAATTTTCAAGGAGCATCAAAGTGTTTGGTGTGAGCCGAACAATTCAAACACGCCACACATCATTTTTAATTTTTTTTAAATAGGTAAATTATAGCTGAATTTCTATTTTTAATCCGATTAAAGTTTAAATTAGAACAAAGACATTACCTGTACACTTGCATTCCATAGAGCAATGGTTTCCACGAAGACAAAAAAATGAAATTTTCCCACCGTTTGGAAAAATTCCAAAGCCACATAGGAAGTAATGGATAGGATAAATTCAACCACAAGTAAGCACCGATGGCAAGGTGCTTCAAGGAGTCAAGTGTAGCACTAATGCTTAGGTGGTCTACAACACTGAAGGTTGGTAAAAAATATTTTTCCATGTAGTAATTTCTTTTATTTTACCACATTCCAGTGCACCCAAGTTCACGACGCGCTATGTGTTTAAAATATAGAAATGCATCGTTAATGTATATAAAAATATAAAAAATAGAACTCATTTTTTTTAAATTTACCCTAATTCAGTGCACCTGATTACACGCACTTGTGCGTTGAAAAGATAAGAACGCACCATTAATTAATATAAAAATCTAAAAAATAGTTTTGTGAGAAACTTTTTTTATTTTACCCTACTCTAGTGCGCCCAATTACACGACGCACCGGTGTGTTGAAAAGATATAAATTCAGAGTTAGTGAATATAAAATATAAAAAATAAGTTTTAATCCAGCATTTTTTTTTTAATTTTACCCTACTCCGATGCTCCCAATTACATGACATACCGGTGCATTGAAAGGATAGAAACCCATCATTAATGAATATAAAAATATAAAAAATACTTTCCTGCCTGACAATTTTTTAAATTTTACCCTTCTCCGGTATGCCCTATAATGGTACGCCTCGCTGCATTCATTATATATGAATGCATCAGACATGAATATAACAAGATTCCCATTCTCTAGATATAGATACACCCAGGTGCATTCATATATGGATGACGCATCGCAAAGGAATGCCAGTGAAAATAAAAATAAAAAATAAAGTTCCAATTAACAAGAAATGTTGAAATCATTGCATCAAGTTAATTAGCGCACCAGTGCATTAGCTTATCTAGAATGCACTATAATGTTTTCTTTTAAGAAAAACACATTTTTCTAGCCAAAGGCTTGTATTTTTGGATGGAAGCGATGTGTTATGTGTGTTTACCCACCGGTGCATCAAGTTATTTGAAACGCACTAGTTAGTGTTGCTGGTGGAAGTAAAAAAAATCTGCATTGAATGAGGATTTTCGATGCCAATGCGTTGTGTTTTTGTCTGCACTAATGTGTCTATATAAAGTGTGCATCGGTGTGATTGGTATTTATAAACACGCCATATAAAAATATCTACTAAAACCTCCGCTAGTGACCTCCATTATAAATGGATATTTGGGCTCTTTTTCAGAGGAGTGTCTGCAAAAACCTCTCTTAGAAGGTGTTTTCCTTGTAGTGGGAGGCTAACATAGAATCTACCTAAGAAATATTGGGATATAGTCATCTCCCCATAAATGATGGAGAAAATCAAGAGCTTGATAGAACAATCAAGGAATAAAAAATTATCTCTCCCATGTAAAGTCTTGACCCTAAAAGGGCCCCCATCCCATATGGATTTACTATAATTTTTTAAGATTTTTTTTGCCACCATCAAGGGGGATCTTACTCTCATGCATCACTATCCCCCAAAAAAAGCACAAGCTAGGAGGAAATACTAGCTCATCATTCTTGGCAATTGTTCCTTATAAAGAGGTAAACCCTTATTCTTTCTCTAGATTTCATTCCATATCACTTTGTAACTCTTCCTATAATTTTTTGACTAAAATTATAGCAAATATGTAACAACCCCAAATATACTACATTTTTTTTTCTTCTGAAATTTAATTTACAAACTTGATGAATACTAAATGTATCACTCAACATGAAATATAAATGACGATATTTCAATTCACAGTATTTACAAGCATATTTTACAAATCTTTCATGAGATATAAATGACGATATTCCATGACATATTTAATCTTAATCATATTTCAATTCACAGTATCTACAAGCATATTTTACAAATCTTTCATGAGATATAAATGATGATATTCCATGACATATTTAATCTTAATCCATTACTTTAAATATAACAAAAATATAATGTATGAGTTCGATTTTTGGTATATACTAATTCTTACACCACATGAAACACTTATATAAATGAGAATCACCACTTATATAAATGAGAATCACCACAACATAATCATCTCACTAAGACACACACACATCATCATCTCACTAAGACACACACACATATATCATTGGATGAGCTTTGAATCCCTTTTACTAATAATTCACTTCAGACTTATATATATATTATATATAAGTATACTTAATATGGAGAGTAAATTAATATGGCGTTTCTTCTCCTTAACTATTACACATATTGCTAGTCCCAAATACTCATTAAGTTGAGCGCTGATCTTATCCCAATTGTAGATTCGGGTCTATGTGTCTTGGGGCCCACTTAATATCTTGTTACCCTTCCTCTTCCCGTTCCCTCACTGCTGTCGCTCCCTTCCATCCGCCGGGAGCTGCGGCCCCTTCCTAGTGGCCTAGTCCCCATACTCCCTGACATCCACAATCAAATCCCTCCTCGTGGCCTCCCAGTACACCCTAACACCCACCATCAAATCTCTATCAGAGCCGTGTTATGACCCATCTCTTGGCCTTTAACCCCTTACCAACCATCCTTTTGGCCCCGCGAGCTCGCTCAAAACAGATGATCCTTCTTCATGGATACAAAGTTATCGGGTTAAGAAAGAAAATCTCCACGCCCTAGGGTTACAGAAGCACCAGGCGACCCCAACGTATGTATCATAACAATCATCCCCTGTCCGGCAACCTCAAACACTATTCAAAGTTGGAGAAACGCATGAATTTCTCATGTTGCAGATATCAGCAGTTTCGTGTTGCACGGGTAAGTTGGTTCTCCCACTTCCCTTTGAATCGTAGTGGAAAAAATGCGTATGTACATATTAGCAATTTCGTGCTGCACAAGTAAGATGGATCTCCCACTTCCCTTTCAATCGTTTTAGTTTTCAATTTGTTAGATTGATATAATTAGGTGCTTGATATGTACATTGCGTTTTTTCCACTACATATTTTTCTCTCTTGGTAAATATCATTCAGGGATGAGGGAGAGCCCTTGGATAAGGTCGTGCTAGTCATTTTGAAGAAGGTCCCGAAAACACCATTGGATGTGGCAAAATATCAAACTGTGTTGGGCAAGAAATAACAAGAGTTTGAAAGAACAGTGCAGGAATCGAAGAGCATGGGGGCCAAGGTTATAGGCAATGTGGAGGTGAGTGGATTTGGTAAAACCATTCTGGCTAAGGAATTCTTCAACCTAAGAAGATCATACTATGATGCCTCGTTCACCCACAACCATTGACTAATTCCTTCCCTCTTATTACAAGCATGTTTTCTATATGTTGTCTTAATCAACATTATATAAAGAGTCCAGTGAAGGATTTTAACTTCATTTTTGTGAAAGAAAATGATTTAGTATCACCTTAAATACAAACAATTTTTTACCCAGGTCAGCTTGTGTATAAGTTTTCAAAGTTACAGTTATGATTCTAAATAGAATTTTGAGAATAGGAATAGCACAGCTATGTCTATAGTGTTACTATAGTTGTGTTGTGTAGATGATAGGGGTCAGCCAGCGCCTTTTTATTTCTAGAAATGTGTATAAGTTTTTGAACTTTATTGATGTTTGGAGAGATCTATTTTTATTTTTTTTCTAAATGGAATTTATTTTTGCTTATACTTCGATATCATCTTGAAAATGTTATTATGTTACAACGTAATTACGTTTTAAAAAAAATACAAATAATTTTTTAATCCAAGTCAGTGCTTTTACATAGTCTATTTAAAAAAATTGTAATTAATAGAACCTTATCCAAATAGATAGTTTATTCAAAGAAGAAAAACTAAAACAAATAGTGTTAACACCCAAAATGTACCCCAAGGTTGTAGAAGGGCAGAATCAAGGTAACCACTAACTACTTTAGATATGTGCTACTGACCCAAAACAGTCTGAGAGAGCTCTCTCTACAAATCTATGTTTTCCATTGTCAACTTCACTTTCTCTGTGAATCTGATTTGCATCATTTGTCTGCACTAATCCCATGTGGTCAAAGTCTGCTTATACACAGCCCACCATCTGGCAGGTGTAGCGCATTGTGCTATATCCAATGTTGGTATCCTATGTTCAGCTGAAACTGATACAGTATATTCTTGAATAAATGAATAGACATTAGTTGAACCATCATACACTAGGTTTTTTGGACCCAAAATCCAACGACATATATGTTGGATTTTCTACCTCTTGTTGTCGATCATCCGACAACCTTCATCTTTTTTAAACGTCGGTCCAAATTTGGTTGAGATCCGATGGTAGGCCACCCCGTCGGATATCCGACACCAACTTCTGATGGATGTGAATTCGGTTATCCGACGACTCACACTTAATATGAAGTTGGTTATCCGACGACTCACACTTAATATCAAGTCGATTATCCGACGACTCACACTTAATATGAAGTCGGTTATCTGACGACAGTTCCATGTAAAAATGGTCAAAATCCGACGTTCTTAGTTGTCAGTGGTATGGCAAGAACGTCGGAGATCTTAGAAATGAAAGTCGGATGTGATCGTCAGATATCCGACAGAGTGTTTGTATATTTTAAAAACAAACCTCCAAGGTGATGCCCTAGGGTCATAGAGTACAATTCCTCTAGGGTCATATAGTACTCCCCGACTTGCCACCCCTAGAGGCTCATGACAATTGTTAGTTTCAGAAAAGAAAAAAAAAATTAATAATAATAATAATAAATAAATAAAAAATAAATAAAAAAATTAATAAAAAATAAAAAATAAAAAAATTAATAAAAAATAAAAATAAATAAATAAATAAAATAAAATAAAAATAAATAAATAAAATAAAATAAAAAAAAATAAAAAATAAATAAAAATAAATAAAAAATATAAAATAAAAAAATATAAAATATAAAAAAAATAAAAAATAAAAAATAAAAATAAAAATAAAAAAATAAAATATAAAATAAAAATAAAATAAAATAAAATAAAAAATAAAAATAAAAAATAAAAATAAAATAAAATAAAATAAAAAAATAAAATAAAAATAAATAAAAAATAAAAAATAAATAAAAAATAAATAAAATTATTATTTATTTATTTCGTAAATGCATATTATTCATCCTTACACATGTCACCTCCAGGCACAACTTTGTAATATTTAAATGCATAAATGATGGAGGACACAAAATATACGAGCGCTTCCATAGATGGAGGACACAAATTATACATTTTCCATCACATCAGAGTTGTTGAAAAAAAATGAAATGACCTTCCACACTGAACATGAATTAGGAGAGAAATTTTGAGGATGAAGATGATAGCATGCGTGAGGAATTTGTTGGATTTGGGTTACATGGCCAGCATTCCCTAATCATAAGTACCATATTTGTAAACATCATTGCATGAAGGCTAAAGCCGATGTTCTAAATTCTGCTCCCCTTCAAGTTTTTCCGACTTTGATACAGGTCAAAATATTTTACCGAAACTATCTACGAGGCCTAAATTACGATAAGGTACTCAAGGAAATGATCATTAGTTTATGTTTGTACTTTAATGGGATTTGAAAGAAGTTTGCGTAACATAGTGGTTTGTGTTTGCAGGAATCCTTCAATTTACAGGGTGAAAATGGCCAAACAGCTACTACAATTCAGAGACAAGAATATTACTGACCTAAAAGTACACTTGATAGGTTTGGATGGAATAGATTACCGTGGTAATCTGTTCCAGCCAAACCTATCAAGTGTACTTTTAGGTCAGCAATATTCTTGTCTCCGAACTGTATCAGTTGTTTTTCCATTTTCACCCTGTAAATTGAAGGATTCCTGCAAACAGAAACCACTATGTTACGCAAACTTCTTTCAAATCCCATTAAAGTACAAACATAAATTAATGATCATGTCCTTGAGTACCTTATCGTAATTTAGGCCTCGTAGACAGTTTCGGTGAAAATTTGTGACCCGTATCAAAGTCGGCAAAACTTGAAGGGGGAACGGAATTTAGAACATCGGCTTTAGCCTTCATGAAAGGATATTTACAAATATGGTACTTACGATTAGGGAATGTTGGCCATGTAACCCAAATCCAACAACTTCCTCACGCATGTTACCATCTTCATCCTCAAAATTTTCTCTCCTAACACATCTTCAATGTGGAAGGTCATTTCATTTTGTTTCCACAACTCTGATGTGTTTCATTATGTTTCATTTTGTTTAATGAAAATAATTAATGTATCTACTTCTATGTCAAAACCATTTTCAATGTTGATGCCACTACCCTCCTTATTGTCTTACAAAAAGGCATGAGAATGAGGAAGAAGACTTAAAATTGTGGACTTCACCTTCAAATAGTGCCTTACAATCACATTGTTAAGGAGTGACAAGAAGATCATGACAATCCAACGTGTCAAATATTAGTTGATAGTGTCAATTAAATACTTATTGTTGATGTATATGTAACTTCGGAATGTATTTCATCTGTGCATTTTATATATATTTATTGTACCCTTATAAGAGATGTGTTATTCCTCTATAAGGAAGTGTCGTCATGTGGATTGACAAGTGTCGCAAGTGTGTGTACTTGTCGATGGGTTATTAGACCACCATGTGGGGTTGGCCCTGAATTATATATAATATAATGTGGATGTACCTAGCTAGACAAGTCGGCCCCATAAGGTCACTGGGCAAAAAGGTTAATATAAATAGAGATCGGAGATCTCTATTTTACACACTCGGAAAAGTAACTCACTCTCACTCAGAAAGTGGCGCACTAGTGGGGAGGAGGATCATCTGCTACTAGGAGACTATCTCAGTGTTATTTGGTTGTACTTTGGTTGATCCATTGCTCTCTCTATCTCTAAGGAAGTTGTGGGGTTTTTCACCTTAGGGTTTTCCCCATGGAAGCTCTGTGTCTCTTGTCTCTTATGCTTTTGATTCTTGTGATGCTTGTCATATTGTGATTGTCATGCATTGATATACTGTATATGTTATTCTCTCAGCAAAGATCCTAGAGTATTGTGAATTAATGCTCAAAATTTAACATGGTATCAGAGCTAACCTAAGAAGAAGACATTTTGCAGTGACGGAAGCTTGAGTTCCTTGTTTATTGGGTTTCTCTCCACAGATTTTTGAAAATCAGTATAGTAGATTGACTCTACTCATCAAGGTGCATCTATCTGTCCAATCAGAATTCAATTCCTAGCATTTTCAGATTTGGCCCTAAAAATTAGGGTTTCCACAAAAATAGGAATTTTTGGAATCTGAAGGCACAGCTGGAAGCTCCTTGCAAAAATCGAAGTTTAGAGCTTTGGATCGAGATTTTTGGCTGAGTAGATCTCCGGGAAACTCAAACCCTAATTCAGGGCTCTCCTTAGTGAACCCAGGAGGACAAAAAGGCAATTCTGAAGGGCAAAACTTTGCTGATCTCAAATTTTGAATCCACCTGGATGACCAGCTCATCAAGGCGCATATTTCTATCCTTTCAGAAATTTGAAATTCACATTTTGAATTTTTAGGGTTTTTCCGATAAACCCTAATCCGAGACCAAATCCAGTTTTCAGCATTCCAAGTGGTAAGATCTAAATCTTTTCTATTTCCATTTGAAGCACTCTTTAAAATGTCTCACCACACCAACCTTGAGGATAAGCTTGAAGGAGCTGATAACTTCCGAGCTTGGAAGTATAGGATTTGGTTAATCCTGGAAGAGAATGAGTTGGACTCATATGTGAAAGAAGACATCCCTATCCCAGAGGATGAAGAGGCCAAGGTATTGCATAAGAAGAACTTGGTCAAGGCAAAGAGAATCATTGTTGATTCCATCAAAGACCATCTCATACCCCATGTGTCTTCTCTTAAGACACCCAAGGAGATGTTTGAATCTTTAACCAAGCTATTTGAAGGAAAGAACATAAATCGGAAGAAGACCCTGCGGAACCAATTGAAAGGAGTAAAGTTTCAAAATGGAGAAACCATTCAATCTTATTTTTCAAGGGTCTCCCAGATCAAGGAACAACTAGAAGCAGTGGATGAAATGGTGGAGAATGGTGAAGTGGTGATGACCACTCTAAATGGCCTACCCAGGTCATGGGATTCCTTCATTCAAGGAATTTGTGCAAGGAAGAAGTTGATCTCCTTCAACAGATTGTGGGAAGAATGCTCTCAAGAAGAAGCTAGACTTATACCTCGTGAGGAAAAGATGGGAGGTGAAGATCAAGCTCTTGCAGCTCACACCAAAAGAAACAAAACCAAGAAGGAGCACCCTCGCCACAATAGATCCTATCAAAAGAGTAAGAAGGACCTAAGATGCTTCACATGCAATGAGAAGGGTCACTTTGCTTCAGATTGTCCCAAGAACAAAAGGGATAATAACAACAATAAGAAGAAGAAGGACAGCAAAAGAAGATTTCATGCTCATGCTGCCGAGGATGATGAACCACCCAAGAAGAAGGCTAGGGTAGAAAGTGATGATAACTGATCAAGTGAAGAAGAGTATGTTCTAATCTCTGCTCTCACAGGTACCATCTCCCATGGTTGTAATGATTGGTTGATTGATAGTGGGGCTTCCAAACACATGACTGGGTTTAAGGAATCTTTTGTGAATCTATTTGAACATGAATCACCCCATAAGGTGAAACTTGGGGATGATTATCAATACCCAATCAAAGGAAGTGGTGAAGCCTCCTACAACCTAGATTCTGGAAAATTTTTGAAGATGAAAGAAGTTCTTTATGTACCTGGGTTCAAGAAGAACTTACTCTCGATCTCTACATTGGATGCAAAAGGTATGAGGGTTGCATTTGTGGATGGTCAAGTCCTAATGTGGCCAAAGGGAAAGACCATAGATGATGCAGTAGTGATTGGAGAGCAAGAGGGAGGTTTGTATAAATTGAAGGGACAACCTGAACATGCCATGGTGCATGAATCCATGGAGCCAAGTGAACTTTGGCATAGAATACTTGCTCATATGCACTATAGAGCACTTCCAATTGCAAGCAAGGCAGTAGAGGGTCTTCCTGAAATCAAGACCAAACATGAAGGTGTTTACAAAGGATGTGCAAAAGGTAAGAACATTAAGAAGGCTTTCCCAAGTAGTGAAAGCAAGGCAAAAGACATCATGGAAATCATCCACTCAGATGTATGTGGTCCTATGTCATCCAGTTCCCTGAGTGGGTATGTTTACTATGTCTCATTTATTGATGACTTCTCCAGGAAGACTTGGGTATACTTCTTGAAGAGAAAAGATGAGGTGTTTGATAAATTCAAGGAATTCAAAACCTTGATGGAGAATCAAACTGACAAGAAGATCAAAACATTCAGATCTGACAATGGTGGAGAATTCACCTCAAGTGACTTCAAGAAGCTTTGTAGTGATTCATGGATTAAGAGGGAGTTGACTGCTCCATATAATCCTCAACAGAATGGAGTTGCAGAAAGGAAGAACAGAACTATCATGGAAGAAGCAAGGGCAATGCTGCATAACAGAACACCCCACAAGATATTGGACAACAAGACACCAGAAGAGGTCTTTTCTGGTAAGAAACCTGAAGTCAGTCATCTCAGAATATTTGGTTGTCCAGTATACACTCATGTCCCAAAGGAAAATAGGACTAAACTAGATCCTTCAGGAAAGAAGGGTATTTTTGTGGGTTACAGTGAAAGCTCAAAGGCTTACAGAATATACTTTCCAGGGTTCAAGAAGATTGATGTCAACAAGGATGAATACAAGTTCAAGGACAGGTAATCCAGGAAGCAAAGATCAAGACGGAGCACACTCCAGCAGCTCCTGCAAGGATGCAGATTTTCAGAGGGAGCTGACCATCTTCCTACATTCCACAACAGAAAGGTGTAGAAGAAGCTACTTCAGCAGCTCCTGCCAGGAAGCATAGACTGAGAGGGAGTCCACCCAACAAACAAACAAAGATAAGTATTTCAATTATCATTTCTTGCCTATTTTGTTTGTTTAAATAATATTATGCTTATGTTCCTAGACTTAAGAGATGTATTGTGCATATTTTAATGATTGCATTAATGAACAGTATACTACTAATATGCATGTGATGGGTAAGTGGCCTATGGCAATGTACAACATTCCAGTGCTACTTATCTAGAATGAAACGTCTTTGCTGACATGTTGGGAGTAGTGCAAACTCTTAACAATGTTCTGGTAGAGACTGGAAGGCATCTAGAAAGTTGTGGAACATGGATAAATGTTGTATTGAAGCATTGGCTAAGATAACTGCATGATTGCATGACATATTTCTTTATGTGTAAAGAATTTGTTCTGAAAATTATGAGATGTTTCTAATCATGCAATTTAACTTGTTTTGTAGGAAAGACCGTATATCTTCACCTACAAAAGGACTACAACATTTGTTCCAGCAACAAAGATAGATATTGAAGATATTGAAGATATTGAAGTTCCCAGAATCTGAGATGAAGAAATGGAATGCCATGATCCGTCAATCATGAATAAGATATTTGGGATGCAGTCCCAAGACTTGACAGGGTGTCACATGTGTATGCAGATTGAAGAAAGCCTTGTATGGCTTGAAGCTAGCTCCCAGAACCTGGTATGGTAGGATGGACAGTTTCCTATCTAGTTTGGGCTTTACCAAGAGTAAAGCAGATTCCAACCTTTACTACAAGGTTGAGGAAGGGAATCCCGTGATTCTACTCCTGTATATGGATGACTTATTTGTAACAGGAGATGACAGACTGATTGCAGATACTAAGAGGAAGCTTGCTGCTGAATTCGATATGAAAGATTTGGGAATGATGCACTATTTCCTAGGTATGGAGGTGTGGCAGAATGCAGGTGGGATCTTCCTTGGTCAAGGGAAGTACATAGTAGATATCCTGAAGAGATTCGGGATGATGGATTGCAAGGCCATGGCCACACCTATGGCGTCAAATCTAAAGCTTCTATGTGATGCTTCATCTGAGCCAGTTGATGTCTCTATGTATTGTCAGATGATTGGGTCCTTGATGTACCTGACGAACACGAGACCAGATATTGCTTTGCTGTGAACACACTGAGTCAGTTCCTGACGGATCCGAGGAGTCTTCACCTGGTTGCTGTAAAGCATGTTATGAGGTACCTGAAGGGTACAGTGGATTTTGGGCTCAAGTATGAAGCGAATCAAAAGTTTAACCTGCAAGGTTATGTTGATTCAGATTGGGCTAGCAGTGCTGTAGATAGGAAGAGCACATCTAGGTGCTGCTTCAGTATGGGATCAGGTGTGATCTCTTGGTTTAGTAGGAAGCAATCCTGTGTAGCACTAAGTACAGCTGAGGCAGAGTATGTTGCAGCCTGTTCAACTAGTTGTGAGGTAGTATGGCTATGGAAGCTACTGTCTGAGTTATTTGATCTCCCGTTGGAAGCTACTGGTATCTTCTGTGATAACCAGAGTTGTGTGAAGCTGTTCGAGAACCCAGTGTTTCATGACAGGTCGAAACACATAGAGATCAAATATCACTATATCAGGGATATGGTGCAAAGAGGAGCTGTGAAGCTCCTATATGTTGCGACGGACGAGCAGATTGCAGATGTGCTGATGAAGCCACTAGCCAGGGTGAAGTTCGAGTACTTCAGAGAGAGGCTTGGCATTCTTCAGATCGAGGACACTTCGAGGAAGAAGTGATGGACACATATGCTAAAGCCATTCCAAGCATGTTGGGAGGAGGATCCTTCACATGGCTATGGATGTAAATGCTGGATGATGAGCATCAGGATGATGTTCTGGTTTCTGCTTTGATATGATCAATTGGATCATTTATATGTATGCATCATGTTGGATGCTAGATATGATCAGTTGGATCATTTATATGTATGTATGCATCATGTTGGATGCTGGATATGATCAGTTAGATCATTTATATGTATGTACGCATCATGTTGGATGTTGGATATGATATGTTGGATCATGTATATGTATTTTTGTATATGCATCATGTTGGATGCTTGGACCATGTATCTGTATATGTATCAGGTGGATATATTGTATGATCAGGTGGATCATGTATGGTGATATGTATCATGTATTTGTGTTTGTATCAGGTGGATACATTGTATGATCAGGTGGATCATGTATGATGATATGTATCAGGTAGATGATTGGTATGCATCAGGTAGATGCATTATATGATCAGGATGATCATGGATGAATGAGCTTCAGGATGTTGCTCCAGATGACATGCAGCAGGATGTTGCAGTGATGATGATCAGGATGATCATGTGTACATCAGGATGATGTATCGTGAGTATCAGGTTGATACTCTATGGCCGTGGATCAGGTTGTGCAGATGAGCATGTAATTTGGTGCCCTGGGAGATTTGTAGATAGTATTTCGAGGTTTTGCCTATGGCATGTAATTCGGTGCCCTGGGATATCTGGCAAATGCTCTTTCGAGGTTTTGCTCTGAGAGGACATATAATTCAGTGCCCTGGGAGATCTGCAGATAGTCTTTCAAGGTTTTTCCTATGGCATGTAATTCGGTGCCCTGGGATATCTGGCAGATGCTCTTTCGAGGTTTTGTCCTATGGCATATAATTCGGCTCCCTGGGAGATCTGATAGGTTGGGCTGTGTGCCCATAATCAGTCCTGGGATGCTCTTGCGAGGTTTTTCCATGACTACATGTAATTCGTGCCCTGGGAGATCCTATAGGTAGAGCTACGTGCTCGTAACAGCCTGGGATGCTCTTGCGAGGTTTTGTGGTGGGGTCACATGTAATAAGTCTTGGAGATCTGGACAGGATGAAAAAGGCCTCAGATGCTCTTTAGAGTTCTTGCTAGTCAAGAGACTCTTTTAAGGTTTTGTGACACACATAATAAGTCCTGAAGATTCCATAGTATGGCCAGTGATGATGAAGACCTGTAGGTGGTGGGCCTACATCCAATATGAAAAAGGCCTGACTCTGTAGAACTTCCTCTTATGAGTAGAGTCAGAGATTGGTTGAGATAGCAGCAGCAGTGACGATGATGATGACGATGATCCCGAGAAGAAGACTTATCTAGCAGATCTGTGTCGAGAAATACCTTCCTAGTTAAGAGGGAGTGTTGATGTATATGTAACTTCAGAATGTATTTCATCTGTGTATTTTATATATATTTATTGTACCCTTATAAGCGATGTGTTATTCCTCTATAAGGAAGTGTCGTCATGTGGATTGACAAGTGTCGCAAGTGTGTGTACTTGCCGATGGGTTATTAGACCACCATGTGGGGTCGGACCTGAATTATATATAATATAATGTGGATGTACCTAGCTAGACAAGTCGGCCCCATAAGGTCACTGGGAAAAAAGGTTAGTATAAATAGAGATCGGAGATCTCTATTTTACACACTCGGAAAAGTAACTCACTCTCACTCAGAAAGTGGTGCACTAGTGAGGAGGAGGATCATCTGCTACTAGGAGACTATCTCAGTGTTATTTGGTTGTACTTTGGTTGAGCCATTGCTCTCTCTATCTCTGAGGAAGTTGTGGGGTTTTTCACCTTAGGGTTTTCCTCACGGAAACTCTGTGTCTCTTGTCTCTTATGCTTTTGATTCTTGTGATGCTTGTCATATTGTGATTGTCATGCATATATACTGTATATGTTATTCTCTCAGCAAAGATCCTAGAGTATTGTGAATTAATGCTCAAAATTTAACACTTATATGGTATATTTAATATAAGACTTACTTATAGTTGTCTCTTACTCTTTGCATCTTGACACATTTGATATTTTATGGTTGTCTCTGCGTCCTAACCCAATTGATATTATAAGGTGAGGATGTGCATGCATGATAAAGGCTTAGTTATGACTATGAGATGAGGATTTAAAGAGAAGACGATGTAAAGACATGTAATTTTTATATTTTTTTGGCAGTGAGCACCGAAGACAAATGTGGTGAGAATAATCCTTAGTTATAATGACTATGAGATGCGGATTTAAAATGAAGAGGATGTAAAGACATGTAATTTTTATACGTATTTTGGTGGCATGTAATTTGTAAAGACATGTAATTTTTATACTTAAATTACTCGGTGACTCGATATTAACAATCCCCATTATCACAAGGGGATACATAAAGTTGAAAAAGGAAATTAAAGAAAACATATAAAGGGATACGTAAAGTTGACAAAGGAAATTAAAGAAAACATATAATTTGCATCGAAGACGATAACACGCGTATGAACTGAACTGAGGAGATTTGAACCTACGACATATGTCTAGTCCCAAGGATACCACCTTCAAGCTTGACCTTATCAATCAATTCCCATCACCATTTCCTCTCATACGACGTCCCACAACCATTTCTCTCAACACCCATTCTTCATCCATTCTCATGCATTTCACTATGCAACCGTCTCAGATTTTCACTGTGTTTTCACTCAACTAGTTTCTCAATTCAATATGACCCACGCCCGCCGTCCGAGGAGTGTTGCTAGCGGTCTTGAGTTTCATCCTGGAAATGGTGATGATTCATGGTATTATGTTTCCCTTCGGCTGCAATATGGAAAACTCATAGTTCACTATGAAGTTTTTTCTGACAAATGTGATGGTTTGGGTTTTGTTCCCTCGAGGTTACGGAACCCAAACCATCACATTTGTCAGACAAACCTTCGTATTGAACTTTGAGTTTTCCATATTGCATCCGAAGGGAAACATAATACCATGAATCATCACCATTTCCAGGCTAAAACTCAAGACCACTGGAAACACTCCTTGGATGGCGGGCGTGGGTCATACTAAATTGAGAAACTAATTGAGGGAAAATGTAGTGAGAATCTAAGACAGTTGCATAGTGAAATGCATGCATAATGAATCAAGCTTGAAGGTGGTATCCCACTATCTCCCATTGTGAAATGCATGCATAATGAATCAAGCTTGAAGGTGGTCTCCCATTGTCAGCTGCACTTCAAGCTTTAAGGTGGTAGCCTTGGGACTAGACATAGGTTGCAGGTTCGAATCTCCTCAGTTCAGTTCGTACCATGTTATTTTTTCGATGCAAATTATATGTTTTCTTTAATTTCCTTTGTCAACTTTATGTATCCCTTTATATGTTTTCTTTAATTTCCTTTGTCAACTTGGTGCCACAACAAAAAGATGGAGATGGATGTTGATTTAAATTGTGGAATTCCCTAGCGTAAGAGGAGCCATTATGGGAAAGTTGCAACCCTAAAAAATGATGAACATTGACAACAAGTAGCATGTTTCTAATTGTTGTTGGTGTATGCTAGATTAGTTGCAAATATCATGCTTCAGAATCCAAGCTTCAATGGTAAATATACCATTTTGGAAGGGTTTAATGTGAGGGATTAGTGTAAATAGACTTGTAACCAACACTTCACCTTACTCTACACCAAGATGTCTATCACCATACCTACAACAAGTCTACAACTACCATGCGCGTCACATCCAAATCAATATATTTAAGTACTAAATTCAAAGAATTACAATGCATGGTGTTTGAAATAATTGTGGATATTTAGTTTCCACAATGACAATCAATGCAACCATTTTTCCCTATTTACTTCCTTACCAATTTTTAAGGGTTGCGATCTTTTATCTACTATGGTTTACCACAAAAATAATACCCATGAGAGTGTGGGGTATAAACATGTGGGGCAGGGATCAAATTTGAAGGGCAGGGTCCCATTTCACTTTGAAGGTCTATGAGATATTAAACCCGTCAATGTTGACATGTAAAGATAAATCATTCTTTTAATTTGAAAATGTAATAGTACATCAAAATTCATCATTTGTTAAAAACATTAAGCTACAGCAGGATCATTCCTACCAAACCTCTGCGCAAAATCTAAAACATTTAAACCAATTTGATTTACCAACTAGGGCTTACCCAGCTCTTTTCATTTAATAATACATCCTTTTTCAAAATGTAATAACACGGAGATTGAATCTCACCAAAGGAGAAACGCTAAATAAATAAAATGACCAGCGTTACAGACCAACGCTCAAACCCAAAATCGAAACACACTGAATTTGTTTTCAATGGCTTCTCAAACAGAAAATACTTACGCCCAGAACCAAAACCGTTAAGTCACAGAATTGTTTCATCAAAGTCAAAACTCATAAATAGAATCGTTTCCTAATTACATTAGCTACATGTTCGAATCTCTTAGCCAAAATACTTGTTCCCAGAGTCCAAAACAAATAGCTATAGGATCGATTTTTACCCATTTACTTAGCAGAGTATAAAAACCCATGTTTAAAAACAAAGCTAGTATTTACACACAGCAAAACCCCAATTCATTTTCTAAACCATCAATTTACACGCAGAGTCAATTTGTCACCTACAAGTGGCGAATTACAAAGTAGAGAATATTCATAAATCTACTGTCAAAACACTCATACGAAGTACATTCCCATTATGGGTCAAAATAATTACATTTTCTCACTTCCCACAACTTGCCTCAAATCGAAAATTAGTTACAGAAACCCCGAAGGGTACCAAACACAATATACAATAAAAAACCCTCATCCATGAACAGAGTAGGCATCAAGATTCATAAGAAAGGGGAGGGTCGCAATGGTCCAAACTTACCAGGGCCATTCGACATCTTTGAAACCCTTGCAGACAAGAAGAACCCATGCCCAAACTCGCTACTACAAATACCACTCACCCTGGCATAGAAACAGAATAGGTTTAACACCATTCCATGAATACAAATGAATAAACTAATCAAAACGAAAGTTATGGATAGAGATGGATTGAACAAACCACTTACCAGGTTCTTGTTCCATGAGCCACATGCTCCTTACCACCAGAATGAGGGTACGCCTGAGCTATTCTCATGGCACATGCCCCATGACCACCAACGTTAAACCACTAGAGGAGCTCTGCCTCCTCCCAAATCTCAAAACAACAAAATGACAAATGAACATGCCAAGCAACGAAATCATGGAGTTTTTCCACACTAGCTAGGGTTCATTTCAATTTTAGGTTTGAAATAAATGTTGCAAAGTGTTAAAAATTTTGCACCCACTTCCTATAGTGAGAGAGCGATATTATAAACCAACTCTTTTCTATTTAAACCATCAAACTTTCACCACGATATCATTCAATTATCCATAGCTATAAAAACATGTTCTTCCTTCTTATTCATTTATAATCTTGTGTTGGCTGGTAGGTTTTCATGTTTTGTTGGCGAGCTTTATGTGATGAATATTTTTATGCATGTACAAATGGCCAACCCTTTGAATTGCGGATCATCAGTTGGGGGGGATGTATTTAATGACATTTGAGAGATAAAATAATGATACATAGGATGAATTCTAAAATGGAGTGATTGAAGGTGTCAAGTATAACCTATCACATTGAGTAAATGGATTCTAGGAAAGATGATTTAGAAAATTGAGTGACGGACCAGGGTGGGAATTGACAAGTTGGATTGTGATTTATAGATGCATTTTAACATTATCTTGGGATTAACATGAAACTCTCATCCTCGGAATATCTATTTTGTTGGTTTGAAGAGTATTAAAGAGGATATTGTATAAAAGACAACCATGGAAACCATGGAATGTCAAGCACTCAAGGACTAGTCAAGGATAGACACTGGATAGATGAAAAGCATAGTAGCCATGTTTTTTCTTGGTTTTATGTTATCATGTATTTCACTTGCACTATTTTGGAAGGACATTTTATAAGGCTGCATAGCCGTAAGTAATTTTTGGAATTAGCAAACACAACCACTGTCACCACAATGGTAATTTCCCTCTTTTAGGTCAACTCTCATGGCCAAGGGAGGCTTCCCTATAAGTTGATTGGATACAATGTTTGAGGAGAGCTTAGGAATGGAGATCGATTTGTTTATGTGATTGGATATGAATTTGTTATGTTAATACCCAAATGATCATTCAATTGATTAAATACTTAGATGTTTTTCTCAATGATACATCAATTAAATAAAACTTTATATATCAATAGTACTTAGTAAAAGATACCAATGGATTAAAAAACATGTGAAATAAAAATCATTTAAACAAATGACTTCATTACCATAACATTAACCATTCACCAAGTATAAAGTAGAACAAATTGTTATTAGATATTCTTGAGTTAGGCCTTGCTTGAAAGAAATTCTTTGAAACAAGGTGTCACCTAATCATAATTAAAACTGGGCTTTTAGAAGTGATGAAAATAATTTCACTAAGTGTGTAAATATGGTCTTAGTCTTACTTATAATTCCAATTAATTCAATACAATTAAACATACAACATTTACTCATTAATCCATGATCCAAGAAAATGACATAAGCATCAAGAGCATGTGCATTGGAAGATATATGATATGGATCTTGCACAACTATAACCTCCAAAATGTTTTAGTAGATAGTCACGTGAGATATATCATTAGGATTTTAACCATAAACCAAAAGAGTTCCCAAGATTAAAGTGTTCATGTAATAGTAAACTCTCAATTATAACTCAAACTTGGAATCACTTGTTACACATTTTTAGACTCAACCCCTTTATCAATGATATTCATACACACATTATCTACTAAATTAAATCCAACTAAGGTTCATGTTTACCAAACATTATCTACCATCCATATATTATACTCCATTCTACAATGTAAAGTAAAATTTTGTGTATGGTCCAAAGGTTAAACAAAATGCCTAGTAAAATGATGAATTGACTAGATAGTGAAGCATATGATGTGTATGCTCCAAAGGTTAGGCAAAATGCCCAAAAAAATGATGCATTGACCAAATAGTGATGCGTACGATGTGTACAACCAAAATGATAGGAAAATTAGCATTGTCCTTGATAGTATGAATTCATCAAACCAAGCCTTAAAACAAAGCAAAACTAGAAGTTTCCATATATGCCATTGAATGAAAATCAAGAATCATGACCTCAATGTGCTTGTGATTGCAAAGGCCTTACTTTTTCTTTTTAATTATGCAATGTCAATCTGTGTTGATAAGATGAACTAGCCATAGATCTACCATTTATAGATCATATTAGTATCAAAGTAGTTGAATCCATGACCTTGAAGAAGCTATCAACACTTTGAGGAGAAATACAAAGGTTTGACAATATAATAGAAGACCTGAAGAAGGATCTCGATACTTCTACAAAATTATTACCTTTGTTAAAATAACACTTGGTTGAACACCAAGAATCCCTCACCACTATTACAACAAATTGAAACAAGAGCAACATATCAGCCTTGCAATAATTGGGAGAGAAATTAATTTACAAGTCGGATGATGCACTTCAATAGTTTTCCTCTAATGGCTTGATAACAAACTAAGAACATAATCTTGATTTATTTCCATAAGTCATAATAGTAGTATGTGGGTATGAACTAAGCATGAGTGTAGACCTAGGAGCCAATACACATCTAATTACCAGCAATATTGAAGACCAATCACTAAGATTGAATACCAAGCTCAAAGACCATCCATATTTACCCTAGAATCTCTATCCATAACAAATTGTAGAATTACTTTGAATGGAAAAACATGAGACTTTATATATATTTTGAAAATTTCAATAGATACCATCGGATATCCGACATCATCGGGAAGAATAGGATTTCCAAAATCTGATGAGATCGACAGACATCATCAGATATCCGATGGTTGTCGAATATCCGACTGCAAATTCTATCAATTTAAATTTTTTTTATCAAATCTCGTAACTTTGAAGGTGAAATCCGATGACACAGTCCTTTTCGTTGGATTTTGGGTTCAAATTCTGTAGTGATAAGTGGGGATTGGACTTACCTCGATTCCAATCCAGCACAGAGATTTGGTGTTCTGCACGCATCTTCTTGCAAATACTTCATGCATTTGACTTTGCCAGCTCTCCAGTCCTGCGTTGGAGTCTGACACGCAAGAACTATCACAACACCAACTAAGTGTTCCATCCATTGTAAGATTAACGTAGTCATCCCGATTCGCAATCATCTTGTAGATGCGATCAAGATCTTGTGCTCTAGATTCTTCCTAAATTGGCTCACTGTATCTTTCTCCTTGCGAAGGGTCCAAGGGTGAGATGACCCTAATATCCTGCCCTTCAAAGATCATCTTTTTGGTTTTCAGGTTGATGATCGTGAGGTTATCCATCGCCCAGTATATCCCCAATAATTTTGGATATGGGTTACTATCGTCAGTCATCTCGATAACCTCAAATTCCGTGGAACTTCTGACTCCATCGAAGTCCACAAGTACATTCGCCAGTCTTCCAAAGGGAATAACTTTCTGTTGATTCGCTAATCTCAACTGGCTAGGTGACCATGCTAACCTTGGTTTCCCCATCTGTTTCCATGTCTGCTTACTCAAGACATTTACCTCTAATCCTAAATAAAGGATTATCTCATCCATATCATAATCTCCAATTTGCGCACTGAGCCTCATTTCTCAGCCTATTCTTTTATGGCTCTACTATTGCTACAATATCCCCCCCAAAATTTTTGTAAATGTTGGGGCCCCTTCTTCTTGTTTTTAAGAAAAGTTTGCTTAGAAGTCAAGTCCCTTCCTAGGAGACCTTTTTATACTTAGTTTTTTCTAGAGAAAACAAGTCCTTAAGTTTGCTTTTGTTTTTCTTCTAAGTAAAACTCAGCTTTCATAGCCGAAACGGCAGCACAACTCGCCTAGTTAGGCTGCAACGTTCAAACCTTTTTGTTAAGTTTTAGATCTTTCCCCATTTCGGCGCAAATAATCGAGTTGTGCCGCAACAAGCGAGCATTTTGTTAAGTTTAAAGTTACCCTGTTTCAGGTGAACTTGCCCAGTTCCACCGCAACAGTCGCCCCAACTCACCCAGACTTTCCAAAATGCGGCCTTTGCCTTGTCTTTTTCTAAGTTTTACGTTGCGAAAAATCACACCAAGTTACGTCGACATAACTCGCAAGCGTAAACCGAAGCGGCTGACACTTCTTCAGACTTATGCAGATTGATACATTTTCAGTGGAACTCAACCAGTCTCGCCGAAACCATAGCCTCTGAATCCCAAGTCCCACTGATAAGAAGTGACAAGAAGGTAGCCGGAGAAACTCAGCGAGAGCCGCCGAAATGGGATAGCGGGCGCCCAGGCTTAAGTTGATGCCAAACTTGCCAAAGTACGCCGATCCATTGTGAAATCACTTGGCTAGTTGCTTGAACTTGCCAAACACTTCTGTTTCAATGGCTCGCATTTAATGCTAAGCGATGCCGACAGGACACCGGTCACATCACTGTAATGGCGTTTTTAATGCACACACCTACCCCGTCACGTCGAGCTTAATTACTCGCACATATGAGATTTTTATATATAGAAAGTTTGGGTTTGGGGTTTGTTATTGTTTTTTTTATTGGTTAGATATTTTCAAAGAACTTTGTTCGAGGTCGTGCTAGCCAGTCAATGACAGCCAAGTCTACAGCTCGTCGTTCACCTCGAACCCATTTGTTTGTTGTCAGGTAAGTTCTTTCTTTCGAGCCTTTTGGTTTTAACAGTTAAATCTTTAGTTTTTGTTGCATTAGGACTATTTCATTAGCCCCGCCATGGACAACTTTTATCCCTGTTGGGATTTTTCCCTGCAGCTGGTTGGTCATTCCCAAATCCGTTTAGAGCACCTAGCTGGACCCTTTTTCCCTATCCCATCAGTCTTTCCATCTCAAGTTCTAGCGACCCAAACCAAATCGCTTGGAAACTCCCAACCATAATCACCCATTTGTCCTTATTTGCGTCTTATTATAATCGTCTCGGGCCTGCTAGCTCAAAATTCAAGCAGTAGAGTCTTGAGTTCCACCCTCTCCCCATGTAGCACTAATGGAGAAGGCTAATCTTGTATTTTGTGTTAGCAGAAAATACTGTTTTGTTTTCCTTGTGTGCATTTAATTTCCTTCTTAAAAGTTTGAAACGTAGTATCATTCCCAAGGAGATTTTCCAATGTTGTATCTCTGCTCTCCTGCCTAGGCTATGCTTGTTTTTTTGATGAATTTTAGTTCAACGCTTAGTTTTGCATTCTAGTTTATCATGTATCTACTCATGCATGGTTTTTGGCCAGGTATAAGCACAACGCCAAAAGGAGGCAAGAGGAAATCAAAGATGTCCGAACCCAAGTCAGGTGGCGAAGCAATTATGGAAGCAAGGGTCGAGACATTATATGAAGATACCAAGCCGTTTATGGGCATTTCCCCTGAATATAAGTGGGGAGATTTGCATCACATGATTAGAGACCGGGATATTCCCAGATCAGTCTTGGAGGAAATGTACCTGTACCAAAAAATTAGAAGCTCTGGCATCACTGAAGCAACGATGCGCCCAGAACTCTTTCCTTGCTCAGAAGTTATCGGTTGGATCCTAGCACTTGCAGACGCTGAATCAAGAGTCCTATATGATAGTAAAGGAGAGGTGGTTGCCTCGCTCCATCCAGCCCATATCTCGGCAACCTACAATTTTCCTCGTCCTCAACAACTATTGAACGATGCCTGGCTGGAAAGTCTCAACATATATTTCTTGGAAATGGCTAGGAAATTGTTAATTCAAGGCAAGCAGTTGAGACATAATGAGAGTGATGAATATGAAGTTCAAGCACTAATACCTCCTTTCAGAATCATTGCCCTTATGCTAAGAAATTTTTTTGGCAAAGATGATGGAACCATTTATAATTTGCATTAGATCCCTTTAATCCACTATGTAGCATTCAAAGGCATGGTTTTCAATTGGGCAGACATCCTTTCGAACAATATATCGTCAGCAATAACTATTTCTAAAGGAGGGTTGGTTCAGAAAAAGTCAGTTTTCTACATGTCTTCATACCTTGTGGATTGTATTCTATCAAGGCATCCGTTCCTAGTTTTAGGATGCATTTGGAATAAAGATGACACACCAGTTTATATTTCCTATAAGATCTTGCGGGCTCAGAATTACAAGAGGCATTATAAGGCCATCTGTGAAGAATTCATTATGCCTCTGTATGAACTAATGTTCAACAAAGAACCCAGTTGCCTATTTGAGAATGCCATGGAAGTCATGGAGAAGTATGGTGATTTTTATCTATCAAAAGAAGGCACGTACAAATGTATGGAGGTTCCAAACCACCTTCTCTCCTCCCTAAGTATGTTACTGATTTTGTGATCCATAAGGAGGCAGTAAGACAGGTGTTTTTAGATGGAACTGGTGGTTTCTTGAAGAATTTAAAGAAGGCCTCATTCCTGGCCCTACCCTTCTATGTTGGAGCATACAAATTCTCTAAGGTCAAATCGGTTGAAGACTTTGTTCAAGAATGAAGAGAGTTTCACTTTGGAGAGAGGATCTTCACAAAGAATGATAGGCTCAATAAGGCTACAGACCACTGCAGAGAGGTTAATGCACACTTTGAGTATCTGCATTACTTTCATGAAGATGAAGAAGTTTTTAGAAAGGTCAGTAATATGACCGAACTCAAAAGGTGCCTTCGCCTCAAGACTAGACCTGGCTCTAGTTCCACCGCAACCTAAGCTGTCAAGGAAGAAGAATTAAGAAGAGAAACAGAAGAAGTTGAGGCTCTGACGAAGGAAGAGCAAAGGCTCAAGGTTGAGGCTGAAAAGCTCCAAAAGAAAGCAGCAGAAAGAATGCGGAAGGAGCAGGAAGACAGGATTCAAGAGGAAGAAGCTAAAAGACTCCGAGAGGAGGAATTAGAGAAGATCAGAAAGGAAGAAGCCCATAAGCTGCAAGAGGAAAGAGAAGCAGTTTCAAAGCAACTGAAGGCCGAAGAAGAATAGAGACAGCTGAAGGCCTAAGAGGAAAATACGTCCAAGGAGGATGCACAAGCTGAGAGCTCAAACATGCAAGACATGGACATAGACTCTTCCCAAGTGATTCGGACCCCACCCGCGAAAGATGACCTCCCCATAGAAGATATTCCACTCGTCCCTTTTACCCCATCAAAGAGTCATATTGTGACCCATTGGGACAAATTTGTTTCTGAAAAGAAAAGGAAATCCATTGTACGAAGGAAAGAGACAAGGATGAAGAAGCCTTTTCACCCGGACATCATTACCAAGCGAGAAACCACTATCATGCAAGGCATGCAGAACGTTCCTGAATTTATGGCATCCGCTACTGTAGCTTCCACCAAGGCAAGTGAAGACAATGTCCACAAGTTAGTAAATGACTTGGAAGCAAGCTGGAAGAGGGATCGCATGTTGCAGCTCACTATGGTAAATGAGCAGACTTAGCGAGACTTAATGGTAAATAAATATGATCGACTTCTATCGGAACAAAGTGAATTGTCAAGTAAGTATCAGCGCCTGGAAGAAGAAAAGGAAAATTTGGTGGTCCAGATGATGATAGTGGAAGGGGGAAAAAATTACTTTGAAACCAGGATCATTCAATTAGAGGAAGAGAAAGAGCTAATGACAGAGCAGTTAGAACTAGCAAGCAACAAGGAAGTTGATTTAATCCCCTTTCATGAAAAATCCTATGACATACTGAAGCAGATGCACGAGTTAGGGGAACTTCTTACTGAAGAAATTTGCAAGTTGAAGGCTATGGTGGCCAGGATGAAGGACATCAACTCCGGAGCCATTAGACTCAAGAAGAAATATGCGCATGTAAAAGAAGACATTGGAAAGCATATTGAATGGAGAGAGGGGAAATCAGAGTTCCCCAAACACCTCCCTCTCAAATCCATAGCCGAGTTTAAAGAAGATATAGGCTTCATGGAGTTCTGCAAGAACTGCGGTGTGAAATTAAGGTCTGCAATCCAAGCCACTATCAAAAGATGCAGTGGTATTTATCAGAGGATCTGGGAAACTCATGAAAGGTGCAAGATGGTGATGCCCCGGACTCTAGAAGACTTCCCAAGCAAAGATCAACGCTTGCCTGAATTAAAAAATGAGCTAAACACAGAGATGGAGTACGTGAGGAAGATAGATGTGTTAACAGCCAATGACCTTCACCAATGCATCATGCAATCCTCCATACACACTCACCTGCTTCAAGGGATTCTATAGACTTCAGCAATAGACGTGCAAGACATCGAAGCAGAGCTAGCCAAGCATGTGATTTCCCAAAAGTTCATTCTCCCTTCCCCTGCCAACACCATTGTGTGAGAAACAGGCATTTAGGTTAGCTATATCACAAAAGCAGATAAGCAAGTTGTGGAGTAAGCGCCAGCAGAGACAAGAGCACCATAAGAAATAGGAGCACCATCTGGGAGTTTATTTGGCATTCATAGATACCTAATGATGAGATAGGGGTTTTTGTTTTTCTATTATTCATTTGTAAAGATAAAGGACAGCTGGATTTCTGTCTCTTTAAAAAAAAACATTTGGGGATTATTCCAATTTTGTAAAAGGGCATTAAAAGATTCTTTGGGAGGGTACACGTAGCAGATCTTGGAGCATTTTGTAAAGCTATATATAGAGGAATAGAGAATAGTAGAAGAACTTTTGGCAGGTGGAAGGACATTTCTGTCTTGTACGTGAATTAATTTGCTGCATATATAAGAAGTTGCATTTTTCCTAAAGAGAGCCTGGGGACTGCGTTTTTGCCTAAGGATGTGCTAAATGTCTACTGGATTATTCCTATATCATTTATACATTACTGTGAGATCATTCCTTGCTATCATGAATTGTTTCTTTGTAATGAATGCTCTCATATTTTCTGTGCAAAGATGTATATCTCAAATGAGTAATGAAATGCTTTAATTCAATCAAAGCTATCTTTGATACCTTTTATCTTCTGTTGGAAATGCATATTTATGATTAAATAGCTATCTGTGAGATCTTTGGATGTTTCTTTCATTTTATTACTCATACTTTCAGTTTGTGCCTTGCAAGGATAGATTAGATTTGTTTAAATAGTTTTAGATCAGATTTGCTTAATTACATGCATTTAGTTTAGAGCACTTGCATATCATCTTTAAAATAAAATACATAAATGGTGGATCGGGGCGCAACCGGTACAAAGGAAACAAATCTTTAAATCTTACACGGTAGCTGGACCGTTAACCAAATGGATTCCCTATACCAAATGGTGAGCGATATAATTTGGCTTGCTTATCAGGGTGAATCCTGTGTTGATTGATGCTACGATTTTCGGGGCATCAATAGTTTTTGGTGCTAGAAGGAGGGCCTCCAGTGCATGGCTGGCAGAGGAGATCCTTCTGTTCGAAGAGATCCCACCGAAGACCCGTTTGAAACATCTATCCCAGACAATTTAGATCTGGAATTAATAAATCAAGAAGATCCCAATTCTGAGACCAAACAACAAGAAACGTTGTATGCTATTCCTTTTGCTGAAGTAGAAAATTTAAGAAGACACACCCGTGCTTATGTTAGGAAACTTGGAGGTTTGAATGTGATTTCCTTAATCCCTAGAAGAAGAGACCCTAGAATGGAAACACAGTATACAAGGGATTCGGTTCTTGTTTGGAACTTTGAAGAGTTAGTAGATCTATATTTGGAAGAAATCACAGAGCCTCTTGGAGAAATCGAACTTGAAAATCCTCCATATTTAGAGGAACCACATACCCCACGTAATTCTCCACATAACACTCCACCACATTCACCACCTACGGCGATGGATGTACCTTCTTGGATATCTAGAGGAGCGCTAAATTTAGCTGGTCCTTTTCATGATCTGCCCAAGAATCCAAAAAAGGTTCTACCCAAGTATGATCCTGGGAAAGGTATCTCTGCTGAAGATCACCTTAAAAGCTTTTATTTGGCTCTAAGCCTTTTGAATGTGAAACACGAAGATGTAGTCTGTAGACTCTTTCCTTATACATTCAAACCCAAGGTATCTTCCTGGTACTTTAGTTTACAAGCCAATTCCATATCAAATTGGGAGGAATTCAAGAAGTGTTTCTTAGGTAAATATGGAAACCAGAAGACAGTTGTTACACTTATGAAAGAATTAGTATCCATGAGAATGGAAAAGAAAGAAAAGGTTCAAGAATTCAACCAAAGATTTACCACATTATTAAATAATTTTAGTGCTGTAGCGAGACCAGCAGAAGAATCTTTAGTCGAGTATTATACAATAGCACTTGATCCTCCAATAGCAATGTTTGTCAAAAGAACTAAGAAAACTACCTTGATAGAAAACTTCAAAGAAGCCAAGAAGGTAGAGGAAGAAGCAGAAAGTATTGCCAAACATTCCATGGATGTGAAAGCAAAACTAGCAACTACTAAAAAAAACTTGTTGCTAACCAGGAATAAGGAAGAACCATCATCGGATATGGAAAACGTGGTTAAAATGATGCAAAAGTTGTCCAATAAAATTGTAGATCTAGAAAAGGATAAGGTAGATAGCACATCTAGAAAGCCATGTAAACCTTTCTACAAGAAAAGGGAACAAAATGGTCAGCCTCTTCCACCTATGAACAACTCTGCTCTTTTGAATTTAAATGAAGTAGGAAGGGATCATTTATGCACTTTCCATCAGGAACCACACTCTGAAAAACGTTGTCCGCAATGGATAAATTCAATGAGTTTGGTAATGAACCAAATACTGGATGCACAAATAACAGATCAGGAGGATCCTCAAGAAGAGAATACCCTAGAACAAGAGGAACCCGCTCCAGACACCACTATGGTATTATGGAATTGGGTGCCTTTAACCAAGTTAATTGAAGATGACCTTGAAGAAAGTCAAGTTTCAGTTGTGAATGTCACTACTCGTAGCAAGGGTCCAATCGATGATCCGAGCTCGAATGATCCCAAACCTAAGGTTTCCAAAGAGATACCCAAAAGGCACATCATTGTCATTCCACCGCAGCCTAAGGCAAATCCAACACCTACAAAAGAACCAAACGCAGAGATAGCCAAATAGAAAATCAACCAAGAGTTGCAAAAGAATGTGACATGGGATATGATATAATAGAAGACATAAAGAAAGTGAAAGCAAATATTTCTATATTTGATATGTGTAGTTTGCCTCAACAAAGGAAGAAGCTGTTACAAGCTCGTGATCCCCAATCTAGCACTTTGTTAGCAAGCACTCAGGAAGATCCTGAAATAAATGAAGCTAGTATTGGCGGGAAATCTAAATCCCAAACATTGTCTTTTCTCATAACTTTTGAAATTTTCAATCATAATGTGCATAATTGTTTGGTGGATTATGGGGCTTCCTCTAATGTCATGCCACTGTCAATTTGCAAAAATATTAATGGGCATCCAATTCCATCCCTAGCTTAGATCATATAGCGTAGCTAGGGTTTTCACCCTATCTTGTGCAAATGAGCACCTACTAAGGAGAAGGGACTCCTTAGTAGTAGTTCAGAAAAACATTAAATGAAAGACAATACAGTAAAATGGTAATTATTCTAAACATGTGCATAAAACAGAAAAGACAAGATAGTAAAAAGGGGTTTTGTATTGATTATACCTCCAATGTGAAGGTTGGTGGAGCTCTTGCAGCAGTCCAGGAGGGTTGCTTCCAAGCTTCCAGCTTTGCTCCTTCTCTTTCTCCAAAGGGTTGGAAATGGGCCAAAAGGGGCACTCAAGGGTGAGCTAAGGTTTCAAGAGTGATTTTGGCAGAGTAAGGGTGTATTTGACTGTGGATCTGAAATGAGGGGCCTCCATCACCTATTTATAGGTTTTTAGTGGTGGAGTGCTGGCCCATGGTTTTGGGAACCATATGGTTTAGGTCAGCTGTATAGGGTTTTTTCCTCATTTTCCCCTCTTTTTCCTCTTTTCTTTTTATATTTTTTATTCCCTTTTTAGAGGATTTTTTCTATTTTGGAGGAATTTTGGATTATTTTGGGGGAAAAAGGGGTTTTTTGGCCTTTTGGAGGCAAATATGGTAGGAAATATGGACAAATGAGTCATGTAATGGGGTAGATGAGGTAGTGAGCACTTTTTGGGTGTTAACAGATTGCCCCCTGATGTGTGAGGGCAGGAGCTCATCATATGGCTGATAAACATCATAAGTCTTGTATGGTTTTCCTGGGGTGTGGAGAAGAGAAGAAATGAACTAGAGCCCGGAACAACGGTCCCGAATAAACTGCAAAAACTGAAAGTACATGACCTCAATAATGAATGAGGAATAATCTAAACATATGGACGAGGCAGGCATTCCCATGCTCATATCAAGATCTAGAACAACAATAATAATGGGGTCCAAAACATGGGGACCTGAAATATACATGGCCTCAAATAAGGAATGAGGAAGAATCTCAATATATGGATGAGATGGGCATACCCATGCTCGTATCAAGATACATAAAAAATAACTGTGAGGCCCAAAAAGGGGGACCTGTAGGATACATAGAGAACCACTGTGTACATCATAAGGGTCCAGAGGGGACACAAATCTGGGACATACTGCTGGGCTGACCATGTCTGAGTGGAAGAACTGATACACTGGAATAACATCAGTGCTACTGAGTGGGATACAAGAGGAACTGATGAGTTGCCGGAGCATAGTGGCGGGAAGTCATATCCTCAATGGTACACTGAACTGGGTACTCAAGGAAGCATATAACTTGATGGCTTCCGAATACAATCGCCAACGCAACCTGGACATCCACGGGAACATATAACTGGGTGTTCCAAAGTGACTCACCAATGTGATAGAGTCAGGGGAAATCCGGGGTCTTTGACCAATAACTGAAGGGATATAAACCCTACGTGATTCTCAACGATGCGATCAAGGTGTTGAAGTTGAGCATGTGAGAAACAACCACTCGGAGAGGTAATGATGACTCCTCTCAAAATGGTCTGTAGGCACTCACCACAGATGGTGATGGGTCCAAGGTGCAGGGACCTCTAGGTCTATCCTCTGGAATAGAGGGGTTGTCGTCAACAGAGGGAGACCTGCAACTAGCAAGGAAATGATGTTTCCTTGATAGGAGTGCGAGGTGGAGAACCGAAGTGTGAGAGTACTGATGGTAGGATGGACATACTATGGGGGATAACTGGGCAAGTAGAGTGGGTGGACTCAAACTTTCTTTGTTTAGAGTATGATGGCGGGGACGATCGGGCAGCATATGAAACTGACTGGTGGGAAAGGGATCATAGCTATACTAGATAAAGGCTAGTGACTGGGATGAGTGATACTCAAGCTAGTGTAAAATGGCAGGAGACTGCAGACTACTCTGAACAAAGGCGACCTGATTGGGGGTGCTGCTGAGATAATCGATCATAGTGCCAAGAGGCACGGGGGAACTTCTTCATGGGTTCAGGAACTAGAAGAAGTGTGTGTAAAATGGTACTGTCGTGTGGATTTGTACGAGGCCAGGACAGTTCATGCTCGTGATTGCTTTCAATTTTAAGGAGTCTGAAAGCGATAAGAAGACTCTGAAATAATGGAATGGTACTGTCGTGTGGATTTGTACGAGCCCAAGACAGTTCATGCTCGTGGTTGCTTTCAATTTTAGAGAGTCTGAAAGCGATAAGAAGACTCCAGGGGGTTTCTTTTTCGTGTGTTAGTCTCCAAGGCCCGAAGAAGCATAAAAGGATGTAATGAAGAACTCTTCTAGCCAGTGTGACTAGAGTATTCCTTTTTCGTAAGTAGTCTACCAGGTCTGGAAAAGGGTTAAACTTATACTAGATAGATGCCATTTCAGGTACTTTAACAAGCATGAAAGGAAGCAAGATTGCTCGGCGATCTTTTCATTGTTCTAGGAGTTAGAAAAGAGCTTAACAGAAACTCCCTAAGTGCCTTTTTCTTAAAGGACTTGTCCGGCCCGAAAAAGGGATAAAATTATACTGAACAAAAAGAATGGCCAGGCAAGGAGGAAGTGCTCAATCAAGGAACATTTATGATGACCAAGAACGAGGGTAGGGGGGAACACTGGTGGGCCTCCTTGCGAGATAATGAATAGTGGAAAAATAACGAAATAATTGCAGTATGACAGGAGTGAATGGCTCATGTAAAAATGGGGACCAATCCGATGGCGGCCGATGTGGTGCGCAAACCGAGGCAGCAAGGTGTCGGGACACAATGTTGAAACTGTACCAAGTGAGAGCGAGAAATTATCTCAAGCGTCATCATGAGCTCGGAAAAAGGAATCTGTCGATATAAAAAGTGTCAAAAATGGATAACGACCGATGTGTCACACAAACTGATGTGACGGGGGGCATTTTGAAAAAATACCTGAAAAATATGGGGGTGAGAGCGAGAAATGATCTCAAGCATCATCACAGACTCGGAAAAATGAATCCGATGATATAAAATATACCAAAACTGGAGAGCTGCCGATGTGGCATGCAAACCGAGGCGACTAGTGGTGTCTAAAAAATGCTCAAAAAATGATGTGGAAAAAATAAGAAAACAAGTCCTCCATCATGACGGTCTCGTCATGCTGATTCCAATGGTGGAAACAGTTCGAAAAATGGACTCTGTATGGGTTTAGAATGGCCAAAACAAGAAAAATTCAACGGACTATAAATAGTGAGTGGGTCCAACATGACAAGTGTCATTTGGACTTGTTGACTTTAACTAGTGATCAGAGTGGGCCAGATCTAAGTTGGTCTTTCTGGATGATCCGACCGGCTGTTTTCAGATCTGGGAGTTATAGGTATTCCGACAAACTCATACCTACATTTTCATTGGGTTCGGGGGGGGTTGTGGGTCCCAGGGGATTTTTTGTATGGTCCACGTGGGGGCATGTGGCTATACCAGCCCTGCTAGGCCGAGGGGAGATGCGTCGACGGGACGCTGAGGGGACTCTGGAGTCCGTACGAATGCTTATAGATCGGTTGCTGGTTGGAGTGACTGATGACGGGTGGCGTGACGTGGATCCGGAGGTGATTCAGGACTGTTTGAGGGCGCCATCGGAGTTCCGGTCGATCGCGATCCGGGTGGCTATCTTGGTGGATAGCGGTCAGGAACAAGAGCCCGCGGGGGATGAGGAGCTGCCGGAGGAGGAGTGAGGTGAGGACTCAGAGTCAACTGATGTAGGCAGTGACGCAGGGTATGACTCTCACTAGGGAGTGCAGGGGACTCCCCCCGATTTTGTAGCTACGGCATGTATTCTATGAGGCGTATGGATGTATAGATATTTTTTGTATAGCTGAGTACGGGGGTACTCAGGACATGTGTAGCATAGTGACATTTATTTTTTGATATATATATATGCACATGGATGCACCTTTTTGCAATGATGATTTAGTGTACACACGTGGATGCGCTTATGGTTTGTTATATGTTGGTACTGCACATGGATGCAAGTAGTGTAGGATGATGGGCTCATGGATGCCCCTTGTGTATTTTATGTGATGCAACATGATGTATGTAGGATTAGGCACATGGATGCCCCTGTATAGTAATGTGGTTTTATTTTTATTGCACATGGATGCAAATGTTTATGTGGTGATAGGCACGTGGATGCCCCTTGCAATCTTTTTGGGTTTTTATATATTTTTGATGAGATGTTATGGGATCATGATGCATGATGGAGGTTTTACATGGTGTGATTGATGTGCCAATCTAGGATGGTGTTAGCCATTTGATCTGCGACACTATTTTGACCTCTTGGGACATGGGTGAACGTTATGGATTCAAATTGTTGACTGAGTTGTTTTGTGCGCAGGAATTTTCTAAAGAGGCAGGGATCACGCACCTGGTAGCAGTTGTTGAGCTGGGAGACAAGTAGCTTGGAGTCAAGGAACACATGAAGGTGACATATGCCCATCGGGAGGGCAGCAGTCAGGAGACCGGTCACAGCATCATACTCCGCCTGGTTATTGGTAGCAGCGCCTATACATATTTCGTCAAGGTGAATCAATTCATGTGAAGGGGAATATAAGACCCATGCTGCAGAAGCCAGGTTGGGAGACCAGTGGCTTGCTCCATCGGCGAAGCCAATGTAATGAGGTGGAAGATGGTCCATCTGTGGTCATGCAAAAATGATGAATGTAAGATTGCGGTAAAAAAGGTGAAAAACAAAAAGAGAGCAAACTGTACAATACGGACCAATGGGGTCATGGGTTTATTTAGGGATAGAGGCCTTTAAGTTACAACCCATCATGGGGGTTGCACAAAGGGTGACCTTCTGAGTCAGTTAAAATGTATGCCCCATTTCCAAGACAGGTCTACACGATGTAAGGGCCTTGCCACATGGATTCAAACTTTCCTTTACCAGTTTTGTCATGGGCTTGGTCACAGGTGAGGACGAGGTCCCCTTCATGGAAAGTTCGAGGGTGTACATGTTTGTTGTAACCAGCTTTGGAGCGGTTCTTGGCAGTTTCAATGGTCTGGAGAGTGGCACAATGGTATTCATCAGCTTGTTCTAGTGATAGAAAACATTGCTCGAGTGGGGAGGTGTCTGGGAGAAGCTCGATGGCGATGTGTAAGGCAGGTATCTGACACTCGATGGGGAGGACAGACTCTACACCGTGAACTAAATGAAATGGGGTAAAACCAGTGGCGGTTTTGGTGGATGTACGGTAAGCCCATAAGGCAGGGAATAACATGTGGTGCCAATTGGACTTATGCCTGTCAACAGTGCATTGGAGGATGGTTTTTAGAATTTTGTTAATGGCCTCTACTTGGTCGTTCCCTTAGGGGTAGTAAGCAGAGGAATACTGATGTTCGAACTTCAGTAGGGTGGATAACTCACGCCAAAGGGAATCTTCGAAGTGTGAAGCATGGTCTGAGACCAACTATTTCAGGACCCCAAATCGACTGATAACGTGGTTGAAAAAGAAACGGGCAGTGGTGTCAGCTGTACAATTGAAGGTGGGCATGGCTTCAGCCCATTTGGTGAAGTAATCGATGGTGACAATGATGTATTTAAGGTCATTGGCGAATGGGGGTTTACATTCCATGTAGTCGATGGCCCACTTACAAAAGGGACCAACGGTGACTACTGGTATTAACGGAGCAGGTGGTGTCCGGGCCTTGGGGGCGAAAAGTTGGAAATTATGGCAATGTTTGACCGCTGTGATGCAGTCAGTAAAGAGTGTGGGCTAGAAGTATCTGGCGCGGACGACCTTTTGGGCGGTGGCCATCCCAGAGAAATGGTCGCCACAGGCACCACTATGACAGTCATTGAGGACATGTTTGGCTTCCTCGTGTGTAAGGTAATGACGGAGGATCGTGTCAACCCCCCGCCGGTAAAGGACATCGCCTAAGAGGAGATATCGAGAGGCCTGGTGACAGATACGATGACATCCATCACGACTGATGTTGGGTCTGAACTTATACATGCAAAGGTATAACAAAATATCACTGTGCCATGGGTCATCAGACGAGATGATGAACAAGTGATTGTCGGGTAACTCATCAGAGATTTGTGCGGACGGCAGAAGGGAGGGGAGATCGGTGATGAGCTGGGCAAGCGCGAGGGCTTTAGTGCTCTTAGGGGTTCGGAAAGTGAGGTCATATTCCTGGAGGATAATTACCCATTTAGCAACACGACCTTGCAAGAGCCCCTAATTTAAGAGATAGACCATGGGGTTGGAGTCGGCGACAACTGTGGTATGACTGAGCAAAATGTAGTGTTGCAATTTTTGGACGGAAAAGACCACAGCTAGGGCTAGTCTCTCCTCATATGGGTAACGTAAGGGTGGTCCAGACAAGGTCTAGCTGACATAATAAATGACATGCTCCGGACACGGCATAATCAGATGCCAAGACGTAAAGGATGAAGTCCTGAGAGAAATCCGGAGGGGAGATCAAAGGGGCTTGTGTGAGAGCTTTCTTGAGGGCTTCGAATGCAACTTCTGCCTGCTCATCCCAAACAAAGGGTATGTGGGTATGAAGCAGACATAAGAAACCATGAACGGTGGTGGCATAATCAGGAACGAAGCGACGGAGGAAATTAGATCGCCCCTGCAGACTCTGGAGCTGCCGAAGCGTGCGAGGAGAGGGAAGGTCTAAGATGGCTTGGACTTTTAGGGGATCAACAGCAATTCCTTTCTGGGAAACAATGAAACCCAACAACCGGCCTGCTGGAACGCAAAAGACACACTTGTGTGGGTTCAAGCAGATTTGATATTTGCAACAACGCAGGAAAACTTGCCAGAGGTCGTTAAGGTGGTCTAATCATTTTCGGGAACGAGCTGTAAGGTCGTCAAGATAGACTAGCAGGATATGGACCAAGTCGTGAAAACAATAGGTCATGGCCCGCTGGAAGGTGGCACCAGCATTTTTGAATCTGGTTGCATGACGCGATAGGAAAAGGTACCCCATGGGGTGGTAAAGGCAGTCTTGTACTGATCCTCCTTGCGGATCTGAATCTAGTTGTATCCAGAAAAACCATCCATGAAAGATAGGACTTCATGTCCCGCACACGCATCGATGAGTTGGTCAATAAATGGCGTGGGGAGGTTGTCTTTAGGACAGGCTCGGTTTAAATTGTGAAACTCAGTACATACTTGTTGTTGCGGCAACACCCCTCCCCAAAATTTTGTACATATTGGGGCCCCTCCTTTTTGTTTTTGCAGAAAGTTTGCTTGAGAAGCCATCCCATCCGTCAGCTCTGTTTTCAACATAAAGTTTTACTTCCCTACTGAACATCTTGCCATCAATCCTTCCATGTTTTCCCCGAAGAGCCAGAAAGAACTTAGATTTTTCCCCAACGTTTTGGAATAATTCGGGCTATCTCCCCGAAGCTGCGGAAGCCAAACGTCCAACCTTTCCGAGTAGCCACTGGGTAATGACTCCCGAAACGGCGGAACCTTTCGCTCAATCCTTTCGCAACTGCGGAAGGGTTCCGGTTTTCCTCCCAAAGTGACGGGGCTCATTCACCTTAATCTCCCGAAGGGACTTAGATTTTTTTTCGATTAGAAAACTGCGGAACAATGGGACAATACTCCCGAAACGACGGGGGAATTCAGCGAAACCGCCCGAAACGGCGGAAGCCGCCGTGATATCCCTCCGAAAAGAAAATCAGTTTTTGGCCATAAGTTGCGAAAACCGTTGGTGAAGCCTTGCTGAAACGACGGAGCGATTCAAGTCTGGCTCCCGAAACAACGGAATCGTTCATCATTTGCTCCCGAAATAGCGGGACTCATTCGCCTCAATCTCCCGAAAAGGATCTGGAGTTTTTGGTTGAAACTCTGCGGAAACCTTCCGGTTTTGCTCCCGAAATGGCGGAGGCCATTCTCATAAACCGCCCGTCTAAGCCTTTCGAAGTAAATAACACTTGGAAAACTTTTTCAATGTTTAAGATCTGCGGAGCAATTCAAGCTACCCTCCTGAAACGGTGGAAGCCATCCGCATAAGTACCGCGGAAGAATTCACGATTCCCTTCCGAAGCTATGAAAAGAACTTAGAAATTTTTCCAAGAAACTATCGCGGAAGCCTTCAGCCTTTGCTCCCGAAACCGCGGAAGCCTTTGGGCTACCCTCCCGAAACGGCCGAACCTAATCGCTTAAACCGCTCGGAAAAGGACTTCGAAACGATCCTGGGAAACTGTGCGGAAGAGTATAAGATTTGCTCCCGAAACGGCGGGAGCTATTCCTCTAAAACGCCCGAAGAGACTTAGAAAACTTCAAAAAAACATGCGGGAGCCTTCAAGTCTTCCTTCCGAAACGGCGGAAGCCATTCACAATAGCCTTCCGAAACTAGCGGGAGCCTTCGTCATACCTTCCCGAAAATCAACGAGACTTTGAAAGTTTTTGGTTTGCGGAAGCTTTCACAAATAGCTCCCGAAAGGGCGGGAGCCTTGGCGTTACTCGTCCGCAACGCGGGGGTCTTTCGCGGAAGGCTTCGAGTTTCCTTCCGCGATGTGCCCCGAAACGGTGGGAACTTTCGTTGAACCCTCCCGCAACGGCGGATACGATTTGCAATCTGGTTCCGCGAATGGCGGTCGCACGGAAATCGAGGTATTTTGACATGACCGCGGCGGGCGGCGTATTTAAGCCACATTCTAATGGCGCCAACCACCAACCTTAATGCTCGCACGTACCTATTTTTTATAAAATACGGTAGGGGCTCGAACCAATGCACCATTGTTTTCGAATTGGCCAACGACGTGCGACGCCGTGCAAATCGCTCCAGCTCACCTCGCTCATCCGTGCTCGCGGCCACCTCGCTCAAGCGATCCCCACGGTGCCAGGTAGGATTATAACCTGGAATTTCGCCATTGGGTTATCTTTTGTGGGAAAGCATTGGGTTTTAGTGGGATTTTGACGGGCAAAACACCCGTAAAGGGCTATGTTTTACCCGTCAGATACAGTTGGATGTAGTTTTCGTCATACAAAATCGTCATAGGCATTGGTTAAAACAGTAACATTTTATTATTGAGTAGTGATGGTAAGTGCGGGCGGTTAATCGTGTCCCATTTTAAAACCCGGGCCGCGCCCCTCGTTTTGGGAGAATTTGTCGAAGCCCCATGGGCTTTCCATGTCCCCGGCCATGAACTCAAGACTTAAAACCCTGGGCCCTTCCATAAACCTCAGCCCCAACACGCCCTCTACCCAAGGCAAAACCTGGTCTCAGCCGCCATTGTCCCGTTCAAAACCCGTGAACGTTCAAGCCGCGCGAGCCGAAACCTGAAGCCATGGCCGCCCTAGCACTCCCCGTCAGCATATCCCAGGCGCCGTCACCTTCGCTCGGACTAGAGTCTCCCGTAGAGCACCTCGGCAGGTGGCCGCGCGTGACGATAGCATTCAAAGCCCTCACCGAGTCGAAAATGCGAAAGGGGCTCCCTTGTCGTCACAAAGTCTTCTCAACCCGTGTCTCCCCTGCCATTAACCTCTCCGACCGCAGCTATAACGAAAGACACCTCCTTCCGCAGGGCGGAACCGGAAGCCAATTGCTTCCGCAAATCGCCTATCGGTCCAAGAACAAAATGTATCCGCAGCATAGCCTACCCCTCAGGAGCATTCCAAACTCGTCCTTTCAGGAAATTCAAGTGTTTCAATTTATGTCTCATGTTGAAATAACGTTTTGTTTCCTAAATATACAGCTTCACTACATTTGTTTCATTAATATCTTAAAACAATGATACTCTCTGATTGAAACTTCGCAGTATGTTACTCAAGTTCATGATGACTTGTATATGGGTGTTATCAGGGATAAATCAAGATGCCAAAAACCGGTAAGAAGAAAGCTAAGATGACAGAAAAGAAGCCTGCCCCTCTCAAGATTGAAACCTCGCTCCAGGACACTAGGTGCACCACTGGTGTCCCTCCAGAAATCAGATGGGATGACATCTATAGAATGATCAGGGACCAAGAAATCCCAGATATGTTGCTGGAGGAAGCACCAATCTATCAAAATATCAGAGCCTCAGGCATAACTAGAGCCGCTACCCGCCCTGAGCTGTTCCCCTGTGCTGAAGTGATCGGATGGATACTCCAACATGCCGATGCTGAAGGAAGAGTGATAAATGATAGCGGGAAAGTGGCTATCGCCTCATTTCAACCCGCATATCTTGCGGCAGCCTACAGGTTTCCCCGTGTCCAGCAAGCTCTGACTGATGAATGGTTAAGCCAAATGAACAATATCGAGATGGCCAAGAAGCTACTGGTGGCAGGGAAACATTTGAGGAAGAAAGGGAGTGAGGAGTATGACGTACAGAATCTAAGAGCTCCTTATAGATTGATTGCCCTGATGCTGTGCAGAATCTTCGGCATGCCCGATGGCACAGTATACAAGATTTAGTGGGTCCCTATCATTCATTATGTGGCATTTCAAGGAACAGTGTTTGACTGGGCCACTATCCTGTCAGATAGTCTGGCCTCGATGATAAGTACTGCTAAGCCAGGGCTAGCCTTGAAGAAGGCTGAATTCTTCATGTCCTCATATCTGATAGATTGTATTTTGGCCAAGATAGAGTTCCCCAAATTGGGTTGTACATGGGATAGGGCCACCGCCCCAGTCTACATCGCATTCAAGATGTTGTGGGCTCAGAACTACAAGCCCAGCTACAAACTCATCTGTGAGGGGTTCATCATGCCCCTATACGAGAAAATGTTTAAGGAAGAACCAAATTGCCTGTCAGAAAATGCTTTGGAAGTCCTTGAGGAGTATGGGGACTTTTACTTTTCAGAACAAGGTACCTACCTAAGAATGTTTGGAGGGACTAAGCCCCCATACATATTGTCGCAGTATGCCACAGACTATGTGGTGCTGAAGGAAGCAGTAAGACAACTCTTCTTGGATGGGGTTGGAGCATTGCTCCACAAGCAGCATAAGGCTTCCTTTCCCCCCTCTGCCTTTCTGCATCGGCGCTTACAAGTTTTTAGGGGTTGCCTCGGCCAATGAGTTTGTTCAAGAGTTGAAGGCCTTCCACTTCGGTGAGGTCATCTTCCACAGGAACGACAGAAAGGGTAAAGTGGCCGAGCATTGCAAGGGGAACTATGCTCACTTCGAATACTCCCACTACCCTGATGCCGAGGAGGAAGCATTCAGAGGCATCAGCAACATGACTGAGCTACGGATCTGTCGCCAAGGTACTGGAGCGGTCTCTAGCTCAACCAAGGCCCAGAAGACCGTCCAGCAAAAGGAGAAAGAAGCTGAGGATGCTCGAGCTCAGGAAGAGCTCAGATTAAGAGAAGAGGCAAGGTTACAGCAGGAAGCCGAAGAAGCCCAAAAGAAGAAAGAAGCTGAGCAGGCTGAGGCAGAAAAGAAGGCGGAAGAAGAATTGAAGACAAGGGAAGATGCCCAAGCAGGTGGGTCCAGTGTCCAAGACATGGAGATAGACACCTCTCAAGCAGGTGGCGCTGGTACCCAAAAGGAAGGAGTAGACCCTGCTCAGGAAGTCCGGACCCCACCCATGGAAGAAGACATAGACATCATAAACCGACCAATTGTCCCGTACACTCCATCAGGTAAGCGTACGGTGTCCAAATGGAATGAGTTTGTGTATGATAAGAAAAGAAAAGCGATGGTCCTCCAATCAGAAGAGAGGATTAAAAGTCCCTTCCATGAAGACATTATTACTCACCGGGAGGTCACCGTCATGCAAAACACGGATCAAGATCCCATTGCTATGGCATCCACAGTTATAGCAACAGCAAAGGCATCATTTGCCAATGTAGACGGTATAGTCAAAGAAAATATATTGACAAAGAAGAGAGCACGCACGCTGCAACAAAATGTGGCTAATGAGCAAGCCCAAAGAGATTTGGCAGTAAACAAATATAATTGCTTGTACGCTGAGCATAAGGAGCTGTCAAACAAGTACAGCCAGCTGGAGGAGGAAAAGGACCAGCTAGCACTTCAAATGATGATTGTGGAAGCAGAGAAGAATGGTGTAGAAGAAAAGGCATATCTGCTAAAAGCAGACAAGCAAACGTTAGCTGAGCGTTTAGAGCAAGCGGAGAGCAGAACCATAGACCTATCTCCCTTCCACGAGCTGTCGTGCAATATCCTGCAGCAAATGTATGGCTCCCAAGAGCTAATCACTGATGAGGTATGCAAACTCAAGGCCATGGTGGTTAGGCTAAAAGAGGTTAATACGGAAGCCCACAGGCTCAAAGCTAAGAATACCCGTGTCAAGGCAAATGTCATAAGTCAGATGGCATGGAGAGAAGGGAAAGGAGGTTTCCCCCCGCATCTTCCTTTTAAGGCCGTGGAAGATTTTAATGAAGATATAGCCTTGTTGGAGTTTGGCAGGAACTGTGCCAATAAGCTGATAACCAGCGTGCAGAGGACAACAGATAGAATCAACAACCTATACCAAAAGCTCAAAGAAGTCCATGACAACTGCACATTGAGCTTCCCTCAGACCCTAGAAGACTTCCCGGAAAAGGAGCAGCGGTTGTCTCAATTGAAAGAAGAGCTAGGCGTCCAGATGGAGTATGTGAAAAGGATTGATGTCCTGGCCATGGATGATCTCCAACATTACATCGGTTCATCAACACTTCACAACCATCTGCTGAAGGAAGCGCATCAAGTTGCTGAAGTAGAAGTACAAAGCATTAAAACAGAGCTCGGGAAGAATGTGACTTCTCAGAAAATCCTGTTTCCTGCTGCAGCAAACATAATCATAAGAGACACAGGTGTGTGGCACAACTACATAGCAGAGGAGGACAGGAAAGCCGCAGTAGCAGCAGAAGCATCAGTAGATCCGGCAGCATCTCTCCCAGCAGCCTCTTCCCCAGCAATGGCAGAAAATCTAGCCAGTTCAATTCCCCCTTCCCAATTAGGAGCGGCATCAGCAAGGGATTCGAGGGCCTCTTCCCAGGCAGCATCAGTGACAATTAACTTAGGTGACCCTTTGCTAGGAGAAGCTCACGCACAGGAATGAAGAGGTTGAATTCAGTCGAACCACTCTCTTCAGCCAGACACGTGCCCAGCAGGGAAAGCTTTGATGTTAGCAAATTTTCTGTTATGTATATTTTGAATATGTAAGGCGTAAGCCATGGGACAGCTGTCCCTAATTTTGTCAAAATATTTTTTGTGAAGGAAGTGGCCATTTTGGTGGTCGATTATAGTGAAAATTCCTGTAAATGACAGGTGGAGAATGCTAGGTGTCAGCCCAAAGGGCAAATTTGTAGCTATAAATAGCATCTAGGAAAGATTAGAAAGGACTTTTTTGGCAGGGAATGAAAATTTTGGCAAACGATATGAGCTATCTTGTATCGGGTCTGTAAATTGAATTTTCTAATAGAAGCCACGGGAGATGGACGTTTTGCCTGGGACGTTGGATTGCTCTATATTGGACTATTCTAATGACTGCGGTTCAGTAATGTGAGATTATTCTTGACATCTGAATTATTTCTTTGCATTAATGATTTTGCTCCCCTCTGTGCATGCGTTCTCTCCATTTTGTGAACAATGAAATATATTGCTGCAGATTTCTTTGTCTAGATCGAATGGCTAACTATTCTTTCTTCAGGATAATGCACGTGGCTCATTGTTCATGCCTTTAAATTGCTCCTTGCAGGGATCTTTGAGTTTAATTTCAGTTTTTTTACATCTAGATCTGTTTCTTTATTCTTGTTACATAGATTAAATAATTTTGCTTTCTTCTGTTTATGACTAATAGATGCGTTCTTAAAGTTTCTTTTCAGATCTGTTTCTTCATTTGCTTTCTTCTGTTTATGAGCAATAGACGCGTTCCATGTTGAATGAGAAGCTATCTTCTCAAGATCTGTATCTTGCTGTAGCTTTGGTTGTGAGAAATAATAGCTATCTATTCTTGGTTTACGATACTTGTTACAGCTGATTGCTCCTCCCTTTAGCGTGTTCCCTGCAGGGATAGATAGATTTGTTCCAGTTTTAGGCTTAGATCTGTTTTAATTGCATTCAGATTAAGTATAATTTAGGCACTTGCATCTCATATAAAAGACATAAAAAAAACCCAAAAGAAAGGTGGACCGGGCCATAACCGGTAGAATCGGATTTAAAGTCCAAAACCACGGTTGCCGGAACCGCTAACCGAATGGATTCCCTATACCAAACGGGAGGTAGTCTAATTGGGACCATCTCTCGGGGAGAATCCCTTTCTGATTGATGCTACGATATCCGAGGCATCAACAATACTCTAATGGTGCCTTGTTTTTTGTTAACAAGGACGAGGTTTGAAACCCAAGTGGTATATGCGATAGGATAAATGAATCCTGCTTTGCAAAGTTCTTTAACCTCTGCTTTAACAGCGGGGAGCTTTGAAGGATGAATGGGGCACTGTTTCTGGAGAATGGGGGTTACATCGAGCCATGTGTCAATGTGGTGCTCTATAATAGCGGGGTCGATACCAAGCATTTCGGTATAGGACTAGGAAAAGACATCACGGAACTCTTGGAAAAAAAATTTGTACTCTCCAATCTCATACTCACTGCAGGAGGCTCCTAAGGTAATGATTTCAAGAGCACCAGGTGGGTCAGACATGTCTATGTGGATAACGGGTGAGATGTTGGCCATGTTACCTTCCTCAAAAGCATCAGGAGCAAGAATAGGATCCTTAAACCAGTCGACTTTGGTAGGAAGGAAATCTTTGGACTCAACCACAAATTGGGTGCCTGTGGTAGAGGAGTCTTCTCGGAGGAAATAGGAATGATGGTGCATGTCATCCCAGGGATAATCTGGGAAGTCAGAGCCTCTAGAATATCCTCATCATTGCGGAAACTTTGAGTGCTCAAATCGGTTGATGAGGGAGTGGTAGTTGAAGAGATCATATAAATGGTGTTAATCTCTCTGGATGGGGGTGATACGGGAGGGTGGATCTCCTCAATTGTGGGGGGTGCCGTCTCAAGTTCCAAATTATTCATCTCGTAGAGAGCTACTCTGTAATCTGGGAGATCAGGACAGTGATGTGATTAATGGCCGTAAATACCGCATATTGCACAAATGTGATTGGTACGCAGTGATTTATCACGAGGCTTAGGGGTTGTATCGAGTTCGACAACCGGGATGTTGGGGTCGTCCTCAAGCATTTGCATGTGTTCATGTAATGTAGGTAATTGTGGACAATGATGAGTTGGATGGCCTAACTCATCACACAACGAGCATTTAGGACGAGCACGAAACACGGGGGGGGGGGGGAGGGGGGGGGGTTTAACTGCCTTAGGAGGGGGTACAGTAGTGTATGGTTGTGGGCCTCTGCCCCCAGTGGGCTTGATAAGAGGAGGGGGATTTGTAGATGATGAAGGGGTAGTGACACCGGGAGGTGGTTGGCTAGTAGTGGCAATGGGTTGCACCAATTGTAGGACGACATTTGGTGTCGGGGGGGGGGGGGGAACAGGAGGCAAAATATACCACACAGGTAATCGCAAGGTTAACCTGTGGAGGCTAAGAGTAGCCATAACTGGGGCACTTACGACACCCAAGGGAGGGAATAGGAAGGGGATTGTGTGGATGGGTGTAACACCAATGTGACTAGGTACCAATGGTGGTTTGGGTAACAAGGGCGGTTGATTGTTGGGTGTTTGTGTATTGTGGGAAAGGGTACATAGGTCAGATACTTCAGTCGCAGGTGACGGGGGTGGAATGGATTGGAATGTTGAGGTCATCGACGTATCTAAGTAAAGTCTGGGTCCCACGGAGGAAACAAACGAGGTAGTTGCACCACACACAGGTTGTTCAACCATGGGGAGAACATTTTCGGGTGCAGTGGGGGCATTGGGATCGTAATAGGTGAGTTGGTCGACCTTGACCACACATCCATCATGGGGGAACATCATGGTACAAAAAATGGATGAGGCAACCGCCCGCATGGAATACATGTAGCTACGGCCAAGTAATCAAATTGGGCATTGATGACCTCTCTGTCAATGAGCACGGTTTTACCAGCCAACTGGATGGGGACATTAGCTAAGAGACCTTGGGGTTGAGACGAACGACCGTCATAGGCTTGCAACACAGTGGTGGACTACTGGAGGGTAGGGGATCCCAACTTCTGCCAAACGAATGTGGACATAATGCATGTAGAGGCACCTTCATCAATGATGCACTGATGGATGACAAGATTCCGAATGGAAATAGAAACTTGGAATGCTAAAGTGGAAGGCAGGCGTGGTTCGGACTGGTCCAAATAGAAGGCCATCAGTTGTGAATCATTTGGGTCAATAGCACCAATGGCGGAGAGCAAAGTCTTGCACTGTGAAGGACAATTTTTTAAGACTTCTAACGCAGACATGGCTGCGGGAGATTGGGCTAAGTCATCTACAATGTTGTAATTTGACACGGCGCGCGCATTGGGGTTTTTGTTGATACGACGAAGTGGGAAACGAGGTGCTTTAGAGGCACCATCTAGTGGAGCCGGAGGTATACGTAACGTCTGATCAGTGGGATGAGCGTTAGTGCTTTTGTCGGCGGGAGAGGCTTCAGGGGTGGAGCCATATTGGTTCCGACAGGTTTGGAGATTGACATCAGCGGATGACATCATTAACAAGTGGTGGGTACCTGAGTCTAACATGGGTTGATCAGGAGTGGCATAAGTGATCTGTTGTTGTGGTGGCACGTTGCCTTGAGGGGGATCCAACGGCTAAGTGTTCACTACGCCTTGGGTTGGTAAGGGGTTTTGCAACACCAAAGGTTGATGCTGAGGGGGTGGGGGGTTGGGTGGTGCCTGAGGAACCACATGCCCTTGGCGATGGGCATCATCAGTCCAGAGTTGTCGAGCTCGCTCCAAATGTGGGCAAGCATGTGTATAGTGGCCATAGACCCCACAAATAGAACAAGGATGGTTTGTTCGCAAATTAGGATTTTTGGCCTGCTTGGGCGGTCGATCAGGGTTCTGTTTGGCAAGTGCCAATTTATTGTTGTTTGGGGGATTGGGAGGTTAACCACATTGGTCTAGAGGGGGGTTGCTCCCACGGTTATGGCCTTTGCCACGATTTTGCTAGCCCTATTGGCGCTGGTTATTTTGGTTCTGCTGCGGATTCTGTTGGGCGTATACTTACCCTTGGGCAGCAGGTGGGTTCTGGGGTTGTGCAGGTACGGGAGCAAGCTGCAATGGATAATAAGTAGGGGGAGGCTGCGCAAGTGCTGAACCTTGTGGGGCTTGCTGATACGTCTGCAGAATGGGTTGTGGGTTTACTGTAGGGGCTGCCTGTGGTGGGTAATAAGCAGGTTGGGCTTGAAAGGACACAGGAGCTGGTGCAGCCTGTGGGTGGTAATATGGCTAAGGTGCGACTGGGGGGGCATAAATGGGGGATGCATGACCAAAGCACTAAGGTGGACAGGAGGGTCTGTGGGAATGGTGGTGATGTGTCATGGGAGCATATGAATTGGTTGCTCCGGATTGAGATGTAGCCCACGAAAGGTCGGGGCCCTAGCTAGGACGTGCTATGGAAAAGGGTTGGGGATGCGAGGCAACACGGCCAATGATGCCGTCTGCGGAATGGGGTGCCCCCAGTGCATCATGTTGGGAGGAATCACTGCGAGGGGTGTCAGGTATGATGGTATATAGATAACCTGACTGAGCATAAATGAGGTCAAATTGCTGGGCTTTGAGGATGGCCTCTTCTTCCAACTGGGGTCGTTCGGATGCCACATCCTTGGAAATGACAAGAAGGAGGGATTTTAGAAACCAATCTAAGAAGATATAGTCGTCTAACTTGATTTTGTAGAGGCTGCGGCATCGACCCCACTCATGAATGTGGTCAGTGATGTGGGTAGCCGTGTTCTATCTGCAAGACAGTAAGATCTCAACTCTGACGTCATAGAGGACAGGTAACTGAAAGAACTGCAAGAAAGTCGAGGCAAGGGAAGTAAAGGTGGCATGGGTCCCATGGGGCTGCTCGATGCACCACTTAGCTGCAGAGCCAGTGAGGGTGCGCTGTAACAGACGGAGGCAAACAGAGTCGTCCACTATGGAGTTGGAGGAACACCATAGATGGAAGGACATAATATGGTTCTGGGGTTCCTCACCTGCCTTGCCCTCAAACTTAGGGATGTCGGAGGGGAGCTTGGTGGGCATGTGAGGCCACGCAGGGTCGTGTCTGATGGGATCGTTAGTTAGTCTAGCTAGGTCAGGAAGGTTGAGGCTAGCCATGAATGGAAAACTAGTAGAAGGATGTGACATACTAGTGGGTTGGACCATGTTGGGGCCAATGCCCCCAAGTGTAGGGGCAGGGTTTGGGATGTTGCCCCCAGGTGAAGGGACGAAAGTGGTATGGGATGGTCCTGCACCGCCAAGGGTAGTGTGAGTCACTGATGGAGTGGGAATAGGTATGCCAGCTACTGGAATGGGTGCAGTGATCGAAATGGTAGATGTGGGCCCCATCGAGGGCATACCCACAGTAGGGGTGGTAGCTGGTGTGGTGGTGGATGCTCCACCAATGGTCCCTACAAAGAAAGGGGTGGAAGTCACGCCAGCCATGGGGCTGGTTGGTGTAGTGTAAATGGGGTTCTCGAACTCTGCCTCAGAATCAGAGGTAAAATAAGGGGCGTCTAGCTCAGGTGACGGAGTTCTATGCCATTGACGAGTGGAGTCAAGTGACAAGGCTCGAGATCTATGATGAGTGGTATCAAGTGATGAAGATCTATGTCTATGACGAGTGGTGTCAAGTGAACCGTGCTGTGGGGGCTCGCCCTGGAGGTGCCGAGAATGTCTCGGGGACTCAATGGTGACAGATGGTGTCAAATATCTGGGGGTTTTGTTTGAGTGAAAAATAGCTCAAAAACCCTAATGCAACCGAGTGTGCAGAAGGAGAGCTCAAAAAATATGGCACTCAGGCCAACAACCAACTCAAAACACTTACTGTAACAACTGTGCTACAATAAGTGGAGTATCAACAGAAATGGTCATAATACCAACAAGCAGCAGGTTTCCTAAAAAATAAAAATAGTGGACTCGCTAGACCAAAAGGAGGTAAGGGAGCATGCAAACACCTAGCTAAATAGTATTCTGACTCAACTAGACATATCCTCTGCAAGGTGATGAAATCCAAGTCAGACAATATGGATAGTAGAGCCAAGTGGCTAAAGATATCCCCCTACCGGGAGGGACACCGGGTAGTCAATCCTAAAAGAAAGGCAACTAAGATACCCCATTCATGACACGTCCAGAAAAGGTGAATCTGTCGTTTGGTTCTATCACCGCGGTATCCCCATACGGGTGATACCCCGAGAACTGCGAAAGGTAGCCTTCGGTTACTGAATGGAGTGCGGTATTCCACTCAGGCCTTTGGAACCAGTCTGGCGACTTCAACCCTCCTGAGGGAGAGGCCCTCTAATAAACTAGTTGTGACCATGCCAAAAAATACTAGGGGATTTTGGTTCTCTAATGGACAACAGCTATGTCTCAAGTGTAAGCAACCGAGGGGTGTTATTTGGATGCCTATCCCCCCGATCCTACCTAACTACAAAAATTCTTATGTGTTCCCCAAGTGGGGTTAGAATGTTGGTTGTGTTAAGTAGTATTTTAGGGCTCACTTGAATTAGGTGACAGAGTGTGTGCGTGTAAGATGATGAACCCAAGTAAAAGTGCCATGGGGTGGGCAACTTTCTAACTAAAAATAACAATATAGAATTTAAACTTTGAAATGCAAATTTTCTCTTTTTCAATAAAAAGGCTAAAATTTAAAAATATTCTGTAAATGGAACAGAAATAATACTGCAGAAAAGGTTGTAGGGAAGGATGGCTGCATGTAAGACAGATGGTTGTGCAAGTGCAGAAAATATCGCAGCAAAGTGCTGGGTTCAAAACAGGAAAAAAGTGTAGAAAACATATCGCGGGTCTGTGGCAAATCTGTGCGGTCGGACCGCGGGAAACAGCTCAACAGTCGCGAACAGGTTGCGGGATTTTGGCTAAAAGACGCAGTCGGACAGTGTGAAATAGGTCGAAAGTCGCAGGCGGGTTGCAGGAAAATGGCTGAAAGCCACAAGCGGGACGCGGGAAAATGGTCGAAAGACGCAGGCGGGTTGCAGGAAAATGGCTGAAAGCCGCAAGCGGGATGCGTGAAAATGGTCGAAAGACGCAAGCGGGTTGCAGAAAACTGGCTGAAAGCCGCAAGCAGGACGTGGGAAAATGGCCAAAAGACGTCGGCGGGTTGCAGAAAAATGGCTGAAATCCGCAAGCGGGACGCGGGAAAAAGGCCGAAAGATGCCGGCGGGTTGCAAAAAAATGGCTGAAAGCCGCAAGCAGGCCGCAGGATAAGGGTTAACAGCCACAGTCGGCTCGCAACAAACAAGCTAATATCCATGATCGAATCACAGGTAATAGACTTGAATCCATGGTAGGTCACCGAAAATAGTCTGAGAGCCGCGATAGGATCGCAGGTAAATGCCTGAAAGACGCGGTCAAAACACAACTGTGGGGGTAAAAGACGCGGTTTACGGCAGCCAAAAGGGACAGCCGAAAGAAAAAAACAATAAAATATTGTAGAAAATTGAAAATATTTAAAACTATAACCAGAAATTCAAAGGAACACAAGGGGAGTTGCCAAAACTGTAGCTAGGGTTTTCACCCTAGCTTGTGCAAATGAGCACCTACTAAGGAGAAGGGACTCCTTAGTAGCAGTTCAGAAAAACATTAAATGAAAGACAATACAGTAAAATGGTAATTATTCTAAACATGTGCATAAAACAAAAAAGACAAGATAGTAAAAAGGGGTTTTGTATTGATTATACCTCCAATGTGAAGGTTGGTGGAGCTCTTGCAGCAGTCCAGGAGGGTTGCTTCCAAGCTTCCAGCTTTGCTCCTTCTCTTTCTCCAAAGGGTTGGAAATGGGCCAAAAGGGGCACTCAAGGGTGAAAGTAGCTCAAGGGTGAGCTAGGGTTTCAAGAGTGATTTTGGTAGAGTAAGGGTGTATTTGACTGTGGATCTGAAATGAGGGGTCTCCATCACCTATTTATAGGTTTTTAGTGGTGGAGTGCTGGCCCATGGTTTTGGGAACCATATGGTTTAGGTCAACTGTATAGGGTTTTTTCCTCCTTTTGCCTCTTTTTCCTCTTTTTTTTTAATATTTTTTATTCCCTTTTTAGAGGGTTTTTGCTATTTTGGAGGAATTTGGGATTATTTTGGGGGAAAAGGGGTTTTTTTGGCCTTTTGGAGGCTTTTTTAATGGGATTTTAAGGTTTTGGAGGCAAATATGGTAGGAAATATGGACAAATGAGTCATGTAATGGGGTAGATGAGGTAGTGAGCACTTTTTGGGTGTTAACATATAGTTAGATAGAACTATTGTTAAAGTCATCGGAGAAATGAAAGATGTGCTTATTAGGTTGTCAACGGATCCTAGGGTGTGTCAGTTTATTAATATAATGGTAGTTGATATTTCTGAGGCTTATGGTTTAATCTTGAGCAAGGACTGGTCTACAAAACTAAATGGTTATTTCGCAACGGACTGGTCTCACTTATGGTTACCACATTAGAATAAGAAAAATCAAATTAAAATACTGAGAGAACCTCACATGAAGCAAAATGTAACTCAGTTAAAAGAAAAGAATGAAGCTATAGCTTTCTCATCTTCAGTTTTGGGAAATTATTTCTTAGAGATCGAACCTGGTAATTATCAATCAGAGAATGTTATCCATGAATCAGATGAACAGTCCAATCTCCTTCAATTTTCTCGGACTGATGATATTGATTGTAACATAGTTAAAGTAGTCACTGACTTAGGTGATAGTGATACTAATTGAGTTAAAACAGAGAATTTTTTTTGGGTTCTATACTTTGATGGTTCCAAAACTCAAGAAGGATCTGGAGTTGGTTGTGTTTTAATCGATCCTGAAACCAACAAACATTTTTATCTTGTAGACTAGAGTTCGAATGTACTAATAACACTGTTGAATATGAAACTTTGGTCCATGGATTAAAGAAAGCTATCGGTTTGAATGTCAAATACTTGAAAGTCTTTGGTGAATCAGAAATAGTTGTCAGACAGGTGAGGGATACAATTCATTGTCTTTCACCACATTTAAAGGGTTATCATTCTGAGGTATGGTATTTAATTTCACACTTTGAAGCTTTTAATATAAATTATATTCCTTGATTAAAGAATGTTGCAGCTGATTTATTAGCTACTTCTGCTTCTAGGTTAGTGCCCACTAATAATAAGTGCTTTATCGAATTGATTTTCAAGTCGTCTGTTCCGGATAATGTTACAAATCTTAGAGTGTTCGATGATGACGATCATATCATTAGTTTCCTCACAAATGAAGACGCTTTCCAGGAAGCCATTATAGATGAAGAAAAGCATGATTCTGATTTCCAAAGCAATGACGCAATCAAAGGAAACTTCATGCCCAAAGGAGTGAGATCTCTTGAAAGTTTGTTCTATTTGCAGAACAAGTTCAAGAGGCCAGCAACTGTTAAAACTCATAGCTCCTCTATGCAACATGAATTGGTAAATCTAGGTACAGAAGCTGAACCAAAGTATGTCAATATTGGTAAATGTTGCTCACCAGGCGAAAGAGATAAGTTCATTAAACTTTTTCAGCAATATAAATATGTCTTTGCATGGACTTATGAGGATCTGAAAACATATGATACTCGCATCATTCAGTACATAATACCAATGAAGGTAGGTGTTAAGCCATTTCAACAGCAATTGAGAAGAATGCATCCGACTCTTGAGCCTTTGATACAAAAGGAGTTGAAGAAGTTGTTAGGTTCCAAGATCATATTTAAAGTCCGGCACTCTGAATGGGTCACTCATTTAGTTCTCGTGTGAAAGAAGTCGGGAGAGATAAGATTATGTGTAGATTTTTGGAACTTGAACAATGCTTCTGATAAAGACAACTATCATGTGCCTCCAATGGAACAAATTCTACAAATGGTATCAGGATCAAAGCTTTTCTCTCTGCTAGACGGTTCCTCTGGTTATAATCAAGTACTAGTAGCAAAAGAAGACCGTCTCAAGACCACTTTCCACACTAAGTGGGGAACCTTTGCATACCGAAGGATTCCATTCGGCTTGATAAATGCAGGAGCTACTTTCTGTTAAATTTTGAGCATTAATTCACAATACTCTAGGATCTTTGCTGAGAGAATAACATATATAGTATATCAATGCATGACAATCACAATATGACAAGCGTCACAAGAATCAAAAGCATAAGAGACAAGAGACACAGAGTTTCCATGGGGAAAACCCTAAGGTGAAAAACCCCACAACTTCCTCAGAGATAGAGAGAGCAATGGCTCAACCAAAGTACAACCAAATAACACTGAGATAGTCTCCTAGTAGCAGATGATCCTCCTCCTCACTAGTGCGCCACTTTTTGAGTGAGAGTGAGTTCCTTTTCCGAGTGAGTAAAATAGAGATCTCCGATCTCTATTTATACTAACCTTTTTGCCCAGTGACCTTATGGGGCCGACTTGTCTAGCTAGGTACATCCACATTATATTATATATAATTCAGGGCCGACCCCACATGGTGGTCTAATAACCCATCGGCAAGTACACACACTTGCGACACTTGTCAATCCACATGATGACACTTCGTTATAGAGGAATAACACATCTCTTATAAGGGTACAATAAATATATATAAAATACACAGATGAAATACATTCCGAAGTTACATATACATCAACACTTTCTAGCGAACAATGGATATTGTCTTTCAAGGATTGGGCATTCATTGTGTTGTAGTCTATCTAGATGATGTGACAGTTTTCTCAAAGAAGAGAGAAGATCATGTTTTCCACTTGAAGCATATTTTTTATTGCTACAAAAAATATGGTATTGCTTTAAACCCCAAGAAAAGTGTTTTCGCTATTCTTGAGGGCAAGATTTTGGGTCATATCATTTCAAAAAAGGGAATTTCGATAGATCAAGAAAAAGTGCAAGCTATCAACAAGATTCACATGCCCCACAACAAAAAATCTATGCAATCATTTATGGGCACCATTAATTTTGTTCGAAGGTTCATTCCTGACTTCGCTCAGACCGTTAAACCTTTGCAGCAAATGGTGAAGCACAGTGTACAGTTCAAATGGACAGACTTGGAGAAAGTTGCATTTAAAGAAATCAAAGTATCCATAGCCAATGCTCCTTCTTTAAGAAGTCCAGACTTCGATAAGGATTTCATTATGTATACCTTTTCTTCAGATGACTCTCTCATAGTTGTGCTCACACAAAAGGTAGAATCAGAATATGAATACCCAATTTCCTTTATGAGCACTGATCTGCAAGGCGCTGAACGGAACTACCCTATTGTATACAAACAAGCATATGTCATATTCAAAGCAGTAAAGCAGTTCAATCCATATATTCTAAAAAACAAAACTAAATTTGTAGTTCCTCACCCCACCGTCAGATCTCTTTTCGTTCAGAAAGAATTGGGAGAAAGAAGAGGAAACTAGGTCACCACTCTTCAGGAGTATGATTTAGAATTTAAACCTACCACCATCATTAAAGGTCAAGGGTTATGTAAATTACTCACTGAACATCCAGCTAATGAAGAGATGAATTGGGAAAATGAAGTTGAACTGAACATGGTTGAGGTTTGTCTCATTTTCACAGCCCCTGAATCTTAGTATAGGGACCTGGTGCATTATTTGCAGCAAGGGTATTTGCCGAAACACTGGAGTTCTAAGCACAAAAGGGCACTCCATTTGAAATCAGCATCCTATCAAATCATTGACGGGGTACTCTTTAGAAGGAATTATGATGGCATTTTTCTTAGATGTTCAGAGAAAGCAGATGCAAACAAAGTAGTCAAGGAATTAAACGATGGTCTGGCTAGGGGACATTATTCCGGATATAAAACAGCTCACAAAATACTTAGAGCTGGGTACTATTGGCCCACCTTATTTAGAGATGCTCACGCCTATGCTAGGAATTGTGATGTGTGCCAAAGGAGTGCAGGGAAATTGCTGAAGGCAGTAGGACCTCTGCAGCCAATCATTATCTCTGAACCATTTGAGCAATGAGGCATAGATGTTATTGGAGAAATAAACCCAAACTCTTCTCTTCAGCATCGATATATTCTAACAGCCACGGACTGTTTTACGAGATGGATGAAAGCTGCTCCACTACGCAAAATTAGCGAGGATGCGGTTATCAATTTCTTAGAAGAGAACATCATAACCATGTTTGGGGTTCCAATTTCCCTAGTTTTCGATAATTTAACTTATTTTTCATCTTTGAAGATTAATTAATTTGTTTATGAGAGAGGAATTAAGTTACATTATTCATCCAATTACTATTCCCAAGGAAATGGATTAGCTAAATCTACAAACAAAAACCTCATCCGAATTCTTAAGAAAACTGTGATTGAAAATCAGAGAAGTTGGCATACATCCCTTCCAAATGCTTTAAGGGAAGATAGAGTCACCCCAAACAATGCCTTAGGATTTTCCCCGTATACCTTAGTCTATGGTAGAGAAGCCATCCTTCCTCCAAACATATTACTCTCATCCTTGCAATTGGCCCAAGCCTCCCGAGGTTCCAGTAGTCAAGTCTTATAGTCTAGAATAGATACCCTGCTGAAGCTTGAAGAGTCCTGGCAGAAAGCCAAAGACCAGATCCACCAGCACCAAGACATAGTCAAAAGGTGGTTTGATAAATGAAAGTTTGGCAAGAGAAGTTTTGAGGTAGGTGACTTAGTTTTGAAATGGGACCATTCACATGATGGTAAGGGAATGCACACAAAGATTCAACATTTATGGGATGTCCCTTACCAAATTTCTGAAAAGCTTGGCCCATCGAAATATAACCTAAAAAACTTGCAAGGGGAGGAAGTAAATCTACCTCTCAACGGCCTCGCTCTAAAGCAGTATTTCGCATAGTCCTGTGAGGGTTTTTGTACATAAACAAACATTTTTTTTCCTTTCATTGTTTTTTTTATTTGTTGTTTTCTGTTGTTTTTAAGTTAGCTTGGTTTGATGTTTACCTTGATCTCTGCTCAGGTTTTCTTTATTCTTTCTTTAATAAAGCCTAGCCCAACTTTTGGCTTAGAGGTAGGATAGAGCTCCGATCAAGACTCAAAATCCTATGAGGCAGAAACCCGCTTACAAGAAATGTTTTTGTGACTTTATTTTCACTGTTGGGCTTCCAAGAATGAAGAGATCCTTTTTCTGTTTGGTCAAAATAACCCTGTTTAAATAACTAAGATTCAACATTTCTTTCTTACTATTTTGGGGCTCCATCCACTCTAACATTAATACCTGTCACAGAAGTTGAACTATGATGGAGCCATGGAGAGGAAGCATGTCTCACAGATGTATGGTATTTAAAATGATCCCATGTTGCAAATAAAAGCCAAAAGAGCTTATATCAAAGAGTCTGATTTCCAAAAATTCTCACCTCAATTAAAGCACATCTGAGAAAAGGAAAAATGCATTCAACTAAGGAAGTTGTTCAAATAAATCAGCCTAGCAAGGTTCTTCCTTGTCCGTGAAGCATGATAATCAAATAAATCTCTCGCTCACACAAAAGGACATCATGGATTGAAGAACCTAAATCAAATATGGCAGTTGAAGAAATTTATTTCTGGAAGGCTCAAATGGCAAAAGTCATCAATTAAGAAACATCCAAAAGGATGCAAATAGCATGGGAATGAGGAGCAAACGAATATGTCTATGAGGTACTATTACAATCCTATTGAGTCTTTTATAGTTGACATCTAGAAGACAGAGTTTCAAAATGAACTCCATACTCTGGCCCTAAGAGAGTTGCAAAAAAGTATGAGTCTGAGTTTCCTTTTCCCAAATGACCATGATGATAAGAGTGATCACTGCATTCACAGAAACTGAACTATGAGGACATTTTGTTACCCATATAAACCAGCAGTTTGTAAGTTTTATAATCCTAAGGAGAGTTTGTTTCAGATATCTGTGTTCACCAGGAAATCACCAATTGTTGTTGCTGCAACATCCCCCTGAAATTTTTTGTAAATGTTGGGGCCCCTCCTTGTTTTTAAGAAAAGTTTGCTTAGAAGTCAACTCCCTTCCTAGGAGGACTTTTTATACTTAGTTTTTTCTAGAGAAAACAAGTCCTTAAGTCTGCTTTTGTTTTTCTTCTAAGTGAAACTCAGCTTTCATATCCGAAACGGCGGCATAACTCACTGAGTTGGGCCGCAACGTTCGAACCATTTTTTTAAGTTTTAGAGCTTTCCCCATTTCGGTGCAACTAATCGAGTTGCGCTGGAACAAGCGAGCGTTTTGTTAAGTTTAAAGTTACCCAGTTTCGGGTGAACTCGCCCAGTTCCACCGCAACGGTCTCCCCAAATCACACAGTCTTTTCGAAACTCGGCCTTTTCCTTGTCTTTTTCTAAGTTTTACGTTGTGGAGAATCATGCCAAGTAGCGTCAACATAACTCGTAAGCGTGAACCGAAGCGGCCGACACTTCGCCAGACTTATGCAAATTGATGTGTTTTCGGCAGAACTCAACCAGTCTTGTAGAAACCATCGCCTCTGAATCCCGAGTCCCACCGATAAGAAGTGACATGAAGGCAGCCGATAAAACTCAATGAGAGTCGCCGAAACGAGATAGTGGGCACCCGACCTTAAGCTGACACCAAACTTTCCAAAGTGCATCGGCTTGTTGCGCAATCACTTAGCTAATGCCACCAACACTAGTCGCTTGAAATCTCCAAACACTTCCACTTCGACGGCTCGCAATTAATTCCAAGCGATGCCAACAAGACACTGATTGCATCGCCGTAATGGAATTTTTAATGCGCACACATACCCCATCACATCAAGCTTAATCACTTGCACGTATGAGCTTTTTATATATATAAAGTTTGGGTTTGGGGTTTTCTATTGCTTTTTTTATTGGTTAGAGCTTTTCAAAGAACTTCGTTCAAGGCCGTGCTAGCCAGTCAAGGACAGCCAGGTCTGCAGCCCATCGTTCACCTCGAACCCATTCGTTCGCTGCCAAGTAAGTTCTTTCTTTCGAGCCTTTTGGTTTTAACGATTAAGGCTTCAGTTTTTGTTGCATTAGGACTGTTTCGTTAGCCCCACCATGGGCACCTTTTATACCTATTAGGATTTTTCTCTACACCTAGTTGATCATTCCCAAAGTCGTTTAGAGCGCCTAGCTGGACCCTTTTTCCCTATCCCATCAGTCTGTCCAGCTCAAGTTCTAGCGACCCAAACCAAAGCGCTTGGCAATGCCCAACCATAATCGCCCATTTGTCCTCATTTTCATCCTATTATAATTGTCCCGAGCCTACTAGTTCAAAAGTCAAGCAGTCACATCTTGAGTTCCACCCTCTCCCCATGTAGCACTGACGGAGAAGGCTACCCTAATATTTTTTGTTAGAAGTAAATATTGTTTTGTTTTCCTTATGCGCATTTAATTTCCTGCTTAAAAGTTTGAAATGTAGTATAATTCCCAAGGATATTTTCCAATGTTGTATCTTTGCTCTCTTGCCTAGGCTATGCTTGTTGTTTTGATGAATTTTAGTTCAATGCTTAGTTTTGCATTCTAGTTGATCATGTATCTACTCATGCATGGTTTTTGGCCAGGTATAAGCACAATGCCGAAATGAGGAAAGAGGAAAGAAAAGATGTCCGAACCTGAGTCAAGTGGCGAAGCAATTATGGAAGCAAGGGTAGAGACATTATACGAAGTTACCAAGCCGTTTATGGGCATTTCCCCTGAATATAAGTGGGGAGATTTGCATCACATGATTAGAGACCAGGATATTCCCGGATCAGTCTTGGAGGAAATGTACTTGTATCAAAACATTAGAAGCTCTGGCATGACTAAAGCAGTGACGCACCCATAACTCTTTCCCTGCTCAGAAGTTATCAGTTGGATCTTAGCGCATGCAGATGCTGAATCAAGAGTCCTATCTGACAGTAAAGGAGAGGCGTTTGCCTCGTTCCATACATCCCATATCTCGGCAACCTACAAGTTGCCCCATCCTTAACAGCTGTTGAATCAGTCCTAGATGGAAAGTCTCAACATGGATTTCTTGGAAATGGCCAAGAAATTGTTAATTCAAGGCAAGCAACTGAGACATAAGGAGAGTGACGAATGTGAAGTTCAATCATTAAGACATCCTTTAAGAATCATTGCACTTATGCTAAGCAAAATTTTGGCAAAGCTAATGGAACCATTTGTAATTTGCATTAGATCCCTGTAATCCACTATGTAGCATTCAAAGGCATGGTTTTCAATTGGGAAGACATCCTTTCGGACAATATATCTTCAGCCATAGCTGCTGCTAAAGGAGGGGTGGTCCAGAAAAAGTCAGTTTTCTACATGTCTTCATACCTTGTGGATTGTATTCTGTCAAGGCATCCATTCCCAGGTTTAGGATGCATTTGGAATAAAGCTGACACACCAGTTTATATTGCCTATAAGATCCTATGGGCTTAGAATTACAAGAGGCATTATAAGGCCATCTATGAAGAATTCATTATGCCTCTGTATGAACTGATGTTCAACGAAGAACCCAGTTTCCTATCTGATAATTAAATGGAAGTCATGGAGAAGTATGGTGATTTTTATCTGTTGGAAGAAGGAACCTACATAATAATGTATGGAGGTTCCAAGCCACCTTCTCTCCTGCCTAAGTATGTTACTGATTTTGTGATGCATAAGGAGGCAGTAAGACAGGTGTTTTTAGATGGAATTGGTGGTTTCCTGAAGAAGTTAAAGAAGGCCTCATTCCCAACCCTACCCTTCTATGTTGGAGCATACAAATTCGCTAAGATCAAATCGGCTAAAGACTTTGTTCAAGAATTAAGAGAGTTTCACTTTGGAGAAAGGATCTTCGCAAAGAATGACAGGCTCAATAAGGATACATACCACTGCAGAGAGGTGAGTGCACACTTTGAGTATGCGCATTACTTTGATGAAGATGAAGAAGTTTTCATAAAGGTCAGTAATATGACCGAACTCAAAAGGCGCCTTCGCCTCAAGAGTAGACCTGGCTCTAGTTCCACCACAACCCAAGCTGTCAAGGAAGCAGAATTGAGAAGAGAAACAGAAGAAGATGAGGCTCTAATGAAGGAAGAGCAAAGGCTCAAGGATGAGGCTGAAAAGCTCCAAAAGAAAGCAGCAGAAATAATGTAGAAGGAGCAGGAAGATAGGATTCAAGAGGAAGAAGCTAAAAGACTCCAAGGGGAGGGGTTAGAGAAGATCAGAAAGGAAGAAGTCGCTAAGCTGGAAGAGGGAGGAGAAGCAGTTGAAAATCAACTGAAGGCCGAAGAAGAAGAGAGACATTTGAAGGCCGAAGAGGAAAATAATTCCAAGGAGGATGCACAAGCTGAGAGCTCAAACAAGCAAGACATGGACATAGACTTGTCCCAAGTGATCCGGACCCCACCCACGGAAGATGACCTCCCCATAGAAGATCTTCCTCTCGTCCCTTTTACCCCATCAAAGAGTCATACTATGACCCATTGGGACAAAATTGTTTTTGACAAGAAAAGGAAATCCATTGTACGAAGGACAGAGACAAGGATGAAGAATCATTTTCACCTAGACATCATTACCAAGCGAGAAACCACTGTCATGCAAGGCACGCAAAACGTTCCTGAATTTATGGCATCCGCTACTATAGCTGCCGCCAAGGCAAGCGAAGACAATGTCCACAAGTTAGTAAATGAGTTGGAAGAAAGTCGGAAGAGGGATCGCATGTTACAGCTCACTCTGGTAAATGAGCAGGCTTATCAAGACTTAATGGTAAAGAAATATGATCACCTTCTATCAGAACAAAGTGAATTGTCATTTAAGTATCAACGCCTGAAGAAGAAAAGGAAAATTTGGCGGTCCAGATGATGATAGTGGAAGGGGAAAAAATTATTTTGAAACTAGGATCATTCAATTAGAAGAAGAGAAAGAGCTAATGACATAGCAGTTAGAACTATTTATAAACAAGGCAGTTGATTTAATCCCCTTTCATGAGAAATCCTGTGACATACTAAAGCAAATGCACTAGTTACAGGAACTTCTTACTGAAGAAATTTGCAAGTTGAAGGCTATGGTGGCCAGGATGAAAGACATCAAATTCGAAGCCATTAGACTCAAGAAGAAATATGCACGTGTAAAAGAAGACATTGAAAGCATATTGAATGGAGAGAGGGGAAATCAGAGTTCCCCAAACACCTCCCTCTCAAACCCTTAGTCGTGTTTAAAGAAGATATAGGCTTCATGGAGTTCTGCAAGAACTGCGGTGTGAAATTAAGCTCTGTAATCCAAGCCACTATCGAAAGATGCAATGTTATTTATCAGAGGATCCAGGAAACTCATGAAAGGTGCAAGATGGCGATGCCCCAGACTCTAGAATACTTCCCGAGCAAAGATCAATGCTTTCCTGAATTAAAAAATGATCTAAACACAAAAATGGAGTAGGTGAGGAAGATAGATGTGTTAACAGCGGATGACCTTCACCAATGCATCATGCAACCCTCCATACATGCTCACCTGCTTCAATGGATTCTCCAGACTTCAGCAGTAGAGGTGCAAGACATCGAAGAAGAGCTAGCCAAGAATGTGATTTCCCAAAATTTAATGTTTCCTGCCCCTACCAACACCATTGTGCAAGAAACATGCATTTGCGTTAGCTATATCGCAGAAGCAGATAAGCAAGTTGTGGAGGAAGCAACAGCAGAGACAGGAGCGCCAGCAGAAACCGGAGCGCCATCTAGGAGATGATTTGGCATTCATAGATGCCTAATGATGATCTAGGGGTTTTTTTTTTCTATTATTCGGTTGTAAAGATAAAGGACAGCTGGATTTCTGTCTCTTTTAAAAAAAAACATTTGGGGATTATTCCAATTTTGTAAAAGGGCATTAAAAGACAAATTAAAAGATTCTTTGGGAGGGGTACACGTACCATCTCTTGGAGCATTTTGTAACGCTATATATAGAGGAATAGAGAATAGTATAAGGACTTTTGGCAGGTGAAAGGACATTTCTGTCTTGTACGTGAAGTAATTTGATACATATATAAGAACTTCCATTTTGCCTTAAGAGAGCTTGGGGACTGCATTTTTTCCTGAGGATGTGCTAAATGTCTGCTTGATTATTCCTGTATCATTTATACATTACTGTCAGATCATTCGTTGTTGTCATGAATTGTTTCTTTGTAATGAATGCTCTCATATTTTCTGTGCAAAGATGTATATCTCAAATGAGTAATGAAATGCTTTAATTCAATCAAATCTATCTTTGATACCTTTTATCTTCTGCTGGAAATGCATGTTTATGATTAAATAGCTATCTTTGATATCTTTGGATGTTTCTTTCAATTTATTACTCATACTTTCAGTTCGCTCCTTGCAAGGATAGATTAGATTTGTTTAAACAGTTTTAGATCAAATTTGCTTAATTACATGCATTTAGTGTAGAGAACTTGCATATCATCTTTAAAATAAAATACATAAATGGTGGATTGGACGCAACCGGTACAAAGGAAACAAATCTTTAAATCTTACACGGTAGCCAGACCGTTAACCAGACGGATTCCCTATACCAAAAGGTGAGCGATCTAATTGGGCTTGCTTATCGGGGTGACTCCCTTGTTGATTGATGCTACGATTTTCGGGGCATCAACAGTCTCTTAATATGGTGAACTGCACTCTGGGAAGTATCCATCTTACTGCATGGTTCATATTGGTTTAGTAAATTTTGCAACTCCACTACAGCATCTGCGCTCTTCAATAATTTCAAGGAGCTCCGTAGGAACTGCGCAACATAAGTGCATGTTTCTACTACGGTACTGGTTTGATCATACTTTGCTGGCATATCTTGTATGTGCATTGTTTCACTTCGCAATAGGATTCTTGGTGACATAGGTGTTGGCTCTTTGAAGATGTCTCGTGCTCCTTCAAAGGCTTCTTTGTTTCTCTCCAGATTGAAAACATGTGTTTTCCCAATATATTTTCTTATCCAGACCGCTTCAGCACAGGTCTGCTTAGTTTGGTGATCTCCAGAAGTTGAAGTTTCTGGTTCTTTGTCTTTTCTTGTGGCAGTGCCACTTCACGTCATAACATGAATATGTGTATCTCTATGCCTTTTCTCTGCTACGATCATCTGAATATTCGGGTTAGGTGCTTCTTGCTTTCTCTTTTTCATTTCTTCTGCTAACATTGGGCATGCCTCAATGACATGATCAAATGATTTGCAGTAACTACAGGTAGTACATGCATTGGTACAGTCTTTGGACAGATGACTAGGTTGACCACAGTTATAACAGATCATCTGGCCTCTTCCTCTTCCTTTCCTTGGGCTAGTGTTTCTTCCTCTTCCATGGAATCCTCCACGGCCTCTGTATGTGCCTTGATCATACTGTGCATTATCCTTGTTCTGCGGTGTTTCTTCTTGAACACTGTATACTCTACCACGCATATGCTCTACATCTTGCTTTGTTTCCATCATGAGCTCATATGCTCTACAGTTTGAATCATCATGTCCAACGGATTTATAGAATGTGCAATATAAATTCTTAGGTATTCGCACATATTTATGGATTAAGTAACAATCTTCTAGCCAATTTCCTCTAGTTCTCCAAATGTCACACCATGGCCCTTGGTTCTGATTTAGTGGATTTGGTGCTCCGTCGTCTAGGTAATATTGAAACAAAGGACATCGTTCCTTTGGGTGTCCTTCTCCCTTACATCTGGTACACTAGATCTCTTCTCTTTGTTCTTTTCCCTTCTTAATATCTTGTAACTGTAGCATCAGGGTAGCTAGCTGATTCTAGATTTGGACCATTCCAATGCTAGTCTCTCCTATGGGTGAAGCTTCTAATTTCATCGTGATCTCCAGGGATTTTTCCTGCGAAGCCACCTTCTATTGCATCAGCGGTAGTCTAATATGGGGCAACAGCGCAGCTATGAAACATTCTTGGTGCTATTGCGGTGTGATATCAAAACTGACCTGGCCTAACAATGTTTTAAACTTCTGGTCAAATTCCTAGACTGTTTCATTAGGTTTTTGCTTAATCTCCTTTAATTCTGTTATACATTGTGATTCTGACTTTGGTTTCTTGAACTCTCTTAAAAGTGCATCCTTAATATCCACTAAGGTTCTATTCTATCCTACAGAATACTTTATGAACTAGTTCAAGGCTCTATCTCTGAATGTATTGATGAGCTGCACTTGCTTCACAGCATCATCCTCAACTTGCTTAACATTCCATATTGCTTCACAAAGAAACCAATGCTGCTCAGGGTCTTCCAAACCCATTCCTTTAAATATCGGCAGCTTAATATCATCAGTCATTCTCCTTCTTGGTGGTACAGTGTTCTACGCAGTGGTCTATGTGGTGTTAGGGATGTTACTGCGCGGGATATTCTAAATCGAAATATTCTGAGCCGCGATGGTCTGAGTGGGAATGGTCTGAGTGCTTACTCCTGCGGTGTTACTAGTATTGACATTCTGAGGATTGGAAATATTAACAACTAGAGGATTCTGAACTGGTGGATTCTGTGAAATAGGAGGTGCAGTATTCTCAATTGGTGGGTTTTGCGAAGTGATAGGCTAATAGGTAGCTAATGGAGGTGTTGTATGGCTATCAGTCTCAGCTTGGAACTTAGTCTCTACACAGAGTTCACTTTTCTCGGTATTAAACTTATATCTTTTTCCACTTCTCAAATTGTGTGTATCTTCATCAGGATCGCTATAGATGTTATCTACCATTACGGATTCAAAAACTTCTAGGAATCTTACTGCATTCTTAAAACTCCTTTCTCAACTAAAATCATTTTAATATATAAAATCAAATTGTTGAGGTACTTACCTCTAAAACCTTTGAAGAACTCTGCCTCTGCTACATTGTACGACTTCAAGGTGTCCATAACGAATTCTATCGTGAATCCTTCTAGAATACTGTCAACCCAAAAGTCGACTGCTCGTGAGAGAGGACTATCTACTTCTTTAAGCCTCTGAATAAGCTCAAGATTGCACTCGGTAGGTGCTCCTTGGAAACAGTCCTTTTGCTCTACAAGTCTTGATAACCACTCGTGCAACTTGTTTCCAAAGGTTTCCCAGAAAATTTCATGAATATCCTTCCACAAGTATTTGTTTAACCACTCTACATCAGATAGACGCAGATGTCTATTCTCTTTTCTGGCAAAATCTCTCTCTGGATTGTCCACCTAGTTCTAGATTTCTGTTTTCTCAGGATTCCAAGGTTCTGTACCCATCACCGGTTGTTAGCTCGGTAACGAAACCATTTGTTGGCTGCTTATACTGTGATGGATGTTTTCTAGAAAGACTCGGGTTTTGCGTGGTTCAGGGAACCAACAAAACCCCCTTTTAATAGGCCCTTTCGGCAACAGTCTACAAGCAAACTAAGGTCTCACCCGAGGTGAAGATAATGGGGTGGTTGCGGAATTAGGTATCCACAACCAGGTGATGAGCGCTTAACAGACTGGTGAGAAACGCGCTACAAGACTCGCCCTGCGAACTAGGGACTACATGAAGTTCACCTTCCTTGCAGGTAATTCTAGTACAAGGGCACATCCAAAGGACTGCGCAGCTCAGGATGGTTCTTTGACAACAGGACAGTTCCACAGAGATTACGCTTCCTCCTCGGTACTTAACCACTTTAATGGATTTTACCTAGTGTAAGTTATGCATTAAACAACATAATGGATTGAGAGTCTTTCTAACTTATACACTATAACAACAACAGTGTAACTGCGCACTTCTGGTGCTATGCTCAGGGAGTCGCTCTATCTAGACTTCGTTGGCTAAGTGTTTACCCAATTAACTTATGCATTCATCTGACTTAACATACTGTTGTATTCGACATTCATTCACATATGTTGTCACTTAACATATTATTCCCATCTCTTATCCTTATGGCGAATACATATAAAAGCAAGAACACATGCATTCATAAACAGAATCTTAACCATTCACATAAGCAAATACACATAAATACATGCATAATCAATCACATAACACACAATTTAATGTGGTTCACCCACAGGATGGGAGATACATCCACGAGAAATATTGTTATATTATTTATGGGAAGGGTACAACAGTTCCAGTATGCGCACTCAGCTGCGAACTCTCTTCTCTCTTAGTAGGTCTCTGCGCATGCAGCTTGCAGAGCCTTTTACAATCGTCTCTCAACAGAGATCAATATTCCACAATAATCAATAGCTCTCTAACTAAGGATTAACCCTTTCCCTTACAAAATTTCCCTTTATATAGAGATCATGCCCGTAGGTCACATTTATTACAATGCATAGGCCAAAAACCCTAAGATTACAAAATGGTGTGGTTACCTTCCGACTCAGCTTGTCGCAATTGACAGCTGCTCCACGCGCTTTTGGTCATTCTACTGGACCACTCACAGCTTGCACACCCTTCTGAAATCCGCAGTCTTCAAAAAACAGTTATACTGCATCGTGGCATGTCACTTTCTACCCTTCTGGCCTGCCTATCGATGTCGGCTTTGTGGATTAGCTTCCAACTGTTCTCTGCTACTCTCTTGACAGGTCACTTTCATCTTCACGCGGATCCATATCCATTCCTAGGAATCCTAGCGTTTCTTTCCCAAAGAGGTCGCTTCCACAGCTCGACCTTTCCTCACATTCTTTACCCAAAATAGGTGCCTTGCTGGCACTGCGTGGTGCTACCACTTCGCGGAGCTAGAACGTAGCCGCGCGATTCCTATCCTGCCAATACTGCACTATGCTCAACTTCGTAACTCTCCCAAAATTGTCTTGCCAAAACTTCCTTCATCTGAGTTGCGTTGTAACTTCGCGGCTCCAAAACTGTCTTGCACAAAAATGCCTTATTTAGGCTATGCCCAACAGGCCCCTAACACTTACATGTGGCACGTCCCCAACCCACTTTCCACTTCTGGTTCCATGAGCTTCTCTTCATCTTGTGGAGCTATCTTAGTAGTGAGCTCTTGATATGTTGCGCTCATCTTAGCAACTGTATCCTTGGCATCCTCTTCAATTGCTTTGATGGTTTCCAACACATCCGATGTTAAGTCATCCTAAGTTTGCTCTTGTACTGACGCATGCGCATCGTGGAGTTCCTGCAGTTTTCCTTCTATCTTCTACATTAGTTCATGGGATTCCTCCTACAGGGGCTGCAACTTGTCTCCGGCTTCAGCCTCTTGTTCTCTTAACACTACAAGTTGTCTTTTTAATTCTTTGACTTCTGGAAATATGCGGAGTTTATCTTTTGGTAGCAGGGTCTTCATGTCCGCATTCAGAGTGCCTAACGCTGCCTGCTTTTCTTGCAAATTGGTTTGGACTTGCAGCAGCTCAAGGTCCTCTTGCAGCACAGTGAACACTCTCGTAGCTTCATCCAGCAAATTTTGACACTTAGCCACTTTCTTGGATATTCTTTTTGTGGCAGCTTTTGCTTCTGCTGCTCTGAGCTCTGCCTGATCTAGTGGTGTCTTCAGTTGATTCTTTGCTTCCAAGGCAGCAATCTTCACCTTGTAGTCTATCTCCTTGCACAAAATGCCTTACTTGGGTTAGGCCCAACAGTCTAAGCTAGGAAATCACACTAGGAGCGTGCTTATCGGGCAAAGAGGGTCATTGGGAGCACACTTACTGGGGCAAAAGGTGTGTTAGGAGTGCGCTAAACAGGAAAAAGGGTGCGTTGGGAGCACGCTTAACGGGAAAAAGATCGCACTACAGTGCATAAACTGGGATGAAATCCGTGCTCTGGAGCACACTTTTGGGGATAAAATTCATGCTCTGGCTACAAACAGAAGACCACGCTTCGTGAAGAAAAACTCATGCTTCGGAGCGCGGAAACGGCGTTGAAATTCGCGGCCTAGACCGTAAAAATGAAAAAATAAAAATGCACTGCGATGGAAAGGGCCAAAACTGCAAGTACGTGGTGCAAGGCTATGCCAGAACTTCCCAAAGGGGGAATATGGAGGTAAAAGCTAAATAAAACGGAAATGCTAAAAGAAAATAGCAAATGCAAATATGAAAATAGCTATTGCTCTTACCAAACCATAGATCAATGGGAATTGACCTGGTTGGAGTCGCCAAAATTGTAGCTAGTGTTTTCACGCCAGCTAGTGCAGAAATGCACTTGCTAAGAGTTGAGTAACTCTTAGTAATAGTTTGTGAATGGGGAGCATGTGCATGCAAATGAAAACAAAAATTAAAAAACGCTAATAGTTACTGCAATAAAAATGAAATGCAAATCAATATACCCATAGATATGCCATGATAATCAAAGAGTATTTTTCTATTATAAACAATGGTTTGCCATATTGGTTACCTCAAAGTGATGAGTAGATTGGGGCCCTCACAGTCATACAAAGGGCTGTGCTTTGGGTCTCCAACGTTCCTTGCTTTTATCCGAAAGCTCAAAAGGTGGTTGAAACTCAACTAGAATGGGGGAAACACAAGCTCAAAGGGAGGCTAGGGTTTTAGTAGAAATTTTAACATAACGGTAGGGAAGAGTGAATCAATGTGTGAAATGGGGAGCCTCCACCATCTTTTTATAGCAATTTTGGATGGTGGTGTATTGTCCCGTGGTATTGGGTGACCAATAGTATTGGCCCGTAGTATTTGATAGTTTCCCTCTTTTTTCTTTTATTTTGACTGTTTCCCCTTTTTCTTTTTCTTTTATTTTTCATTTTGGGGATTTTGACCATTTTTTAGAGGATTTTAATTCATTGTTGAGGGAAATAATTATTTTTTGCCCATTTTGTTACCAACTTAGGGTTTTTGGGTTTTTGGAGGCCAGAAATGTAGGAAAAAGGGATGAATGGGTAATGTGACTAAGGGGATGAGCTAGGTGAATAATTTTTGGGTGTTAACGGGAAGTATAAAGTTTCCTTTCTTAACAAACTTGTTCCTAAGAGGGCCTGGAAATCCATTCCCAAATGTATTTATTGGAAGGTATGGCTAGTGAGAAACAAAAAAAAAATTAAGATGAGGTGGATCCCCCAAGACTAACAATTTCCAAATCTTGGGGCTTGATGGTTGAGGCAATCAAAAGCAAATGCCTAGTGGAAAATCAATACCAATTGCATGATACCAAACAAAGAGACTAAATGGGTATAGGGGGGGCAAATATTGTCAAAGTTCGTCAAAACCATCAACAAAATTGGCAAATCGAAAAATAAGAAGGGGAATTCAAGGCATGGGTGATTCAACTCAACCATTATAGCATCTTCTTTGATGGAGCTTTAAAACAAAAATAGGGGTGGTGGGTGCTAGGGGAACCTCAATGATCCCATAGGAAACCAAGTAATCAAATACTCAAGTAGAGGCCTATGCCTCCCTCCAAGGGATCAATATAGCCTCCTCAATAAGAATAAGGAACCGCATGTCCTTTGGGGACTCTTAAATTATTTTCCAACATATCCTCAATAATTATCTTCACAAAGACAACTTCATAGCTCAAATCCTCAAAAGAATAATAAAAAAATTCATCTTCCTCAAGGAGGTCTGATTTCTACATATTTTAAGAGCCTTAGATTATGAGATAGACCAAATGGAAAACCTAGCTACAAGGCTTCATGAGGGACATTATCGAAAAAAAAATGGTGGATGTGTTGGTCACCCTATATGTCAGTTAATGAAAGCTAACACACAAGATGGTCAGTATAAATTGTCAAACCCAAGGAGGTCTTTTATTTCAATGGTAATAAGCATAATTTGTGCATAAACATGTCAAGAAGTTGATTTACTAAATGTAGATAATGATCCTACCATTCTATCAAGCCAAACTCACTCCAGAAAGCGAGCTAAGCTAATTCACACATCTAGGGAATTGATTGAAACTACCTTCCTACAGAAATCACCCAGCAGTTGTAAAATTAAGAATAGAAATAAACCAGATTACTTTTGCAAGAAGTTAAATCCTATAATTATCAAACTACAACAGTTGATCTTTACCAAAATGATCTATCCAGCAGCTACTGTTACCCAACCATAATCTACCTACTTTAAATCAATTGAAGATACAACAGCAACCAGAATCTAAAGCTTGAACTCTAACTGATAATTACTGGAAATCCTAGAAAGCATAAACAACTGAAAGATATTGGAATAGAGCTTGGTTGTTATAGCTGATTCAAACACACATGCATTAAATGAATTATCCTACACAGTTGAGTGTCACACCAATCAGCTACAGCGATTTAGAATGCAATTATGGACTACCAAGAGGAAATCTAATTCTCTGTTACAGCTACCAATAACATCTGCAATAATTCCATACCACACAACAAAAGAAAAGCTAAACTATTCTACCTACTTAAACTGGCTATCTCTGTGAGAAGGCGGGCCCTAGCCTTCTAACAGAGATGTCGAGGATCACCACAAATTAAGACACAGAAATGAAGAACTCTGCTCTCATATTAATGATGGAAATTGATAGTGTCGGCGCTCTGTTACAGCTTATACAAAATGGTAATTGTCCAACCCCAGGCTACGAGAGCCTTTGCATATTTATACATTGACAGTACAGATAACGATCCACTAAACTCGTGCAGTAATGAAGATCTATGATCTTGATGCTGCGAAGTTACAGCTAACTGATACAGTCATATTAAATAAGGCTATTAACCATGAAGGATGTTGTTGCTCTAATAATTAATGGATCAGCAGACTCAGCAACTGGAATGCAACCTGTCTGTCACAGCTAGGTTCTGTTTCATCTGTTACAGTAAGGACCTGTTACAGCTCAGGTGGAGGATGCACTGTCCCTTGGGGTATGATAAATTGGACCTGGAAGAGTAACAGCTAGTGCCAAGTGGCTGATACACCTATGTTTCAAATTTTGACTAAATGAACTCACAAATGTTAGCATAAACCAAGGGTCGGGATTTGTAACCATAACAGTATTAGGCATAATTAAATGAAACAATAATGATTTATATTGTCAAGATTGCTGATTGATTTGGAAAAGGCATGTATATGGTTTACGAAAGTAAAGTAAATTTTGGCAAAATGATGAAATAGGTATGGTTACAAAGGGGCATTTCCAGGGCCCAACATCTCCCCCCAACTATCCATTTGCATGTCCTCATGCAACAGCTGATTAGTTCGATTCTGAGGCTGACCCTTGTTCATATTATGCCAATTGAGGAAATAAAGTTTCTAATCATCATTGGGAATGTTGGTTCTTGTGTAATAGCATCCTCTTGCCCTTAGCAGCTTCAATCTAAGTACTTTCAACAAACTTTTAAGGTGGCTGGTTCTTGTGTGACAGCTTCCTTTTCCTGATGATTTTAGTCTGCAAATAACTTCTCTGATTGCCTTGCTCCTGCAAATCCCTGAACTGCTAGGTCTACCATTGTAACTTTAAGCCCTGACAGATTAAAAATATCTCCACATTCTGGACATATTATCTCTTGCTATACTCCAATTCTCCGAATGGATAGTAAATTCCTCAATTGATCTACAGCTTCCATCCTTGCATCCACATACTTCTTTTCCTGTTCCCTGCATGTCTCCTTCCATTTATCTAGTTATGCCCGAAGATCTTTCACCTCCTCCTTTAGCAACTCATTTTCAAATAGAAGATTATCTAATTGAGGTTCTTCTATAGCAAGTTCTTGTGTGTCAGCAGGTGGTTGAGGTTTAAAAATAGGAGTCCCACTTTCTACCCTGACCAGATGACCTGCTTCTGCTTTAGTCACAATTTTGATCCTCCTCTTCTTCACTGAGCGAAATGACTGGCCCATGCTCATCGGCCTTCCCTTTCTCCAAGGCAAGGAGAATCCTATTGCCTTAGAAATAGATCCAACTCCCTCCTTCTGATTTAGAGTCCTTATGAGTGTGGGAGAAGATTCTACGTTCGGGACTACTTGTTCATTTTCTGATACTGCCTTTGCTTGAGGGTTTTCATTTTCCATTTCAGTTTCGGCTGCCCCCATTTCATCCTTCTCTATTTCTATCTCCTCATGTGTTCCATCTTCCCTCCCCCCAACTGAATTTGAGGAACTCTAGTCCTCATGCAATATTTCTAAAGACATTTCACAAGGGAGGTTTGGCCGGTCCAAAAATTGATCCCATGTCAAATTATGTTGTGCAAGGGCTCATAAGATCAATAATTTAATGAGCCCATGATTTGTGAGAGATGCTAAGGGGTGTTGAGCACCTTTAACATAGTAAGCCATGCGTTGAAAAGATTGAAAGAGAAAGTACGGCATGTTTAGCAGTCGGTTGTGTCGCAAATGTGATAGAAGTAAAAATTCATTGATATAAACAACACTATACCTCCCCTCGCAGGTAATATATTTCTTCAAAAAGATTGCAACTTGGTCCCACGGATCTGGAAGATTTTCCAAGGTTGTTCCCCTACGCAATGGTCGAACACTTTCTCCAGCTGCAAGAAAGTCTTCAACTGCGGTTGGATGATAGCGTTTTTGACTAAACCAGTGTCGCCCAACTCTGGGAAGTCCTGTTACTTCCGCCAGAATTACCTATGAAACATCTCCCTTATTCCTCGAACCTCTGAATGAGTGTTCGTCAAATTTTGAGCAAATTCAAGGGTCGTTTCCTCATGAAAACCACTCAAGCGTTGAAAATAAGTTGTCCATCCTGCTTCTTGAAAAATGATAAAGACATCTCTATTTCTGTGCAAGGATTCTATTGTTAGAGGTTTGTACCTCACAGGAATACCCATATCACTAGACTTCTGCAAGAAGTTGTAACAAATGAGCCAGTCACAACTCCAACTATCAAACTGTCTGCATGCGGGCACGGTTGACGGATAGTCAAGATTTGAATTGAGCTATGTTGGAAAGGTGGCTGTGTTAGTTTCGAAGTAAGATTTATGGTTGGTTTGTCGCACAAATCAGATAGAATGATAGTCATGATCAGGAGTACGGGTAGTGGCCTTAAACACGATTTTCGCCGGGATAAATGGCTGGGATAAATGGTAGGGAGGAATGACAGACATAACCATCATTATTTGCGACATCAATAGAGTCCTAATCATGTTTATAGTTGGAACCCGTACCTTCACGCTATGCATCCGGCCGTGATTTAATCATCATGGCGCACCAACCATCATAGCCTCCTTTTGTCATCTCTGTCATTAAAAATAAGCATAAATGCACACGTGCTGAAGTGATGTGGCCACGCCACACGAGCTGACAGCTACTCAAGACACCCGAGCGAGCAACAAAACTAACGCCTAATTGAATCATTATTGGCATCATCAATCGGAGAGCAGACAAACTGGCGGAGTCACGACTACTATACTTATCAAAATAAACAAAAATGGTGGAGTCACAGCTATACGAAAGGAGCGGAAATGAAGTGGAAATAACAGAGTCGCAGCTGCTGAATTTGGAGGATAGTCAAGAATAGTGGAGTCGCAGCTGCTAGGTTTAGTGGAATGGGCAAAGGTGGTGGAATCGCAGCTACTGGAAAGGGGTAAAAATGAAAATAGCGGAGTAGCAGCTACCAAACTTAGAAAGGTAAGCGAAAATAGCAGAGTCACAACTGTTGCAATTGGCAGAATGGGAAAAATTTGCGGAGTCGCAGACGCTGCATTTAGCAGAATGGGAAAAAGAGGAGGAGTCGTAGCCGCGAAAAAGTGAATTAAAGGGAAAATGGTGGAGTCACAGCTGCAAAAATAGGAAGAATGAGCAAGGCAAAAAGTCGTAGTTGTGCCAGAATGAAGTAACAAGCAAATTTTAGCTAGCTGTGGAAGGCTACAAATCATCCATCTTTTTTAAAGAGCTTTATTAAATCAGGAAACAATGTGGGGTTTCTGCAATCGTCTGGCCCAGTCACGACTGTTGTTCCTCAATTAGTTCCTGCACACAGTTCTTCAAAATAAACTAGTCAAGTGCAAAAAAACATAAAAATAGATCAAATACAGAATGAAAGAAAACCCAATTATTTATGTACAAAATATGTATGGAAATTGTAGCTTTTAGGAATTCACGAGGTTTGAGAAAGATCCCTGCCCTGGATTTAACTAATAGTATGAATCACCTGCAACATGCGAAACAAAAGCTTCCACTGAGATCGGCTTGTGATACAGTCGCAGTCGATGACCATTTGCGAATAATGGTATCTTGTTTTCATCAATGGTGATCAACCGGACTATTCCATTATCAAATACTTGATCTATCTGATAGGGTCCCAACCAACGGGTGCGCAATCTTCCTTTAAAGTCCCTCTTAAACCATGAATCATACAACAGGGCCCAGTCCCTCTCTTGGAAGATTTTCTTCTTTATAAATCAATCATGCCACTTAGAGCGTTGTTGTTGGATTAAAATTGTATGATATACTACAGTTGTGCGCTTCTCATCCAATTCATTGAGCTAATTCAGTCGGTTCCTCTGTGCCTCTGATAAATCCAGGTCTTCTTCCATAGCTATTTTCAAGGTTCTGATTTCAAATTCTATTGGAAAAACAACGTTCTTACCATACACTAACTCATATGGGGAAAACCCAGTGGTGTTACACCACATAGTACGATAGGCCCATAGTGCCTCTGGAAGCCTTTCAACCCAATCTTTACAATGGCTCTTCACTGTTTTTGTCAGAATAGCCTCGATAACCTTGTTTATGCTCTCCACTTGGCCATTGGCCTGTGGATTTTATGGCGAGGTTATTCTGTGCTGAATATGAAATTTTTGTAACAGTGCCTCCAGCTTGTGAGACACAAAATGTGGTCCACTATCTGTAATGATTTCCTTAGGTACTGCGAACTGAGTAAAAATCTCTTCATACAAGAAATCAATCACAGCCTGATCATTGGCCTTAACTAAGGCTACAGCTTCTACCCATTTGGTCATGTAATCTGTGCAAACAAGGATGTGAACTTTTTGCTTTGAGGGAGGGTTGATAGGCTCTACAAAATATAGAACCCACCTATCAAACGGTTCAACCTCAAGTTGTGGCTGCAAAGGCATCTCATCTAATCTGTTGGGTTGGCCCATCCTTTGGCAGCTATCACATGCCCGAACATACTTCTTCACATCCCTGAACAATGTAGGCCATAAATATCCCGTTCTCAAAACTTTATGAACTGTCTTTTTGTCAGCAAAATGTCCCCCACAGGACTCATCATGGCAAGCTTTAAGAATGCTAAATATTTCATCTTCTCTAACACATCTTCTGATCTCTAAATCAAGCCCTGTGTAGAAAATATGGCCATCAATCCAGCAGTACCTAGCACTCTGTTTTATGATCTTTCTTTTTTCTCTCTTTGACAGATGTGCTGGGAGCATACCTGCAGCCAAAAATTTAGCAATATCTGCATACCATGGGGAATGAACCGATACTGCAAACAAATTTTCGTCAGGGAAGGAATCTTCGACTAGTAAATTGTCATCACTGTCAGTAAGTCGAGATAAAAAATCTACAACAACATTTTCCTTTCCTGGTCTATCAATAATCGTGATATCAAATTCCTGTAACAGTAGTAGCCATCTAGTAACTCTAGTATTCGTGATCGGTTTATTCATTAAATACTTGATAGCAGAATAATCAGTGTGCACAAAAGTAGAATATCCATTAATATAATGTCTAAATTTGTTAATGGCAAAAACAATGGCAAGAAATTCTTTTTCTGTGACAATATAATTTAGTTCAGCAGGAGATAAATTTTTACTAATGTAGTAAATGGCATAAGGAGAATTACCTTCCTGCTATCCCAAAACTGCTCCAATGGCAATATCTAAAGCATCTGAAGAAATGTGAAAAGGCAGAGCCCAATTTGGCCCTCGTAAGATGGGTGTTGTAGACAGCCTTCTCTTTAGCTCAGTAAATGCTATTTGGCATGCATCATTCCAGACAAACTGTGCATCCTTCATCAACAGAGTGAACAAAGGAGAAGCTAGTTTGGAAAAAATTTCTATGAACCTTCTGTAATAGCCAGCATGCCCCAAGAAGCTATGTACATCCTTCTGTGTTCCAGGAGTTGCTATATTTTCAATTACCTTGATTTTGGATGGATCTACCTGGATACCATCAGAAGAGATGAAGTGCCCCAGCACTATGCCTTCACTCATCATCATGTGGCACTTTTCAGTGCTTAAAGAGAGTTGGCTCTGTTCACAGCGTTTCAAGACCTTTTCTAAATTTTTCAGTGCTTCTTCATAACTATCACCATATGGAGTAAAGTCATCCATAAAAATTTCCATGCAATCATTCACCATTTCTGAAAAGATTCCCATCACTGCTCTCTGAAATGTAGCTGGTGTGTTGCACAACCCAAAAGGAAGTACTCGGTAGGCAAAAGTTCCCCAGGGGCAAGTGAAAATAGTTTTGTCCTAATCTTCTGGAGCAATCTGTATCTGGTTATAGCCACTAAAGCCATCCAGAAAGGAAAAATACTTTTTCCCAGACAAGGTATCAAGGACCTGATCAATGAAAGGGAAGGGGAAATGGTCCTTCTGCATTGCTTTGTTCAATTCTCTATAATCCATGCAGACCCTCCATTTCCCATTCTTCTTTGGCACAATCACAAGTGGAGAAACCAACTCACTGTCTAAAATTGGGTATATGAATCCTGCTTCCAAAAGTTTTTGGATTTCTTCTTTCACTATGTCTCTTAGGTTCGGGTTCATCCTTCGTTGTGGTTGACATACAAGCCTGGAGTCGCTCTTAATATAAATGTGATGGGTGCACAGATGAGAAGGAATTCCTTTCATATCTGTGTACTCCCAAGTGAAAGCTCCCCTATGTTGTTTCAGCAGAGTGACTAGTTGTTCCAGCTCGCTAGGTGCCAGATTAGGATTGATATTCAATGTTTTTCCTGGCCCAATTTCTACTGGAACACTCTTCGAATTATTAAGAACTGGAATTATACTGTCATCGTCGATTAGAGTTTCTTCTGTAATATTTTCTTGCTCTGTTGCAGCTAGAGTACTGTCCAAGATCTGATAGACATTTTTATTGACTGACATAGGCTCACTGATGAAACAATTAATGGCATCATCCTCTGTTTCATATTTAAATGTTAAGGCTCTCCCTATGGTTAATAATGGCTGCACACCCTCTTCCTCCTCCAAATCTGCCCATAATGGAGTCTTAGCTTCTGTGCTTGGTCGAGCTAGAGGGTACAGGGTTAGATTCTTGATCTCAGTTTCGCCTGAAATGGTCATAGATCCTGACCGACAGCTGATACAGGCATCTGTTGTGGCCAACCACGGTCTCCCCAAGATCAGTGGGTGTCCCCCCAACTGGGATTTCGGCTATAACACCAAGAAATATGTAGGGTATTCCCACGAGTCGACTGAGATCACAAGGTCATCTAGGATCCCTTTAGGCTTGATCGTTGATCTATCAGCAAGTTCCAAAACAGTAGGGGTTGGCTGAAGATTAGGCTTGATCGTTGATCTATCAGCAAGTTCCAAAACAGTAGGGGTTGGCTGAAGATTAGTGAATCCCAATTTCTTCACAGTTTCTATGGTCATCACGTTAATAGCTGCGCCTAAATCCACCAAGACATTTGGAATTTGTGTGTTCCCTATGTGAACTATAACAGTCGGGTTCCCAAGGTCATCGTATTTTGCCACAAGGACCTTCCCCATTATTAATTCTGAAAGCTTTCCCAACACATGGGTAGTGGGGGGATCCCTAGGCCTTCTTCCTGGTTTCTTGACACATAAATCTTTAACAGTCTTGGCATAAATGGGCACATCATGAAGGGCCTATAACAGTGGAATTTTAACATACAAATTTTCCAGTTCTCCCATGAGATCAAATCGGGGTTGTTCCACTGTTTTCTGCAAGGCCAATCGTTCAGGGTATGGTGGTTCTTTATTCAATTGTGTAGGCTGTGATACATCGTGTGTTACTTTCTGAGTTTCAGCTACTGTTTCAGTAGGAGTATCAGCATCCTCAATGATGGGGCTTGTTGAATTAACCATGTTCTCATAGTTTTGATTTACTCTAGTTTCAATCACTGGGGATGAAACATCCTCAATGATAATAGGTTCCACCACCCTCCCTGATCGTAATTGTATATCATTGCAGGGAACCTGAGTGATGGAATACGCAGGCATGTTGGCAGTCTCAAATTGATGGACCGCTTTATTGTTTGGGTTCGGGTTAGGTTATGCAGGTAGCTATGGTCGAAGTGGTGCATTCATAGGTGCGGCATTGTTTTAGAAAGGGAGTTGTGGTTGCTGGTACTGATGCTGATACTGCTGAGGAGGGTACTGACTATTGATACTGAGTCTGGTGATGGGGAAATTTATTTCCTTGGTAAGAATTTCTCCAGTTGGAATTCCAAGAAGGATGGTTTGACTGTTGTGACCATGGTGTCCATGAATTAGGATTTTGCATTGGGTTATGAGATGGATGCCACTGGTTGTTAGAATAATGTGAAGGGAATTGTGTATTCATATTATGCATATTGTTCATTCCATTCATATTATTCAGAAACAATGTTGGGTCTGGATTCATACCTTGGTTTCGAGGCTGCCATGGTTTCTTCTGTGCCATGAAGTATGCCGGCTCCACATCTGGAATAGATGCCTACAGGATTGCTTTGACCGTAGGTAAGGAAGTACACTCCTTAGTATCATGCTCGAGTTCACATATCCTACATACCTCTGCTTTGTCCAACGGGCATTCCTTTAGTGGGTGATTTTTCCTACATCTAGGACAAAATACACCAAGTGTAAGATCTTCTACCACTTGCTTCTGCTTTGCTCTCCTGGCATCTAACTTTGAGGAAATGATCATGTCTGTTTTAAAATTCTCCAAAAAATTTCCTATTTCTGCTCGAGTGACCCCTCCACTAGCTAACTTCTGAGTCCTAGTGAAGACATCCTAGTCTCGATCTTTTTCTCGTTTGCTGGTTCTAGAGGATCCCCTAGAGTACCTTCGACATAATTTAATAATCTTTTCGAAAGTTTCCTTCGAGATATCCCCTTTTCCCAGCAGATTTAACATGTCAAGGAAGTCTTCTCTAATTCCCCTTAGTAAGATGATCTTGAGCACATCCTTACCAATCTCAGCATGACCAGATCTTTATAAATTGTACAGCAATCTTTCCACAAAGTCTTCCAAACTTTCTTCATCCTTCTGAACCATTTTAAACAACTCCTCTTTTCTATCCCTAGTTCTGCAATATTCTTGATACTTAGAAAGGAAGGTGTTTTTCATTTGGTCCCAAGTAGTAATGGTCTCACGACCCAGACTCATGAACCAACGTAGAGCATTTCCCTTCAAGGTGGCTGGGAATAACTTTAGCTTCTGAGCACTAGAGGTATAATCATAGCTGCGACAGAGGATATCAAACTCAAAAAGAAACTCATCGGGATCCTCAAAGGACTTACCATGAAAATTCAAGAGAACTGATGATGAGATGTTTTTCATAGGAGCTGCTTCAGGTATCTGGAGGATAGGAATTCTAATGTATCCATGGTATTACCAGGAGGATTATTTTCTCCTTATTCTTCCCGATTATTCCCATCTGCATTCTTTCCCTCCTGTTCTCTACCAACCATGGTTCTAGTCCAAAAATCAACAGCTTCCTTTATGCGTTCTTCCTCTACTTTAGCTTCTTCCTCTCTTCTCCTTTCTTCTTCTCGCCTTCTCTCTTCCTCTGCTATTCGGCGAGTCTCCAACCACACCTCTTTAGTAACTCTAGTTCCATCAATATGATAGATCTCCTCTCTATCTGGTGCAACTACAGCACTTCCCTTATCTTCAGGAGGGTTACTTTTTGCAAAAGGAGTTGAAGGTCCCGTTGTATTCTCCACTGTGGATGTTGAATGTTCAAGATTGGGAGGAACATAATTTCCCCTGCCTGTAGAGTTCTGTGGTGGTCTAGTCGAAGAATCAGCTCTAGTAATTATCTCATCAATGTATGTGTGTCTTCCCTGACCTCCATTACGACCTCGACCTCTTCCACCTGCAATGTTAGTATTCAAAGGAGGTTCCCGATTTGTTTTTCTTGTATTCATGCATGCTGTAAATAATTGAACTAAAATCAAATCAAATGAAACCAACTACTAACTCTGTCTATCTATTACCATCCCTAGCAATGGCGCCAAAATGTTGGTCACCCTATATGTCAGTTAATGAAAGCTAACACACAAGATGGTTAATATAAATTGTCAAACCCAGGGAGGTCTTTTATTTCAATGGTAATAAGCATAATTTGTGCATAAACATGTCAAGTAGTTGATTTACTAAATGTAGATAATGATCCTACCAATCTATCAAACCAAACTCACTCCAGAAAGAAGACTAAGCTAATTCACACATCTAGGGAATTGATTGAAACTACCTTCCTACAGAAATCACCCAGCAGTTATAAAATTAAGAATAGAAATAAACCAGATTGCTTTTGCAAGAAGTTAAATCCTATAATTATCAAACTACAATAGTTGATCTTTACCAAAATGATCTATCCATCAACTACTGCTACCCAACCATAATCTACCTACTTTAAATCAATTGAAGATACAACAGCAACCAGATTCTAAAGCTTGAACTCTAACTGATAATTACTGAAAATCCTAGAAAGCATAAACAACTGAAAGATATTGGAATAGAGCTTGGCTGTTACAGCTGATTCAAACACACATGCATTAAATGAATTATCCCACACAGTAGATTGTCACACCAATCTACTACAGCTATTCAGAATGCAATTATGGACTACCAAGAGGAAAGCTAATTCTCTGTTACAACTACCAATAACATCTGCAATAACTCCACACCGCACAACAAAAGAAAAGCTAAACTATTCTACCTACTTAAACCGGCTATCTCTGTGAGAAGGCGGGCCCTGGCCTTCTAACAAAGATGCTGAGGATCGCCACAAATTAAGACACAGAAATGAAGAAGTCTGCTCTCGTATTAATGATGGAAATTGGCAGTGTCAGCGCTCTATTACAGCTTATACAAAATGGTAATTGTCCAACCCCAGGCTACGAGAGCCTTTGCATATTTATACATTGACAATACAGATAACAATCCACTAAACTCATGCAGCAATGAAGATCTATGATCTTGATGCTGCGGAGTTACAACTAACTGATACAGCCGTATTAAACAAGGCTATTAACCATGAAGGATGTTGTTGCTCTAACAATTAATGGATCAGCAGACTCAGCAACTAGAATGCAACATGTCTGTCGCAGCTAGGTTCTGTTTCATCTGTTACAGTAAGGATCTGTTACAGCTCACATGGAGGATGCATTGTCCCTTGGAGTATGATAAATCGGACCTGGAAGAGTAAAGGCTGGCGCCAAGTGGCCGATACACCTGTGTTTCAGATTTTGACTAAATGAACTCACAAATGTTAGCATAAACCAAGGGTCAAGATTCGTAACCATAACAGTATTAGGCATAATTAAATGAAACAATAATGATTTATACCTTGTCAGGATTGCTGATTGATTTGGAAAAGGCATGTATATGGTTAACGAAAGTAAAGTAAAATTTGGCAAAATGATGAAATAGGTATGGTTAAAAAGGGGCATTTCCAGGGCCCAATAGGATGCAACTCTCCCCATACAGAAACCTCTTCTTATGCATGTAGAAGTAATAATGGTGAAGCCACATCTCATTAGTATTAATTCAACCATGGTGAGGAGTGATGATGCATTTAGGAGCATCCCCTCCTTTCACATGTCATAGTAACTTGGAATTTTTGGATATGAAGCTATGGGATTTATCTGTGTCAAGGAGTATGGGATTGGGATTCGGTTTTGCATCCAATCCAAGGTCCATCTCCCTCTGGTTTGTAGGGATCCCCGGGAATCTACAAGAAGCTCAGAATTACATCAAGGCATCATTGGGAGACATGAATTCCATTTAGAAAATCGTAGATTATGGTGCAGATCTTGGGTTTGGGTATCATGGACCTTTGACCTCTCATGGATTAACAATAATTGAGGGCAACTATGATAGTGTTGAGGAATCTGACATTGGAATGAATTTGATTCTTCCCTACTTTAAATCGACAAGGGACACTAAAGGTACTATCTCCCCTCTTAACTTTGTTCAAATTTCCTGGGAATATGGTTTTGGTCAAGGTTGTAAGAATTAGAACCCTAAATCCATTCAGGTTTGTGTATTGAGAGACAGCTCTTTAATTGTCATATGGGTGATTGTTGTTATCATTTCCATTATCGTAGAGATATTATGGCAACTTCACAGTTGAGCCCCAATATTAATTATTGTAGAAGTAATCTTGTTTATCCTTAGAAGGTAGCATTACTAAGTGTTAATGGTAGGTGGTGCCATTGATATCCAAGGCTTATTGGGGGCTTATTCAAGCACAGTTGAGGAGGAAAGAGGACACAATAAAAGGCAATAGTACCTCCATTCTTACCCTTACTTCCAAAGACCGTGAGCTAGAACACCAACATTCCTCACAAAAATACGATCATTATGAACAATATTCTACAATAGTGGAAGCAAATTGAAGACTTGAAGGACGAGTGTGCTAGGTTGAGGAATATGGTCTTATATCTCAAGCATGGTTCCTCCTCTATACTCAACAATCAACCTTTAATGGGCTCCTCGTTCTCAAGGCACAAAGAAGAGGACATAGTCAATCAACCTCGAGAAGCTATGGATGTGTACAACCAAAAACCAAAAACCAAAACCCCTAGATCATAAAAGCTATGTTATGTACTGTAAAATATGTAGGTATTTTTTCAAAACTTATACTACTAAGAGAACCACCTCCTAAAGTCAATAAATAGTCACCAACTAAAAACTTAAGTACTTTAATTTAATTTGTTTGGGGCATAAGTAAATTTTGAAAGCTACAAGCTACTATTTTTTTTATTACTTAACTATAAGCTATAAGCTATTTTGAAGCCTCCTTTAATAAAAAAATCTAAACCATTATATTTTTTATAATATTGATTATCAATCATCCTCGTACTATTATATATGAACATTTAAAAAAATGTGTTTAGCCTTTCACCATCTTTATTTAAAAAATTATAAATTTAATTTATAAAAAATAAAAATAATATAAAATATGCATAGGGATAAGAGCGTGGTTTAAAATATTAGATGCAATGATTCAAACTCCAGACCTTTTAAAAGCACGGATTCAAGCTATGGTTGAACACACTATTGTATTGAAGTAGTGCTTTATGTGTTAATTAAAATATAAAATAAAATTTAGAATATGTAGATAATGTGAAATATAAGGAGTTACTAATTTTAATTTGTTTATATATAAATATTAATGGCGGATTTAAATTATTATATTTGTAATTTTTTAATATAAATATTAGTTGTGATAAAAGTTATAGTTTAAATATGTTATGAATTGTTTTTTTATAATTAAAAATAATGGAAAAACAATTAATATTTTTGATAAAAAAAATATTTTAAAGTGATAAAATTATAAATATTAAATATTAATATTATACAATGTTATAAAATATTAAATTAATTTTACATTAAAATTAATAATTTTATTAATAAAATGTTCCTAAATTAATATATAAAAATAATAATTTTTAGAAGATAAAAAATTATGTTTTTTTATAAATGGTGGTTCACCATTTATTAGAGACCTAAATTATGTTATTATTTCATGCCAAGGTAAGGTAGGGATATACTTTTCTTTTGAAATTCAAATTGCATTGATTTATATTACTTGATTTTTGAAACAAAATTTTTTACAATGTTTCTTAATGTTTGGTATAATTTTTATATTAAACATAATATTTTAAAAAATAAAAATAAATTCAATAATTTTTAAAATACAATTTTATGATTGGTCAGCACAGTTTTTCGATGGGACATAATTCCCTGGTGGAATGTTTTTTTATTTTTAAAATAAATTATAAAAATTATAAAAATGATATATATTATCTGGTACTCTGTTCCATTAAATATCTGTCGTACTTCTAAGCCATCACAGACCAGATTAAAATCTCCACGCAGGCCCCGCTGCCGGAGCTTCACCACAAAGCTCGTCGACGCCATCGGTGCCTCTTCCAATAACCCTGTCGTTATCGTCACAGCCATCTCCAAAATCCTCTTCGTCGTTGCCATCGAATAGGGGAGAACCAGACCCATCACTGGAACACGGCGCGTAAAACCCGCTTTCAGAGCCACCCCACGAACCCCGCGACCTCCGTCGGTGCTAAACTCTTCGGACGAGCCATCACGGGTGCCATCGAAGAGGAACCAACCGCCGTCTCTGGAAGCTCTCTGCCACAGGAACAAATGTCCACTGCTGTAAAAAGCCCGCCATAGGAACCGCAAGACCAAACAAGAAGAGAAGATGGAAAAAGAAGGGTGGGAGAACACAGCAGCTAGGAAAGCTGCATTACAGCATACCCTAGCTTCCCCGTTTAGCACCATGGGAGCGATGTGTGGTAATTGTTGGATAGATAATAGGAGAGCTTCCAGTTAGTAAGTTCATGGAAGAAACCTTAACCCAATTGGGTGTTCATTTAAATCCTGGACTGGTAGATATGGTATTGGATAAACTGAGTTCCTCGAGCATGGATCTGAGATTTTTCCAATGGGCCAAAGCGCAACCAACTCAAGCTATGACAAGATATCCAATACTCTCGGATTTTCTAAGAACTTTGAATCCCTGCAGAGGATTTTGTTGAGAGATTTGTTGAAAGATGCAAATTTTCTTTCAAAATGTTTTTCTTCGTCGCATGTTGATTCTCATATGAGTAATAAAGTCATGGAAATGTTAAGAAATTGGAGCTTTCTCCCAGAAGATATGCTTTTTGGTGCTCTTTGTGGAAAGAACCATGTCGATGTAGCCTTAATCGTATTGGAAAAGATGGCGAGTGTTGATTGGGCTCTAAAAATGCAAGCTTACCATCCACTTATACATGTGTATTGTAAAAATAAATATATACCAGATGGATAATGTACGGGAGTTTTTTGTGACGATTCCATATGCTATAACCTCGTCTCTGATGCACTTTGTAACACGAAACAATTTGCAGAGGCAACCAAATTTCCACGGAGTATGGTTAATAGTGGATGCAAACCATATGCATCTACATGCAAAAGGTATAACCCAAAGAAATTGTAAACCGGTTGATGTCAATGAGCCAAGCAGAGGCAATAATTTGAGGTTTTGATCCTGTTCACCACAAGTTTAAGATCGAGCATATTTGTTGCATACACAACCCATTCACATTACTATGGTTGGTTGAGGGCCTCCACCAGAGGAAACTCTGGCTTCACCCTGCTCAGGCATAGCTCATCATCATCTTTCGGGTCCCTGCATTCCCGTATTACAATTCTTTCTTTCTGGATTTTCTAAAATCCCACGAGATGGCCACAGACTAGGTAATTCCTAATTCCAAGTGGTAAAGATCCCATATTTATTTTACTGATTAGTTTGTAAATGCACTTCTTTTCATGTCTCTGTTAATCGCATTTCCTATTGGGTGTCATGATTCTACCCATGTCCACCCTTCTATTTCTAGTGTGCATTAAAAAAAACATTGTATGTATCTCTCTTTTTCTCCAGGGCCTTCAAATTCCAAAATGGTAGCTAAGGAACATATGTTGTGTTGTAATTACCTGTACATTGAAACTCTAATGAATCTTTTTCACTACAGGCCATGCCATGAAGATGATATGGTGATTTCATGAAGATGATATGGTGATTTCCCTCAGTTTTTTTTAATGTTGGGCTGGGTTGTTGTGAGTATATTTTGTCTCTGGCATTCTTATACTCCTCTTATTATAAATGTGTCAGGGGGCCTTCTCCATGCAGTGATGTCAGTCTGCGAGTTTCTTAAATTATCTAAAGCTTCTCTTAGTGTTAAGTATTACTAGTTCATGGTTGGATAATTGGCCACTTATTTCCATTCATGCAGAAATTATATACTCCCAAAATATATCAATAGAGAACCAGCACCAGCAGGACCAGAAAACAATGCAATAGCATCACTGAGTCAATGTTCTAAACAAAATAGTCATGACAAACATACACTAAAAATATGATGGTGTGTTTGTAATGAACAATTATGTGTAGTATATTTAGTATATTTTACAACCCCGATCACTATCAGTATCAAGACCCCAACTAAGCATGTTGTCTATAATACTCGCCCCGCGGGGATTGGGATTCATACGATCCCGTCTCCATTTAAATTTCAGGCTCAATATTCAGCTGGCACTATCAGCTCGAGATGTCTCACCTCCATGATGATGCGTTGCCTGAATACGATAAATTGGAACTTTGTTACTTGGAAACAATGAATGGTCCAAATATAAAGGAGGAGGAGTTTGGTGCATTAGATCGCGGCTACGATCAAGCTGCATTGTAATTGGAGCTAGGGCAGAATTTTTTTATAGCAAAATTGCAAAAGATGACACATTAAGAGATTAAGAGAATTTGATTGGACGATATATTTTTGCTAGCCAATCGTCAGTTCATAGTCTAGTGAGAGCCATAAAGTAATTGTATGGAGAATTACATTGACAACACTTCTATTCAAATTGAATCGTCCTGGAAAGGTTCCTTCTAGGGGTTAAGTGTTCATTATCTTGTTCTCATTGTCACAGCATGAGCGTCTTTTGTTTTTGAAGGAAATATAAGCAACCACTGCTAGTTTATGTGAATTACTTTGAATCTCAATTGGTGACATATGATAAGGAGAAGGGATTATGTCATTCGTTGGGTGATATGTATTCTCTTAGGCAAATTAAGTTGATAAGTCTTGCTAAAAAAATGGTTAAATATTTTTCATTGAAATATGGGAGTCCATACTTCTTTTTGGAATAACATGAAAAAAAATAATATATAACAAGTTTTAAATAAGTCATTATTCTACTTTGAGCTATATAAAGGAATTGCATAAAGTATACTTAAAAAGGATTTGGAAGTTTTGTATATTTGGAACGTTATAATATATATAAATATAAATATTTTGCAAGGTGGTATTGAAAGTCAAATTGCATTGACTTACATTAGTTGATTTTTGAAACAAATTTTTTTACATTAAAATTGGGAGAATAAATCATTAATATCTACTTTAAGATAGACACAATATATTCGTAACTAACAACTTGTTTATAGAATATTTCAACCACACACTAAAATAGGAGGAAACTGATTGGAGAGAATCTACTATATCCAACTAAATGTAACACTCTACTAAAACTTACAATCAAACTTCTAGCGTAGAGACAAACTCTACCTCACAATGGCCAATATAATAAACCACGATTAGCTTGTTTAATCAAGTATCACACATCAATTATGGAGAAGTGGGAGTTAATAATTCCAAAGTTCCCCCTTAATGAGTACTTGTCTCACTCTATTAGATTAGGATTTCATCAACATCTTTGACCAGTCCAATGCATCAAATGGTCCACTACGTATTTAAGAACCTCCCGATTAGCAAAGTCTATATCTAGTTAAACCTAGCAATTGCATCCCGTACCTCCATCATGTAAACGTCATTAAATTGACAACATCCATATAAAGGAATAACCATCCACTAAAATACATGGGTACCTAACCATTGGTCTAGTAAGACATCCTTCAAGTAGATGGCTCATTCAACTTCTTGATGATCTTCCCTTGAATGTATAGAAAACTTCAAGTTTCTAGGCATACCACAAGTCTTAGAGGCTGCAACCAACATGGTCCAATCACAGAGCATTCAACCAACACACAACTCATTCCTTTGAGTGTTTAACAATTCCATAGCACATATGAATTCTCACAAGCCATTTCCTTTCTTCTTTTGGATCCACACATGGGTAGCATGAATCAATGGTTAACATCACACACAAATGCTCCTCTTCAATTGTAGCAATTGGAAAAACATATTTAGTGTTAAGTTTATACTAATTTGACCAGCAAGATCACTGAAAGAAACACAATCACAAGATAGACAGACATTTTACCCTGGGAAACCCTCATGGGGTAGAAAACCTAGCAAAGCTTTCCTCAATAAAGATGATCAACCAAATACAAGATGTAGTCCAAGACTAGAGCTCCTTCTACTCCTCCTATGCAGACCTCTCTCACACTTGTGCGCTACTTTCCGAGTGATGAATGAAATGAGATAAGTGAGGAACATCCTCCTCTACTTATACTTGTTTTTCGACTGACTTTTTACCTTATGGGGCCGACCTCTCCTAGGAGAGTCTAATAACCCTCAAATAACTAACTCAGGGCTGACCTCTCCTAGGAGATCTAATAACCCTAGTTACCACAATCTCTCAGAGGAATAAACATCTTCGGATACATAATAAAGTCCCATCGGAGGAATGAAACATCTTCGGAATAATACAAATATAATATTCTTAGAAGTTACAATATTTCAACACTCCCCCTTAACGAGAAGGATATTATAAGAACATCTGCAGGAGCAAGGATTCATCGACTACATGATACATGATACATCTATAAATCATTGGAATCTTTCTTTATACATCATCATCATTAACTCAGACAGTTACTGGAACATAATCAATACTGGAACATCAGCATCGTTAGTATTGAGTCTTCATCTTCTGCAGCACTCGATCAGCTACAACATCATCATCTGGATCTCTTGATCAACAGCCTCATCGTCTAGATCTACCGATCAATATCATCATCTGTATCCTCACGATCAACAGCATCATCATCACGATCAGGAGCATCGTCATCTAGACCATCACGACCACAGCATTGTCATCTAGATCATCATGATCACACCATCATCACCACACGATCTGCATCATCGTCATCACACGTTCTACATCATCATCATCAACTGGATCCTCTCGATCAACAGCACAATAGCAACACACCCTGCAACACACATGTTCTATTTAAGACACCATATCATGTCTAGGGATGATGCAGTCCACTCGTCAACTTAGACAAAGTCTAAGGACCACTTCTCGGAGACATATGTCTACGGATCAATTTAGGGACCGAAGTCTGGGGACGATACAATCCCCTCACTCTCGGAGACATCTGTCTACGGATCAATTTAGGACTAAGGTCCAAGGATGATACAATCCTCTCACTCTCGGAGACATCTGTCTGCGGCTCACTTTAGGACTGAAGTCCAAGGATGATACAATCCCCTCACTCTCAGAGACATTTGTCTACAGCTCACTTTAGGACTGAAGTCCAAGGACGATACAATCCCCTCACTCTTGAAGACATTTGTCTGCGGCTCACTTTAGGACTAAAGTCCAAGGATGATACAATCCCCTCACTCTTAGAGACATTTGTCTGCGGCTCACTTTAGGACTGAAGTCCAAGGATGATACAATCCCCTCACTCTAGGAAACATTTGTCCGTGGCTCACTTTAGGACTGAAGTCCAAGAATGATATAATCCCCTCACTCTCGGAGACATTTGTCTGCGGCTCACTTTAGGACTAAAGTCCACAGATGATACAATCCTCTTACTCTCTAATACATCTGTCTGCAGATCACTTTAGGACTGAATTCCATGGATGATACAATCCTCTTATCGTCCACTTAGACAAAGTCTAAGGACCATTTCATTGACCTCATCGTGGAAATAGGAAACCTCATCATCAACCTCATCGTTGGAACAGGTAGCCTCATCATCGATACAGTATCCCCATCAATACAGGTATCCATATCATCAATACAAGTATCCACACCAATACAAGTATACATCATCAAATACAAGTATCCACACCAATACAAGTATACACAGGTATCCTTATCATTGACCTTACCATTAATATAGGCAATCTAATCCTCGATACAGGTATCCACATCGATACCAATATCCAAAGATATCTTTATCAACCACATCACTCTCCCTTTCAAGGAGGGTCCTTTTGAACTACACCAAGCTTGTCTCGGAAATACTCAAACTTTACTCGAGACAGAGGTTTGGTCAACACATCAGCAACTTATTCATTAGTGCCTACATACTCGAGATTGATAGCTCCTTTCTGCACCATATCTAGTATATAAAAATATCGGATCTCTATGTGCTTTGACTTATGATGGAACACTGGATTCTCTGTCATCTTGATACAACTCTGGTTGTCACATAGAATCACAGTGGGGTCCATCTCTTGTTAATTTTTTAGCATTATTTCAAGATACTCTAGGATCTTTACTGAGAGAATAACATGTACAGTATATCAATGCATATCAAACATAGCAAGCATATCAATCATCACAAGAAGCAAACATAAGAGACAATAGACACACAGAGTTTCCGTGGGGAAAACCCTAAGGTGAAAAACCCCACAACTTCCTCAAAGATAGATAGAGCAATGATACAACCAAATTACACAGAGATAGACTTCTCCTATCAGCTGATCCTCCTCCTCACATGTGCACCACTTTTCGAGTGAAGGAAGAGTGAGTTCTGAAGTGATCAAAATGGAGATTGGGAGATCTCTATTTATACTTGTCCTAACTGCCCAATAAACTTATGGGGATGACTTGTCTAGCTTAGCACAATAACCTCATGTTACATTAATCCGGGCCGACCCCTTACAAGGTGGTCTAATAACCCATCAGCAACTTAACACACTTGTTACACTTGTCAATACAAATGATGACACTTCCGTATAGAGGAATAATACATCTCTATAGGAGTACAATAAACATATATATGAAATACATTCCGAATTTACGTATACATCAACACTCCCTCTTAACTAGGGAGGTATTTCTCGACACAGATCTGCTAGCACAAGTCTTCTTCTCTGGATCATCATCAGCGAATCATCATCCTCGAATCATCGTCATCGTCACTGCTGCTGCTATCTCAATCAATCTCTGAATCTACTCGAGCCAGGCCTTTTTCATACTGGATGTAGGCCCACCACCTGCAGGTCTTCATCATCACTGGCCATACTGTGGAATCCTCAGGACTTATTACGTGAGTCAACAAAACCTTGAAAGAGCATCCCAGGACTGATTATGAGCACACAGCTCAACCTATCGGATCTCCCTGGACCTTTTACATACTACTGCACAACCTGTCCACGAACACAGACTATCACGAAGCACAACCTAGATGCACACATACAGCACTTACACTCACCGGCATGGGAGGACCAACCTACCACTATTCGTGAAAGGCTCACAGCACTTACATCAACGACCATGAGAGAACCAACCAACCACCATGTCGGAATGGCACAACACTTATATTGAAGCCATGGGAGAACACATCTACAACCATGCTCAAATGGCCCAGCACATATATCGCAGCCATGGGAGAACACATCTACAACCATGCTCGAATGGCCCCAACACTTATATCGCAGCCATGGGAGAACACATCTACAACCATGCTTGAATGGCTCTGGAAATTACATCACGACCATGGACGAACACATCTGCCACCATGTCGGAAAAGCCCAGCAATTACATCGCGGCCATGGGAGAACATATCTACAACCATGTCCGAAAATCTCATGTGCATCTGTGTCTTCGGAACTCATCACACATAATCCAACTGATTATGTAATGTATCCACCTGATACATGTCATCACATATGATCATCCTGATCATAATCACTGCATCGTCCTGATGCATTTCATCCAAAGTATCGTCCTGATACTCATCACACATGATCATCCTAATCATCGTCACTGCATCGTCCTGATGCATGTCATCTGGAGCAACATCCTGAAGCTCGTCATCCATGATCATCATGATCATACAATGCATCCACCTGATGCATACCAAGTATCTACCTGATACATATCATCATACATGATCCACCTGATCATATAATGTATCCACCTGATACATACGCAGATACATGATCCACCTGATCATACAATGTATCCACCTGATATATATCAACATACATGATCCAAGCATCCAACATGATGCATATATACATAAATGATCCAACTGATCATATCCAGCATCCAACATGATGCATACATACATAAATGATCCAACTAATCATATCCAGCATCCAACATGATGCATACATACATAAATGATCCAACTGATCATATCGAGCAGAAACTAGAACATCATCCTGCTGCTCATCATCCAGCGCTTACATCCATATCCATGTGAAGGATCCTCCTTCCACCATGCTTGGAATGACTTCAGCAAATGTCTCCATCACTTCTTCCTCGAAGTGTCATCGATCTGAAGGACACCAAGCCTCTCTCTGAAGTATTCGAACTTCACCCTGGCTAGTGGTTTCGTCAGTACATCTGCAATCTGCTCATTCATCGCCACATACAGGAGCTTCACTGCTCCTCTCTGCACCATATCCCTGATATAGTGATATTTGATCTCAATGTGCTTCAACCTGTTGTGGCACACCAAGTTCTCAGACAGCTTCACACAACTCTGGTTGTCACAAAAGATAGCAGTAGCCTCCAACGGGAGATAAAATAACTCAGACAGTAGCTTCCAGAGCCATACTACCTCACAACTAGCCGAACATGCTGCAACATACTCTTCTTCAGTTGTACTCAGTGCTACGCAAGATTGCTTCCTGCTAAACCAAGAGATCACACCTGATCCCATATTGAAACAACACCCAAATGTGCTCTTCCTATCTGCAGCACTGCCTGCCCAATCGGAATCAACATAACCCTGCAGGTTAAACTTTTGATTCGCATCATACTTGAGCCCATAGTCAACTGTACCCTTCATGTACCTCAAAATATTCTTTACAGCAACCAGGTGAACACCTCTGGGATCCCTCAGGAACTGGCTCACTGTGTTCACCGCAAATCAAATATCTGGTCTAGTGTTCGTCAAGTACATCAAGGACCTAATCATCTGACGATACACAGTGACATCAACCAAATCAGATGAAGCATTACACAAAAGCTTCAGGTTCAATGCCATAGGTGTGGCCATGGCCTGGCAGTCCATCATCCCGAACCTCTTCAAGATCTCTAATGCATACTTCCCTTGTCCAAGGAAGATACCATCTGCACTCTGCCACACCTCCATGCCTAGAAAATAGTGCATCATCCCCAAGTCCTTCATCTTGAACTCGGCTGCAAGCTTCCTCTTGGTATCGGCAATCAAACTATCATTACCTATTACAAACAAATCATCCACATACAGAAGTAGTATCACTGTATTGCCTTCCTCAACCTTGTAATAAAGGTTGGAATCTTATTTACTCTTGGTAAATCCCAAACTAGATAGGAAACCATCCATCCTACCATACCAAGTCCTGGGAACTTGCTTCAAGCCATACAAGGCTTTCTTTAGTCTGCACACATATGACTCCCTGTCATGTGTCTCAAAACCAAGTGGCTTCTCCACATACACTTCCTCTTCAACTACACCATTCAAGAAAGTAGTCTTGACATCCATCTAGTGTATCTTCCATTTCATCACTACAGCTAGAGAAAATATTGATTTGATGGAAGTGTACCTGGCTACAGGAGCAAAAGTTTCTTCATAATCTATTCCCTCTTTCTGAGAGAAGCCGTGAGCTACGAATCTTGCCTTGTATTTCTCTATGCTACCATCTTCGGCATGCTTGATCTTATAGATCCACTTGGAAGTCACGGCAGACTTCCCTTCTGGTCTGGGACCACATCCCAACCATCATTCTTCATGATCGACGGATCATGGCATTCTTCTATTACTTCATCCCAGATCTTGGGAACTTCAATATCTTCAAAAGATAACTTTGTTGTTGGAACAAATGTTGTAGTCCTTCTTTTGTAGGTGATGGTATACGATCTTTCCTACAAGACAAGTTAAATTGCATGATTAGAAACATATCATAGTTTCATAACAAAATCTTACACATAAGAATATATGTCATACAGTCATGCAATTATTTTAGCCAATGCTTCAATACAACATTTATCCATATCCTGTAACTTTCTGGATGCCTTTCAATCTCTACCAGAACATTGTTAAGAGTGTGCACAACTCCCAACATGTCAACAAAGAGGTTTCATTCTAGATAAGTAGCAATGGAATGTTGTATAGTACAATAGGCCACTTACCCATTACTTTCATATTAGTAGTATCTTGTTCATCAATGCAATTATTCTAATATGCATAATACACAACCTAAGTCTATGAGCATAAGCATATACATCACTAAATAACATTATTTTAAACAAACAAAATATACAAGAAATGACAATTCAAATACTTATCTTTGTTTGTTTGTTGTTGGGTGGACTCCCTCTCAATATTTGCTTCCTTGCATGCACTGCTGGAGTGTGCTCCCTCTTGATCTTTGCTTCCTGGATTACCTGTCCTAGCTGCTTCTTCCCATAGACGTATAAGTAGATTCTAGTCATACAGCATTTCCCTTGCTGCTTCCATGATTGTTCGATTCTTTCTTTCTGCAACTCCATTCTGTTGTGGATTGTAAGGAGCAGTCAACTCCCTCTTAATCCCTGAATCACTACATAACTTCTTGAAGTCACCTGAAGTGAATTCTCCACCATTGTCGGATCTGAATGTTTTGATCTTCTTATCAATTTGGTTCTCCATCAAGGTTTTGAATTCCTTGAAGTTATCAAATACTTCATCTTTGTTCTTCAAGAAGTAAACCCAAGTCTTCCTGGAGAAGTCATCAATGAAAGAGACATAGTAAACATACCCACTCAGAGAACTGGATGACATCAGACCGCATACATCCGAGTGGATGATTTCCAAGATTCTTTTAGCTTTGCTTTCAAGGAAAAGAGAATCATTGTTAATTCTATCAAAGACCATCTCATACCACATGTAGGTGTCAAATTCATTTTCTTCCAAGAATAACCCAATCCTATACTTCCAGGCTCGGAAGTTATCAGCCCCTTCAAGCTTATCCTCAAGCTTGGTGTGGTGAGACATCTTAAAGAGTACTTCAAATGGAAATAGAGAATATTTAGGTCTTACCACTTGATTTTCTGAAAACTAGATCTGGTCCCGGATTAGGGTTTGTCAGAGAAACCCTAAAAATTCAAAATGTGAATTTCAACTTTCTGAAAGGATAAAAAGATGCACCTTGATGAGCTGATCATCCTGGTATACTCAGAATTTGATTTCTGCAAAGTTTCACCCTTCATAAGTGCCTTTTAGTCTTCCCGGATTCACTAAGGAGGACCCTGAATTAGGGTTTGATTTTCCCAGAGTTTTACCCAACCAAAAATCTCAATCCAAATCTCTAAACTTTGATTTTTCCAAGGAGCTTCTAGCTATGTCTTCGGATTTCAGAAATTCCTATTTTTTAGGAAACCCTAATTTTTAGGACCAAACCTGAAAATGCTCAGAATTGAATTCTGATTGGATAGATAGATTCACCTTGCTGAGGAGATTCAATATATCATATTACTTTTCCAAAATCTGTGGAGAGAAACCCAATAAACAAGAGACCCTGGTTTCCGTCACTGCACAATGTCTTCTTCTCAGGTTAGCTCTAATACCATGTTAATTTTTTAGCATTATTTCAAGATACTCTAGGATCTTTACTGAGAGAATAACATGTACAGTATATCAATGCATATAAATCATATCAAGCATATCAATCATCACAAGAAGCAAACATAAGAGACAATAGACACACAGAGTTTCCGTGGGAAAAACCCTAAGGTGAAAAACCCCACAACTTCCTCAGAGATAGATAGAGCAATGATACAACCAAAGTACAACCAAATTACACAGAGATAGACTCCTCCTAGCAGCTGATCCTTCTCCTCACATGTGTGCCACTTTTCGAGTGAAGGAAGAGTGAGTTCTGAAGTGATCAAAATAGAGATCAGGAGATCTCTATTTATACTTGTCCTGACTACCCAATAAACTTATGGGGCCGACTTGTCTAGCTTAGCACAATAACCTCATGTTACATTAATCTGGGCCGACCCCTTACTAGGTGGTCTAATAACCCATCGACAAGTTAATACATTTGCGACACTTGTCAATACAAATGACGACACTTCCATATAGAGGAATAATACATCTTTATAGGAGTACAATAAATATATATATCAAATACATTCTAAAGTTACATATACATCAACATCTCTAAGTCAAACAATCCTGATAATAAATTCCGAAGCCAGACTGCTTCGCAACTAGCAAAGTAGGAAGCTATATATTCTGCTTCAGTTGTGCTGAGAGCCACACTTGACTGCTTTCTGCTAAACCACAAGATCATGGCAGATCCCAGACAATAACATCCACCCGATGTACTCTTCCTATCTGATACACTTCCTGCCCAATCAGCATCTGTGTAGCCATACAATCTGAAGTCATGATCTCTACGATAATAGAGACCAAAATCTATCGTACCCTTTAGTTACCTCATCACATGCTTTGCAGCAATTAGGTGAACTCGTCTAGGTTCCACTAGATACTGACTCAGAGTGTTCACTGCAAAGCATATGTCTGGCCTGGTATTTGTCAAATACATTAATGACCCAATAATTTGTCTGTACAGAGTCACATCCACTAACTCTGAAGAGTCATCAACTAATAGCTTTAAGTTGGAATCCATGGGAGTGGCCATGGCTTTGCATTCCAACATATCGAATCTTTTCAGGATTCCCACAGCATACTTACCTTGGTTGAGAAAGATTTCATTTGGTCCTTGCCATACTTCCAGACCTAGGAAGTAGTGCATCAATCCGAGATCTTTCATCTCAAACTCTAATGAGAGCTTCTTCTTGCACTCGATAATCTGTTTCTCATTTCCAGTCATAAATAGATCATCCACTAATAGCAACAATATGACAGGTTCATCATTCATAACCTTGAGATAAATTTAGGATCAGCTTTACTTTTGGTAAAGCCCAAGTTTGTCAAGAAACTGTCAATTCTTCCACACCAAGCTCTGGGAGCTTTCTTCAACCCATATAAGGCCTTCTTCAGTTTGCATACATGAGTTCTTCCATTTTCCACCTCAAATCCTTGTGGTTGTTCTATGTACACTTCTTCCTCAATCACACCATTCAGGAAGGCTGTCTTTACATCCATCTGGTGTAAATCCCATTTCATCATGGATGCAAGTGGCACGATGGTTCTAATGGAAGTGTACCTTGCAACTGGTGCAAATGTTTCTTCATAGTCAATTCCCTCTTTCTGAGAGAATCCTATGGCCACAAATCTTGCTTTATATTTTTCAATGCTACCATCCGCAGCATGCTTTATTTTGTATATCCATTTGGAGGATACCACACTTTTATCTTTTGGCTTGGGAACTATATCCCAAACATCATTCTTCATTATTGACTAGTATTCCTCTATCATTTCCTCTACCCATTCTTTCTTATGAACTGCCTCTTCATAACTAGTAGGTTCTTGATCTACAAGATCACACATCAAAGACATATAGTTGGAGAATGGATTTGGTTTCTTGCTTCCTCTAGTGGAGCCTTCAGGAGCTCCATACTTTTCTGCTCCTAGTATAATTTCTCTTTCCCATGTTGGCTTTCTTTTCCTTGAAATGTTTGAAAGGGGGGGTTCTTGTGGTTCTATCATATCATGGTCTTTAGGTGTTACATCTTCAGGGATGGGTATAGCCTCTGTAGTTCTGGGAGGTTCATCTTCTTCATATACTTCTTCATACTGGCACTTCCTAGATCTCTTGAGAGCTGCTTCTTCATCAAATGTCACATCCCTACTTATTTCCATATGATGAAAACCTGGGATGTAAATTATGAATGCTTTGGAAGCTTCACAATATCCAACAAATATTCCCTTCTTCCCAAAAGGATCTAACTTGGTCCTCTTTCCTTTTAGACTGTGAATGTACACTGGACATCCAAATATCTTGAGGTGACTTACCTCGGGCTTCTTTCCTGTGAACACTTCTTCTGGAGTCTTGAAATCAAGAGCACTGTGGGATAGTCTATTTTGCACATAGACTGTTGTCCTAGTTGCTTCAGCCCATAGATACATACGTAGGTCTTGATCATGTATCATTGTCTTTACAGCTTCCATGATGGTTCTATTCTTTCTTTCCGCAACACCATTTTTTTGGATATTGTAGGGAGCGGTTAGCTCCCTCTTGATTCTAACTTCCTTACAGAAATATTCAAATTCCTTTGAAGTATATTCTCCGCCATTATCTGTCCTAAGTATTTTGATTTTCTTTTCTGAATGATTATCTATCAAGGCTTTGAACTCCTTGAACTTTCCAAAGACTTCATTCTTTCCTTTTAGAAAGTATATCCAAGTCTTCCTTGAATAGTCATCAATAAATGTGAGATAGTATTCATATCCACTCAAAGATGTGGAGGTCATTGGTCCACATACATCAGAATGAATTAACTCCAAGGTACTTTTAGTCTTTGTTTCACTCTTTGGAAATGAATTCTTGATATTCTTCCCTTTTGCACAACCTTTGCATGTGCCATCATGATCAATCTATAAGTATGGCAGACCTATAACTACCTTTCTTACATGATGTAGTGCCTTGTAATTAATATGAGCAAGCCTCCTATGCCATAGCTCATTTGGGCTAGTGGCTTCATGTACAAGGGCAACTTCTAGATGGCCCTTGAGCTTGTACAGACCTCCTTCCTCTTCACCAATGATAATTGCATCCTTAATAGATTTACCTTTGGAACACATTAATACTTGTCCATCAATGAATGCAACCCTATAACCTTTCTTATCCAATGCTGAGATGGAAAGCAAGTTCTTCTTCAATCCTGGTACATACAATATTTCCTTCATCTTCATGGGGGTTCCAGAATCAATCTTGTAGTTTGCTTCACCAATTCCCTTGATGGGATATTGATAGTCATCTCCTAATGACACATTCTGTGGGGAGGTCTTCTCTTCCAGTTTTGAAAGAGTTTTCTGTTGTCCAGTCATGTGCTTTGAATCACCACTATCAATAAGCCATGTATCTTCTCCAGGTGTTATAGATCCAGAGAGTGCAGAGAATAGAACATACTCTTCTGCATCTTCTTCTTAATTTCTTCTAGATCTTATCTTGAAGAAGGGCCTTTCTTCCTCTTCTTCTTCTCTTCTAGATCTTTTCTTGTGAGGCCTTTCTTCCTCTTCTTCTTCTTCTTCACTATCATCTTCTGCAAGATGTGCTTGATGTCTTTTATAGCGAAGATCTTTCTTCTTCTTTGAAGGAAAATTTCTAGCAATGTATCCTATTTTGTGACAATTGAAACATTGGAAAGAAGAGTGTTTTCTTCTTCCTCTCTTCTGAAATCTTTGTGGAGATTGAGACTCCTTGTGACTGTCCTTCTTGAAGTAGGATTGATTCCTTCTTCTCTTAGTGTGTGTATCCAAGGCTTGGTCATCTTCTTTGAATAGGGCTTCTCTATTAGCAACCCTAGCTTCTTCTTGGATGCAATCTTCCCATACCACATCAAATTTCATGCTCTCTTTTCTGGCACACATGGTTTGGATAAATGACTCCGATGGTCTAGTGAGACCATTTAGAGCAGTCATGACTAGTTCATCTTCATCAAGGGTATCTCCAATAGCATCTAGTTTTTCCTTGAACTAGGAGATCTTTGAGAAATAGTCTTGAACAGTTTCTCCTTTATTCATCTTTGTGCTCTTCAATTGAGATCTTAGATTCATCTTCCTATTGATGTTCTTTCCCTCATACATTCTAGAAATGGCATCATACATTTCCTTTGGAGTCTTCTTGGATGCCACTTTGGGAATCAAGTGGTCTTTAATAGAATCAGCAATGATTCTCTTTGCCCTAATCAAATCCTTCCTATACTTTTCTTTGGCTTCATCTTGTCCAGGTTCTGCAATCTCATCCTTGATATACTGGGCAAGATAATTCTCTTCAAGAATGAGGCCAATTCTGTATTTCCATGCCCGAAATTTTTTTATACCCTCTAGCTTGTCTTCAAGCTTAGTGCTTGGATCCATCTTCTCCAGGGGTCAAAGAGATTGAAGTTTCTCAAGAGATAGAATAACACTTACCAGGAGATGTGCTTGATTGAATTGGAAGTTCTAGTGTGTTCTGCTTTTGGAAACTTCAACTTTTCACCTTCCGGATCTGCAATAGAATTTCTAGTTTTCTGGTCTTCTCTTTTCTGGTTTTCTGGTGCACAAGTTTGCAGCTTTTCTGGTTTACTGGTGCACAAGTGCGCAGCTTTTCTGGTTCTCTGGTTTTCTGGTTTTCTACACTTTTGGTCAAACTAGGGTTTGAATTTCCCGGAGTTCTACCCAACCAAAAACCTCTATCCATGGCTCAAAACTTCGATTTTGAGGAGGGCTATCCAGCCATGCAATCAAAATCCAAAAATACCAACTTTGGCAGAAACCCTAATTTTCACTAGAGGAGGAGAGAGAGAGATTTTCACCTTGTGAAAGATGTCCTATTCAGGCTAGCTTTGATACCATGTTAAGTTTATACTAATTTGACTATCAAAATCACTGAAAGAAACACAATCACAAGATAGACAGAGATTTTACCCTAGGAAACCCTCATGGGGTAGAAAACCCAGCAAAGCTTTCCTCAATAAAGATGATCAACCAAATACAATATGTAGTCCAAGACTAGAGCTCCTTCTACTCCTCCTATGCATACCTCTCTCTCACTTGTTCCCTAAGTTCCAAGTGATGAATGAAATGAGATAAGTGAGGAACATCCTCCTCTACTTATACTTGTTTTTCGACTGACTTTTTACCTTATGGGGCCGACCTCTCTGTTGGCGCATATTTCTACCCTATAGTCAGGAAACTAAACTATCAACTTGGTTGGGGTGACAGGTAAGTGTATTTATGTCATTTACAGAAGTGTTTGCAAAAGAAATAGATTACAGATTTAGAGAACATACCTTTCACTGGAGTCTGATCCTAGCCTTGACCCAGCCTTGTGTCCAGCCCTCAAATCTTCCTTCTTTCAGCAAACCTGAAACAACAATACCTTCCTCAAACACTTTGGGCAACATATAAATCATAAAATAAACAAAAATTATGTTTAATATCCAGTATTGACCAAAATGAATCCAACTCAAAATGCCATTTAATAACACCTTCAGATTGGAACAAGGAAACACTTCAACCTTTATTTGTCAAAATAGTATGCAGTACAAATATACCTGATAATGAAGCAGGCTCCTGCAACTAGATCCTGGGCTCTGGCTCTGCTCTGGTCTGAATGTCTTCTGCAACAGTTTCTCCATTAACTCATCCTCTCATTCTTTAGTAAGCATTTGCATTCATAATTTCTTCTAACCTTGCTCCCTTAGCCTTCTAGGAATTTATAGGTTTTAAGGAAGCAGTTCCAGTCGATGAGGAGGTTGGGGAAGTTAAGAAACTGTCTTCAACTAATCCTCTTCGATGGATTAATATATTTTTTAATCATTTTTTAAGGTACACGCGACTATTACACAGTGGAGTAGCGTATAGGGCGCTACTCTATTGTTTAAACAATAGCGCTCATTTAGTTTTAAATTGTGAGCGCTACTTTGATAAGAAGGAGTAGCGTATACATTGATATGGGCGCTACTATTATGCACAGGAGTCGCGTATGGGCGCTGGTCTCTTTAAGTAGAGTAGCGCTCATACCTCAAAATGATATTTTTGTATGTTTTCCAGTATTCTCAGGAAATGGGATGAGTTGTCATAACATCCAAGGTCAACATGCTCCTCCATCCAAGTTGTCCTTTTGTGTGATCAGTAGCTCAGGGTGATCACGGACGGAGAGGTGCAAGTTTGACCTATAACAGATGCCCCCTAATGTATGAGGTCAGAGGGAAGCGATGGCCGAAATGCATTATAATCCAAAACCAGAGAGAGAGCACAGAACCGCAGAACAAAGTCGCAAGAAACCTGCAACAAAAATCAAGGTCAGCGAGCAATTACATTGTTGACATCGTATAGATGTGTAAGGTGATACAACATGATCTCCAATACATAACAAGGAGATGTATATAAAAGCATGGCCACTTGAAATACAAGCGTGGATCCATGTCAAACTAAGAGATCATAGCCATAACAACACACTGGATCTATGTCTCATGGAGAGCCGTATAGAAGTGAGGCTCAGTCTTGCGCAACTTGGGTGATAACAAAATGGGGTTATGTCATCCAAATCCCAAGGTCTTCATCCCATAACAACCCTAGGTACAAACCCGAGCCATGTGAATAGATGAGCTGATAGTCGAACATGGAGGGCATCGTCTGATTACCGGTCATTGATGTATACCGTTAACAAACGCAAGGACTTCCACCGATAATGATGATGGAGTCCAAGGTACCAAGTACGATTCGCCAAATGTGAATATATGGACTTGGAGTCGAACACTTGGGAATCCTGTCGAAGAAGAGACATTGATGTATTCTCATCATTCAACAGCGAGGACAATTGCCACTGGTGACTGCAATCTCCAAGGTACTAACCGAAACTCTAAACTTCAAACCCAGAATAATGATTTGATGTCGATGGGAAGAAGTCCGTTGGAAGGGAGGCCTTAAGGCATCCTCCATCATCCAACTCGAGGAACACTCAACTGGTAAGAGCTGATATGAAATGATATGTAACAAGACTGACACTAGGAAGGCCGACACATGAGGTCAAGGTAAACTGCAGAATGGCCGACACAGGGTATATCCTTGAACATTGAGCACGACACAAAGTGACTCAGGAAGTTTTTGACATAATGGGGTAAATAAGTCTGAAATGTAAGAGACATTAGCAGACCCTCCATATGGTTGGAAGAATAACCAACCGGGGGAGTAAATAACTCGGAGGAAAGGTTCACCTTAAGGCCAAAAACTAAACCCAACTGACAAGATAGACTCAAGTAGGTGCTGTGTTCAAGGATAGGACTTGACTGATACTGCCTTTAACAATGAAGATATGATGTGTTTTCCCGTTCCTTATTCTTTTTTAGATAAAAGAATACCCTTCTTGTGGATTTAATGAGTCCAAGAAAGAATGAAAACTCAATAGGTCCAACCATGTAAATAATTTAATGAGCCCATGGGAGGAAGACTCAGTACCTTCTTCATAATTTAAAGAGTTCAAAGAAGAGATAGAAGATTACTCTATATGTACTGATCTCTGGATTTTAGTATCGAGCCGAGATCTGTTCTTGCTCGCCGGTGTTTTCAATTTTAAGGAGTCTGAAAAACTTAAACAATAACTCCATATATCTGCTCGTGGATTTTAGTATCGAGCCCAAGCAGATTAATGCTCGCCGGTGTTTTCCTGTTTATAGAGTCTGAAAAACTTAAACAATCCTCTTTTCACCTATCCGTGGATTTTATATCGAGCCCGGATTGGTCTATGCTCGGCGGTGTTTTCTTGTTTATAGAGTTGAAAAACTTAAACAGTCCTCTACTTACCGTCTCGTGGATTTCACATCGAGCCCGAGTAGGTGAATGCTCGCTTGGTATTTTCATATTTAGAGAGTCTGAAAACCCTAAAGAGAGACTCTAACAGGTCCTTTTTCGTATAGTTAGTCTCCTCCCCCGAAAAAGTATAAAACAATGAAAGGAGAACTCTTCTAGCGTACACTGACGTATACCTAGAGTATACCTTTTCCGTAGTTAATCCACTGAGGCCCGGAAAAGGGGTAATTCTATACCTGAGTGGATGAGCCTTCGGGTACTTTAACGAGCTTGAAAAGGACAAGTCTGCTCGGCAATCTTGTTTAGGTTTGAATAGTCCAAACAAGAGCTTAAAATGACTTAAAGGTCAGCTTCTGGGATCATAACTTCATGTCCTGCCAAAAACTAGGTTTTCAACAAAATATTAGTTGATGACGCAAAAATCTTAAAGAATATATGGATTTGAAATGTTTAGCTAACTGACAAGTTTCATCGTTAAGAAATTTGAGGTCAGGAGACGAATTCGACAACATTTGAGTGAAAAATGGACTTGGATCAGTTTTATACCTTATTTTGTGTTTCAATTAATTAATTAGGGTTTTTGAAAATGTTTGAAACTATAGAAAATTAAAAATTATGGGTAAAAATTAAAATCCAATTATATATATAATTTCAATATTAACAAATCAATTTTCATTTTGTGTTGTAGGGCAAACATTGGGCACATTTTCACGAATTTCAAATCTCTCTTGTGATCAAACGGAGCATCCAAACGCCAAACTACTTCCATCAAGTAAGTAACAATCAACCCACCTTACATTTCAATGGTTTATTTTTAAAATTTTGAGGAAAAATGGCCCGAAACACAATGCTCATAAAGTTTTATGCGCGGGCGCTACTGTGTGTACATAACAGTAGCGTATGAAAGCGAATGGGCGCTACTTTACTCAAACAGAGTAGCGCCTACACGCTACTGTGTAATACACACAGTAGCGTACACATTTGCAAAGCCAAAATGAAGCGCCGAGACTCAAAATTTTTGGGGTTTTTGTGCAGGATGGTCTTACAATGGAGGGAAAGGGAGCATGAAGACATGGATAGACTAGCTATGCAAGACCCTGCTACCCTTCATGCGCTCCGTAGATGCGGTTTGTTGAAATTTTATCGAACCGTAAACATGCGGGCACTAAACAAGCTGTTTCGGAGATTGATTCAGTATTGGGATGTTGATACTAATACCTTCATCATCCGGGGGCAAACTCTTGAGCTTACCGTTGAGGATATATATTTTATTACCGGTCTCTCAAGAAGAGGAGACGTAATCAATCTAAAAGGGACATCTCGCTTGGGTGCACGGTCCGTGCAAGAATATGTGAACACCTACTGTGTTGCCGGAGCAGAAAAATCGGGAAGCCAAGTCCTGATTTCAACTATTGATGGTCTCCCGCTGAAAGTGATAGTGAGTACGATCAACCGGGTATCCGGTAGTGCATCACAACACTTGGCTTCTAGGAACTCGATGCATGTCGGTGTACAGTGCTTGCATGGGCATGTTTATGATTGGAGTACTAGTTTGTTGGCAAACATGAAGTATCAATTGACAAGTTGCAAATCTGGTACAATGAAGAATTTCGGGTACGGGAGTATCTTGTGTACTTTCTTCTTCGAGAGAATGCCTGCTATTAGTTTGGGAATGCCATTACCACAGGTTAACCCCCGTGAGCCCAGACTAGGCCGTTGGGGTGACATTTTTCTCCGCCAAGGTGGTGGGGAGAGTCACTACTGTTACCATACAGATGACTTCTGGGGGTGGTGGGAGAGGCAAGTTCCCGCTTTTGAGCAGTTTCCCTATGCTGGACTAGATTTTCGTCACGACCCAGAGCTGGTACTTCCGCCAGGTGGTGCCTGGGGAGATATTGGTATGTTTACTTTTTGAGAATTTATTTAATTTTTTCAAACTTTTCGAATATTTTATTTTTTATGAAAAGAGTTTTGGAGTTCTAATCGAGTGTTCAATGCAGATGTTGGGCCTGTTCGTCCCGAGGGCCATCCTACTATCTATGTGAGGCCAGCTGATATCACCGCAGCAGAAGCTATGCTGGGAACCCTAGAGAGGAAAATGAGTCGGCTGACTCATGAGATTCCTACCAGCCGCATGGACCAGATACCTGTTGACATGCAGGAGGATGTTGTTGGGGTGCCTCCAGCATGGCTTAGATTACTGCGTAGGGTTGCTAGACTAGTGATATGCTACCGTAATGCGGTAGATGATGAGGAGGTTCCTCCTTCTCCATAGGAGAAGAAAAACATTATATGTATATATTTTTGAGGCTGTCATGCCCAGCTTTTGTACTTTTATGACTTGACTTGTGAAACTCATGACTCGAAACTCATATTTTTTGATACGGTATCAGTTATATATACAGTATCGGTTATTTACATGTGAATGTGTTTTTAAATCTTATGTGTGGAATGTTGTTTACAATGTATGATGCAAATGCCAATCTAACACATAGTTTGCTAACGAATCAGCTAAATTGTTTAAATTTCTTGGAATGTGTTCATATCTGATAGAATGAAAATGTCTTTCCAATAATCTAACTCGTAGAAACTGTCGTAGCAATCCTGGATCTCTGATCCGATAGACACCTGTTAACTGAAATACAATTAGTTGTGAGTCAAGCCTTACCTCCAGGTATGAAATGCCATGACTGAGGGCATCTCGGAGAAGTTCTATAACTGCACTGTATTCAGCCACATTGTTCGTGGTAGGTCCCAAACAAACCCCCCCCGAAGAGACAAGTTGGTCAGCGGGTGAATAAATGACCCAAGCTGCTGCAGCCAACTGACAGGTGTGGCGACTGGCGCCATCAGCAAATCCTAAGAAATGTGCGGTTGACATCTGGTACATGCAACGAGAAGCACACATCAGATCACCTAACGAACATAACAAAACTAACTATACAGAAATATACAGCTATGTTACAAGAAAAAATACTTCAACCTAGGCATAGTACTTCTTCAGGTAGGGTCAACGCCTGGATCTTCCTCAGGAGGCCGGGCAAAGGTATTATGGAACTCACGGAAAAGGTTAGCATATGGGATTATTTCATCGAGATAACATCCCGTTTCAAAGAGAATGTTTCCGTTAACTCCAGTAAAAATGTTCACCAACGAGGTATGTGCTCTATTGGCTTCAACAATGGCAACTTGTGAAGGGGTGAGACCAGTGTTCTCATCGGGTGGTGAACAAAATTCTCCTCTCTCTAATAAGTGAAGAAAAGGAAACAAGAATGACACACGATTTAAAGGTTCACGAGGATGGTCTGGGTCATTCAAAGCTTCTAACATTTCTTCATCAGAAGGTAAAGTAATTCCTGAACTGTTGAGAGAATGAATTGGGTTGGGTATCTGAGTAGTGGCATAATCTATATTTGGCTCAACAGACACCAATTGAGTCGACATATGTCCTGTTGTAGTTTGATGAGACTCCAAATGGGTAACTTCTACAACAGGGGTAGGTACGGAGGGGTTTGTATTAGTTGAGAGAAACTCGGAATTAGTTGTTGAACCAATTATAGGAGTTTCAGACGATGAACATCCTTCAGTACCAACAAATAAAGTAGGAGCGGGTAGGTCAAAAGTGCCAATCAGTGATCCAAAAAGTCCTGCTCCTAAACTCTCGCTAACTGGGGTGGTTTGATCAATCATAGGAATCGTGGTTTCTGTAGAAGTCTGGTGTTTTCCTTGAGTGAAAGAAAGTTGATCGACTGTAACGATCTTACCTTCAAATGGGAACATGACCACTCGAAAAACTGCCGATGCTATAGCTTGCATGGCATAAGTCCAACTCCTGCCCAATAACATGTTGTAATCGAGCGGAGCGTCCAGAACTTCAATCTCAACAGCAACTGTCTTACCGGCCAAAGTGACATTAAATGATGGCAAAACTCCATGTGGATGGAAAGTTCTGCCATCAAATGCAGTAAGCATTGTGTTGGAAGGGACTAACTCAGGAGAACCTAGAGCTTTCCAGCAGGAAATAGACATTACGCAGGTCGACGCTCCCTCATCTACTACAGCTCGTCTTATGGTCATTGGACCATGAACGACTTCAATCTGGAGGGCAACGTGATATGGCAACCGGTATTTGACATCAGTCATATCAAATCGCGCAGACATGTTGGAGGACTCCATACTCCCAATAGCTGCCAGAAGTGCATTTCGTTGCAAAGGACAACTCTGCAAGACTTCTAAGGTAGACATGGCACAAGGAGTTTGGGCTAGATCTTCAACCACATTGTAGTTGGAAGCAGCCCGTGTGTTGGGATTGTGCGATGCCCTCTTTAAGACACCTTTCGGAATCTTAGGCATTGGGTCCACAGGTATGTGCAGTGGAGTGGAGGATTCAGCAATCTCCTTATCCTTTCTCTGCGTTTCCGGGGTATAGTTCTTAGCTCTGGTTTGCAAAAGTGCATCTAAGTTGACCATGTTTATGAATGTTTGATCAACCGAAGCTTGTGAGGTGCCCCCAGTTTTGGAGGTGCCAGAAGTGGAGCCTTGCCCTTTGGGAAATGGGTCTTTCAAGACGGCAGGCTTCTTCTCTTTCAAGAGCTTCTGGGCTTCTTCTAGTAGAGGGCATTGATGAGTAAGGTGGTTTTGTTTGCAAAGTTTACAAGGAAACCTAACCTTCTTCTCTTCTTTATTACCCTCTTCGGCATTATCTTTTTTGGGCTTTTGTTGGTTCCCCTCTCCTTTCTTGCCCTTCTTTTTGTTGTTGGGCTGCCGAGGGCCCTTTTGATTGTTCTGAACCTGCTTAACAGATTCAGAAGTAGAAGGAGAGGTTGTGACGGAAGCAATGTCTGCAGTCGAATGTTTGACAGTTAAGGCTTGGACCTGTTTGGTCAGTGCTTCGAAAGCTGCAGAGTTAACCGAACCCACTATGCCGTCAGCATGTGGTCCGGGTTTGGGCCTACTTAGATCAGTGTTTGATCTCAGTGCGTCTGGTATAATCTCATACAGTAAACCAGATTGTGCGTATACAAGGTCTAACTGTTGAGTCCTTAAAATGGCCTCTTCTTCATTGGAGACTCCAGATGTCGCTACTTCCTTAGAAATATAAGGAAGGAGTGATTTCAAGTACCACTCGAGTAGGAACTCTGGAGGGATATTGGCCTTTATGAGCCTCTTCCGTCTTCGCCACTCCTGAATGTGGTCAGATAGGTGAGTGGCTTTGTTTTGTCTAAAAGTAGACAAAAGTTCTGTTCCGGCATCATACCGAACAGGAAGTTGGAAATGGTTCAAAAAGACGGTAGCCAGATCCCCAAAACTAGAGAAAGTAGCCGCAGGTAACTCAATGTACCATTTGGCTGCGGGACCAGTTAAGGTCCTTTGAAACAATCTCAATCTGATGGAATCTTCGTTCAATGAATTTGAAGAACACCACAAGTGAAAGGTAGTGACATGGTCACCAGGATCTTCACCAGCTTTGCCTTCGAATTTGGGAATATCCGAAGGTAATTTGGTGGGAACTGATGGCCATGCTGAGTTATGACACACCGGATCATTAGTCAATTTCGAAAGGTCTGGCAAATTCAAAGTTGCCAGAAAAGGTAGACGAGGCCGATAAGATGAAGCTTGATAAGGGAAAGCACCCATTGTTTGTCCCATGAATTGTTGGTAGGGGTTGCCCCCAGCCATTTGGTGATTAGGGTTGCCCCCGGCCATGTGTTGGTAGGGGTTTCCGCCTCCCAACTGTTGATAGGGGTTGCCCCCAGTTAACTGTTGGTAGGGGTTGCCCCCAGGTATTTGTTGGTAGGGGTTTCCCCCTGCCAGTTGTTGCTGTTGTGAGAAAGAATGATTAAAATTTCCCCACCCATACGAGAGCGGATTAGTGCTTTGTTGGTTCGTCCATTGTGGCTGGGTGTTAGCCCCGCCATATTGCTGGTTGAAAAAGTTGCCCCCTCCTCCTGAAAATAAGGAAAAAGGAACATTATTTGCAGGCATGCTACCCTGATTCAAGTTAGGGCCTACAAAGTTGTTGAAACCAGCCGAAGCTGATGTGGACGGTGCAGTCATGGTACCCATGACTGGCATGTTTGCTGAAACACTTGGTCCTACCACAGGTGTGGAAACCCAAGTACTAGGGATCTTATATAAAGGTTGTGAAGTAGAAGGTGTTGCACAGTTAGCCATACTGCTAGGTCTAACAGTAGGCGTGGGAATAGATGCCATTGTTGTGAAACTAGGCATTCCTAAGGTACTAGTGTTAAAACTGAAAGATGGAGTAGGCACAGACGCAGTTTGTGCCTGACTAGATGTAGCAGTAAAAGAAGGGTTAACTGTGCTGGTATTCATACCTAAGGTGGGAGTTTGGGGACCCCCTGGTTCACCTCCTGTGTTAGTCATCAGATAATCGGGAAACAAAAGATCTGCACTGAAAAGGGGCTGTTGGAAACCAACAGGTGACAGCACCGGAATTCTAGTGTCAGTTAAGGGAGGATTGAAAGGAGTGCTATACTCCGCGGAAGTAAGATCTTCCACCTCAACAGTACTAAAATGTTGTTGCTCTGTGATACCTGGTGATGGTTCCTCAAGAACCTCAGTTTCAAGGTTTTCTGTTATAAGTATTTCTTCAAGCAGTTCTATTTCAGAGGTAATTCCTGAAGAAATACTGGGGTTTACCCTCTGTCTTGTAGCTGGTTGTAAAGGCTCTATTCTAATAGGAGGAAGGTTTTGAATCCTTCTCGATCTACGGAGTTGTTGATTCTCCGTGATTATAGATATCCAATAAACAGCCTAGAACCTAGTGGCCACTAAGACTAGGGGGCAAACAGCACACCAACTAAAAATTCCTAAGTATTCAAACCAATCAAACAAAGGTGCCTTCCGGAGAAGAGTCTGGGATGATGAGGGCCCAGAACAGATCAACGAAGGATGAAGAACAGTTGCCCGGGGTCCACAATACAATGACTAAGGGTGCAAGCGCTGGAATCACCCAACCGCCCTCCCAAAGACCTGCAAGGGATTTCCTCCCGCGTCTGTCCTAGGTACAGCAGATATACCCTCTGCTGTCACCTGTGTAAGAACCTAAAAGTCTGATACTAAGGATACCAAAACACCGAAAAATCCTGGGGGAACAGTCACCGGTCGAATCAGAAAGCGTGGGCAGGGTAGCTAAGCCCGAAACTCGAAAGAGTCCCCAATACGCTATCCAATCCTGGCGTATGCTCAATCAGAAAGTAGGAGAGGTATTCCCACAAACCGATCTCACATTGACCTACTGCATATGCTCCCAGGCAATTTTTGAGTGTAGTGGATTTGCCTAAATGATAATCTCACTACGATTATTGCGCAATGTGTGATCTTGGGTGGTTTAAGGTGATTTAAACCCAAGACCCTAACCAAGACTAGTTGGTGTAGTGTGCCCTAAAAAAGAAAAGGTTTCTAGTTCATTTTATTAATAAATTTTAAGGGCTTTTATTACGCAAAGGGGATAGTGAGTGTGTGAACGTGGTTATAACAAGAAAACTGAATGCAAATATATTCAAATTTTCTTACAACAAAACTCTTTTATTTTTTACTTTTTCATCTATCTTTTTCGAAAATGCAAATCTAAGCAAACTTTCCTACTAATTTTTTGTTTTCTTTTTGAATTAAACAAAATATACTAAGCAATTTTGCATTGACAAAAAAAAGTTCTATTTAACTTAAAGTACCAAAATTTTTTTTGCTTTTTCAATGACCGAAAAAGAACTATGAAAAAAATGGAAAGCCAAATAAAAACTTCTTATGCAAAAGTGGAAATATGGCAAATGTTTTTTGTGGGCCTACAGCTATCGAGATCTAACTCGAGAAAGGCTTGGTCTACAGGTTTTTTTACTCAGGAAAAAGCCTATAAACTTGGACACTAAGTGGAAGAAAAACAAGGAGAGAACACCCAAGGACTGACCTAAAGTGCTTAACCCTAACAAGACCACAAAGCCAAGTATACGTAGACAAGCAGGCTGTTCTGCTAACACGAAGAAAACTGAGAGGTGGAAACTAGCCTAGAGCTGTTAAAGAAGCACTTGTGACCATCAAAAGACAAAAAAGTCTCGGGAAAAACATGAAACTAGACACAAAAAGACACCCTAAAAGCTCTACCAAAGACCAAAACCCTAAACAAAGGACATGGACAGTAGAGAACATACAACTTCACCACAAACAACAGACACAGGAGTGTACAGGTTTGTAAATGGGCAAAAGTAGTCAGGGTCTGAAAACAAGTGAAAATGTTCGTCACCGAACACCACTAGGTCTTCCAAATAGGTCAAAAAGGTCTCAAAGAAATCCAAAGGTCAACAAATGGTTTAAAACATGGAAAAACTTTAAGGAGCGGTTCTATGACTTGAATCAATGATTAAAAACCTTAACCAATCATCCCAAGAATCCTACAACAAAGTCAGAAAATCTCCATAGGGCCAAAAGCAAGAAAAATCAAAAAATGGCTGCTTCAGAAAAAATACTCTACTGTGCAGTAGAGCAACTCGCGCCCATGCCAAAACGGGCGCTACTGCATATACAGTACAGTAGCGTATGGGCGCTACTGTGTATATGAAATAGTAGCGCTCATCTTTAAAAGGCTAGGAAACTGACCTTGAAGGGTATGGAAATTGATGAAAGCAGGCAAGCCAAGACAAAAGATACCTGAAAAGGTTCTTAGCAAGTCGAAGAAATCAAAATCAACCGAGAAGACAACCAACAACAATGGTTTCCTAAAGCCAAAAACACTATATCCCCAGCGGAGTCGCCAGTCTGTTGGCGGATATTTCTACCCTATAGTCAGGAAACTAAACTATCAACTTGGTTGGGGTGACAGGTAAGTGTATTTATGTCATTTACAGAAGTGTTTGCAAAAGAAATAGATTACAGATTTAGAGAACATACCTTTCACTGGAGTCTGATCCTAGCCTTGACCCAGCCTTGTGTCCAGCCCTCAAATCTTCCTTCTTTCAGCAAACCTGAAACAACAATACCTTCCTCAAACACTTTGGGCAACATATAAATCATAAAATAAACAAAAATTATGTTTAATATCCAGTATTGACCAAAATGAATCCAACTCAAAATGCCATTTAATAACACCTTCAGATTGGAACAAGGAAACACTTCAACCTTTATTTGTCAAAATAGTATGCAGTACAAATATACCTGATAATGAAGCAGGCTCCTGCAACTAGATCCTGGGCTCTGGCTCTGCTCTGGTCTGAATGTCTTCTGCAACAGTTTCTCCATTAACTCATCCTCTCATTCTTTAGTAAGCATTTGCATTCATAATTTCTTCTAACCTTGCTCCCTTAGCCTTCTAGGAATTTATAGGTTTTAAGGAAGCAGTTCCAGTCGATGAGGAGGTTGGGGAAGTTAAGAAACTGTCTTCAACTAATCCTCTTCGATGGATTAATATATTTTTTAATCATTTTTTAAGGTACACGCGACTATTACACAGTGGAGTAGCGTATAGGGCGCTACTCTATTGTTTAAACAATAGCGCTCATTTAGTTTTAAATTGTGAGCGCTACTTTGATAAGAAGGAGTAGCGTATACATTGATATGGGCGCTACTATTATGCACAGGAGTCGCGTATGGGCGCTGGTCTCTTTAAGTAGAGTAGCGCTCATACCTCAAAATGATATTTTTGTATGTTTTCCAGTATTCTCAGGAAATGGGATGAGTTGTCATAACATCCAAGGTCAACATGCTCCTCCATCCAAGTTGTCCTTTTGTGTGATCAGTAGCTCAGGGTGATCACGGACGGAGAGGTGCAAGTTTGACCTATAACACTCTCCTAGGAGAGTCTAATAACCCTCAAATAACTAACTCAAGGCCGACCTCTCCTAGGATATCTAATAACCCTAGTTACCACAATCTCTCGGAGGAATAAACATCTCTGGATACATAATAAAGTCCCATCGTAGGAATGAAACATCTCCGGAATAATACAAATATAATATTCTTAGAAGTTACAATATTTCAACATTTATTTGTAATCACCATCTAGGGAACATGCCCAAGTTGCAAATCCACAAGCCAACATCCTCATCTACGCACCATCAACCTCATCTACATGACATTATCTACCTCTGGAAAGACTTATCTTCCAGTGTAACACCCTTCAATATATATTCAATTATTCCTCCTCATATCATTTATGCCTCCCCTTTCTTCGTAATTTTAGTTGATACTAAATTTATTCAAATATTTAGTGAAATAAATGCAATTATATTTAAGGACTTCTTTGAGGTTAGACATGAGTGTTGCACTTGACATGAGTTTCGTTGTTCATTTTCATATCAATCGCGCTTATAATATTGCTCTCCCATTTGCATGTATATGGTTTGATTTTCTCCTCTCTAGTAGTGTTGTTATCTTGGGTGTAAAGGAAAATAGAGGAAGAGTGAAAGTGGGTTCACACATCCCTGCTCAAATGATAGATGTTTGTCTAAAACTGTGACCAATCGCAGTACAGAACTTATGTGCCATTCCTCCAATTTTTTATTATATTTTCTTAACCCACACCTGTTAAAGCAAAGGAGAATTAATATGCTTAAATTAGTGTCATCGTCATACTTAACTTGCTTTCAAATTCATCTTATGCAATAAATGGGTTGTTTTTTACCGTCAATGAAAGAACATCCTACACTGTTGGGTTGTGGTTTCAATTTGGACTCGAAGATGTATTTCTTCATTTTCAATGGATGGTTTGGGAGAATAGTACAAGATTCCAAAATTACATCTCTGTAAAGAATTTCCTCGTTGGGACCATCTTCAACGTGACATTTTTTCAACAAAAAAATTACATTTAAACATCCATCGGAGTCTGCAATTACTAGCCAAACGTTAATCCAAATTTTAAGGGGCATATGGTTTAAATTCGGATGTATAAGCCATAAAAGCATTAAATGGAGAGGCCACCCTCTCCCATTTATCATAAAATCATTAAATGGAGAGGTCACCCTCTCGTATACATGGTATTTGGTAGCACATAGTTTTGGACCATGGTATGGCCTCAAGACACATTATAATAATTCTATATAAAGGCCTAGCAATCATTCTCATAATAACAAGTTACTCATTTGGTTTCTCTCATATTTTCTATTGTTCATTGTGATATTAATTAGACCTGAGTGACTTATTGGTAATTAGTTTCAGAGGTGGGGCTCCTCTTTGAGTCTCACCTCCCATTCACTTCATATGTTTTTCTTCATGCTTATTCTCATGCAAAATTAGTGTTTTTCATGTGAATTTTATGACAAATTTGCATGTTTAATATCCTCCTCTCTTGGCATTCAAGCCTTCCGATTCTCAGCTCCCAAGATCCAGATCAGTGGTATCAGAGCGGGTACGCTATCCATCAGGACAAGAGTTTGAAACATTCAATGCGGGTTCAACGGAGTTTCCACAACCTCTACAATAACTCATGTTGCTCTACAAACCCTTGACATCTCTACACTCAACACTCTCACATTCAACAAAATTTGAATAGATGCCACGGAATCCACGGGATGTTTCATAGGCTCTACGATATCTCATTAGAAATGTATTTTCGTCAGCTCAAATGGGTATTTCACGGAATTTCATTTCGTTGTCTAGTTTATGAGATATACTCATTTGAAGTAGCACATGTATGTAACCAACGTGGTCGCGCACCCTTCAACTTCGGCCTAGATTTTCTCATTGCTTGGGAAAGATCAGAAAGAGTTTTACACATTTCTATAAAGATCTCTCCAATATATGAAATGGGTATTTCACAAAATCCCATTTGGCTTCCTAGTTTGAGAGATATCATCAATTGTATCTCAACATATTTTTGTGCCAAGGAGGCCACGCGCACACATACTTCCACGGATATTTTCTCACTACTCAGGAAACTTCAGAAGGAGTTCCACATATGGCTAAAAATATCTCTTCAATATCTAAAATGGGTATTTCACGGAATTTCATTTTGTTTCCTGGTTTGTGATATATGCTTGTTTGAAGTAGCACATGTTTGTACATAATGCGGCCGGACATACAACAACTTTAAACAAGTGTTACAGACTCCATAGAATGTCTTAGAGGCTCTACCATAGCTCATTGGAAATCTCTTTCCTTCATCTAAAATGGGTATTTCGCGTTTTTTTCATTTGGATTTATGGTTTGAGAGATATCATTTATTGAAGCAACATATGTTTGCAAAATATTGTGCACGTGTTTCTTAAGCTTTAACAAACATTTTCTCAATCTATGGGCCACCCTAGAGCATGTATGTTATATGGATGGAAATGTATCTTTGAGATCTCAAATGGGTCTTCAACGGAATTCAATTTCACTACATGTATTAGAAGCTATGAATTGATTTGCAGCAAGACATCAACTGCACCAAAGATCTTGAATTTTCAATTTTTTAAATCTTATTGTAATCATGGTTATGATTAACCACACAAAACCTATGGTTATGGGTCAACCACACAAAATCCACGGTTATGGTGGAAACCACACAAAACCCACATTTATGTATTGTAATCATAGTTATGGGTCAACCACACAAAATCCACGATTATGGGTTAACCACACAAAACCCTTGGTTATCGGTCAACCACACAAAACTCACAGTTATATATTGTAATCATGGTTATGATTAACCACACAAAACCCACAGTTATGGGTTAACCACACAAAATTCTTCTCTTCACTGGAAACAAGCTTGTAATTTCCACCATGGTTATGGGTCAACCACATAAAACCCACGGTTATGGGTCAACCACACAAAACCCATGGTTCTGAGTCAACCACACAAAACTCTTCTCTTCATTGGAATTAAGCTTGTCATTACCATCATGGTTATGGGTCAACCACACAAAACCCATGGTTCTGAGTCAACCACACAAAACTCTTCTCTTCATTGGAATTAAGCTTTTCATTGCCATCATGGTTATGGGTCACCCATGGTTATGGGTCAACCTCGTAAAACCCACGCTTATGGGTCAACCACACAAAACCCTTCTCTTCATTGGTAACTAGCACATTGTAATCATGGGTCTCTTTTTAGCATGAAATAATGGGGACCATCATTTTCTAAGGGGGGAGGAATAATCCGAATTTTAGGGGGCATGTGGTCTAAATTCGGATGTATAAGCCATAAAAGCATTAAATGGAGAGGCCACCATCTCCCATTTATCATAAAAGCATTAAATGGAGAGGCCACCCTCTCATATCCATGGTATTTGGTAGCACATAGTTTTGGCCCATGGTATGGCCTCAAGACACATTGTAATAATGCTATATAAAGGCCTAGCAAGCCTTCTCATAATAACAAGTTACTCATTTGGTTTCTCTCCTATTTTCTATTGTTCATTTTGAGATTAATTAGATTTGAGTGACTTATTGGTAATTAGTTTCAGAGGTGGGGCTCCTCTTTGAGCCTCACCTCCCATTCACTTCATGTGTTTTTGTTCATGCTTATTCTCATGCAAGATTAGTGTTTTTCATGTGAATTTTATGACAGATTTGCATGTTTAATCTCCTCCTATATCGGCATTCAAGCCTTTCGGTTCTCAGCTCCCAAGATCCAGATCAAACATTCATAAAGAAAATATTTTTTTTAGTAATGCTTACATAGCTCGATTATGGGACTAATCCAACTTATCCAACTCAATCTGAGGAGATATGCAAATAGGATAAAAAAACAAAATTAACTTAAAATTGGACTTCCATTTCATCATGTCCATCATCGTAAAGTGCCTTAATCATATTTTTTTGGGAGAATCGCAAGTTATATGTATTGTGATTTGCATATTTAAGCTATGTCTTAAAAGTTTGCGAAAAGAGTTCTAGTTATGAATGTGTAGGAGAAGGAAATAAATTCAAGCAAAGGTGCACTTGCATGTTTAGATGTTAGAAATTTCAAATAGAAAATCATTTTTTGATTTCATTGAAGGTGCTATGTAGATAAGTACATGGAAGACGTTAAATGGATAACTGTGAGGAGAGATGTGCATTGACATCGGTGAAGGACATGTGTTTGAAATAATTGTGAATTTGCTACCAGAACAATACATTCACCATAGGTAGGGATTAAACAACTAATTCCCACAAATTTTAGACAAGGATACCATAATTGCATATCAATTTTAATAAAATTGATGTGTTATGGTGTAGATCAGCTCTACATAAAGCTTATCCCAAATTAGAATTATGCTATAGTGTCTTAATCTAATTGGCTGGGAATTAGGTGCATTGTAGCTTTTGCTCTTATTTACATACACATTGTACTTAACTTTTTTATTTTAATGAATATAAAAATAATAATTAAAAACTTAATTTTATATATATAGTTGGAAGCCAAATGAAATTTAAAATGTACTTATTTTAAACTCATCCCGTCAATGCTTGGATTGGATCCTCAAAAGATATCCTTTTTTGCTTGCATTCATAACTTACTTTATTGAGATTTTTTTTACTTATATTTATTATCAAATTGAGATTTTTTTTCTTTTTTGCTTGGTTTTTTTGTTTTATGATGATGATGATGATAGTTATTAAAAAAGGTAAAGAGTTACTTATAATTTTATTTTTATGCTAAAAAATTTAAGAGAAACATTTATAAATCAATATAATTGTGATGAGTTAAAAGGTTAAGAAAGTTGGAGTGATAACAAATATTTTGAAATTGTATTTTAATGTGGATATACACTATTCTAAAAGTACAAGCCCAATGGGTTATCTCAAGTGTTTGAGAGCTGTGAGTTGTAAGCAGAAGGTCTCTAGGTCAAATACGCGGCTGGATATGCATAGATATATAAGGGTCTCACT